>JAUIMM010000272.1:603135-1206270 GCA_031769625.1 Taudactylus pleione
CCAGTTAAGTCACAGTGGCAGAGTTTAATGTAAGTGGGAGGGAGAACCCTAATGTCTGTATGTATATATGTGACAAGTGTGTGACAGTATGTATGTGTGAGACTATGTGATGACAGTATGTATATGTGACTGTGATCACAAAAACAAACAAATCTCAGGTGCACAACTCCAAATTATTAATAATATATAAATGCAATACAATTTTGCAATCAATAGAGGTTTTTAGCATAATCTTGGCCAAGGTTATGGGCCTACCCACCATATCCAGGTAACCTCTGTAGGGTAGGTCCCTAACATACTACGATTCAAATCCAGAGCGCAGGACACCCCCAAACTAGCCCAGCTAAGCCACTCCAGGGCACCGCCATAGTAAGAAAAGTGCAGTGTGAAAGAGATAGTTAGGAGCAGCTACTGCTGCATATAAAGAATGAAAATAAAAAGTGAGGTACATATATAATAAACAAACAGTGAAGGGTTAAAATGTGTTATAAAAGAAAAATGTGTTATAATGCGGTGCCCTGAAACAGATCAACAAAGGCAATCCAGGGGGACCCATGCCCCAAAAATGAACCAAAGTTGCACTACAGTATATAAAACTTGTAGGACTTACCTAGAATTGTGCCTATTACTAGTGTGCATATTCATTACAAGACTCCATGCTTTTAAACCAATAAGGTATGTTACTGTGATGCCTGTATGTATGCATGTATGTGTGTGTGTGTGTGTGTGTGTGACTGTATGTATGTGTGACTATGTGATGACAGTATGCGTGATTATGTAATGACTATATGCATATATGTGTGACTATGTAATGACTATATGCATATATGTGTGACTATGTAATGACTATATGCATATATGTGTGACTATATAATGACTATATGCATATATGTGTATATGTGTGTCACTGTATATGTGTGTGATAGTTTTGTATGAATAAGTGTGTGTACTGTATGTGTATAATGTTACTGCATATGTGTGTGGCAGTATGTATTCATACTTGCCTACCCTCCTGATTCGGCCGGGAACCTCCCGAAAATCGGGTGCCGCTCCCGCCCCCTGGGACGGCAAGCAAGCCTCCCGGCCTCGGCGATGTGTCCGCTCCCCCCCCACGGTTGAAAGTATAAACCTGGGGGGGCAGTGACATGATTCGCGCTGAATCGTGTCATCATGGCTCTGCCCCCTGCTGCACCATGCCATTAATGTTGGCATTGTGAAGAGGGGGCGGAGCCACGATGACATGATCACGCTGTCACGCCCCCATGATCCGCACCCAATGAAGCATCAGCTGCGGACCCCGCCACCTTTTACAACATCACGCCCCCCGCTGTATAAGCCCGACAACTCCCTCTCAGAAGGAGGGAGCTATATGTCGGCAAGCCTGATGTATGTGTGGTTATGTGTACAACAGTACGTATGTAAATGTGTATGTGTGTACTTGTATGTGTGGCTATATGTACAACAGTATGTATGTAAATATATGTGACTATATATGCCTATGTATTTGTGTGGTTATGTGCAGGGCTGCCAAGAGAAATCCTGGGCCCCGGTACAGCAACTGAAGGCGGTGTGGCTGCAGTATTTTGGGGGCATGACTGCATCTCTTTTAGGGCATGTCTTGTATGTGAGAAACACACACTCACAGGAGCATGACATAGCTCCCAGCAACTGGGTCAAAAGTACTCAATATTACTCTGGGTACACCTCTGCACGATATCGGCCTGATTTGGCCAAATTGGAAAGTCAAATCGGGCATATTGGACAGTGTGTATGCCCAATTTCAACGCTCCCGCATGCGATATCCTCTGGTTGGCCGCGCTGTGCCGACTTTTAGAAGATATTGTGTATGATGCCATGGCATCCTACATTGCGCCGTAGCCCCCTACATCATGCAACTGTGTATGCACTTTCTGATGCAGATCAACCGGCTACACATCGTTCTGAGGCGCTCGTATCAGATGCCACGGTGGAGTCTTGATGAAAGATATTCCTGGGATGAAATTCACAGGGACAGTGGTAATCGCTTCAGGATTTTGACATGGCTCTAGGGTGGTTCTGGCCTCTTCCTCCTGCCCAATTATATTTTATGATGTGTGCTGCTGGAGGATCCCAAGCCCCCTTTTCCTGTGTGTGCTGGGACACATTAACACAGGTGATAGCAGCAGCACACTACATATAGGCAGCCACTGACCTAGCCCCAGGGAAACATAGGGAGGCTGCTGGGAGCATGCAGTTGGAATTGGGGGCTTGCTCTTTGTTTCCCCTCTTTCTTGGGTCCAGTCTCTGGCTGCTGTTTTGTAGAGGCTGATCCTACTCTGATCCGAGTCTCCGGCAGCTATAAATAGCACATTACATGTACACCGGCTATTGGAGGGGGAGACAGGGCAGGATCTTATTGGTCACAGCACATATTGTTGGCAATGCATCTCAGCTATCATTGGTTGCAGGGCGCAACCCCCAGGACCCTATTATTTTGTGAATGTGGATCCTCCACTGTAATTTTGGGGTAAAGGATGTGCTATAGAGCGTGTGCCATCACTATATACACACACACACACACACATATATATATATATATATATATATATAAGCACTAATCCACGGCACTCACCATTCCTAGATTTGGGGTGCAACATGGTATGTGACCACATTGTTTAAATAGAAATCACAGGGGCTCTGCACTCACCATAATAACTAATAAGAATAATAAACATAATAAACAGTGGGGTTTTAGTTCATGAATTGATCAATGCATTTAAGCTTGCAGCCCATCGTCATGGGACCCCACTTTACTGCAAGTCCCTACTCTGTTGCTCAGAATTATAACATGGACAAAGCCATCACATTAGTGTTAAACTCAGGGTATGCTATCAAGGTTTAAAGTTCACTGCAACTTTGCTTTTAAACGTGAGACAGTTACCAAGCACACCTGTTGCAAAGCACCTAGGAAAACAGCTGACACAAGTTAATTAAACTAGTTAAAAGGGGTGCATGAGAAAATGTGATCACAAAAATGATTAATTATAAAAATTAATCAAAATAAACAAAAAGCACTAATCCACGGCACTCACCATTCCTAGATTTGGGGTGCAACATGGTATGTGACCACATTGTTTAAATAGAAATCACAGGGGCTCTGCACTCACCATAATAACTAATAAGAATAATAAACATAATAAACACTGGGTTTTAGTTCATGAATTGATCAATGCATTTAAGCTTGCAGCCCATCGTCATGGGACCCCACTTTACTGCAAGTCCCTACTCTGTTGCTCAGAATTATAACATGGACATAGCCATCATATATATATAAATACGGTAGGATGACGGTACTCCAGATTAGAAATAAAGAGACTGCAGCGTTACATGATTTCAACGTTTCAGCACTTTATTGCTCCTTCGTTGGGAACAGCATTACTAATCTTATCTGGAGTGCTGCCATCCCACTATATTTATCTATTTCAGCAGCATGCTTTAACACAGGAAGGAACCCTGTAAGCAACAGCCTTATTAAATCAGGGAGTGCCAGCTCTATATATATATTGTTTAATCGTCAGTATTAACCTTTAATATATTCCTGCCTATAAACCTCTAAGATTCACCTGCCTAGAACCTCTAAGACAAAAACCTGCCTAGAACCTCTAAACAGAACGCTAATTGCGTACGCAGTATAACCGCAAATAAAGACAGGAGTGGAATCTGTGTTTCCAACGCACAAGTATTATTCAGGTAAAAGTACAGTCAGTTACATGCAATCTATACATACACAAGTTAGGCATAAAAGGAAATAATACAGACCCAAGTACAGTTATACATATGCTGCGCCTCTAGACCCAGAGATAGACCTCAGACTAGATATCCTCAGTACACCCAAAATTCAGCATGAACTGGCAAACCAGTATTTGGACACATGTATTTATTCCCTCCCAGACTGAAACAGGACAAAGGGAAAACTTCCTGCTGATCTCATTGGTTCCCAGAGGAGAAGCATATGTTACGGCACATTTAACAGGTTGTTTCAAATAGACTTTCCCTGCCTCCAACAACAGGGGTCTTTCTAGTAACGCCTCCTGTAACATTCCATCAGCTAAACATTTTGTTGCTTGTAAGTTCTGCGATCCGTAACTTGAGTTTGCATGATGCGATCTCTCCACCGATAACACTGGGATGCTGTAAAATGCGTATACGCATCAGAACGAAACCAAACACACCTTGCTTATCATGTATAATACCTTAGTTATCAAAAACCTCTATTTCTTAGCATTTAAACTAACTTAACCAACTTGAATCATACAAATGATGCTAATGGAACCTTGTGTGCGAATATGTAGTGTGTGGGTATTCGGGGTTTGGTATAAGGACGCTAGTTATTAATGGGTGAGATTTAAGTGCATAATCTCTCATACACAAAGTGAACATCCAGCAGTGTGGATGGCTGAGGGTTGTAGTTCTACATGCCCTCTGTCAGCAGGCCCCCACCTGTTGTGTGTTCAAAGGAAAACAAAACCTCTTTTGTTCTCACAGACTCTTGTGTGAAATGCAAATGTATTACCACCTCAAGCTGTGGAGTTTGGGGCCATCCTGTCTAGGATTCAGACAAATCCAATTGTGTAGATCAATGCCTGGATTATATTACTATTGCCACAACTATACTTTATCTGCATCCAGGGATTCCCAATTTGTATGTAAAAATACCCATTGTCTATTCTTATTTACTTTTACTCAGAAAGCTTGTTTTTCCAGTTGCCCTTGGTAGGTTAACAAAAACATTGCCATCTGTTCTTAGCTCCTGAGTTATAACTTGAATTGACGCTGGCCACAAAATGGTGTCTTGCGATCTCATTTCCAAAATGGAGTCTTGCGGCCATTCGCAAGATGGCGTCGCCGCGATTAAATTTTAAACTGAACTTGTCTCAGCCAATTATTTTTGCATGATGCGATCTCTCCACTGATAACACCGTGATGCTGTAAAAAGCGTACGCATCAGAACGAAACCAAACACACCTTGCTTATCATGTATAATACCTTAGTTATCAAAAACCTCTATTTCTTAGCATTTAAACTAACTTAACCAACTTGAATCATACAATTTGATGCTAATGGAACCTTGTGTGCGAATATGTAGTGTGTGGGTATTCGGGGTTTGGTATAAGGACGCTAGTTATTAATGGGTGAGATTTAAGTGCATAATCTCTCATACACGAAGTGAACATCCAGCAGTGTGGATGGCTGAGGGTTGTAGTTCTACATGCCCTCTGTCAGCCGGCCCCCACCTGTTGTGTGTTCAAAGGAAAACAAAACCTCTTTTGTTCTCACAGACTCTTGTGTGAAATGCAAATGTATTACCACCTCAAGCTGCGGAGTTTGGGGCCATCCTGTCTAGGATTCAGACAAATCCAATTGTGTAGATCAATGCCTGGATTATATTACAATTGCCACAACTATACTTTATCTGCATCCAGGGATTCCCAATTTGTATGTAAAAATACCCATTGTCTATTCTTATTTACTTTTACTCAGAAAGCTTGTTTTTCCAGTTGCCCTTGGTAGGTTAACAAAAACATTGCCATCTGTTCTTAGCTCCTGAGTTATAACTTGAATTGACGCTGGCCACAAAATGGTGTCTTGCGATCTCATTTCCAAAATGGAGTCTTGCGGCCATTCGCAAGATGGCGTCACCGCGATTAAATTTTAAACTGAACTTGTCTCAGCCAATTATTTTTGCATGATGCGATCTCTCCACTGATAACACTGGGATGCTGTAAAAAGCGTACGCATCAGAACGAAACCAAACACACCTTGCTTATCATGTATAATACCTTAGTTATCAAAAACCTCTATTTCTTAGCATTTAAACTAACTTAACCAACTTGAATCATACAATTTGATGCTAATGGTACCTTGTGTGCGAATATGTAGTGTGTGGGTATTCGGGGTTTGGTATAAGGACGCTAGTTATTAATGGGTGAGATTTAAGTGCATAATCTCTCATACACGAAGTGAACATCCAGCAGTGTGGATGGCTGAGGGTTGTAGTTCTACATGCCCTCTGTCAGCAGGCCCCCACCTGTTGTGTGTTCAAAGGAAAACAAAACCTCTTTTGTTCTCACAGACTCTTGTGTGAAATGCAAATGTATTACCACCTCAAGCTGTGGAGTTTGGGGCCATCCTGTCTAGGATTCAGACAAATCCAATTGTGTAGATCAATGCCTGGATTATATTACAATTGCCACAACTATACTTTATCTGCATCCAGGGATTCCCAATTTGTATGTAAAAATACCCATTGTCTATTCTTATTTACTTTTACTCAGAAAGCTTGTTTTTCCAGTTGCCCTTGGTAGGTTAACAAAAACTTTGCCATCTGTTCTTAGCTCCTGAGTTATAACTTGAATTGACACTGGCCACAAAATGGTGTCTTGCGATCTCATTTCCAGAATGGAGTCTTGCGGCCATTCGCAAGATGGCGTCGCCGCGATTAAATTTTAAACTGAACTTGTCTCAGCCAATTATTCAGCTTCGACAGTATATATATATATATATATATATATATATATATATATATATAGATAGATAGATAGATAGATAGATAGATAGACACACATATTCAGATATACATATCTATATATTATATCTATATGACATATATCATATATAAATATATATGTATATATATATATATATATATATATCTAATACACTAATTGTGGTGATGCATTATATTTAACAGCTTTCAGCAGAAGTTGCCACAAACTTGCAGCCTCAAACAGACTCAAACTTACAGCAGTCTGTGGCACTCTCGGCTCTTCCCTCAGTCAGTCACTGTCTCAAACTCCATTATTCACCCAGCCAGCCTGCCTTTCAGTATTGGATCTCAGTCCCCGCACGGAGCCTGGTGCCTGGTAGAGAGGGAGCCTCGCGAGATGATGACGTCTTCATCTCGCGAGACCGTGAGCTCTGCAGCAGCACGGCGCCTGCAAGTGCGTACCTCTGTTTGTAGTACTCTGCAACCCACAGACAGTGTGAGTGTGGTGACCGAGGACCCAAACAAATAACACCCCCCGCCCAAATTGCCACCTGCCCGAACTGCAGTCCGCCGCGGTTTAATCAAGGTGAATGAGAAAAAGAAAATAGACAAAAAAAAACAAAACACAAAAAAGGGTATTGATGTGCAGCGCGGCCCGGGCCCCCTGACATGCACGGGCCCGGGTAATCAGTACCCGCTCCCCCCCCCTCTCAGCGTCCCTGGTTATGTGTACTACAGTACGTAGGTAAATGTATATGTGCGTGCCTGCATATGTGTGGCTATGTGTACTACAGTACGTAGGTAAATGTATATGCGCGTGCCTGCATATGTGTGGCTATGTGTACTACACTACGTAGGTAAATGTATATGTGCTTGCCTGCAAATGTGTGACTATGTGTAAAACAGTACATATGCAGTGTATACTGTATGTGCATACCCCCCAACCATCATGGACTGAGGTGCGACAGTCCTGTTTTTTGGGTGCTGTCACACCTGTAGACTGGAGGAAAGGTAGGGAGGGCAGCCCAGCCTATAGGGAAGTGATTTGCATCCCCCAAATGTGAAATGAAATGGGGACGTGCTACTGTATGTGGCCATGCACCATTTTCATTAATGTGCCCAAAGCTTGCACACAAGGACTTGATCCCCATGTCCCAAATGTTGCCCTCCTGGGCCTCCCCAGCCTTAAGTTGCAGCTCTACTTTCTGTCACTTTTTCTTTTTGAGAGAAAACCTGGGGCCACTCACTTTGGTTTGCCCCCCAACCTGAAAGTTGCCAGCCCCTGCTGGCCACACCCCTTAAGCATGGGCCCTTACCACTGCTTTATTCCAGTGGGTCCATCATGCCTCAGTCCGTCACTGTATTCCGCAAATGCAACTAGATTTCTACCAAAGCACATGGTTTTGTGGAACAAGATGCTGACAATGGCAGATTAGCTGGCAATTCGGGTATTGAAAGGAGAGTGGTCAGCTGACCGCCCGTACACACAGTACAATGCACCAATATATCTGCCCATCCAATGCGGTATGTCTGCGAACGACAGCGTTTGCAGACATTTCGCTGGTATACACCGGCCAACACGCCCACGATACATTGGCTGTTCAATTGAACAGCAGATATGTCAGCCAGTAAGAATGCTGAAGCAAAACAGGCTTAAAGTAAGTAAAATAAATATAAAACAAATCAATAAATAATGGGGAAATAAGTGTTTCCCCACAAAAAAAAGTTGAATCAAGCACCAGTGCTTATATCCTGGACTGATTACAGTACAGCTAATGCTAGGTAACAAACAGCATGGAGTCTCCCTGCAAAAGCTGCAGCCAGCACCAAGCTCTGCCATTAGAACAGAAGAACCTAACACTTTGGCTACAACTGTTATAGTGAAAGCCAGCCCCAGCCTGGTCAGCATGGTGTGAACATCCTAGGGGAAACAGACCTGCAAAAAATATGTTCCACAATCAGCCCCATACTGCTAGCATAATAGGGGCTACCAAGCCCTGCCAGCCATGAACTGATTGGGCATGCTGACACTGGCAGAACTACCAGCATGCCCAAGGCTGACAGCACCTGCTGGCATATGTATAACTACAAGTGTCAGCATGCCCAAGCCTGTCAGCACCTGCTGGTGCATGCTGGCATATGTAGAACTACAGGCACATTCATGTCATTTCAGCTAGCTTCTACTAGGTACAGTAGTGCCGCAGAATAAAGCAAAAGTAAGAATAAAAATCCATAGAGCATTCAATTATTTTATTGAAAATAAATACTCACCCATGCACTGATTGCTATCTGAATAGCACATCTAAATACATAGGAGCCTTCCATACAGTACTTATCTTCACTCATTAGGAATCTCTGTCGTATCATTTTTCTTATCTAACTACTGTCGAAGCTGGATAATTGGCTGAGACAACATCAGTTTAAAATTGGATCGCAGCGACGCCATCTTGCGACTGGCCGCAAGACGCCATCTTGGAAATGAGATTGCAAGACGCCATTTTGCGAATGGCCGCCTAAGCGCCATCTTAGATAAACTCACACTTTAGTACATGTGGCGATATTACTATTAGCATCATGCGATTGCATCTTACACCATTTCTCATACACACATTAATATGCACAATAGCGCTGTTAACTAGTCGCATATTAGCGAATGCATAAGATTCTGTATGCAAACGCCAATTATTAGCTCCATGCACACGCATCTGCCCCAAGTTAACTAGCGTCTTTACATCAAACCCCACATACTCACATATTACATATTCACATACAAGGTTCCATAAGCTTTAAGGTATAAGATTCAAGTATGTACATTTATTATAATTGCTAGGAAATAAAGATCATTTTGTAACTAAGGTTTTATACGTGATAAGCCATGTTTGGTATTGTACTGATGCGTACTCTCTCAACAGTATTCCGGTAATATCGATGGAGAGATCACAACATGCATTCTCAACTTATGGACCGCAGAGACTTCAAGCAACAAAATGTACATTATATGAACAACTGTTAGGATTTGCATGAGGAGGAAAACCAGAGACCACCAGTTGTTAGAGGCTGGACTGTGTCTATTTGAACCAACCTGTTAAATGCCTTGTAACATATGTCCTCTCCTTTAGGACCAATGGTATTAGCAACAAACTTCTCTATTGTGTTGTTTATTTCTGGGGGGTATAAATATGTGTGCTCTGACCCTGGGTTCTTAGTCTTCGTGCTGAATGCTGATTGACGAGGGGTTTCTTGCTGATGCCTACATCTGGACCAGAGAGCGCTGCATATGTATAACTGTACTTGGGTGTGTATAATTTCTTTGCGCTAAGATTATATGAGGATCATAGCGTGTAACTGCTGTACTTTTTACTTGAATAATACTTTGTCCTTTGGAACCACAGGTTCTAGGTCTGGAGTCTTTATTTACTGTATGACTGCGTACGCAAAATAGCGTCATCCTTAGAGGTTTATAGGAAGGATATTAGAAGGTATAGGCAGGGGTATTCATAAGGTTCAAAGGCAGTGTCGTTAGTTGGGGGCTCGTAGTGAAGTCACTTACCCACTCACACGGCACTTACGGTTATCGATTTCTCACCAAGAGTGGCCACATGCAGGGTTTACCTGCAACCGCTCGGTGCTGAGAGATCGCTACCCGTTTTCGTGTAAGCCAGGGACACTGACTAGAATCCAGGGACAAGAGAGGAAAAAGTTTGTTTTCCTTTGTTGATTGAACCTAACATTTAAAGGGGTGCCGCAGTATTGAACACGCGGCTGAGTCGCAGTTTTGAGCACAGTAAAGATGCACTTTTGTGTACGCAGCTAAAGGTTGTCATACTGTTGTGTGGTAGTCGCATTATTGTGTATGCAACTGGTCGCACAATAGCGTATACGTACTTCCGGTTGTGCTGCCACGTGTTTGAACAAAGCCGTTGAGGTTTACATTCTTTTCAATTGTTGTCAATATCTGGGCTAACGTGTATTTTTCTGCGCAGGAAAAAAAAGTGTGTAACAGTGAGTATTTGTTGGTAGGGGTAACTTGTTCCCTAAAGTTAGAGGTACCGTATGACCTTTAAGTGCTAGCCGCTCGGTAAGCAGCTTACCGTTGTATACACAGTAGCAGGTGTACATGTTGTCTTTGTTGTAGAGAGGTGCGTGGAAGTAGCCGACTTAAACTTCCATAGGTGTGGAAGTTGCCTTCTTAAATCTTATCCGGGTGTGTGGATTAGCCTTCTTCAAATCTTCACAGGTGTGTGGGCACTGCCATTTAAATCGTCCACAGGTAAGTGAAAGTATCTTGACTGTCTTTAACCAGTTGAAATCTTTATTGAAAAACGTAGGAGTTGTCTCAGAATGGGAGCCATGCAAACAATAAAGATGTTAGACAATGATGTGCTGCTAATGGAAGCGCCGTTTGGATCGCCCGTCGTATTATGCATACTAAGTACGGTACTTATGCAATAAGGTATTGTGATGTATGGTTTAAAATGACGATGAAGAGTGTTAGACCTTTTCCCAGAATTGGTAGTTTTGATAAAGATGTATTAGATAATATCCGGGATCACATCAGTTTGATGCGCTCCCAAGAGAAAAAGGTCAAATATTCTGAATGTTTAAAGTTGTGGCAGCATGAAGGGGATGCGTGGCTTAAAAATGCGCAAGCGACGCAAACTAGCGTTGTGAGCGCATTGCCAGAGAATACATCCACGACGCTGAATTGCAATGCGGGCAAGCCGCAAAATGGCGCGCACGTGCAGCAAGGTAGCGTTGCGGAAGGTATTGCCAGCAGTTAACGCGCAGTACAGTTATCAAAAATACCCATAAAAATGTAACAAGCAATTTGTACCCTCTCTTAAGCAACTATAAAGAAAATGTTCATGATGTGGATGATGAGCCTATTTTAATGTCTGCCATTTCCCATGCTGTACAAATGGTAGATGCTACGCCACGACAATCACGAGTGGTGCCGCCATCTCCATCGGTTACAGCAAGGGAAGTGCTAACACCCTCTGCACCCATAGAGGAAGTTGTTAATACCATACGTAGCAGCAAAAGCCAGGTAACAAGGTCAAAGGTAGGAACACTACCGGTCTGCATCCCATTCGGACAATAACTGTTCTGAATGGAAATGCAGATGCGAACGGTGTAGTGCCCATGAGGGAAGTGGTAATGCATTGTCCTTGGACAAGAGCAGAACTAAATTCCATCATAAATGATTTCCCCGATCCCAATAAGAAACTAGCCAAATGTCAGATTTTTGAGGCATTTGGGTAGTTCTCATGAGCCAACTAATAAAGATTGGCGTGTGGTGTTAAGGGCCTGTCTGCCACGCAATACCGACGTGACAAAATTTATCACGGATTGTGTATTGGATGGTGACGTTCTCTTAACGGACCAAGTAAACCAAGGTGACATTTCCCGCATTGTAACTCAATTGGGCTTATGACAACTGAGACCCTACCCTAGGGTCTCATCGTAAGCCCCAATGGTCACCCTAGCAGTCATTAGAGCTGTGGGTGTAAACCCACAGCCTAACGACCGAAACAGAGGCGGGCGGCAGTTTCTGAGCGACCACTTGCATCCTCCGACCGCCTCTGAATGAGGCCCTTAATTTCTTCCTCAAAGCCCAATCGTGTCATACACACAGAGGAATCACAGCAGGCTTTCCTTAATCTTAAGGATAGTCTGATCAAAGCACCTGCATTGGGAATACCTGATTATGAAAAACCTTTTGATTTGTATTGTACGGAAGCTGATGGTTGTGCTGCAGGTGTCCTTACACAGAAACATGGTGATGCCAGTAGACCCATAGCATACTACAGTGCCCAATTGGACACTGTGGCAAGATCACTCCCCACCTGTTTGAGAAGTGTAGCAACTACCGCTTTATTGGTGAGTAAAAGTGAGGACGTAGTGTTGGGTCATGATATGATTGTATACACTCCCCATGCTGTATCTACTCTGCTGAACTCTGCTCAAACCAGACACGTCTCTTCGGCTAGGTTTTACGAAATGGGAACTAGCTCTAATCGCACCTGCAAACATCACTGTTAAACGTTGCAGCACGCTGAACCCAGCAACATATTTACCATATGTACAACTTGATGTACAAAGGGTGGAAGGAAGCGAGTTGCTGGCGGAGGGTGAGTTCAGCTGACATAATGATACACACAATTGTATGGAATATCTGAATCAGACCTTTACTGCTAGACCTGACATACACGACACACCTTTAGAGAATGTAGATGTGACTTTTTACACGGATGGTAGTTGTCATAGACAAACAGACACAGGTGAATTATGTACAGGTTATACTGTTGTAAATGACACAGACATCATAGAAGCCAAACCTCTTGGTCCTCCTCACTCAGCCCAGGTGGCATAGTTAGTAGCACTAACTAGAGCGTGTGAACTGGCAGCTGGCAAAACTGCTAACATTTACACTGACTCGAGGTACGCGTTCGGGGTGGTGCACGATTTCGGGACTTTATGACGTCTGAGAAATTTTATGACAGCAGCAGGCACACTAGTGGCACATTCCCAACACATAAAACATCTTTTAGAAGCAATCCAACTGCCCAAAGTGGTGGCAGTAATCAAGCGTAAAGCCCATACATGTGAGGATGACCCGGTGTCACTGAGCAACAACAGAGCCGATGAAGCTGCAAAATGGGCAGCAGGGTTAAAAATGTTTTCTCCCACTGAAAAAATGTCTTTCCAAACAATTGATATGCTGAAATTAATTGAGATGCAAAATTGTGTTCAATCCAGGAAAAGTCCACTTGGAAGTCCAAGGGATGTGGGCAAGAGTCCTCCGGGCTCTGGAGGGACGGACAAGGTAAGCCAGTAGCCCCCAAGGCATATTACCCCAGCCTGGCTGAGGCAGCACACGGTCTGACTCATCTGGGAAAGCAAGGTATGTGCAAGTTGGTGAAAGCATACTGGTGCGCACCAGGTTTTTCTTCACAAGCAGAAAAGATAGCAATGTCCTGTCTGACCTGCTTGAGGAAGAACATAGGGAAAGCGATCCCTACCGAACCGTCCCACATTCCACCGACTGATGGACCTTTCCAGGTAATACAAATTGATTTCATCCAATTACCACCCTGCAGGAATCTTAAGTATGTATTAGTGTGCACTGATGTATTTTCTAATTGGGTTGAGGCCTACCCAGCGGCCACTAATACTGCTGCGTTTACTGCCAAGAAAATAGTTCAGGAATTTGTATGCAGATACGGTATCCCTAAAATCATCGAGAGTGACAGGGGTACTCATTTTACAGGTGATGTTTTTCAAAATATGTGTAAGCTGATGGGTATTAATAGTCGACTTCACACCCCCTACCGGCTGCAAGCCAGTACCAAGGTAGAGAGGATGAATGGGACTATTAAAAATAAGTTAAACAAAATCATGGCAGAGACTGGACTAGGTTGGCCAGAAGCATTACCGTTGATCCTGCATAGTATAAGGACCACTCCCAGACCCCCTCTAAATCTGTCACCATTTGAAATACTGTTCAGTAGACAACGTCATTTGATTATAAGTCCACAGGAAGACTTGAAAGGTAACAACGAGGTTACTGTAAAGTATCTTATATCAATGAATAAGCAGTTAAAACAACAGCAGCAGAAATTGAAATTGTTGTCCAATGATATGCCTGAAACTAACTGTCATGATGTTGAACCTGGAGAATATGTAATGATCAGAAATTTCTTGTGTTCAGGTTGTTTGACTGATCGGTGGAAAGGTCCGTACCAGGTGCTGCTGACAAGTACTACATCTTTGAAGGTGGCTGAGAGAGATACCATTCCATTCCATTCCACTCACTGCAAAAAGGTCAACCAACCGGTGGAGAAACGAGTCGGAGACAAGGCTGATAGCGTGAACCTGTCGCTCGTGAGCTTGTGCCGGGAGGATTGAAAAGGTCGTAGTGAGATATCTGAACTAAAAGAAATCTGCAGGTCTTGTTGTGGCAATGGACAGGCCTGCTGTGTTCATTTTCATATTCTCTTTTAGAGTGTTCACCATCCTGGTCGGTTCGGGAATGTCCGGTTTCTGTGAAGGGGGACCGATTGTGGAGAGGGGAGTACATGGCAGTGCTGATGGAGTGGAGTCATAAGGAGTGCAATGCCAATCAGAGGAGTGTCTGACCAATCTTAGTACTGTTATTGTTAAGAGAGCTGTAATTCCGGATACTCGGGGACGGTGTGGAGGTTTATTGTCTGAAGATTCCTGTATTTGTGAGCTTTGTGGGTCCCTAGTTGATGAGAATTGTATCCAACAGTGCCAGCCTAAATATAACCCGTACTGGGGTGGGTATCCTTTAGAGGATTATCATAGCATGGTAGGTAAAGTGTTAAATCAAACTGATTGCTGGGTGTGTTCACATGTGCCACAGGGACAGCATAATGTAGGGTTGGTGCCATTTCCGCTGAATATCACGGAAATTTTAGAATTACAGAAAGGGAAAACATTGGATGGAAAAGTCCTCTCATCCAAACAACCTCATTTCAAACTCTATCAATTCCAAGTAGATAGATCACTTTTGTGTTTAAACATAACCAACCACAATAAACCCGGGAGTTGGGAAGTGACAGGGAATAATCAGACGACGACCTTCTCACAAAGAGCTGATAATGAGTCCATAAACCATGATCTGTTACGCTCAATTAAATCTAGTGAGAGACATATTAGGTACCGATATGCATTGAGTTCCACTAAATAAATTATTGGTAAGGTGCCAAATGGTTATTGTGCTAAAATAATACAGCCAGAAACTTGCATGTACCAGATGGAAGACCCAGAAAATAGGATTGTTTGCAAGGGAAATGTGCTTAATGATAATGATGCATACCATTCCTTATGTTCTCCCTGATAATGTATATTTTATATGTGGAAGAAAAGCGTATAAGTGGCTCTCTCCGAGTTCCGAAGGTTTGTGTTACCTGGGAAGAGTAGTCCCAGAAGTTATGACCCTCACACATGTTGAAATGCTTGGTATACATAAAAACACACCATCACCATATCTTCACACACAATATGAACACAGAGGCAAACAAAATATGATACCTGGTGACGTGCACAAAGCCACTCAGTTAATTAGTGAGACAAACTGGCTTTCAAGTTTTAGTCGCATTGGATCCCACCAGGATTGCTTGGGGTACATTAAACTTTAGATATATTCAGGAACTTCCTAAATTGATAGATAATATCACCGAGATGTACGATGACACATTCAGGTATACAGGGAGAGAATTGCAAGTGTACAAGAAAGAACTGGTGCAACACAGGCTAGTGTTAAATGATTAACTGCTGTTACTGGAGGGTATTGCGTAAAGTTGGCCACCCAATTTGAAATCTTATGTTGCACCTATGTCACCAATGATACCAGCGACCCCAAGGAGGTGATAGACCGAAAGATGGATGAAATTCTGCAGTTAAAATGGGAATTTCGTAAGAACCATAACGCTTCAGTGGCTGAAGTAGGGGAGAAAATAGAAGGATGGGTTTCATGGCTGAACTCAGTGAAATGGTTCTCAGGTCTAGGGGAATGGGTCCAGGAAGTGATCACCAGCATAGGCAAATTCTTAATCCTTATACTGATGGTCATCATAATAATTGGTATATGTGTCCGGTGTGTTCCTATTGTGTTGAAGTGTGAAAAATGTAAAAATAGAGTAAAACGAAAGAACGAAATTATGATGGTGGTCAGTATGAATACCGAGGTAAATACAGAACTGCATTACAACCCTGAACTAGGAAATACCATCATTTAATGTATTATATTTAGACCTGCATAAAATGTATTATTGAAATGTTATTTTAAACCACCTCAGATAATGTAAAGTCTCAAATTTCCCCTTCAAGACTGCCTTTATAGGACTGGTGTATCCCCACACCTTTCACATGATCTTCCAAGATCCGCGGTGTGCGTATAATAGTAGTTTTATGTCCCAAATCAGAGACACATTATTGATGGATTAAGAATCACCTTGTGCCATCCCATAATAACACTAAATAGTATATAAATGTAAGCCTAAATTATATTTTAAAAATAAGATTGTAATAGCATGTTGTTCGCTATCAAAGGGTATACTGTCGAAGCTGATAATTGGCTGAGACAAGATCAGTTTAAAATTGGATCGCAGCGACACCATCTTGCGACTGGCCGCAAGACGCCATCTTGGAAATGAGATCGCAAGACGCCATTTTGCGAATGGCCGCCTAAGCGCCATCTTAGATAAACTCACACTTTAGTACATGTGGCGATATTACTATTAGCATCATGTGTTTGCATCTTACACCATTTCTCATACACACATTAATATGCACAACAGCGCTGTCAACTAGTCGCATATTAGCGAATGCATAAGATTCTGTATGAAAACGCCAAATATTAGCTTCATGCACACGCATCTGCCCCAAGTTAACTAGCGTCTTTACATCAAACCCCACATACTCACACATTACATATTCACATACAAGGTTCCATAAGCTTTAAGGTATAAGATTCAAGTATGTACATTTATTATAATTGCTAGGAAATAAAGATCATTTTGTAACTAAGGTTTTATACGTGATAAGCCATGTTTGGTATTGTACTGATGCGTACTCTCTCAACAGTATTCCGGTAATATCGATGGAGAGATCGCAACATGCATTCTCAACTTATGGACCGCAGAGACTTCAAGCAACAAAATGTACATTATATGAACAACTGTTAGGATTTGCATGAGGAGGGAAACCAGAGACCACCAGTTGTTAGAGGCTGGACTGTGTCTATTTGAACCAACCTGTTAAATGCCTTGTAACATATGCCCTCTCCTTTAGGACCAATGGTATTAGCAACAAACTTCTCTATTGTGTTGTTTATTTCTGGGGGGGTATAAATATGTGTGCTCTGACCCTGGGTTCTTAGTCTTCGTGCTGAATGCTGATTGACGAGGGGTTTCTTGCTGATGCCTACATCTGGACCAGAGAGCGCTGTGTATGTATAACTGTACTTGGGTGTGTATAATTTCTTTGCGCTAAGATTATATGAGGATCATAGCGTGTAACTGCTGTACTTTTTACTTGAATAATACTTTGTGCTTTGGAACCACAGGTTCTAGGTCTGGAGTCTTTATTTACTGTATGACTGTGTACGCACAATAGCGTCATCCTTAGAGGTTTATAGGAAGGATATTAGAAGGTATAGGCAGGGGTATTCATAAGGTTCAAAGGCAGTGTCGTTACTATTAATCCATAGGCATCTTCTTTTCTTCAGTATTTGGGGGAAAAAAAACCATATAGGAACTTGGAAGTCAATAGACTTGATCCACTGA
This sequence comes from Taudactylus pleione, assembly GCA_031769625.1. NCBI lineage: Eukaryota > Metazoa > Chordata > Amphibia > Anura > Myobatrachidae > Taudactylus > Taudactylus pleione. The sequence goes on from JAUIMM010000272.1 coordinate 620,974, forward strand.
GATTTGCAACACATGATAGGCCCAAGGACCAATCACAGAAGCTTTGTGTGAGAAAGTTACTCTGATTGGTTTCTTGCATATACTGTATAACCCATGTTGAGCAGGAATGAACTTTATTAATATACTTAACACTTAATGATGCTCTAACTTTGCATTGCAGCTCAACACTTCTCCCTGATCATGTATTCTCAAATCAGAATTGTAACATTTATATTGAAATGTCTATAAATTACTTCCTTAAAAGGGGGGCAGGTCGCTGTGGAGGTGGGCGGGTATGGGGTGGTGATGGGCAGGGCTCGGCAGAGGTGGGCAGGTCCAGGGCATGATAACTGGCATTGTGGAGCGGGGACACGATGACAGGCTATGCCACCTGAGCCGCCCACTTCCCCGCCCCGTGGAGACTTGTCCACCTTTCTGGGTGGCCAGGAGTGCCACCTAATTTTCAAGCGCATCCCGGCCATTCTGGGAGGGTAGGCAAGTATGGTTTACAGTTTCATGTATTTAAGCTCTGAATATATGCAGAAAAAGATGTATGCTAAAATTAGAGTCCTTACCTAGATATGTTAAGTCGGACATATCTCTAGATGGAATGTGCATGGCCAGCGGTTCAAATCCCGGCAGCAGCAGCCCAACAGAGGAGGAAATCCCAATCGTCTAGAGAGGTAAGTATAACTAATCTAATTCCCCCCCCTAACCATCCTTTAGGGTGCCTAACCTTAACCTCCCCCCTGTGCCTAAACCTAATCCCCTCTCTAAGTGCCTAAACCTAAACCCCCCTTTCCCGCTGCCTAAACCTAAGTCCCCCGAGGGGGTGCCTAACCCTAACCTTCCCCTGGGGGTGCCTAACCCTAACCCCCCCTTCCCCTAGCCTGACCCTAACCCCTCGGGGGGTGCCTAACCCTAAATCCCCTCCGGGAGCCCTAAGCCTAACTCTCCCCCCCCCCTTTGATTTTGACGCCTGTCATTTAAACCTTGCCGGGATTAAGCAGTTGGGAAGCCGGCGGTCGGCATTGCGTCCTCCGGCTTCCCGACTGCTTCCCCTCAAGATGCATCCAACTCAAAACCAGTATTATTTTAGCCAAGTGTACAGGTGTATATATTGTTACCTAAAGATAGCCTAGATGTAGCTTGATAGTCCTTAAGTTGCATTAAAGTATTTGTAATAAGTAATCTTGTGTAATGAACACAAACACAAGTTACAGACCCTACAACATGACCCCTTCCACCAGGTACAAATGCTCTGCTCCTGGACTTCCCTCTTAAAGTATGATTGCAGTCACCAATCGATGACAAGGGGTTTTAAAACATAGGTGACTGCAATCATAGATTAAGAGGGAAGTCCAGGAGCAGAGCATTTTGTACCTGGTAGAAGGGGTTATGTTGGAGGGTCTGAAGTTATGATTACAGGTTGAGTCTCCCATATCCAAAATGCTTGGGACCAGGGGTATTTTGGATAACGGAATATTCCGTATTTTGGAATAATTGCAAATCATAATTAAATATCTTGGGAATGGGACCCAAATCTTAACACAGAATGCATTTATGTTTTATATACACCTTATACACACAGAATGCATTTATGTGTTATATACACCTTATACACACAGCCTGCTGATAATTTTATACAATATTTTCAATAATTTTGTGGCTCAAGTAAAGTTTGTGTACATACATGAAATAAATGTATGTTTCATTTACAACCTATACACACAGCCTGAAGGTAATTTTATACCATATTTTTAATAATTTGTGCCTTAGACAAAGTTTGTGTACATTGAACCATCAAAAATCAAAGGTTTTATTATCTTAGTCATGCCAAAATCATTCCACATTTCGGAATATTCCGTATTTTGGAATATTTGGATATGGGAGACTGAACCTGTATAACCATTTTTCTTATGCATCACATACAACATGGAACTATTACTCCAGAACAGGAACAAGAACAGAATAACTATGCAACTGCAGCACTTAGTTCCAGGGTGTTAATCCACCGCTAAGCACTAAGACAATTGCCGGTGAAAAAGTCCTGGGCTTTTTGCCTGCCGGAGTTTTGCGCCGTCATCGCTTGTTTTGCCTCTGGAAAAGTATCGCGCTCGTCACCGCGATTTGCTGGTTACAAGGCGCAGACTTTTCACACCGGCGAAAAGTCTTTGCAATTGAATAGGGCAGAAAGATTCCGATAAGTGAAATTACGTCATCGGCGAAAACTTTTCGCAGAGAACGGCTTTTCGTCGGCAATTGAATATGGCCCTATTACTCTAAAATACATATAACATAAATAAAATTTTGATTTGAAAGGCGGCCTCCTGGCCGCTCGCTAAGCTGTGGGTTACAACCCACAGCTTTAGCGAGTGACCAGGAGATGGTCGCGATGGTCGAGACCATCGGTGCTTGCGACGAGACCGTTGGGGTAGGGTCTCGTCTACCGCAAGCCCAAGGTAGCTTCCTGCTTGAACAGAGCAGGAAGCTCCCTACTGACATCACTGGTGATGTCAATCGGGCCGCCTACAAACGGCAGGCGTTCCTTAAGGAATGCCTCCGTTTGTCCGGCCACCCCCCCCACCCTGCCTACAAAACGAGGCGAGCTGTCGATCAACATCGACAGCCACCCCGTTTGTAGTGAGCCCCGGAGTGAGTGAATTTGTCACTCGCTCAGGGGCTTGCGCTTGCGCAGTGCGAGCGCTGCGCGTGCGCAGGCCCTCACCATCGACCCGCTTGGGTCTGAATGAGGGCCTTGATGTAATAGTTTGTGAGTTGCAAACTCGTCAGAATTGTGCCAGAATATTTGCCAAGCACTAGTCAGGCTAGTAGGCAGCAAAAAAGCTGTTAATGTACCTATCTTGCTGTGCTTCATCTGTTTTGATGATGTTTAAATTAAATCATTAAACAAAAATAATAACAACACGATTGGGTCCTCCCTTCTAAGTATAACCAGCACTAGTGCTTTTGCCTGGGCTCGTAAGGGGGGCAAAGACTGTGATGTCCCCTCAAGTTTTCCATTACAAAGAGCAGGCTTGACCATCCAGGGCCCCGTGTCATTATTTCATCAGTCCTAGGCCGGTTGGCACCAGGACTAGTTTCCCCAGGATGTGGGGCCTGCAAAAACAGCATGCATACCCTCCTCCTGTGTACAGTCAGCCCCTGTACCAATAGCACTAGGGCTCAGTTTTGGGTATGGAGGTAATGAGTAATTAATATTATAAAGAATATTGTTCTTTACAGGTGGACTACTGGTCCCAGCAAGGCTGCCAGGGCATTATGGCACAAGGTGAACCACAAGTGTCAGCATGCCTGGGTATCAGCGACCTGGCACCTGTAGTCCATCTGTAAAAAATGTTGATACTCACCAGTAAAATCCCTTTCTCCGATAGCACAGGGAACACTGGAGCTCAAGACACTGGGGTGTCTCTGGGCTACAAAATAGAATTTGCAGAATCCCCTCCACATTGTTTTTTCACCACAGGTTTCCCCTTCAACAAGGGGCTCTCTTAGGACAGCCTCAGTTGTCCTGCTTACATCTCAGTTGGACCTTAATCCGGTCCTGCTGTTCCTCCAGCCTTCTCTGTTCGAAACTTGGAGGACGTGGAACTGAAACTGCGCTCTTGGAAGACTGTCCTCCTATTGGCCTTGGCTTCAGACAGGCAGGTCTCGGAGTTGGGGAGCTTTCTCTCTCTCTGTCTTGTTGGTCTCCTTAGTTCAATTTCATGATGACCATTCGGAACTCTGGGCCTGATTCAGACCCGGTTGCGAGCGCTCAGCTCAGGTCAATGGTGGTCCACAGCGCATGCACGAGACCCGGCTAGCGACGGGCACTCCGTCTTTCCGGGTCTCGCAAAAAAGGGGGCGAGCTGTCGATGTTGAGTGACAGCTCGCCCTCTTTGGTGGGCGGGCCGGGGGGGTGGCTGCCCAAATGGAGGCATTCCCATGAGAACGCCTGTCATTTGGGGGCGGCCCCACTGACATCACGAGTGATATCAGTGGAGAGATTCCGTCTCTGTTAGAGCCGAAATCTCTCTGGGGCTTGCGGCCACGAGACCCTACCACAAGGGTCTCGTCGCAAGCACTATGGTCACCCACAGCTATGCGAGCGGCCAGGAGGCCGTTCTAAAAAAAAAAAACCTGGCCCTGATTCAGAGCGAGCGCTCTGTCAGAGCGACCGGGTCTGAATCAGACCCTCTGTTCCAAAACCGTCTTCCTAATTTAGGTGGTTTCGACTTTCCACATCAACCAGCTAATTGTGGTTCAGCTGTCTTGTGCGCGCTCTTCGGATTTTGGTGGCCCATATTGCGGAAGTCAGATTCCTTGTTTGTCCTTTAGGATGCTGCTTAACGTGCTCAGTCTGCTTCTATGCAGATATTGCCACTTGAATCTATTTGGCTATCCAACAGGCGCATGTTGCTAGTGCCCGGCCTTCGCCGGTTTTCTATTCTGCGCTTTCCACTCTTGCGGTGGGTTCTTCTCGGGCTGCGCGTTGTGGCACCTCAGCAACTTCGTTCTTCCGTGCTGCCTTGTGGTCCATGGTCCGTATTTTCTTTTGTTGATTTCTATAATTTTTGTTACATTCACGGCCTCAGAATCTGCTTTTGGTTGCTGGGTTTTACAGGTTAATCAGGGCTTTCCCACCCGGAGGAGGAAAACTTTGGTACGTCCCCAGTGTCTTGATCTGCAGTGTCTCCTGGTGGATGAAGGAGAAAATAGGATTTTGGTACTTACCAGTAAAATCCTTTTCTCCGATTCCATAAGGGACACTGGACTCCCTCCCAGCGCTGCATTTCCTGCCATTATGTTCTTTTTTATTCACACATTTTCACTACATTCTGTTGTTATGTATGTTTCTATTCAACTTTGCCGTCCTTGTGGTTTGATTCATTCTCCTCAGGTATGTCTTCTGATTCTGTTTACGTCTCCACGGGCGGTATTTTCTCTAACTGGGGCTTCTGGGGGAGAGGGGGAGGAGTCATTCTAACTTATAAATTTAAAGTGCCAGCTCCACTCATCCACCATCTATACACCGTCCTAAGAGAACCCCGGGGTATAGACGGGTGGTCGAGTGGAGCTGGCGCATTAAAATTTTTTTAAGTGTGAGTGACTCCTTCCCCTCTATTCCCCAGAAGCCCCAGTTAAAGAAATGGAGCCCGAGGAGACGGAACCAGAAGATATAACTGAGGAGAAGGAAACACATAACAAGGATGGCAAAGCCATCGTAATGCAGTTAACATAGTGAACAACAACAGAACACCATGGCTGGGAGGGCGTCCAGTGTCCCCTGTGGAATCAGAAAAAGGGATTTTACTGGTAAATACCAAATCCTATTTTCTCCTTCATCCACCAGGGGACACTGGAGCTTAAGACACTGGGGACGTCCCAAAGTTTTCTCCCCAGGTGGGAGAGCTCTGAGAGACCTGCAAAACCCTGCTGCCAAAAGTCGACTCAGAAGCTGCAAAGATATCAAACCTATAAAAACTAACAAAAGTGTGAACCGTGAAACAAGTGGCCTAACGGCATAACTGAGTAGCTGAGGCCGCCATGACAAGCAGCCCAAGAAGCACTCACCGAACGAGTGGAGTGTCCAGAAATCAAAACTGGAGGAAACTGTCGAATGACCAGACGGATCCATCTGGCTAAAGTCTGCTCGGACGCAGGCCAACCACGTTTAGCAGCATCATAAAGGACGAACAAAGAATCTGACCTACGTAATGGCGCTGTATGGGCCGCATAAATTCGAAGAGCCCGTACCACATCTAAAGTGGCGGAGGACTGGGAGTCATCCGACAACACCGGAACCACAATAGGTTGATTGATGTGGAAAGCAGAAATTGATTGGGAAGGAAATAAGGCTTTATACGGAGCGCCGCATGATCATCATGAAAAATTAGATAAGGAGGCCCACAGGAGAGAGCTTCTAACTCTGACACACGCCTAGCTGATGCCAAGGCCAACAGTAGCACCTTTTTTCCAAGAAAGAAGTTTGAGGTACACATCCCTAAGGGCTCAAACCGAGATGACTGGGCAGTGGCAAACGCAGGATTTCTAGAGGGGGGTTTCCAAATGCTTGATTTTAGAGCGAATGTGGCCAGTCCATGAAGAGTGCAGAATTAGTACTCAACCAGTTTTATTATGCGTCATACAAAGTGTATTGTGTGTCATAATCCCAGCATATACAGGACCAGAGGTCTCAGTAAGCCATTAGATGCACCAGTAGCCCATCCTGCCTGAGCTAAATGTATTTATTTTAGATGTGGGCACCATTCCAGACTATTGGAGCAAGTCCGGGAGCCTGGAGGAGCAGCAGAAGAACTAAGCATTGCCCTGGACATATATGTATATATTGGGCTCTATAGCAGTGCATCTCTAACAGTGAATGTTTTCCAGATCTCCTAGTTGGTGCACAGGTTATTTATTACTGTCTGATACATGTTAAAAGATCCACAAGTGGTGCTAATTATTTCATTTGTGATACTGAGAAGAACATGCAACACTAGCAAAATTCTATTATATTACTATGTCTACTATGGTCATGTGTGTGCTGGGGAGGGGGGTTTCCAGGCAGACGGAAACCCCCCCTGCGTTTGCCTATGCTGGGGGAACCTCAGGACAAGGTTCAGGTCCCAAGGAGCTGTAGGTGGGACAAATGGAGGTTGCATCTGAAGAACTCATCCAATACAACTGGAAATAGGGGTGAGCGCAGTATAAAATTCTTTGTATCTAAAGAACTCCCTGCAAAGCGGCATTGAAAAAATATTGACAAACCCAACAACTGAACCCTTAGAGAACCCAAACGTAAACCCGCGTCCAAACCCTTCTGAAAGAAAAGAAGACGGGACAAACGAAAGGCGGTGGTGGGAAACCCCCGCTCCTCACACCAAGCCACATTAGCCCACCAAATATGAAGATAGTGAGCTACGGTGACCGGCTTGCGAGCCCGGAGCTTGGTGGGGATCACAGATTCTGGAACCTCGCTCCGCCTTAGGATTGCAGCCTCAGCAGCCATGCCGTTAAATGAAACTGCTGTAAATCTGGGTAAACGCATGGACCCTGATGCAGAAGGTCTGGAGAGGCAAGGAACAGGGATCCCGTACGAGGAGTTGCTAAAGATCTGAGAACCAGGCCATGCGTGGCCAATACGGAACCACCAGGATGACAGTTGTTGTTTCCCGCTTGATCCGTTTCAGGACACGTGGAAGTAGAGGAAAAGGAGGGAAGAGGTACACAAGGTGGTAACTCCAAGGAACCGTGAGCGTGTCCACTGCCTCCGCATTACTGTCTCGAGTCCTGGAGCAATAGCCTTATGGTTGTGTCTGGAGGCCATGAGATCTACTGGGGTCCATGAGATCTACTTCTGTAATTGCTTATCTCCTATTTGCTGGAAATCCTCCGGATGAAGAGCCCATTCTCCGGGATGGAGGTCCTGATGACTGAGATAGTCGGCCTCCCAGTTTTCCACTTCAGGAATGAACACTGCGGACATTGCCATCACGTGGAGTTCTGCCCACCGAAGAATGCGCTTCATTTCACGCATGGCCATGCGACTACGTATCCCTCCTTGACGATTTATGTATGCAATGGCTGTTGTGTTGTCCGACTGAACTCGAACTGGCTGATCGTCCAGTAGGGAAACCACCTCCAGAAGAGCAATGAGAATTGCCCGCAGTTCCAACATATTGATTGGCAATTTTGCTTCCTGATGTGAGTAACAGTCCTGAAAGTGATGGTCCAGAACTACCGCTCCCCAACCTCTGAGGCTGGCATCTGTTGTCAGAATGATCCAATCCTAGATGCCGAACCGCCGTGAGGTGGTCGGTCTGAAGCCACCAGAGAAGGGAGAAACAGGCTTGTGGAAACAGCCGGATCAGACGGTGCATATGCAAATGTGATCCTGACCATTGGTCCAGAAGGTTCAACTGGAAAGGAAAAGAATGAAATCTGCTGAACTGAAGAGCCTCGAATGCCACCACCATCTTGGCTAGAAGATGTATGCATAGGTGAATGGACACCCTCCTCACCTTTAGGACCAGGAGGACAAGTTGGTATACTGCATGAGCCTTGACTAATGGGAGAAATATTCGAAGTGCAGCCATATCCAAGATAATTCCCAGAAACTGGAGGCGTTGAGATGGAACCAAACTGGATTTCTAAAAATTAACTCTCCAGTCGTGATGGATGAGAACCTGGGGTGTCAGAGCTACATGGTTTTTGAGAATCTGAACCGATGGAGCTTTGATGAGGAGGTCTTCCAGATATGGAACAATCGTGACACCTAACGATCTGAGGTAAGCGATCACCGCCGACAATACCTTGGTAAAGATCTGGGGTGCCGACGAAAGACCAAACGGCAGAGCCCGAAACTGAAAATATTCCTCCCTGATTGCAAATCAAAGAACAGCCTGATGTGGTTTCCAAATTGGAAAATGAAGATAAGCATCCTTGATATCCAGGGATGCCAGGAACTCGCAATTACTGAATGAAGAGACTCCTCTTGAACCTGTAAAACGCCAGATAAAGATTTAACGATTTCAGATTAAAAAGAGGTCTAACAGAGCCTTCTGGTTTCAGGACTACAAACAGATTGGAATAGAATCCTAGATAACGCTGAAGAGCTGGGACAGGTATCAAAACTTTGGAATCCACAAGTTTTTGGATTGCCTGCAGAAGCACCGTCTGTTTCTGTTGGGAGACCTGTGGTGAAAAACGATGTGGAGGGGGTTCTGCATATTCTATTTTGTAGCACAGAGACACCCTAGTGTCTTAAGCTCCAGTGTATCCTGGTGAATGAAGGATAAATATTAAAAGATAGTACTCAATCACCATAGTACAAAGTCCTTTACTTAAAATAAAAACTCTCCCACACCCCTTGTTTACCAATTTATAACTCAATCCAATGATATTGGTCATCTTCTGTCTATGTAAACATCCCTACTACTTTGCAAAAAATGAACAGGGCTGCACTGATTGTGTGGGAACTTCCTCGCTCTGGCACATCCTTCACAGGATTTTCCATCTTTGCAGCCATAGGTGTTGTCAAGAAACTGGTTCGTTCCTGAAGCTCTTGGTCTTGCTGATGAATCCAATAATCTGGTCAATATGATGTCACGACAACTCGCTTCCAACTTGTACCATGTATAGCAAAGGTCCAGTCTTAGAAACCACTTTTCCTTTTTGCCATTTATATACTCAGTGACTCTGAACGAGGACTTTTTGGCCCAAGTTGAAAATATATTTGTTGAACATATCTTTGCACATCAGGTTGTAATAAGTCCCACTGAAATCTCAGGCTCCACTGCAAAAATAGCATGGCTGGAGACTATCTAGTAGTGGAGTGTTCTGTGTTACAATATACAAACAAAAAGTTGTCGTTTGTTCTCTAACACCTTTACTTTGGACACTGCCTTCATGGCTCTTTTAAGTGTTTGTATAAATCTTTCTGCCAGCCTGTTGGTAGCAGGAAGATGATGGGCTGATGTAAAAGTCTTATTCTACTTTTATTCATAAAATGCTGAAATTCTGTGGGTATTAACAATGGTCCATTTTTACTGCAAACTTGTTCTGGTATTTCGCTCCTGGTGAAGATAAGAAGAGATATGGTAAGAACTTACCTTTGTTATCTCTCTTTCTACGCAGTCCATAGGGTCCACAGGAGACCTTGGGTATAGGCGATGATGGAGTCATCGGGCACCACACAGTTAAAAATGTCCTCCGAGGATGCACCGGGCCCCTCTCCTATACTCCGCCACATGCCAAGGCACCTTCAGTTACGTAACAAGCCATAGGCTGGAGGAGGAGATAAAAAAGAGAGAAGAAAGTCTGGAGCACACAAGAATCACATTCTCACACAGAAGGAGGCGGAAAATCGGTGACCAGAACAAAGCCCATCTGAAGCACAGGTGCAACAGGGTGGGAGTCCTGTGGACCCTATGGACTTCGTAGAAAGAGAGATAACAAAGGTAAGTTCTTACCATATCGCTTCATTTCTACATCAGGGTCCATAGGGCTCCACAGGAGACCTCAGGGATGCCCCAAAGCAGTCCCTTTAAGGGTGGGGACTCTCCTGTGCAGAAAGGAGAATCCGCTGCCTAAGGGAAGCAACCTGAGAGGCAAAGGTATCAAATGTATAATACCTCATAAAAGGTATGGACAGAGGACCACATGGCCGCCTTACAAAGCTGAACAGCTGAGGCGCCATGGCGACCTGCCCACAAAGCTCCCACAGACCTAGTAGAATAAGCAGTAACAGAGGGCGGTACCGGAAGCCCTCATGAGTATAAGTCTCAGAGATTGTCATACGAATCCACCTAGCCAACGTTTGTTTATTGGCTGGCCATTCCTTCTTGTGGAATCCATAGAGGACAAACAAGGAGTCTGACTTCCGAAGGGAACTGGTACGGTCCACATATACCCTGAGAGCACGTAGCACATCCAATGAGGCCTCACCTGCCGAGAGGTCTGGAGAGTTGAAGGCCGGTACTATAATTTCCTAATTTATGTGGAAACTAGACCACCTTAGGAAGGAACCCAGGGCGAGTGCGAAGCACCGCCCTGTCCTGGTGAAAAATCAGAAACGGAGGGTGACAAGAAAGAGCCCCCAAGTCTGACACCCTTCTGGCGGAAGCAGTAGCCAGAAGAAATACAGTCTTAGCCGTAAGCCATTCGAAATCCACTAAGACCAGGGGTTCAAATGGAGGGCCCTGGAGAGCCCTAAGGACAACAGCCAAATCCCAAGGAGCCACATGAGGGACAAAGGGAGACTGAATGCAAAGGATACCTTGCATAAAAGTGTGGATATCCGGAAGAGGAGCAATCCTACGTTGGAACCACACCGACAGGGCAGAGACATGCACCCTCAGTGAGGCAAGGCAGAGACCAAGATCTAAACCCGCCTGCAGGAAAGCCAAAACTCTAGATATCCGAAACACCTGAGGATCGTAATCCCTGGGACGACACCAATTAAAGAAGGTATGCCACACCCTGTGGTAAATCCTGGCAGAAGCAGGTTAACGAGCTGAGCATGGTGTTAACCACATACATAGAAAAACCTTTGGACCTCAGGAGGGATGTCTCAAGAGCCACGCCATCAAAGACAGATGGCCCAGGTCCGGGTAAAGGCAAGGACCTTGAGACAACAGGTCCAGACGTTGAGGCAACAGGAACGGAGTGTCGATGGAGAGACTCTGAAGATCTGAGTACCAGTGCCATCTGGGCCATGCTGGAGCCACCAGCAGGATCGTGCCTCCTTCTTCTTTGAATTTTTTAAGTACTCGAGGAAGAAGGGAGAACTAAGGAAAAAGGTATGCAAGCTGGAAGGTCCATCTGACTGACAGAGCATCTACAAGGAGAACCTCAGAGTCTCTTGTTCTGGACCTGAACACCGGCAGTTTGTGATTGTGTCGGGATGCCATGAGGTCTATCTTCGGAAGGCCCCACTTGTCCACTATGAGCTGAAACACTTCCTGGTGAAGAGACCATTCCCCTGGATGCACGTCGTGACGGCTGAGGAAGTCAGTTTCCCAGTTGAGAACTCCTGGGATGAACACTGCCGAAATGGCTGGGAGATTACCTTCCGCCCATGTCAGAATGCGTGACACTTCTGTCAATGCTGCCTGACTACGAGTTCCGCCTTGACGGTTGATGTAAGCCACCATCGTGGCAATGTCTGACTGAACCCGCACAGGCTTTCCGTGACAAATAAGTCTGGCTTGCTGGAGGGCCCTGAAGACTGACCAAAGTTCCAATATGTTTATCGATAGGGCAGACTCCTCCACTGTCCACCTTCCCTGAAAGAAGTGTGGACCTGTCACTACGCCCCAACCCTGGAGACAGGCGTCCGTCGTCAGAAGGACCCAGTCCAGGATCCAAAAGGGGCGCCCCTTGGTAAGGTGACCCGTCTGAAGCCACCAAGTCAGAGACAAATGCACCTCCGGACAGAGCATCATTGTTTGTGTCCTAATGCGACATGGTGATCCGTCCCACCTGGAGAGGATCAATTTCTGTAGAGGCCGGGAATGAAACTGGGCATACTCCACCATGTCGAATGTCGATACCATGGAACCCAGTAACTGCATCGCTGAGTAAATGGACACTCGGCGACTGTGTAGCCACTTGCGTACCCTCGTCTGCAAAATGGAGATCTTGTCTTCCGTCAGAAAGAGCCGCTGTTGTTGAGAATCCAGCAGTGCTCCGAGATGGAGCATCTTCTGGGAAGGAGTTAGGGCCGACTTCTTCCAGTTGATCAGCCAGCCATGAGTCTGTAGCACAGAGATTGTAAGCTGTAGATGGTGGTGAAGTACCTCTGGAGACCCAGCTAGCAGCAGAAGGATGTCCAGGTAGGGTAACAGGTGGACCCCCTGTAGCCGCAGATGGGCTGCCATTACCACCATAATTTTGGTAAACACCCAAGGTGCAGTAGAGAGGCCAAACGGCAGGGCCTGAAACTGGAAATGTTGTAGCACAGCAAACCTGAGAAAATGTTGGTGAGCCGAAGCAATCGGAATATGCAGGTATGCATCCTGAATATCCAGGGACACCATAAAATCCCCAGGTTCCATAGCCAGTATAATTGACCGCAGGGTTTCCATCTTGAACCGAGGTACCTGGAGAATTTTGTTCAGGCACTTGAGGATGAGAATAGGCCGATATGAACCGTTTGGTTTTTGAACCAGAAAGAGATTGGAATAATAACCCGTTTCCCTCTGGGGTAACGGGACAGGCACTATGACCCCTGCCTGGAGCATAGAGTGCACTACTTTCTGGATTTCCAACCCCTTGACCTGTCTTGACTGAAGGCCTGTGGTGAAGAACTGACGGGGAGGCCTTCTGCGGAAGGAGAGGGCGTACCCGTGAGAGACCACTTTCTTTACCAAAGTGTCTGTGGTGGTCTGACACCAGCACTGGGCAAGTTGAAGAAGTCGGCCCCCCACCTTGGGGTCCCCCAAGGGGGGGCCCATCCCGTCAGGCTGAGGGCTTATCGTCAGACTTGGAAGCCGGGCGTCTTGTACTCCAAGCCTGTGTCTTGGGCTTGGTAGCCTTTTTGTCTCCTGACGGCCTAGGAAAGGACTGAGTCTTAGGTTTTCCCTTAGTGCTATAGGGCCGAAAGGATGAGGTTCCAGACCCCGAGCGAGCTGGGGCCGATGGGAGACAATCAGATTTTGCAGCTGCCAAAGTGTCCACAATTTTATCCAAATCCAGACTACACAAGACCTGCCCATTGTAGGATAAACACTCCAACCCTTTCTTAGGGGTATATACAATTACCCGCGGGACTTCTCCCACGAGTAATTGGGGCTCGAAAGTCCCGCGGCGTGGGGTTAAGCTATTCAATAAAATAGCTTTTTCCCCGTGCTGGTAAATGTGGCCTCGCTCACGGGAACACACTGTTTCCACGAGAAGTGCGGAAACAGTGTGTTTTTCTGACGCGCGCGAGGCCGACAAGGGCGGCTTCGTGCAGCTGTTACCTCGCACCTACATGAGGTGCGAGGTAAAGCACGACAGCGGGGGACTCGCGCGCGGGGTCTTGTGGACACCCGCGCGTGGAGTCCCCATTAATTGACTCACCACCAGCGCAACAATTAGTCGCGGGGTAAATCCCGCGGGTAATTGTATATACCCCTTAGATTTTCGCATCTGCTCTCCAAGAGCGCAACCACAGAGAGTGACACACCGAAATAGCCGCAGCTGAAATTCTGGATGTTAAGAGGCTAATGTCTAAAGCAGCCTCATTAATTTATGTAGCGGAATCCCTGAGATTGCACACAAGCTCTATTTGATCACTGGTAGCATCCGGTGGGAATGACGACTCCAGAGAATCCGCCCAGCGCTCCATCGTTCTGGCAACCCAGCAGATTGCCATGGCCGGTCTGGAGCCTCCACCTGAAAGGGAATAAATGGACTTCAAGCACACTTCCACTTTCCTGTCTGTAACATCCTACAAAGAGGACCTGGACGGCATGGGCAGAGTCGCACTCTTTACCAGGCGTCTTACATGAACGTCCACTTGAGGAGAAGTTTCCCATTTAGAGAAATAATTTTCCACAAAGGGATAAGCGTAAGCCAGACGTCTTTGAGGTTGGAAATGCTTCCCATGTGATTTCCATGTCTACTCCACTAGCTGATCAGACAGAGGAAAAATTGCAGCGGTACCTTTAACATATAGGCATGATTGGACTTAGGTGCCAGAGGTTCCTCGTCCTCAATCACCATGGCTACACGTACCACCCGTATGAGATCTGGGACACAAATTTTTGACTTAGGGTCTACGTCCTGCTGGGGGGCTCAGAGTCAGGCATGGATCTCCCCGTCCTCAGACGTCATCATCATAATGTGTTAACTGAGATGACATTAGTTGTCTCTTAGCAGGCCGAAGCGGTGATTCACCATGTAATATCTCTGTCAAGTTTTGCACCGTGGTAGAGAGTTATCCCAAATAGGCTCCGGAGACACTTGAGGTGCTGGCTGCAGAGGGAGGCACTGCACCACCATCATCTGCCAGGGGACCCGCTTATTGGGAGATGGGACCACCGCCTGCTGTGTGAACTCCAGCTGGGGAAACGCAGGGGGAGCTGCCAAACGTCCCACAATGGTATTTAAATTTTGTGTAAAACAAGCCCAGGGAGGCTCCTGCAGAGTTATAAACAGAAGGAGTACATGAAAAGGCAGAACATGTTGCACATAAGCCCCCAGCAATCACATCCCCATCCCCAATTACTGCATTACATTTGGAGCAGAATAAGTAGGAGAGTATGGACGCTCTATGTGACTCACCACACAGAAAAAAAATTTGTAACTGTAAGGTAAATTCGCACCCTGACAGCACTGGCACCGTGAGGGCTGCTGAGAAGGTAAAGTATAGGGAAAGCAAATTGGCTGACAGATGAAAAGAAAGTTCAGTCAGACAGGGCTAGCATAAGTCACATACAATGCAGAATATCCACCTGCACTAATGGCACTACAATCAACTACACAGACTCAGAGTCTGGTAGGAATAGTGCTACATACTGGAGGAGAGGTATGTAGGGGGACCCAGGCTTCACACCGCCGATGAGACCAGCGCTATGCCAGAACAAAATGGCTGCCGGGAGACTGAGAGGAGGCGGACCCGGAGGAGCGTTGTCGCAGCCCACCAGACCGCAGTGGAAAGGCGCTGTGTGCAGCAGGGGAGGAGCCGGCTGTGAAACAGGGAAGGCATCCTCCCCTGGTCTGCTATTAACCCCCGGGATGCTGGAGAGTGCCAAAAACTCCAGCCCCTACATCCCTGGTGGTCTAGTGGAAGCGCAGGCTCAGTGCCTGGCTCCAAGCGCAGCCGTCCCCAGCCCTGAGGCTAAAATAGCTGTGTATAAGTGGGCGCCTACCGCAGACGCCCTCTGCTTACCTGTGTCCCCGTGAAGTCTGGCCACAGTCCAGGGATCCTCCAGGGTCTCTGCTAGCTGATACCCCGGAAGCCCGCTGAGATCCCCGGATCAGTACCGGTGTCTCGGCACCAGAGTGGCAGCACGGACATACATTGTACTGTCCATGCTGACCTCTCTGAGGAATAAAGAATATCTTCTGGGGCTGTTTGAACAGCCCCTCTGTGCAGTGACCCGACTACGGCCAGGCACCTACGAAAATGAAGCTGCCTTGGGGTGGGGTATAGGAGAGGGGCCCCGCTGCATACTGGGAGGACATTTTTAACTCTGTGGTGCCCAATGACTCCATCATCGCCTATACCCAAGGTCCCCTGTGGAGCCCTATGGACCCTGATGTAGAAATGTCTCAGTACGAAGGTGGTGGACATCATGATAACTACTTAGGATAATAAATGGCTTTTCAAAAGCAATATGTATTCTCTGCCACAGAGAAGATGGCAACTCCCAAGGACGTAAATGGGCCAGTAGCAGAGCATTTTGAAGCCTCTAACATCTTTAACACCCTTTAGTCAAGGTTTCAATTTGGCTAGTACTGGCCACCACACATAGCATCTTGCTAGATTCTTCATTTTGATGGTACCCAAATATCCTTTGTGTAGTTTGGCTAGGACTTTAGGTTGAAGTGTGGAGAATATCACCACCCGAGAACCACACATCAAGGTTCCCTGGCACACTGACAATTGATCCTTATGGTCAGAAAATCCATGGTACACCTGGTTGCCACTCTTGGGCCAGCCTTTAAGAGTTAGATCTAATATTTTAGACAGAACTGGGTAATTTTTGGTTTCCTGGTCAGAGTATTAGTCGCGGGCATTTGATCAACAAGCAATTAATGAGAAATTTCGAGGAGATCTATCTTATTGCCCTCATAAGAGTGGGGGCAAGGTGGGGAATTGGCATTACTATGTTGCTTGGTTCCTCTGAATCCAATTTCATAATTATGTACCGCCAACCAAGCCCGATGTTGTAACCGAACAGCGTTCATGGCTGGTACCCCATTTCAAGGACTAAAGATGGAAACCAGCAGTTGGTGGTCAGTGCCCAGCATAAACTTCCACCCAGATTTGTTGAAGCTTCTTCCTCCCCCACACCAGACTGAGGGCTACCCAATTGATTTGTGTATAATTTCTCTGGCATCAATGAACATGATGCATAGGTAGTCTTGCCATATCATATCTGTGTAATTCATATGTGTCTCAAATTAAAGGGGTGATATGACAAGCCTATGCATATGCAACTGCATTTTCCATTCCATTTCTCATGATGTGGTTAGATTGAAATAAGGAATTATTTCTTATAATACCCAGATGTTTTTAAATATGAAGTACTGCAATTGATGCATATCACTTGAGTAGTTATGAGAAATGCCATTGTTGGAGAGGTTAATATCACTTAAGCAATCAGGTAATGTACATTAATTACTGTTATAATCAGTGGTGGTTCTTGCCTTTGCTGGCCGGGCTTTGTGTAATTGTATGCATGAGCAGGGTTGCGATCCTGCACGTGTGCACAAAATAACAAGTTGACCAGCTTCTAGAGACTGCATCGGCTGCAGGCCCTAGAAGTCTGGTAGGGCTGACGTGATAGCAGCGGAATGGCTTCCCATGGAAAGCTTTGTCTGCTATCGCAGTCCGGACTGGCAGGCAGTCTTAGATGTTTTCTTTCCCTGGGACTGTCTAGTTTTTAGTGATTAGCAGGGAAGATTTCCAATAGGAAGTCACTGGTCACTGCTAGGCAGTTTCTGCTGGTGGTGGATTTACTTAGGTAGGGGGATGCAGCCATGGAGCCTGTAGGTAAAATCTGCCACTGGTTATAACTTATAATCTATTAATTATAGTACATTCATTTTGACTAGAAGCATAAAAGCTCACTGCTAATAGCATTGTGTGTTCTGAGCGTAGCTGTCATGTAATCCTTAGTTACCTGTAGGGGATTTCTGAGTTATCCTGGGCTCTGTAATGTCAGTAATATATGCTGGGCCTAGCAATTATTATTATTATTTCCAATGTGGAGACAGGTCCATAACCAATTTATTTATCAAACATTGACAGTTTTAACAAATCTTTTAACCAGGCCATGCCTTATAGCAATAACTCATAACTTATGCTTTGATGTTTCTTTTCTTCTATTGTGTTCCTTTTACCATTTAAATGGATTGCATTTGTAACACCGCAATAGTTGAAATTCTGACTATGGGCTTTATTCAGAGATGTACAAAATGCCGATCTTTACACAGATCGAGCGATTGTTTGCCAATACACATGTGCGTAAGCCGCACTGCGCACATGCAGCAACTGTTTTGCGATCACACCTGCACAAAGGATTCACTTGCAAAGAGAATGACTGGTAGTCAGCATTTGGGGCAGGTAACAGGGTGGCTAGGCAAACGCAGGAGTGTCTGACCGTTTAATCACCGTTTCATGGGTGTGCATAAATTGGAATGGGTATGAAATTCTCATCAGCGGCAGCCCGACAAGAGCAGAGTTAGAAGCAGCGGAAGCCCGACAGCGCTGGAAATCCCGATCGTGGATAGGTAAGTATCTACTAACCTAACCCCCTAACCCTCCTTAGGGGTGCCTAACCCTAATCCCCCCTCTAAGTGCCTAACCCTAACCACCCCCTTCCCCGCTGCCTAAACCTAAGTCCCCCCCGGACTCTGCATGTCATTAGAGCTGCAGTGTTTGCGGCTGGTCAGACTTGCAGCATGGCTGCACGATGTGCGTCGATGTTACCAATGTTTGCGCTGTTGTACATCATCAGACGGATATGAGAAGGCAGCAATGGGCGTCCCTATGCTCAGCTGTGCTTTGGAAGGCATTAGCATTTTTTAGTAACTGCGATCTGTGAGAGAATGCAGTTGTGATTGCATTAGCGTACATCTCTGAATCATCACATATTTGGGATTGTTACCAAGATATCTAATCCGTTCAGAAAGTTATTGAGCTTTGGCTATGATTAATAGAATTTTACCCAATATAATTTGTTTCCTAAATCGGACGCAAGTTTATTAGTTTTAAAGGGGCGGGGGGGGGGGGGGGGGGGGAGAGACTGTGCTTAGCTCATCTTTGCTAACTTAATTATAGACATATTTATCAAAGTTATCCTTGGCTGTGGCATGTGAAGATGGTGTTAGCCCATAGTAGCCAAGGGTCATGCAGGCAGAGTAGGTGCACTGACACAGAACCTGGTACCTTCCAGTTTGTTGTCAGGATGGGCTCTTATCGGTGCCCGTGTCCAGGTAGGAGAATACTAAATTTGAGTGAAGATTTACATTTTTACTTTGCTAATTTAGTCAATATTATCATACCCACACAGCATTTAAACTGCATATATGATAAATGGGACCCTAAATGTGGATACATGAATAATACAGTAATTATCTTCATAGCAGGTAACTTGGGTGTTGGTAGATTTATGAAGCTGCTAATCTCATCTCAGTTTTTACTGACTGGGAGTCAGGATGATCTTTCTCACTGGAGGGTATGCTGAAAACAAAGATAATTTAATTGCATGATTATTGCTTTGCTAGGATTGTCATTAGTTATATACTTTACCATACATTAGTGTTAACAGGGAGTCTCTTTAGCTCCAAAGGCAATTCTAAAATCTATCTGATCGATAACAAACAGAATAACAGTAACAATTTATGAATATTTTATGACTGTCACTTGATGTATGTGTATCCTGTTCCGTAGATGGCAATCCCAGCTTTCTAAATCAGTAACACTAAACTCAGTGTTTTGTATTTCTAACTGAAAGCATTTGGGATAGTTTTCCCAAAGGTGTTGGTTTACCAAAAACAGCAGAAATATAGGCTATTCCTTGTTTTCAATATGCTGATTTATAGTAATGGTACAGTCACTATAATTCCTGTTTTATCGCATGTAAAAGATTTAACTGGGGAACAGTGGATTAATGCAGAACATTGTACAGAAAAGCCATTGTAATTTCAAAAGAATGTGAGATTACTTTACTGGAGATTGAAATTGACTTTCTTATTTTTAGTCTCTGCGATCTGTGGCCACAACATGACCTTGCTAGACACCACATCAAAAGCTTCTCTTGTTAATAATTCAGTTCTTAAGTGCTGTGTCCAAATTGCTTTCGCTATTTTAAGCTTAGACAATGTCAAACCTCCTGAGCCTAAGGGAATAAACTTAGACACAAATGTTTTTACCAGCTTATTTTATCATGTTCCCATGCTGCGAATTTCATTTTAACTTTGGAAATAATAAACATTTAGAAGAGATTTGGCAATGCCAAGATCGATTATGTTTCTTTCACTATCAGGCACAACAGTACTCTTGAGTATTCTTTGGTACCCAAAACCTTTCATGAAAGATTACAGATCACAACTGGACAGAGCTTAATTTATTTGACAGTTTTATGGTTCACTTGAAGCAATTTAAATTGCCATCAATCACTTCCATTTTCCAAGTTAGTCAGTCACATTTTACTTCAAGCTACAAAAGCAGAATATGATTTTTGTCATAATTAGGATATAGACAATTAAAAGATTATTCTTTCTGAAGTCTGTCTTGGTTGGGCTATATGGAAGAGATTTATTACTGACTTGCTGAATGGCTAAATATGGATATAACTCTTTTTCAGTCAAAATAATAAATTGGCATCATGACAGTGGTGCATCTATGATGGGTGCAGGGTGTGCGGTGCACACGGGCCACTGGGTCCAGGGGGCACACACTCCATACATATGATCTTTTTATCTTAACGCTCCACAGTCCCCCATTGGCAGCACTGCTTAAATGGGCCCCCTCCTCTCTAAACATGCCCCTCCATCATGATCCATGTGTATTGCTATTGGCAAAACTTGCCACATTTGAATTATCCTATTATAGAGTGTTTGTGGGATTTAGTAATATATTGTGGTGGTTGGTGAGGTAAAGGGTGGTATCGATGTGATGTGGAGACAAAGCTTCTCTATCCAGGCACTTCGAAAAATGTAGCCTATTCCTGGAAAAAGTGATGTAGCCAACGTCGGGATCCCAGCACCAGTATCCAGACCATCGGCATCCCAAAGGTAAGTATTAGCGTGTTAGGGGGAGGTTAAGGGTGCGGGGAGTTTAGGCACTTGGAGGGGGGGGTTGGTTAGTGTTAGGCACCGGGAAGGGAGGGTAGAGGATTGGGAAAATACTTACCATGCGTTCCTATGGGTGTCGGGATTCTAGCTGTCAGTATTTTGATCAGCAGCATCCCGACAGCCAGGATTTCATACTCAACTCCCCCAAAAGAATAGGACAGGGGTCTTCAAACTTGGCCCTCCAGCTGCTGTGGAACTACACATCCCAGCATGCACTGCCACCTTTTTGATATAACAGCATGCTAAAATTATGTGCAGTGCATGCTGGGATGTGTAGTTCCACAGCATCTGGAGGGCCAAGTTTGAAGACCCCCTGGAATAGGGGATACAGAGAGGAAGGAACTTTAGCACTGCATGTCAATTTCTTAAAGTTCCCAAAATAGATATTTTTTTTATCACTTTTCTAATGGTTTGTTTATTATTTATGTTATTTTAATTATCTCTCATTTCATTAAGACGTAGTGATCTGTAAAGGATAGATGTGTAAAGATAAATCAATATCACCTTTTTTCCCCTTTTCGTGTTATGCCCTGGGGATGGTCCTTGGCTGGAATTTTTTGGGGTACCTTGCTTCTCGGATGTGAACCCCTTAATGTTAGGAACGCCAGTATAGAGCAGCCTTGACGATGGCCTGGCACTTATTTACATACATTTACAAATATGAATAACACCTCTGAATCTCTATGATCATGTAGGATTTAAGTATTTGTTGATTTTGCTGCAGTGTGCTGGAGGGCAAATCATTTTTTCCGTGCTCAAAATAGAGCCTGAGCCCTTTATATCCTATGGTTCCAGTATTACCAAATAGTAAGATAGAAAAATAGGTGCAAAGCCAACAAATGAATACACAAGAGAAATGCTGGTTTCTTTATTTCAGCTAAAATAAAGGCTGTAGAAAAAGTTTTTATATATCGTAAATAAAATAAAAAGCATAATTTATTAAGCTATATATACACACACACACACACACACAATGGCATGATGACACATAGACAAAGTAATTATGTTAAGTATCAGGTAGATATTAAGGTATTACCTATATAATCTGAGTACATAAAAAAATTATCCTAGGTTTATTAAAAAATACTCCCAGTAATGCCACATTTTTGGCATTTTAATTTAGGCCAACATTTTGAAATCATGTTGCCATCTATATACAGTAACAATTCCCATGAGTGCAATCACTACAAAACATAAAAGCCTACTCAAACAGCACAAGAGAAGCAGACTCTTAAAAAAAAGTATATATAACAAAACATCAGCATGTAACTTTCCTTACACTTTATAAGCAACATTCTTTAGTTTTCAGTATTGACAGTAATGAGATCCTAGACAGGGTCTTCCAATTCTCAGTGTTTTGTCCAGAGCCTTTGCAAATGCAGTATATTTTCCTTTTCTTTACAGTCACAAATGAACATCCAACAAATAGATAAATTTCATTATATGCACAAAAACTAACTCCGGTAAAGTGGACTTGATTGAAAAATATAGCTCATTATTTATTGTGCTTTACTAAATGCATGCTAACCAAGAAACATTTAGAATCAAAACGTGCTCTTTTTCTTCTAGCTGCATAATAGAATATTAAACTGCATGACAAGAAATACAATAATTTAGGACCAATGTGTTTTTGCTTTATTTCAAAATATATTAGACCAATACTGAACTTTCCATTTCAAACACAGTGAATACGCACCATGTTAGGAGGCTACGCAGATTAAGTGACCCTAATACATATATACATACACGATATTTAAAATACTGTTTGTGTAAACACTTGCCAAAGCAAAGCAAAAAGTCTTAACTTTAAAGAGCACACACAAAGGAAGTAGAAATTGTATAGGCTCAACCAATAATAAGCTTCTATCAATTAACTAAGAACCAGTAACCACTCAGGTAATAGAGACACCAGTTCCTAGTTAATTGTGAACAATGTAGACAGATGCACTTTAATAAAACCGCTGAAAGAAAAATACAGAACCTACATTGCAGGACGGAATGTTACAAGTTCTCATTTACTGTAGAGTTAAAAATGGCATCATTGCTGGATTTCTTGGAAATCGCCTCCTGAAATGAAAACAATCATAATATATAAGCATTAACAAACTATGGTAATATAATTTCTATTTGTATGCTTACACTTTATCTTGAAACACTAACCTACTCCACTAATGCTGGGCATACATTTTCATATAAAATGTCATTTAGAATGACAGTTTATCTGACAGCCTGTAACCCATCCATTGTGAAGGAACATGGGAATGTCAGGAGGTTGGCAGCAGCAGTGTATGCATTGCCAGATGTGGCCGACCAGTGATCAGATCAGTCAGTCAGCTATGTTGGAAGATTTTTCATGCCTGACTGTCCGATCATCACTGATTGAACACGGCCATACACTGTGCCAGAGGTTCCCAAACTCCGCCATTACAGTCCAAGTTTTAAGGATATTCAGGCTTGAATCCAGATGGTTAAATCAAATTGACAGAGGCACTAATTAGGTCACTGTGCTCAAGAATGAATATCCTTAAAAGTGGACTGTAATGGTGCAGTTAGTGAACTTCTGCACTATGCAATCAGTCCAATCAATTGATAATTGCATAATGCAGAGGTCCCAAACTCTGTCCTCGGGCACTCTAACAGTCCAGGTTTGGAAGATATCCATGCTTGACCACAGGTGACTTAATTGGAGTTGTGCACTTGTATTTCTTCTTTTTGTGTACTAATTAACCGATTATATATAAATAAATAAATTTTGCAGTAAACAGAGGTTTTTGGCATAATCTTGGCCAAGGTTATGGGCCTACCCACCACATCCAGGTAACCTCTGTAAGGTAGGTCCCTAACATACTAGGGTTCAAATCCAGAGCGCAGGACACCCCCAAACTTGCCCAGTTAAGCCACCCCAAGGCACCACTCTAATAAGAAAAGTGAAGTGTAAAGGAAATTGTTAAGAGCAGCCGCATATAAAGAATAAAAAGTGAAATACATATATAAAAAACAGACCGTGAAGCGTTAAAATGTGTTATACAGGAAAAATGTGTTGATCTGCTTCAGGACACCGCATTAAAACCGAAGCAATCCAGGGGGACCCACGCCCTAAAAATGAACCAAAGCTGCACTACAGAGTCTAAATATTTGCAGGACTAACCTGTATTGTGCCTCTGATGGTGTGCATATTACAATGCCAGACTCCATGCTCTAAACCAATGTGGTAGGGGTGCTAGTCTGAGTAGAAAGTGTCTCAAGCTTTCAGGTGTGCAAAACAATGCACTGATTAAATGACATAGAAGATGGGCCTCAGACTGCACACACACATTCTTTATATATATATATATATATATATATACACATACATATATATATATACATACACACACACATATGTATATATATATACACATACACACAAACACACACACACATACTTACATACATATATATATATATATATATATATATATACACACACACACACACAAACAACCACACACACACAATTGGAGGAGCTACCTCAGTCAATTTGATTTAACCACCTGTGCTCAACCATGGATCTCTGTAAAACCTGAACTGTTGGGGTGCCTTGAGGACACCATTTGGGAACCTCTGGTATAATGTATGCCGATCTTAAGAGAAGCTATGGCACAATAATCGCATGAAGAGGTCCAAGCGTTTTTGTGTTCCCAACACCCTTTGTATCACTACCTCAGGTTTAAACATCTAAGCATGTTAAAACAAAACAGTTGAGCCACAAAACCCAAAATACAAGTTGATCCAATATCAAGAAGGAATTGAGTAACATTCAAAAATGTTTATGTACCATGAAAGGAGTTAAGATAATTAAACCAATAAACACAATAGTTTTCGGCCAGTACAGAAGAGGCTTTCAAGCAAAAAGACCACGTTTAAAATAATTTAAAAGAGAATCTGTCCCTCTAGCACACATCTTAAATAGTACTTGAACTCAAAAAGAATATTTCCTCATGAAATTATGTTGGGTACCATGACTTGCGGAAAAGTAGAGATATGGTAAGAACTTACCCTTGTTATCTCTTTCTACGAGGTCCATAGGGTCCACAGGAAACCTTGGGGTATTGGTGATGACGAAGACATCCGGGCATCATGCAGTTCAATTTTTTCTCCCAGGAGACAACAGGGCCACCCTCTATACCCCGCCCCCGGGCCAGAGGCTCCTCTGTTACATAGTAAGCCCGGAGGAGGATTAAAGAGAGAAGAAAGTCTGGAACACACTAGAATCACATTCTCACACAGAAGGAGACGGAAAACCTGTGACCAGAGCGAAGTCCATTTGAAAGACAGGTGTGTCCTGTGGCCCTGTGGACCCTATGTACCTTGTAGAAAAAGAGATAACAAGGGTAAGTTCTTACCATCTCTCTACTTTTCTACTTCAGGGTCCATAAAAGCTCCACAGGAAACCTTGGGGATTCCCAAAGCAGTACCCTCAAGGGCGGGGATGCTCCTGTGCAGAAAGGAGAATCCACTGCCCGAAGGAAGCATCCTGAGTGGCAAAGGTATCAAAGGCATAATACCTCAAAAAGGTCTGGATAGAAGTCCACGTGGCCGCCTTACAAAGCTGTACAGCCAAGGCACCACGACTAGCTGCCCACGAAGGGCCTACAGTCAGAGTAGAATGAGCAGTAACATAGGGCAGGACAGGAAGGACCTCATAAATGTAAGCCTCAGAGATAGTCATGCAAAGCCATCTAGCCAAAGTTTGTTTATTGGCTGGCCATCCTGTCTTGTGGAAACCATAAAGAACAAACAATGAGTCCGATTTCCAAAGAGAACTGGTACGATCCACATAAATCCTGAGGGCACGTACCGCATCCAGTGAGGCCTCCCCTGCCAAGAGGTCTGAGGAATTAAAGGCCGGCACAATAATTTCTTCATTAATGTGGAAATTAGAGACCACCTTAGGAAGGAACCCATGGAGATTGCGAAGCACTGCCCTGTCCCTATGAAAAACTAGAAATGGAAAACTCTTCTGGCAGAAGCAATGGCCAGAAGAAAAACAGTCTTGGCAGTAAGCTATTGGTTCAAATGGAGGGCTCTGGAGAACCTTAAAGGAAAACAGCCAAATCCAAAGGCGCTACAGAAGGGACAAAGGGAGGCTGGATAGGAAGGACTCCCTGCAGAAAAGTGCGGATGTAGGAAGAGGAGAAATCCTTCGCTGGAATCACACTGAAAGGGCCGAGATATGGACCTTCAGTGTAGCAAGGCGGAGACCAAGGTCTAAACCTGCTTGCAGGAAAGCCAACACACTGGGTATCCTAAACACCTTGGGGGGGGGGGGGTCATAACTTTTTGGATGACACCATTCAAAATAGGTATGCCACACCCTGTGGTAAATTCTAGCAGAAGCAGGTTTACGTGGTCTGAGCATGGTGTTAACCACAGAGCCGGAAAAACCCTTGGACCTTAAGAGGGATGTCTCAAAGACAGACGACCCAGATCTGGATAGAGGCAAGGGCCCGGAGACAACAGGTCCGGACTTTGAGGCAACAGCCACGGATTGTCGATAGAGAGACTCCAAAGATCTGAGTACCATGGACATCTGGGCCACGCTGGAGTCACCAGCAGGACTATACCGCTCTCTTGTTTGAACTTCCGAATTGCTCGAGGAAGGAGGGATTGGAGGAAACAGGTACACAAACTGGAAAGTCCACTTGACTGACAGAACATCCACCAAGAGCACTGGCGTCTCTTGTCCTGGACCCGCACTGAAGCAGCTTGTGATTTAGATGAGAGCAATGAGGTCCATGTCTGGAAAGCCCCACCTGTCCACTAGGAGTTGAAACACTTCTTGGTGAAGAGACCGTTCCCCTGGATGCACGTCGTGATGGTTGAGGAAGTCCGCTTCCCAATTCAGCACTCCTGGAATGAACACCGCCGATATGGCTGGTAGATGGCCTTCCGCCCATGCCAGAATGCGTGACACCTCTGTCTTTGCCACCTGACTTAGAGTTCCTCCTGTCGTGGTACTATCTGACTTTACTTGCACGGGTTTTCCGTGAAGCAACAGCCTGGCTTGCTGCAAGGCCCTGAAGACTGCCCGCAATTCCAATATATTGATTGGAAGCGCAGATTCCTCTGCAGCCCACCTTCCCTGAAGTGAGTGTGGAACAGTCACTGCGCCCCAGCCCCGAAGACTGGCATCCGTCATCAGAAGGACCCAGTCCGAGATCCAAAAAGGGAACCCCTTGGTGAGGTGAGAAGTCTGTAGCCACCCGGTCAGCGTCAGGCGTACCTCCGGAGAGAGCTTCATCATTTGAGTCCATATATGATGGGGAATTCCGTCCCACTTGGAAAGGATCAATAGCTGCAGAGGCCGGGAATGAAACTAGGCATACTCCACCATGTCAACACCATGGATCCCAGTAACTGCATTGCTGAGTGAACTGACTCAGCGATTGTGAAGGCATCCGCATCTGCAAAGTGGAGATCTTTTCTGCTGTCAGAAAAATCCTTTGCTGTTGTGAATCCAACAGGGCCTCCAGATGGAGCATAATTTGAGACGGAATCAGTGAGGACTTTTTCCAATTTATCAACCACCCGTGTATCTGGAGCACAAATATCGTTAGCTGCATGTGGTGGTGAAGTACCTCTGAGGACCCTGCTAGTAGCAAGAGGTCATCTAGGTATGGTAACAGGAGGATCCCCTGCAGCCGCATATGGGCTTCCATTAACGCCATGACCTCTGTAAATACCCGAGGTGCAATTGCAAGGCCAAACGGCAGAGCCTGAAACTGATGTTGTGACACAGCAAACCTGAGAAAACATTGGTGAGCTGAAACAATTGGAATATGCAGGTATGCATCCTGAATATCCAGGGATACCATAAAATCCCCAGGTTCCATAGCCAGTACAACTGAGCATAGGGTCTCCATTCTGAACCTGGGTACCCTGAGGAATTTGTTCAGGGGCCTGAGATTGAGAATAGGACGGTAAGAACAGTTTGGCTTCTGGACTAGAGGAAGGCTGGAATAATACCTTGTTCCTCTTTGGGACATCGGGATCAGTACAATGACTCCTGCCTGTAGCATGGATTGTACCACCTGTTGAATAGCCCAAGCCTTGTCAGTGTTTTTCGGAAGCCCTGTGCAAACGAATTGATGGGGAGGCCTTCTGCAGAAGGAGAGGGCATACCCCAGAGACCACTTACTTCACCCAGGAATCCGTGGCAGTTTGACACCAGTACTGGGGCCTCCCACCCTGGGGTCCCTCAGGAGAAGACCTGTCCCGTCAAGCGGAGGGCTTGTCATCAGGCTTGGCAGCCAGACGTCTGGTACTCCAGGACTCTTAGGCCTGGCAGAATTATTTGTGGTGGATGACCTGGGAAAGGACTGAGTTCTAGCCTTACCTGGGGCCCGATAGGTCCAAAAGGACGGAGTCCGAACCCCCAAAGAGGCCGGAGTAGAAGGCAGACAAGCCAACTTAGCTGCTGCTAAAAGGTATTCACAATCTTGCCCAGATCAGGGCCAAACAAGACTTTACTGTCATAAGGCAAACATTCCAACCACTTCTTGGATTCCGCATCAGCTCTCCAAGAATGGAGCCACAGAGAACTGAGAGCTGCAATAGCCGCCGAAGAAACCCTGGCATTTAGTAGGTCAATATCCAAAGCTGCCTCATTTATATAGGTAGCCGAATCTTAGATTTCCACCAGATTCAGCTGTTCCCTGGTAGCATTAGAGCATGGGTCTTTGGCCCACCAGCTGCTGTGGAACTACACATCCCAGCATGCTTGCCACCATTTTGATATATAACTGTATGCTAAAACTGTGGCAGGGCATCCTGGGATCTGTAGTTCCGCAGCAGCTGGAGGGCCAAGGTTGAAGACTCTTGCATTAGAGGTTAAGAATGTTTCAATGCTATTAGCCCAACATTCCATGGCCTGAGCCACCCAGCAAATGGCCATAGCTGGTCTGCATGCAGCCCCCCGAAAGGGAATAAACAGATTCAAGGCATACCTCTACTTACCAAATGTGTGACCTGGGAATCCACCACCGCTGGAGTCTCCCATTTGGAAAAATAATTCTCAGCAAGAGGGTAAGCAGAGACTAGACGCATCTGCGGTTGATACCACTTTCAAGGCGTTTTCCAAGCTACCTCCAAGTGATTCACCAATTGGTCAGACAATGGGAATGTAGCCTCAGTCACCTTTTCTTCCATGAAATATGCATGCCTAGATTTAGGCGCAGGAGGCTCATCCTCTTCCATGATCAGGGCTGCTTTTACAGCTTGTATTAGCCCGGGAATATATGTTTTAGACTTGACCTCCGCCTCCAGAGGAGGTAGCTCAGAGTCATCCAGAAGCAGATGACTCATCATCCCATACAGTAGATTGCGACAATAGCCTTTTAGCTGGTCTGCTGATAGGTGCATCCTGCTGACATATCTCAGTCGCACCCTGCAATATAGGAGGAACTGTATTAACCCACTGAGGGGACAACACCTGTGAAGGTGTAGGAGGTTGCAGCAGGTTTTGCGCTGGCAAAAGGTGCTGTTGTTGAAAACTGAACTGTGGACACACCAAGGAGGGCCTGCTAAACGCCTTGCAATGGTTGTTAGTGCTTTTGCAAAAGTACTCCCCATGGCGGCTACTGCTGAATGGCAGAAGCCTCAGAAGGACCAGGGGCAGTGTAACGCGTTCCCGCTAGGCTGTTTTAGCGGGGCGCAGCGCCCTGCCCTCCCTGTGGAGGGCAAAAAGCACCCTGCCCTCACAATCTGCGGGTGCCTTGACCCGCGCCCGGCATCTATTCTCCTTGTCAGAAGTGCTTGGGGGCTGCCCGGCGTGTCCGTAAGTGCCGCGCACGCCCCCAAGAGTGACGAAAAGGGTGATGCGTCTTATACACCCCTTCCTTTTCAATGGCCACGCCCCTTTTCGGGTGTGCACGCGGAAGTGCTTTCTCTAGCTCCGGCGCCCTGCCTGCCGTCGGAGCTAGAGTGAACACTAGTGTGACACCGGAAACATAACCCCTCAGAGGCTGTGTCCCCTGCCCCTAACACCGCTGTACTGTTTTTTACAGAGCAGATTAATAGGGATTAATTTAGTCATATCACTCTCACTGCCATACAAAGTAAAGAGGATCACTTGACTGAGTCTCAGCTGCGACTTGTGCCACACCCGCACCACACCCATGCTTATGGCCGGGAATAGCAAAATAGGTACAGGGATAGCAACAAAAGAATGATCGTTTTTAGCAAAGAAAACAGACAGACAGTGCTAGCATACAGTCGCAAAGAAATGCAGAAAACAATAATACCTGCACTTAATGGCACTTCCTGAAGTCAACTACAGAGACTTAGTGTCCAATAGGACAAAAGTGCTACATACCTCTCCTTTGGTTGGAGGTCAGTGTATGTAGGGGGACCCATACTCCGCACTGCCTGTGCAGATCAGCGACACATAGCCAGGAGAATGACTGAAGAACTCGTGGGGAGGCGGAGCCGGAAACAGGAAGCTGTCACAGATCAAGCCAGACCACAGTGGAAAGGCGTGTTCAGCAGCGGGGAGGAGCCCGGCTGTTAGACAGGGAAGGCTGCCTCCCCTGGCCAGCGTTTAACCCCTGGGACGCTGGAGTGTTCTGCAGAACTCCAGTCCCAAGTCCCAGATGTCTTAGTGTGGACGCAGGAATCAGTGCCTGGCCACACTTGCTGTCATCCCCAGGGTGTCCCCCAACCCTGGAGGAAAAGACTGCGTCTCGGCATGCACCACCGTGGTGAGTGTTGCTTACCGGCACCCCGTAGCATCCAGCCGCAGTCTAGGAATCCCCCCGAGGTCCCTGCTAGCCAAGACCGCTAAGACCCGCCGAGAGGCACAGATCAGTACCGGCGGCTCAGCACCAGCGGGGTGATTACGCGGCCGTGCGAACTTCCACTGGACTGTTCACGCTGACCGTACTTAGAAAAACGTAAAATTTTCAGGGCTGTTAGTAACAGCCCCATTGCAATAGCGTGACCCGACTCCGGCCGGGCACCAAACGAAACGGAGGAGCCTCCGGCCCGGGGGCGGGGTATAGAGGGAGGCCCCGTTGTATCCTTGGAGAAAAAAAATTTAACTGCATAGTGCCCGAATGTCTTCGTCATCATCTATACCCCAAGGTTTCCTGTGGATCTTCTATGGATCCTGAAGTAGGAATAACTTCTAATGCTAGAATACAGGACTTTTAGGATAAATCAGAACTTGAACATGCTGCTGTCACTTGGAAGACATGTTGTAAATTATGACAGCCATTAGTGACATTTGTAATCATAGAAGGAATTTGTGGACTGCAATGGCTGTTTCTTAGGTTACAATGTGTTAAGCTGGGTACACATCAGACAATGTGTACCCGGCATGCTCCAAGTGCCTACACACTTGCCCCTGATGGGTCCGACAGGGGGGAGGGATGCACCATGCTGCATTCTGCAGCCTGGCATCGTTGGCGACATCCCCCATCGGCCCTGCATTTGGGCTGAAGGGATGTCGCTAATTACCTGCAGGAGCGTGCATATCATGGGGACACTCTAGACGATGTACCAGATATGTCGCTCCAATCCGCAGGATCAGACAGCATATGGTCTAGTAGTGTGTACCCAGCTTTAGATTCACAACAAAAACATGAAACAGCCACAATAAAAAAAAAACAAAAACTAAAAGTTGACACTAGAACCCAGATTCTGATTTGCCACGACTGTTGCCTCCCCTTTAAAATATTCTACACTAATTCCATTCCTCACTAACCCCATGTGTTACCAATCTTGTGGAATATTTTTATAATTCTAAGCACTTCTGATGGCTTCCACCACACTCCCAGTGTGAAGTATTAAGAGATGTGCTTACTTCCAAACCAAAACCCCCAGGTACATTTGCTAGGACATGTACCTCTCTGAATGGTGGTGCCCAAAAGTTATGCAAGTAGTCCCTGGCCTTCCACAAAAGCAGTACACATTTTTTGGTTGTGGATGGAAGTAACGCCACTGACGGGACTTTAAAAGTAGAAATCACTGGGAGAACTCAGAAATCTGAAGGGCTAGTAAATGTGATAATCCACATCATTTTTAATGTATAGTGACTATAAAAAGCAGAGCAGTAGTATTTCTGCTACCAGCACTTTGTACATGTGAGGCCATAGAAATTGCCAATTACTACGGGACGTAATTATGAGACAGTCGGTCTCAATCACGATGCTGGAATCCTGACAAGGGAGTTAAGATAGGTGTCGGGATAGCAACCATCAGGATGCCGCTATCAATATTGTGACAGGAGGCATCCCGACAGCAGGCATTACATACCCATTCCCCTATTATTACAACACAGGTGTAATTTGAAACCTATAAATTTAAATTCTTCCTTTGAAAATCTTAATGTTTTAATTTCAAACACCTTCTACACCATGTATTTTACACACAATTTGCACGCAAAGCAAAATAGTCCCCTTCTCATTTTTAAATAGATTGGACTCAATCACTAGAGCATGGGAATTTGGCTAAACACCATCATGCTCTTGACCATCCTGTAAAGCCAGAGACCTACAGCTCAAATTCACATGCAAGGTACCAGCATTTGCTGGCCAACCAAAACATAACTGCTCTCTTGACTTCTTTCAGAACGATGATTGTAACTGTACATCCCACTATACATGATGAAACTGCCCTCTTGTGGTGGCTGTACTAATCTATGGATGAAAGCTTGGACAGAATATCAAACGGTGGCCATAAAGTAGATTTGTACAAAAGCATGCAGTTACCTTAAAGTCAGAATAGCTGCCAGGATGGCTGGATAACACAATAGTTTGTTTGTTACTGTCATGTAATGGAGTTCTCACAGGGTTATCTCTAGTTTTCAAAGGGGTCTGCAAAGCAAACTACATCATTACACTTTGCTAATAAAAAACAAAGTTCTCACAATACTTAGGGCAAAGCACTTGAAATCTTGAATGCTTGCATAAACTTTACAATTAAATACAGCATCATAATATTTAACAATATAATTTTTTTTCAAATAATTTTATTGCATAAAGCAAAAGAGACAATTCAGTATGCAATACAAATGTTAAAATTGATAATAGAAAAATGGCAAAACTTACATATACATAAACAATGACCATCTATCAAGGGCCATGATAAATAGAATATAGAATACAGTGAATTAGCACAACGAGACATTCGATATGGCAGTTACAAGATTGTTAATACAAAGAAAAAAAAAACGGGGGTGGGGGGGGCGCCGCAAGACAAGACCCATCCTCCAAAATTTACATCAACTGAGAAGAAACAGTCAACGTATCCACTACGCACTAAAGGGAAGATCTCCCAAAAAAGTCGCAGTTACTCCTGCTACATGGTATTTCCTGACTGCGAGCCAGAACTGACGTAGTAATTGGCAGGACCAGAAACAATAGATGAAGTCCGCTGTATTGTATTGCCTGTGAGGTGTGACGTAAGATCTATGAAAGATATCTAAAAACATTCCTGATACTGCGCTGTGGGTAGTAATTTACATGAACTACGCAAATTGTCAAGTAAAGTTTCACATGTTAGTGAGGGGGAAGGAGGGTCGCCACTGCCTGACCCCTGAGCTAACCTGCTCGTGACCCATCTTCTTTCTCAGAATAGTATAATGCAACGATATGGTAAATCTAACAACATCGCAGCTACAGACCCATGAAACATGTACTGTAGCAGATGACATTGGCCCAGATAGGAAAAGAAAAACACATTGGCCCCCACATGAAGAAAAAACACACACACATTGGTCCAGATAGGAAAAGAAAAACACATTGGCCCCCACATGAAGAAAAAACACACACACATTGGTCCAGATAGGATGATAATAATAAAAAAAGACAATTTGGCTCCCACAGAAAGAAATAAAACAATTGTCCCAGACAGGGAAAAAAAAAATAAGAGTTATGGTATAACATACCTTTGTTAACTCTTTTTCTTTGAGACTGCCCAGCGTCCATATTGTAGGAGCAGCGTTCAGAGAGCAACTGACATACACTCTGGCTTCCCTATATGGAGGCTGGGAGGAACAATCCACAATCAACTGTGCCAGAGGACTGAACTAGCATGTGGATTGGGGGAGGGGCCGCCGGGGAAGCGTTCCTCCTCCCCTATGCTGCTTGGACCTGCCCGGTAACTGACCTGGCCACCGCCACAAGCCCCGGCTGGTCAGGAACATCAAATCCCGGCGTTGTAGGCTAGGAGAACAAGCCGTATGCCTCCTGACTACAGCGCGCCTCCGGCCAGTCTCGAGGCCGGACCGCCATGTGGTCCCGGCGTCAGCGGCCGCCGCGACCACCTGCTTACCTGCCATCCCCTTGATTCGGTTGCGGTCCAGGGCCAGAAAGCCCCTGCCAAGGACCTGCCGAGGCTAGCGGTGCGGCGCCGGAGGTAGTTGCAGCGCGTGGCCGGTGCGCCTCCAATCAGGCTTCCAGGACAGCTCAGACCACCCGCTGAGATAGAGCGTAAAACTTTTTTTTTTGTACTCGTCTGCAGGAATGCTCCAGCAGTCCCACTGTCTATGTGGTGAACACACCAAACAGGAAGAACTGGCTACCTGAGGCAGGAGGTGGGGTATGTGAGGAGAAAACCCGATGCATCCTGGTGACCGGGATTCATACCCCAATGTAATGGCTGTGAACCCCATGGACCCCGAAGAAGAAAAACACCACACATCAGCTATATGTCATGTCACTGCATCACCATCTCTGGGTTCAGACTGTGCCTGATCCACCTAGAGAAGTTGCCAGACTACAATGATGAAGCACGGTGGGTGAAGACAGAAATTGTGGGGTCTAGTAGAAATTAAACAAGTAGAGCTCCCCAATCAGAGGCACACAGGTAGGGGGAAGCAGGCAGATGCTCACAAAGGCTGGGTGGGCAGAGGGACAGAAGGGGGCAGGCAGAATCACACAGTGGGTGTGTAGACACACACATGATGGCAGGCAGAGGTACACATGGGGGTTGGGCAGAGGCACACATGTGGAAGGGGATAGAAAGAGTGACAAGTAAATATATAAAAAAAATTGTAAGCAGTAACAGACATACCTGGTGGTGAGAAATGGGGGTGGGGAAGTCAAAGAAATGCAGACACTGATTTTATATACTACCAGCAGCAGGGATTGTGTTGGGGTCAACTCTATATACTGCCCAGGGCCCAGCAGCAGTAACATCAGATTGGCTGCCTGTCATTACAGTGCGCCGGGCTGCAGGGAGCTCTTAGTCGACTCTGAGGTACTTTATAAAATCGGTGTGGCGAGCAGTCTCTGGTCCTTCCCTGCTCACCACACTTAGCTCCGCACAGCTACAGCACTGAAATGACAAGCAGCCAAACTGATTCACAGGCTGCCCGTCACACAGTGCTGCCGGACTGGCGAGTATGGACAGGTATATTATTTATGTAAAGCAGCCAGTCACTGCAAGCACTTAGGACTATTCCACAAGCCACTCATAAGTATATAATCCCTAAACAGACAACAAAGTCATGGGTGCCCTCCCTAAAGTACCAACTACAGGTATTGGTGGTGACCATCATGCCGATTTTTCTCCCACGGGTAACAGCGCGCACACACACACAGGGGGGTGAGGTCCCCCACATACAGGACACACACACACACACAGGGGGATGAGGTCCCCCACATACAGGACACACACACACACACAGGGGGGTGAGGTCCCCCACATACAGGACACACACACACAGGGGGGTGAGGTCCCCCACATACAGGACACACACACACAGGGGGGGGGTGAGGTCCCCCACATACAGGACACACACACACAGGGGGGTGAGGTCCCCCACATACAGGACACACACACAGGGGTGAGGTCCCCCACATACAGGACACACACACACACGGGTGAGGTCCCCCACATACAGGACACGCGCACACACACACACACACACAGGGGTGAGGTCCCCCACATACAGGACACGCGCACACACACACACACACACACACACACAGGGGTGAGGTCCCCCACATACAGGACACGCACACACACACAGGGGTGAGGTCCCCCACATACAGGACACACACACACACACAGGGGTGAGGTCCCCCACATACAGGACACACACACACACACAGGGGTGAGGTCCCCCACATACAGGACACACACACACACAGGGGTGAGGTCCCCCACATACAGGACACGCGCACACACAGGGGTGAGGTCCCCCACATACAGGACACGCGCACACACACACACACACACACACACACACACGGGTGAGGTCCCCCACATACAGAACACACACACAGGGTTGAGGTCGAGGTCCCCCACATACAGGACACACACACAGGGGTGAGGTCGAGGTCCCCCACATACAGGACACGCGCACACACAGGGGTGAGGTCCCCCACATACAGGACACGCACACACACACACACACAGGGGTGAGGTCCCCCACATACAGGACACGCACACACACACAGGGGTGAGGTCCCCCACATACAGGACACACACACACACACAGGGGTGAGGTCCCCCACATACAGGACACACACACACACACAGGGGTGAGGTCCCCCACATACAGGACACACACACACACACACAGGGGTGAGGTCCCCCACATACAGGACACGCGCACACACAGGGGTGAGGTCCCCCACATACAGGACACGCGCACACACACACACACACACACACACACACGGGTGAGGTCCCCCACATACAGGACACACACACAGGGGTGAGGTCGAGGTCCCCCACATACAGGACACACACACAGGGGTGAGGTCCCCCACATACAGGACACACACACACACAGGGGTGAGGTCCCCCACATACAGGACACGCACACACACACAGGGGTGAGGTCCCCCACATACAGGACACGCACACAGGGGTGAGGTCCCCCACATACAGGACACGCACACAGGGGTGAGGTCCCCCACATACAGGACACACACACACACACGGGTGAGGTCCCCCACATACAGGACACGCACACACACACACAGGGGTGAGGTCCCCCACATACAGGACACGCACACAGGGGTGAGGTCCCCCACATACAGGACACACACACACACACGGGTGAGGTCCCCCACATACAGGACACGCACACACACACACACGGGTGAGGTCCCCCACATACAGGACACGCACACACACACACAGGGGTGAGGTCCCCCACATACAGGACACGCACACACACACACACACAGGGGTGAGGTCCCCCACATACAGGACACGCACACACACACAGGGGTGAGGTCCCCCACATACAGGACACACACACACACGGGTGAGGTCCCCCACATACAGGACACACACACAGGGGTGAGGTCCCCCACATACAGGACACACACACACACAGGGGTGAGGTCCCCCACATACAGGACACGCACACACACACAGGGGTGAGGTCCCCCACATACAGGACACGCACACAGGGGTGAGGTCCCCCACATACAGGACACGCACACAGGGGTGAGGTCCCCCACATACAGGACACACACACACACACACGGGTGAGGTCCCCCACATACAGGACACGCACACACACACACAGGGGTGAGGTCCCCCACATACAGGACACGCACACACACACACACACACACACAGGGGTGAGGTCCCCCACATACAGGACACGCACACACACACAGGGGTGAGGTCCCCCACATACAGGACACACACACACACACAGGGGTGAGGTCCCCCACATACAGGACACACACACACACACACAGGGGTGAGGTCCCCCACATACAGGACACGCGCACACACAGGGGTGAGGTCCCCCACATACAGGACACGCGCACACACACACACACGGGTGAGGTCCCCCACATACAGGACACACACACACACGGGTGAGGTCCCCCACATACAGGACACACACACAGGGGTGAGGTCCCCCACATGCAGGACACGCACACACACAGGGGTGAGGTCCCCCACATGCAGGACACGCACACACACACAGGGGTGAGGTCCCCCACATACAGGACACGCACACACACACACACAGGGGTGAGGTCCCCCACATACAGGACACGCACACACACACACACACAGGGGTGAGGTCCCCCACATACAGGACACGCACACACACACACACAGGGGTGAGGTCCCCCACATACAGGACACGCACACACACACACACAGGGGTGAGGTCCCCCACATACAGGACACGCACACACACACACACAGGGGTGAGGTCCCCCACATACAGGACACGCACACACACACACACACAGGGGTGAGGTCCCCCACATACAGGACACGCACACACACACACACAGGGGTGAGGTCCCCCACATACAGGACACGCACACACACACACACACAGGGGTGAGGTCCCCCACATACAGGACACGCACACACACACACACACACACAGGGGTGAGGTCTCCCACATACAGGACACGCACACACACACACACACAGGGGTGAGGTCCCCCACATACAGGACACGCACACACACACACACACACACACAGGGGTGAGGTCCCCCACATACAGGACACGCACACACACACACACACACACACACACAGGGGTGAGGTCCCCCACATACAGGACACGCACACACACACACACACACACACACACACAGGGGTGAGGTCCCCCACATACAGGACACGCACACACACACACACACACACACACAGGGGTGAGGTCCCCCACATACAGGACACGCACACACACACACACACACAGGGGTGAGGTCCCCCACATACAGGACACGCACACACACACACACAGGGGTGAGGTCCCCCACATACAGGACACGCACACACACACACAGGGGTGAGGTCCCCCACATACAGGACACGCACACACACACACAGGGGTGAGGTCCCCCACATACAGGACACGCACACACACACAGGGGTGAGGTCCCCCACATACAGGACACGCACACACACACAGGGGTGAGGTCCCCCACATACAGGACACGCACACACACACAGGGGTGAGGTCCCCCACATACAGGACACACACACACACACACACACACAGGGGTGAGTTCCCCCACATACAGGACACACACAGGGATGAGGTCCCCCACATACAGGACACACACACACACACACACACAGGGGTGAGGTCCCCCACATACAGGACACACACAGGGGTGAGGGCACTCTCACCCACTCCCACCTGTACCGGGTGGAATACATGCTCTGGCCCCGGCTCTAACCTCCATCTATTGACTCCTCCGGGTGAGGAAACCGCGAACCAGGGTTCCAGGATATAGACAGCGCACCCCTCCCGCATGGTGGCCTTCAAAGCCGGGTTACCGTGCAGCCGCGGCCCCTTCCGGAACCAGTGTACCGGACTCACCTCGGGGGCAGTCATCTGGTGTCCGTGCTGCTGTGTACCAGGCGGTATACCAAGTACATGGCGGGGTCTGTGCTGTGTATGTGGTGGGCGGTGCACCTGGCAGCCGACAGGTAGCACCCCCTCCCCTGGTACAGACACCAGGAGAGCTCCCCCTCAGGCCCCTTACACATGTACCACCCTGATGGTCCTGAATGCAGGTCCCGGCGCAGGCCCCACAGCACCCACTGCACTTACCTGCCGCAGTCTTCACCGAGGCGCACGAAGAGTGCCACTGGCTGGCCCGACTTCACCCTCTACTTTTTCTACAGCCGGGCCAGGCTCTTCAATCTCTTCATAAAGAACCATGGGATTGGTTGTAGCGGAGCACGTCCCCGATCCTCAATACCAGGTAAAATACGCACTATAATTCATAACCCTTGTATGAGGGAATTGAGTGCCAATGGTGGTATGACCACTGTTTCAATGAGAGGGGACAGCAGGATTCAATTACTTTATCTTACTCCATGTACTCCTATAGCCTAAGCTCAGGAGTCACAGGTTATTGACATGTTATTAGGGCTACACACTGAACAGAAGTGAATTTGGATGGCTATATCGAAACAAAGGAAGAACATGTTTGACAATATAGCAATGGGTAAAGAACTTGCATAACTTTTCTAGTCAAGAATGCAATAACAAAGGTCTGTAAAGTAGTATTTTTCCGGACTGCTTACAGCCTCTTACTGCACTTGATTGTGTGAACTCTTGTCCACCACTAAAATTGGCTCAACTTGTATGTTAGGTTCTTAGATACACACACACTAATATATATACACACACACTATATATATATATATATATATATATATATATATATATATATATATACACATATACATACATACATACATACATACACACACAGCACGGTATGCGAGACCATAACAGCCTGTGAAAACTACAAGGGAAGTCATTTGTATACCTGTGTACAAACATTGGTACTACAAGCTAAAATGAAAGCTACATTCGCTTTATAGCCTTTTGTACAGATGTGTCCACATACACCTAACCTCAAATTGTGCCAAATAAGACTTCATACCGACTCCACTGTGACAAAAACACCAATCCTGAATGTACCCAGGACACTATAAGCGACATAGGATGCAACTATGATGCAACACAGACGGTAACTTAATAAAGAAGTATGAAAGTCTGGGAATAGCTGCCCGTAGCGGAGCATCTAAGTCGCGCCATGAGTCTCCCGTCATATGGCTCAAAAAGTATGGGTTTATGGGGACACATTTATAGCCAGAGAAGATATTTGGTATAAAATTCAGAAAACAGATTTTTTTTATTTTACAACTTATGAATAATACATATTACCAACTTAAAAAGGCATGCAATTAAATTAATAGAGAATAGAAGCTATTAAAGTGTGCCACCTGTCCTCACACTACAAAGGCAGAAATTTTGTTGGCTCACCAATATTCTTAAACATGAAGCCTATGAACTCAGTGGAACCAGTGAGCACCTGGCTATGACGTGGCTTACTAAAAGGGCTTTTCCATACATCATTTCTGCAGGTCCTGTGCACAAGTGTATTTTAAATGATGCAAGTCCATTTCCCGCTTTTGGAAACACCCATGTAAAATAAAACTGTGCCTAGTTGTGCAGGTTGGTACTAGGGGTGTGCACCGGACACTTTTCGTGTTTTGTGTTTTGGATCTGGATCTT
Source organism: Taudactylus pleione (assembly GCA_031769625.1). NCBI lineage: Eukaryota > Metazoa > Chordata > Amphibia > Anura > Myobatrachidae > Taudactylus > Taudactylus pleione. Next base: position 661,495 of record JAUIMM010000272.1, read on the forward strand.
TCTTTGTGTTTTGGATCTGGATTGGTTTTGCCAAAACCACCCTTCCGTGTTTTGGGTTCTGGGTTTTGTGTTTTGGATCTGGATTTTTTCTTAAAAAATAAAAAAAAACGCTAAAATCACATAAATGGGCCTTTTTTTGTTCCTACGCTATTAATAACCCCAATAACATTAATTTCCACTCATTTCCACTCTATTCTGAACACCTCACAATATTGTTTTTAGGCCAAAAGGTTGTACCGAGGAAGCTGGATGACTATGCTAAGCGACACAAGGGGGCGGCACAAACACGTGGCCCATCTAGGAGTGGCACTGCAGTGGCAGACAGGAAGCCAATCAGCGTTATGGTGCCCATTTGCATGTAGCACGAACCCGGGAGATCCGTGCTACATGCATCTGTGTGATTGGCACAGAGCAATGACAGGTCCGTGAGACCCGTCTGTGCTGCTGTGGTAAAAAAAAACAAAAAAACCTGTGTAAAAAAAGAAAAAAATGGCGTGCACCCCCCCAAAAAAGAGCAACCAGCCCCGGGCATTAGTAACCCAGTGCTGGGTGTGCTTAAATACAGGGGACAAACGACGTAGGGGTCCCCTGTACTTAAGCACAACCAGCACCGGGCTAGTCAGAACCAGCGCTGGTTGCCAAAATACGGGGGACAAACGACGTAGGGGTCCCCTGTATTCTGCGCAACCAGCTCTGATCCGGTCCTGGTTCTGGAAATATAGGGGACAAAAAATGAGTAGGGTTCCCCTGTATGTTCCAGAACCAGCACTGGACTTTTTCTAGCAGGGGGCTGATGCCACAGCCAGGGGAGCCCTTTCACCGGGCCCCCCAGCCGCAGCATCAACCCTGACCGCTAGTCAGCCCAGGCCGGGGATCCCTGGAGAGCTGGGGACCCCCCCAATAAAGGGGTCACCCTCTCCAGGGCACCCCAGGCCCAGGCTGATAGCCCGGGGCTATCCCCGCCACCCCTGGTGGTGGTGGGTGGCGGGTTGATTGTGTGGTGTGGTGTAAATAAAGAATATCAAACATTGTCTTTACAAGTAGAACTGCAAGTCCCAGCTAGCCTGCCCCGCATGCTGGTACTTGGAGAACCACAAGTACCAGCATGCAGGGCATTAAGGGCCCACTAGTACCTGTAGTTCACCTGTAAAAAAAATGTTTAAAAAAACACAGGACACACACACCGTGACAGTATAAGTTTATTAAACATACATACACACACACACACACACACATGTACACATACTCACCTATGTAACCTGTAGCATCGGTCCACTTGTCCGGTAAAGTATCCCTAGGGGACCTGTGAAAAAAAACATACTCACCATCTCCTATGCGAGGTTCTGTCCTCTTCGTTCCAAAGTAGGCATCCCCGGACTTGGCAAAAAAAAAAACGAAAACGCGATCCACGAACTTAGTACCGTTCTATAGAACGGTACTTCCCGAATGAGAGCTTAGCGGCGGGGTATCACCATGGAAACCCCGCTGCTAAGCGTTCATTGGCTGAGAGAGGTCATCTCCCGTCTCTCAGCCAATGAACGGCTCCCTCCATTGTAGTCAATGGTGGGAACCGCAGGGTAAACTTTAATAACCTTGCGGCTCCCAGCATTGACTACAATGGAGGGAGCCGTTCATTGGCTGAGAGAGACGGGAGATGGCCTCTCTCAGCCAATGAACGCTTAGCAGCGGGGTTTCCATGGTGATACCCCGCCGCTAAGCTCTCATTCGGGAAGTACCGTTCTATAGAACGGTACTAAGTTCGTGGATCGCGTTTTCGTTTTTTTTTTTCCGCCAAGTCCGGGGATGCCTACTTTGGAACGAAGAGGACAGAACCTCGCATAGGAGATGGTGAGTATGTTTTTTTTCACAGGTCCCCTATGGATACTTTACCGGACAAGTGGACCGATGCTACAGGGTTACATAGGTGAGTATGTGTACATGTGTGTGTGTGTGTGTGTGTATGTATGTTTAATAAACTTATACTGTCACGGTGTGTGTGTCCTGTGTTTTTTTTAAACATTTTTTTACAGGTGAACTACAGGTACTAGTGGGCCCTTAATGCCCTGCATGCTGGTACTTGTGGTTCTCCAAGTACCAGCATGCGGGGCAGGCTTGCTGGGACTTGCAGTTCTACTTGTAAAGACAATGTTTGATATTCTTTATTTACACCACACCACACAATCAACCCGCCACCCACCGCCACCAGGGGTGGCGGGGATAGCCCCGGGCTATCAGCATGGGCCTGGGGAGCCCTGGAGAGGGTGACCCCTTTATTGGGGGGGTCCCCAGCTCTCCAGGGATCCCCGGCCTGGGCTGACTAGCGGTCAGGGCTGATGCTGCGGCTGGGGGGCCCGGTGAAAGGGCTCCCCTGGCTGTGGCATCAGCCCCCCGCTAGAAAAAGTCCAGTGCTGGTTCTGGAACATACAGGGGAACCCTACTCATTTTTTTCCCCTGTATTTCCAGAACCAGGACCGGATCAGAGCCCAGAGCTGGTTGCGCAGAATACGGGGGACCCCTACGTCGTTTGTCCCCCGTATTTTGGCAACCAGCTCTGGTTCTGACTAGCCCAGTGCCGGTTGTGTTTAAGTACAGGGGACCCCTATGTCGTTTGTCCCCTGTATTTAAGCACACCCAGCACTGGGTCACTAATGCCCGGGGCTGGTTGCTCTTTTTTTGGGGGGGGGGGCACGCCATTTTTTTCTCTTTTTACACAGGTTTTTTTTTTTTTTTTACCACAGCAGCACAGACGGGTCTCACGGACCCGTTAGTGCTCTGTGTCAATGACACAGATGCAAGTAGCACGGATCTCCTGGTCCGTGCGTGCATCTGTGTCATTGAAATACACAGCAGCACAGACGGGTCTCACTGACCCATCTGTGCTCTGTGTCACTGTCAATCACACAGATGCATGTAGCACGGATCTCACGAGTCCGTGCTACATGCAAATGAGCACCATAATGCTGATTGGCTGAGAGCCGTGACAGACGGCTCTGTCAGCCAATCAGCACTTTGCCCATTAAAGGCAAAGGCATTTTTTTTAAAATGGCCGCTCGAGGCAAAACCTCGAGATCCGACAGCAGATCTCGAGGTTTTGCCTCGGGAGAGGGATCCGGGGCAGACAGGGAGATCCGAGCTTGGGCTCGGATCGCCCCGGATCCCCGAAGTTCGGGTGGGTTCGGTTCTCAGGGAACCGAACCCGCTCATCCCTAGTTGGTACCCATTTCATTAAGTTGAAGCTTTATATTTTATTTCTCCCCAAAACATTGCTTTGAATGACTTGAGGGGACTGTCTATATTAGGTGTGCCACTTGTGTATTTCAAGATTATTCATTCAACTGAAGTTCACCTAGAAGTACACATTACAAATGCATCAGGAAGGTACAATGTGTGTACAATAAGGAGGTGACACTAGCTCGGGAATCTTTCAGTTGGTGGAGAATTCAACTCTGTTTGGAAAATATGTCTTTAGCCAGGAAACCTAATATTGTCCTGCAGATTGAAACCTTGTTTATGAATTTCAAAGCACTTTTGCCTAACCCTAATTTAAGGAATGACAGCCACCTAATATCACTCATTGACTAACGGAAAGTCTTGCTACCCACAGATGCCATCTTCGCTCTCAACTACTAGGTAAAAGTAATAGCACCTGCATAAATCAGGAATCTCATTGAACTTTGTAAATTACATTTCTTGGCATTTCTGGTTGCTAGTGAATTTATAGGTTACATTCTCATGAATTCTGGAACTGCACATAACATCAATGCTTCAACTTGTTGTTAGGAGTTTGCTACACAGTAAGAGAATGAATAAGCTAACCAGTTGCAGCATCCATTTAGTGAATTATTACCAAGTATTTGCTTCTATATTCAGTCTAACAGTGGTTAGCAATCATATCAATGTGATGGAGAAAATCAAAAACTACAAACATTAGTGTTAGAATAACAAGGTTACATATAATTGTAAAATGCATTGGTCACCTTAATTGTGGCGAGTTGTACTTTTCCTGTTGAGGTCTGGTTTCCCCCGGGATTAATGACAGTCGTGCGAGACATGGTTGCATTTGTTGCTCCGTTAAGCTACAAATAAACATACAGTAAGCCAATGAATGGAAAGTCACAACCAAGTTACAGGTTGTGGTTAAGAAAATTTAACTCCCAAATAAAGCCATTTAATAAGCACCAATAAGGTTTTATTGATGAAGTAACAGGTTATATTTTTTTCTGTAGCAGAGTGTGGCGCATTGGGAAAAAGAACAGCCTTGCGCCTAAGTGCCATTAGCCCTCTTTGATTGACTGATCAGCTCAAAGAGTTATGGGACAATACAAAGATCTCCCCACCAGTATCCCAAAGTTGGCTACTTAAAACTCAAATCAATTTGTATTACATTTATATGACCGATCTAGGGCAGAATCATTTGGCCGCAAACCAGGCCGCGGTAAAATCAGCAGCTGCAACTATTAGCAATTTAGAAATAAGAATTAACTTATGTTTCAATGCAAAAAAAAAATATGTGGCTTTTAGTTTGAACTTCCAGACTAGGTGAAACCTAGGAAAAATCCCTTATTTTAATGTAACAATGTTAGGATACAATGCAGTACCTTTGGGACAGCGTTGCATAAAAATCGGATTTGTTTTTTTTTTTTAAACGGATTTGATTTAAATCAGATTTTTAGGATTAAAATATGATTTTTTTATTAAAAAATTTTTTTTAAAGTAGACTGTTTCATTTTAGATGTTTACACCTTGGTTTAGTAATGCACGAACAAATTTTGAAGTGAGAACAGTAACAAAATGAACACAGTAATAGAATAAATAAACACTAAACTGAAGTACAATTAGGCTCTGAATTTCACTCAGTTGTTTGAGTCTGAGTCAAACATGTTCATGTCTTTGTCCACGTCCTCACGTTTGTCATCAACAGAAAAGGCTCTGTAGCATGAAACCAGCTTAGCTGCTTTTTCATTTCCCAATCTGTTGCGTGTTTTGGATTGTACAAAACCGTACGTTAAAAAAAAAAAAAAAAAAAACTCTTTTCAATTCCTGCACTTGATGAAACTGCGGTGAACATCTGCTTCAAAAGATTTACTACAGAAGTGTCTAACTGAAGTTGAGCTGCGTAGGACATCCACTAGGCTAGAGAAGATACTTGGCGTGAAGTGTCCACTTCAAACATGTATGGTGCAAACCGTTTCATGGATGCACAAAAGTCGATGATGACCGGCATAATTTGACGATTTTTGGTATGAGCAAACTCTATAGCAGTCTCAATTTCAGCAGGACTAAGCTTTTTTCCCCTGTACCTAGTATCAAGTAGATTTGCCAGCAAGTGGGAATCTGTGAGTGCAATTTTAGCTCTTGCCTTTGCCATCTTTACTACATTGATGTGGTGTCCAATCTCTTCAAGATCATCTAACAGCTTACTCCACACTTGTACAACCTCACTGATTGTGTTTGTGCACGATCCAGGCTACAGCGTTTGATTTAAATCGTGCAACCCTGCTTTGGGACACCCCTCCTAACAAATAATGTATTTAGAGCTGGTTAAATAGTGAAATATGGCTAATAAAGGACTTGTAATATTTAATGCAATTTTCTCTCAAAAGCATAAAATGGGTTTAACGCTGTAGGACATACAGTATATGCTGAGGTGTTGTATTGATGATAAAGAATGTTTAGAACTATATGGAATAGCAGATCCCATTAAAAAGCATAAAAACGGTTGTCAGCAAAAAATCATATACGTATTGTATGGTAATACTTGCCTTTCGAGTTTTGTTACTTGGAGTACCCTGTGAACACGAACCTGCTGGCCGTTTGATTGGCGTTTTAAATGGTACAGGGTCTTCTTTTTTGTTTGTCTGAAAGACCAACAAGCCAATTACACCAAACATACCCAAATGCAGCTGTTAATGGTACGGTAATGGACTAGTCACTGTAGTACTTACCCGATCTGGTTTCTCACGTTCCTTTTGCTGCTTTAAGGTCTCCCACTGATTTGCCACATATTCCATAAACTTAGTGCCTTTAAATAAAAATGCATAGCCTTGTTCAGCCTCCCACGACTCTATCCGTGACTTCAGCTCTTCCTCTAGCTGACAAATGCAAAAACATTACAATGAGTATTATCATTAATGGTGATTCAATGATGAGATTCTATAGGATAAGTGTTGTTTTTTTCTTAATTACCTTTGACAGCAATTTCTGAAGTTTTACACGTTCTTTTTCCTCCTTGAGCAAACTTCCACCTCTGTTTGAAAATCTGTTGGGGTCTGATGCCTTTTTCTGGAGGGAAACAGCTTTTAACATACTATGACACACTCATCACATTGTCTGTACAGTTACGTCATCATTTATTTCCACTTCGCCACCATTTCATTGATATTGATTTAGTAAGAAATAAAACATTTTAAAATAGAAAAGAAAAAAAAACACAAAAGACAAATACTCAAAAACAGTATTTGATTTGTATAAAGAATAAGAGGGAGAGAATAGAATAACCAGAGAAGGAACAAAACCTAACAAGAACTAGAGCATCAAGAGTGGCTGTCCAGTGTGCTGCAATGTGGGGGACACCGAAAACACTGGGGACATCAGAAAGTTGTCTCCAATGGAGTGGAAGTTCTTAAGTAGTGTTGTGCAGGGCCTTAAAACTAAAGTTGAATTTTTAAAATTAAGTGGAAGTGTGTGCTGAAAATCCAGCCACCTACCAGTCACAACTGTTCAACTAGGGCCCTCTGCTATGCTGCCCAAGAGGCATTCACAAATCCTGAACATGCATTAACATTTTTCAGGAGAAGCTTTCCTGCCCTAAGCCTGGAAAATTAGTGAAGTAACCCACCTGATCTAACTAAGCCACTGCTGTGGCCTTATGGGAGTGGAACTTGATTGTCCAACCTCACAAAAAATTTAATCTGCTGACCATATAGCATTGAAAACCACTTGGAAGTCCAGCATACCAAACTGGAGCGCTAGAAGGCTGGCATCCATTGTTACAATTTTCCAGTCCAAGGTGGAAACTGGGCAACTCCTGTAACGGTTGTCGCCCCTCAGCCACCAGCAGAGTAAAAGATGCTCCATCAGACAGTCTGAATAACCTGGCTTGTTACGAGACCTGTTCAATTTCAAAATTAGCCCTGAAGAGGAAGGATTTTGTCCTCTATTGGCATATCATCCTGGTGAGCAATGGCCATCACTCCAGTGGGGTAAAGGGCGTCTTCCAGTATTAATGTGAACACTCTTAGTAGGCCGAAAAAAAAAAAAAAGGTGGGTCAAACGGCAAATCTCATACAGGAATCTACAAGCACATACACCAGCATCAGTTGAAATGATCCCTCTGGATTCTGGGCAAAGAAGAAATTTGAGTAAAATCTTACATCTCTACTATACTTTCAGGACGGGAATAACCACCCTTGAGTGAAAACTACTTACTGCTGAGATCCATACAAGCATACAGACCTGATTGAGAACTCTCACTAAATGCCTTACTCCCTGCTAGTTATATGAATCCACTCCATGGACAAAAAAAACCTAATTGTATAAACCTTTAGGCAAAAAGTTCCAAACGCCGCCATTACAGTCCAGGTTTTAAAGGATGTCCATGCTTGAGCACAGGTGACTTAATTGGTGCTTCAATCAAATTGATTTAACCATTTGGACTCAAGCATTGATATCTTTAAAAAAAACTGACTGATGGAGGAGTTTGGGAAACTCTACCTTAGGTCTTGTCCCCTTCATCTTAGGAGAACTGCTAAGAATCAGACCTCCCATTACTAAGGATGTAGCCAGAGTCTGATGTTTCCGTGGATAGGTTGTGTAGGTGATTTCCATCATTCTTACTAGAGGAGACCCAACAAGGACATGCATACCAACTAGGCCACTTGGCCATTCTGATGATGCAGTAGCAGAGCCCAAAGGCCCCTGGGCGTGCGCTACCAATAGGGAAGAATCGCAGAGAGAAGAACCCTATTCAACCACCAGGGAAAGGACGACAGCTGCAAAGCGCTGCACGGACAGGACCAAACACATTGCTGGGGCAGATTCAAACATTTCAGTTTAACAAAACAGTGAGTATGGCTCATATGTTGCATTAACAAAATCGCCCGAACCAGAATGACCACTATGTACAGTAGACACGTGGAACAAGACTTATAAACTTCTCAATTAACAGTGTTCCATGTCTCACCTATTTAATGCTAGCATATAATAAGATTGAATTAAGCCATTTGTTATATCAAAAGCTAAACATAAGTAGATATTGTCACCTCTAGTATTATGAACTGTGACCAGCTGGTTTCCCACTTTGCCACTCCATCAATAATGGACTTGCATTTCTCATACAACAGTTTTATCCGTACAACCTCCTCATCATGCTGCCTTAAAAGATCTTCCGTGTAGTCGTCTGCAATACAAAATAAACAATGTGTGTTACACAGATCGTCTCGATCTCAGGCAGTTTTTTCTGAACTTCTAAGTAATGACGTCAGCCTCTTTGTTCCTGATGCAACAAACATTTGAACAAAGTGAATTAAACGTGGAAAAAGGGGATTTGTGTGTACTCGCCGTTAAATCCTTTTTCTGAATCCATCTGGGGAACACAGCTACCATGGGTTGCTGGAGGGGACCACAGGAGCTGGCACTTAAAAAAAAAACCTATATAATTTTAAACAGGTGCCTCACTTCTGCAACCCCCAGACGGCGGTACAACATAAAAGGAAACCTTAAACCGAGGATCAGTAATACAGTGAATCATCTGCAACTAAAAGAGAATACAGAACAGCAGGAAAAGACAGCAACAAAAACACAAGTGAAAAAATTAGCTCCACCTGTAGACTTTTGAAAATGTGTCAGTGAGTAACATACACCTGTGCACCTGCTGGGGACCTGTAAAATGAACTGTGTGGGGTCCTGAGGACAGTTTGAGAAACACTTTAGAGAAAAGGATTCAGCATTGAGTACACAAAAATCCCCTTTTCTACTTCATCCACTCTGGGAGACACTGCTACCATTGGAGGTTCAATAGCTGTCCCTGGGGAGGGAACATAGACAACATGAACGGAAGACTTTCAGCCCAAAGCTGGCCTCATCTGAGGTACACACCTGAAAATTAAGTGAATGAGGGGACAGACGACCAGGTAGTGCCCCAGCACAGCTGTTGCACTGAGGCCCCATGCAAAGCGGCCCAAGAGGCACTCAACGCTCAGTGGAACGTGCCAACACTCGCTCTGTAAATGGTCGTCCCGCACTGGAAGAAGCCGAAAAGGATAACTGAACTATTACACCGCACAATAGTCTGCTTAGAAACAGGCCAACCCAGTCGGTGAGCATCTTAAAAAAGGACCACATGGGAATCTGTGCGCCTTAGAGACAAAGTTCTGTCCAAGTATAAATGAAGAGACGACAACATCCAATAAAACCAAACCGTCCCGGGAAAACGGCAAAGTACGAAACACTGGAAAAAAAACAATCTCCTGGTTCAAATGAAAAGCAGCAACAACCTTTGGTTGGAATTAAGAAATGGTACGCAAAAATGCCCTGTCCTCATGAAATATGAGAAAAGGCGAATTGCAAAACAATGTACTCAGCTTGGAAACTTGGCGAGCTGAGGCAATGGCCACGAAAAAAAAGCATACTTCCAAGTAACAAACTTAAGTTCAACAGAATCCAAAGGCTCGAAGTGAGCATGCTGAAGTACAGAGAGGACCAAACAGGATCCCATGGAACCATTGGTGGAATAAAAGGTGGTTGAATCTGTAAGATTCCATGCAAATATGACAAAAACTCTGGAATATGCACCAAACGTCTCTGGAAATAAACAAAGAGCGCAAAGATTTGCACTGCCATCTGAGGGTTGCAGAGGAGGAGCTTGGTTAAAGCTATGGCTCTTTTTAAGTGCCCCTCCAGCAACCAATGGTAGCAGTGTCCTCCAGAGTGGGTGAAGGAGAAATTAACATTTGTAAATTGGATCAGTGTGTATACACTGGTCTGCACTGATGCCTAGCAAAAAGTGTAATTACATATTAATGATAGTGCTCCCCACTAGGCTTCTTTTGCAGGGCAATGTGCCCTGCCCGATTTAATAGAGGTAAAATGCCCCCCCCCCCGCCAAACTCTCCAGCTCCCTCTCCTTTCCACGTTGAACTCCAGCCGAACTCTGGACAAGGTGGAGATGACCCCCGGAATCACGTGCAGTTGGATGCTAAAGTTTTGGTGCCACCTACTCTAGTATCTGGAGAGACAGAAGAGCGGTGTTTGTCTTTTACCACCAAGGTGCAACAATTAACAGACCAACTCATCTTCCAGGGGAGAGACTGATCAACGATCACTCCTCGCACAGTGGGGCATTTGGAGTGGTCTAAGGGGCATTGATGGGGGCATGTGGAATGGGGAAATGGCAGTGTGTTAATATATTACATTTACTATGCTACACAATCTGCCACAGCTTCTAAAACGTTGCCCTTCAAAATTAAAACATGCCCTTCTCACGAATCAGCACTCTGACACAATCACCTTGATGAATAGGCTCCTCAGTGTTTAATGGTGTAAAAGGCTGTCATGAAGAGAGTGGCCCTTCAGCTATCGGGAAAATGAGGATGAGGAGAGGAAGACTGGTGAGGCTTCAGGGGCCCAATGAAGCAAATGATTCCCACACACCTTAGGTTGCCGTTCTCTAAGACAAAGAACCAGGTGGACGACTCCAGTGATGAGAGAATGCAGAGGTAGAAGATAACATTTCACAAAAAAAAGCTGTCTAGAAACCATACAATGTAGTATAAAATACACTTTAAAGCATGGACGGAAGATACACTGCTCACTTTCCATGCAATGCCCTGGTGAAAAAAAAAACAAAGATAGGAGCAAAGTAGTAGGAGCTTGCTCTTTTTCAGTACCCTGGCTCCTAGGGGTGAAACTGCACGATCCATGGCTCCCTACTGCAGATTGAGAAGTTGACTAATTTTTCTTGTTATACAGTAGGTTAGGAATGGGACATCAGCAGCAATGGTGTGTCTAAATTAATGTTTTAAGATCAATCTTTTGCCATCAAAGGTGAGACAATTTGTTCCCCAAAATCATGTTTTTTAACAATTTTTGTTCATATTCATCTTCCTGCTGTGTTCAGAAGACAGCGACAATATCTGTTGTTTTGCCACAGATAGTGAGAAGTTGATAGTTTCCCCAACATTGCAGGTCATGCATTCCTATGATAAATGGGAGTTTCTGCAATGGTGATGGCTGGCTATCACTTCTGGACACTAGCTCACCAGCCATTACTAAAAATAGCACTATTAACCAATGGATGCTATGGAACCAGATAACTACTTACGCAAAGACTGTTGCAGAGCTGTGAAATGAGAACATAAAGCTTTCAAATCAGAATAAAATTGAAAAGGTCCCCTTTAATGCAGGACACAAATCTATACAGTGAACGGAGCTTGTTCAAAATGTACAGCTTTGTAAAGAGAAAGTTATTTTCCATAGTAGGTGTCTATTAAGAGCACAAATCACTCAGACAATGTTATAAACCCCACATGTACATGTGTGTAAATATGCAGATCATTCATGTTTTCTGCAGAGTGGCTTGGTCTTATGGTTTTACCACCAAAAAAAAAAAATGTATATATAATATATATATATATATATATATATAATTTTTTTTTTATTTGTGTTGTTTTTATTGTTGGTTGCAGACAGAAAGAATGACATAGTAATTCCTGATTTATATGAAAACGTAAACTTACCTTAGGTAGAGAAGTAGAAATTGTTGGCAACACCACTATGCCCACTTATATGTTCAATTAAGGCTCTCTTTAATCATCATGTAGCTCTCTTCACTTTATGGGTAGATTTTATTGCTACCAGATACAACACCTTGAATGTAAGCCACTAAAGAACAAACATGTTGACAGAGCTGCACCATCGGCCCACCAGCTGCTAGAAGACCTCCAGATGGAGAACCCATTCCCAAGAATATAACTCCTTTTTGCTGAGGTAGTCTGCCTCCTAGTTGTCGTCGCTAGGAATGAACGCTGTTGCGATGGCTGGAACATTTTGCTTGGCCCACCACAGAATTTGTCCAGTTTTAACCTCATTGCCTCAACACTCCTGGTGCCCCCATTGGCAATTTAAATAAGCCACAGTCTGGCATTGTCCGGTTTGGTCTTAATGGGATGCCCGTAAAGCAGCTACTGAGCTTCAAGCAGAGAAATTAATACAGTCCTAAGTGCTAAGATATTTATCGGGAGTAATGCCTCCTCTCGTGTCCCCCTTAAAAAAATTGACCATCTATCAATTTTTGGAGACTTGCATCAGTGGTCACCAGAGTCCAGTACTAAAGTAAGTCAATCCTTATTCAAGTTCTCAGCATGAAACCAGCAAAGGAACAAATGGTAAATCCCCAGAGTTAGATCTAATTCACTCAGATTACAGAAGCAAATGAAACATGTTCCACTTAGGAGGAGCTCCACCTGAAACACACTATCAAGTGCAAACTCAAAGTCGATAGTACTTCGCCCAAAGGTAAGTTTTTACCATATCTCATGTTTTCTACTTCAGGGTCCATAGGGTATCCACAGGATACCTTGGGGATGTCCCAAAGCAGTATCCTTTAAGGGTGGGGACGCTCCTGTGCTGAAATGAGAATCCGACACGAAAGAAACATCCTGAGAGGCAAAGGTGTCAAACGCGTAATACCTCACAAAGGTATGGACCGAGGACCATGTGGCAGCCTTGCAGATCTGGACTGCAGAGGCACCACGTCGAGCAGCCCACGAAGGACCCACAGACCTAGTGGAATGAGCCCTCACAGAGGAAGGAACCGGAAGGCCTTCATAAAGATAAGCTTCAGAAATGGCCATACGAATCCAGCCTGCCAAAGTTTGCGAAGAAGAAGTGCGGTCAACATAAACCCTTAAGGCCCGCACAACGTCCAAAGTGGCCTCACCCACTGAAAGATCAGGTGAGTTAAAAGCCGGCACAACAATTTCCTTGTTGATGTGAAAACTTTAGGAAGGAAACCAGGACGAGTGCGCAGCACCGCCCTGTTCCCATGAAAAATCAGAAAAGGGGTCTACATGAGAGAGCCCCTAAGTCAGAAACACGTCTGGCCGAAGCAATGGCCAGAAGGAAAATTGTTTTAGCTGTCAGCCATTTGAGGTCCACTGAGCCCAGTGGTTCAAACGGCGGTCCCTGGAGAGCCCTCAGGACCACAGCTAAATCCCAAGCCGCCACCGGTGGAACAAAAGGTGGCTGAATTCTGAGAACACCTTGCATAAGGGTGCGCACATCAAGGATTGCAGCAATCCTACGATGGAACCAGACGGATAGGGCAGACACCTGCACCTTCAGAGACGCAAGGCAAAGCCCATGGTCCAGTCCCGCCTGTAGGAAAGCTAACACTCTAGACAGACGGAACTCCCGAGGAGCATAACCTCTCAGCCGACACCACTGGAAGAACGTATGCCACACACGATAGTATATCCTTGCAGAGGATGGTTTCCGAACCCTTAGCATTGTTTGCACTACAGAGCTGGAAAAACCCCTGGACCTTAACATGGCCGTCTCAACAGCCACGCCATCAAAGACAGCAGAGTCAGGTCCGGGTGAAGACAAGGACCCTGTGACAGGAGGTCCGGGCGTAACGGCAACCGCAGAGGAATGTCCACGGACAGTCCCTGGAGGTCTGAGAACCAGTGCCTCCGGGGCCACGCGGGAGCTATCAACAGGAGCGTCCCTCCTTCCTGTTTGAATTTCCGGATTACCCGTGGAAGGGAAAAACGGAATAAACAGATAAGCAAACCGGAACGTCCACCGGACGGACAGAGCATCCACCAGAGACGCCTTTTCGTCTCTTGTGCGAGACCCGTACACCGGCAACTTGTTGTGCCGTGACGCCATGAGGTCGATCTCTGGAAGACCCCACCTGTCCACAAGAAGTTGAAAGACGTCTGGTGCAGAGACCATTCCCCCGGATGAACGTCCTGGCGACTGAGAAAGTCCGCCTCCAGTTTAGGACTCCTGGGATGAATACTGCTGATCTGGCCAGGAGATTGCGCTCCGCCCAAACCAGGATTCGGGACACCTCTACGAGAGCCGCCCGACTTCGGGCTCCTCCTTGCCGATTTATGTAGGCCACGGTGGTAGCGTTGTCCGACTGGACCTGCACTGGGTGACCTTGGAGAACCCGATGTGCTTGCTGGAGAGCATTGAAAACCGCGCGGAGCTCCAAGATGTTTATTGGAAGCTCTGCTTCTGCCCGAGTCCACCTGCCGTGGAACAAGTGTGGACCCGTGACTGCTCCCCAGCCCCGAAGACGGGCGTCCGTTGTCAACAGGACCCAATTCGCCACCCAGAACGGACGACCCTGGTTGAGATGGGTCGTCTGCAACCACCAGGCTAGGGATAGGCGAAGCTCCGGAGTGAGCACCATCGTCTGGGATTTTAGACTCTGAGGCAGTCCATTCCATTTGGACAGGATCAATTGCTGCAGAGGTCTGGAGTGAAACTGGGCATATTCCACCATGTCGAATACTGACACCATGGAGCCCAGTAACCTCATCGCCAAGTGCAGAGACACATGGCGACAACTGCGCACCCTCAACTGCAAGGCAGAGATCTTTTCCCCCGTCACAAAGATCCTTTGCTGTCCGGAGTCCAATAAGGCTCCGAGGTGCAGAATCCTCTGAGACAGGATCAGGGTAGACTTCTGCCAGTTTATCAACCAGCCGTGCCATTGCAGTACTGCAATGGTCAGGTCCAAGTGGCGTAGAAGGAGCTCTGGAGATCTTGCCACCAACAGAAGGTCGTCCAAGTACGGCAACATGCGGACTCCCTGCAGCCGCAGGGAAGCTGCCATGACCGCCATCACCTTGGTGAATACACGTGGTGCTGTCGCCAGCCCAAAAGGTAATGCCCGGAAGTAAAAGTGGTCGTTGCGGATTGCAAACCTGAGGAACTGTTCATGGCGTAAAAGAATAGGGACATGCAGGTAAGCGTCCTGTATGTCCAACGACACCATGTAATCCCCAGGTTCCAGCGCCAGAATGATGGACCGTAGGGTCTCCATCCAAAACCTCGGCACCCACAAAGACCTGTTGAGTACTTTGAGGTTCGGACGATACGACCCATTGGGTTTCTGCACCAAAAACAGATTGGAATAGAAACCCTGGCCCCTCTGGGAGAATGGAACAGGCACTATAACTCCAGCCTGGAGCATAGTGTGCAAAACCTTCCGCAGTTCCAAGGCTTTGTTCCGGTCTGATGGAAGACCCGTGGTGAAGAATCGAGACGGGGGCCTGTGCCGAAAGGAGAGGGCGTACCCGTGAGAAACCACCTCGAGAACCCAAGTGTCTGTCGTGGTAACCGACCAACACTGGGCGAACTGCAGCAGACGGCCTCCCACTTTGGGATCCCCCAAAGGGAGGCCCGGACCATCAAGCCGCAGGTTTGTCATCTGGCTTAGGGGCCGGACGTCTGGTACTCCAGGCCTGTTTCCGGGGCTTGGACGATTTTTGGGCCAGCCTGACGGGGAAAAGACTGCTTTAGGCCTACCCTGGGCCCTGGAAAGGACGACGTACCTGAACTGGAAGGAACTGCAGCAGACGGGAGACATGCAGATTTGGCTGCCGCCAGCGTGGCTACAATTTTGTCCAGATCCGGACCAAATAGCTGTGACCACAGATGCTTACCAGCATCCCCGGATCAGTACCGGCGTTCTGGTACCGGCGGGGGTGTAGGGAAGACAGCATGGACGCCAGTACTGACTGTCCATGCTGTACATCCAGATGAGCAGCCACAGCTGGTTTGAAGAAAACTTCAGGGGCTATCCTTCGCCCCCCTCTAACAGGTGCATCCGACTCCGGCCGGGCACCAAACGAAACTGAGATGCCTTGGCTCGGGGGCGGGGTATAGGAGGGGGACCCTAGTGCATCCTGGGAGGCTGAAAACTTAACTCTATGGTGCCCGATGCCTGACGTCATCACCTATACCCCAAGATATCCTGTGGATACCCTATGGACCCTGATGTAGAAAGTCCACTCACAAGCACTTTTGCTAGGAGAGATCTGACCGTCCCAGAAGGGAGAGGTTCTCTTTCTGGCAGAAACACTCGTTAGGTGTGGTATAGCAATCTCATAAAAATCATTCTGTGGGATGGTCAGATGGTTTTGGTGAAATTGATGATCCAACCATGATCTCCCAGGAACTCTGCAGCTTCTCTCCATTGGGCCAGCAGTAAGGATGTGAATGACGCACCTTGGGATCATCCAAATGAGGGATGACAGTCACTCACCAGGAACTGGTGCCAGGCAGCTTTACAGCGAGTTTTGTGAATACCCTGGCAATCTTGGAACGCCAAAAAGGAAGGGTCTGAAATTTGAAATGTTGAGAATGCACAGCAAACTTGCAGTTAGGCATCGTTGATGTCCATAGACTCCTCCCACTGGAAAAGGAAAGAACCCTAGGTGTAGGAGCAGAAGAGGGGTGGAAAGAACTCTGAAACCTGTAGACAAGCTTACAATTTTTGTCTAGCTCAGGGCCAAACAAAAACTTTTGGATTCTATGTAAGCCTGCAAGGACCGCAGACAGAGCGTACAATGTGCTGCAACTGCAAGGTAGATATACAAGCACCAGTTAGGGAATTGGATTGAAATGCTGGTGGCTTAGTCACCGGTTCAAATCCAGACAGCGTGAGCCCGACAGCAGGAAATCCAGACAGCGGCAGGTAAGAGATCTAACCCTCCCCCCTACCAACGTTCCCTTAGGGGTGCCTAACCCTAACCTCCCCTTGGGGGTACCTAACCACCACTTACCGCACCCTAACCTTCCAGGGGGGGTGCCTAAGCCTAATCTCCCCCCCTACCCCAAGCCTACCGCTAACCCCGCTAACTGCCTTAAACCTAACACACCCCAACCCCCCTGGCTAACAGGACGGGCGCCCCGGACTTACCTTGTTCGGGCACGAGTCATGTCTTCCTGGATTCCGGCGTCCGGATTATGAAAGGAGTCTGTATTTCTACGCCTATCATACATTCTGCAGTCGGGATTGTGACCGCCGGTCACATAACTACATCCTCCCAAAAGGCCTGCACCAATGGCAGCTTTTCCCAGGTCTACAGAAGCCTGCCTCATGTGCTCGACAATAGTTACTGGCGTTCTGACCTGGGACTGCCTGATACAAATTCTTCGAGATGATTCACCCAGCGCTCCACTGCCTTTTTCTCCCAAGTGTAAACCAGGATAGGCCTGAGCAAAGCCCCTTCACATTTATAATATATAATTTCAGGAGAATTTCTGTAAGTGGATTCATTCCTCTTTGCTTTGGCAGACAGAACATTCACTATTTACACATTATATTAGAGATTTTATATATATATATATATATATATATATATATATATATAGCCAAGATCCTGAAACATAATTGTCTTTTTTTTTTTTTTATTAAAGGAGAAGATAAATAAGTCTGCAACCATACATGTTTATTAAGACAATGTAGTGAATTAAGGACCTGATTCAGAGACCCGGTCGCTAGGATGAGAACGCTCGTAGCTGGCCGATATTTGCAATATGCGCATGCATCGCAATGCGCGTGCGTGTACCACTGCGAAAGATCGGGAAGCGTTCGCTCGCCCAGCATAGACAGCCCAGTTGAATAAGTGACAGGAGAGGCCGTTTGAGGGTGGTAACAGGGGCAGGCCACTAGAAACGTGCCAGTGGTGGTGCGAACGCAGGCGTGCCTGAGTGTCTCAATGCTGTTTCAGAGGCGTGCATAATTAAGAGGCAGCGTCATAGTACACGTCACTTGGTTGTATTTCACACTGAAGTGATCACGGCAGGGTATAGTCAACCTCAAGCGCTGCGACCGCATCCAATGGTGCTCGATGTACGAATGGTTTCATGCACTTCCAGGAGATGACGTGCGCAAGTGGTCGTCTTATGAATGGCTGGTGGTCTGCATACACAAAGCGATCGCACGCCAAGACATAGTGGGCGTGCTAACGCCTTGCCGTGCGTTCGCCTGCCTTGCTAGGCGTGCGCTGGATTTGCATACGCTGGGTGCAAGCGAACGCATATAGTGAGCGGGTCTGGATGAGTGATTATAGGATATATATTAGAACTTGCGTTTAAACTAACAGATTAATTTACATTGATATAAATCAATAAATGCAAAAACAAAAAAGTTATTTACCACTGTAGTATGGGGCAAATGCTTTCCTTTGCTCAGTGGTATAGAAACATTTGTCCCAGTATGACTTTAGTTCCATTCGTATTTTTAGGATCACTTCCTTCAGATTTTCTAACTTCAGATCTTCCAGTTGTGCAAGCTCATTTTCCCACTAGAAGTAGAGCACAGTAACACATGCTTATTAATAGAAGCTTGATGAAGACTAACACATTTGCCAAAAAAGTTATTGGAAGACACCCTTCACTGTAAGTTGGGTTTAGAATGTCATATTGTGAAAGAATATAAGTCACATACCTGCTGTGCATTGACGAGTTAATATGTGCAATAATTATATACCCTCAAACAAAGTGCAGATATGTTTGTTTTGTTAAAGTCCTATAAATTACATTATAAATATAACTATATACACATGCGTGCAGACACACAACCCTAAAAATAAGGGTACCTCAATTTCAGCTAAAATCAACTTACTACTTTGATTGCCTCATAAATAGAATTCCCAAGGGTCTTTTGACATGCTTCTCTGTCTTCCGTTGTAACTTGCAGGAGATTCCACAACACAGTAACTTTTTCTTTAATCAAGCTTAATGTGGATAAAAGCTCTTCCTTTTTGAGTTCAAGCTGGAATACAAAGTAACTGAAAGGCAGCATACTAAGCAGGAACATTAGCAATACATTGCATGATATGGGTATTTACATGTTGAGTAAAATTGATCTGAAGTACAGTATGTGTGGCTTGCACTATGTAATGCCACCCATTAATATAATATAGAATATAATATTACAGCCATCCCATTCAGCATGAACAGACTGAATTTAGAATAAATAGCAATTGTAAAAGTGCCAGTTTCATGTATTCAATAATAAAAACATTCAAGCAGCACAGGATATTTTCAATTGGACTTCTGTGCTAGACAGGCTAGTGATGACTTCTGAGCTACATATTCTGTGCACAAACCCAGTGTTACAAGCACCAGCTGCCAAATACTGACCAAAAAAATTACAGCAAATACTTGCTTGTTCTACCAGTTGGGTCTAAATGGTTACCCTGTCAAAGGATTCAGTTTTTCCAGGCATCTTAGGGAAAAGACTTTACAGCTGAGCAATGCTGCACCAGTCACATTTAATAAGAGAAAGTGCCAGGTTTCTTAGATTTACAGGATGTTTCACTAGAGGTAAGCACACTCCTAAAGCTACAGGTGGTTGTCAGGGTACTCATTTGAGCGAGACGTCAACTGTGTAGTCAACTGTAGCAATCTCTGTCACTATGACAGCTGAAAGACACTGCTATAGCTTCTGCTAACACTTTCATTAGTTTAGGCGATGCATGTTATATGGATTTCTGTGGGAGTAGGTGCTTTTTAGCTGACAATGTAACCCAGTTAATGTGCAGCTGAAGATAAAACTGACCACTTGTATTACACATGGAAGTAACATACCTGGGCCTTCAGAATTGTGAGAGCTTTAATATTCTCAGTTGTGAGGAAGAAAGCATCTTCATCCTCACAGATGGCCTCTTCTTCTAGCGAATTCTCAGGCTGTCGTCCAATGTCATCTAAACACTGTCGGATTTCAGTTCTAAGTGTGGAAAAGACCAGAAGGCGTTTTCTCTATAGGCAGAAGATTACAAAGTTGCAGGTGATTTCACAGGTATGCCAAATATGATATATCACTACTAAAATGAGAAACTTAGTTTTTAAATCTAATTACCTGTATCTACATAGCTAAAAAGACTATAATTCATTTCAGATAACTAATTTAATTACATATGGATAATCAATTCTTTATCTGTTACAATACAGCTTATTCATGAATAATGCATTACATTGGTGAATTGTTTAAAGGACAATTAAACCCACAAAGAGTGGCTCTTTGTTTTATTTGCATATTACCTTTTCTTCCGTCTGGACCGTGATGTGCTCTTTCAGCTCTTCCAGCTGTCTATGACTGGGTATGCTGCCAGATGGTATATAATATGGCGTAACACAGATATCAGAACATAGCTCCTGGTCTTTTTGTTGTAGATGCCTCAATTCTTCAAGACGTTTGTCCTTCTCTTTCATCATAAGGTCTAATCTCACCCTCAAATCTCTCTCAATCTGAAGGATAGTCAGACCTTCTTCTGCCTTCAGGGTCACACACAGAATAAAGTGGTATGAACAAAAATCACTAATAGCAAACTATCGACACACACAGGACTGGATTCAGAGCCTTACGCAGATGCGGATTTTCCTGCAGTCACGTCTGCGATTTTATGGTAATGCATTATAAAGCTATCCCCTGGTGTACATCCGTGCGGACTGAGACGCTCATTTTCCACGTACATAGACGTATCATCAAAACTTGCGCCAGCCCTACGTCAGGTGCAGTTTCTCTGCCAGAGTATGGGCTCCTATGGGAGCTCAGCGTCTTTGTACGCAACCGCTTTCAATGACACCTGCAACACTCCCATAAGCTGCAACATAACCGCGCATCTTTTTATCCACACCCCTCTTACCTCTCAGTCACCGTCTAGAAATGCCCCTACAGTTCTGCTACCATGTGTCTAAATTTGATCTGGGACTCTGCATGAACAGAAACAGGACGCATAGCGTGCGACTTTGAATCAGACCCACAATTTTAATATACATTAACAAGTGTCAACTTCCTGAAACATTCCTCTAGCAAGTGTATGTATCCGTTAGTGGCGGACGGAAACATAAATACCAGGAGCCAGGCAGTGGAATCTAGAACACAGCATGATTTATTAACATAGATGCCTTATTGGTGTCCTTATTTAGTCTGTCACACTGCGGAGCATTGACTACCTGGCTTGGGATTTGTCCAACACTTCTTGTATGTAAAACGAGCCAACCTCCCACCCCCCAAAGAGACACAAACACTTAGAAACCACTAGATTCACAACATGGTGGTAAGTAGGTTTAGGCCAAAATGATTTACTCACCTTGTATTCATCAACAGATAGATCATGACACAGTATTTTTAATTCCTTGCTGCAGACCTGAATACTTTTTTCAACTCTATCTTTCATTTCGATTTCTTCCTTGATCATGTTGTTAAACAATCCCTATAGAAAGGGGATAAAAGTAACATGCAGCTGAACACTAAAGCAAAAATAAAAAGAAAAAGAAAATGTGGCCAATTACAGTTCTTGCTCTTTGTTGAAATGGTTGCACATAAAAACCAGTAGTTGTATATGGCAGAGCTTGTGTTGATCTCAAAAGAAGGGGGGCTCAGTGTGCAGTTGGACTAGACCATGTTTCTGATGTTGTGTGTATGCTCTGAGAGCCTTACGTGAAACAAAGACTTAAAAGGGGCAGAGTTCCCTGAAAATATTATACAGGTACTGGGCACAGTGGTACAGCACAGTAGTTAGCGTCGCTGCCTCTCAGCACTCGGAGTCACATTCAATTCCCCCAGCGACTTATCTGTGTGTAGTTTATATATTCTCCCAGCATTTGCATGGGTTTCTTCCTGGTCCTCCAGTTTCTGTCCACACTCAAAAATAGATCCTGGTATGTTAATTGGCTTCTGAAAAAAATCAACTTTAGTGAGTGTGTGGTGTGCTCTGTGTGTAGTGCAGTGCTCAACAAATACAAGTCATCAGGTCACCATGGAAACCAAGATTTCAGACCTGGCAACTGTATTTTCCTGTGGCAATGCACTGTGAAACTACAGCCATTAAACGTGATAACATGCATCGCATTCATTACACCCACCCCCTCCAGTATCTCACCAACTACCGCTGACTCCAGAATAACTCTGCTTAGCGAGTAGTTACTAAGTAGTTAGCATATTGTTTCCAGGTTATATAGTCACCCAAAATTAAATTTTAGACAACTTTCAAGATTGGAGGGAGTAGTTTGCTTACATTTCACTGGACAATTCAAATCAGGTCCCTGCTGTGTGGCAAACAAATTTGAATTGTAGGCACTACAGTGTGGTATACAAATTTGGGGCACTACTATGTGGCATACTATGAATTGGGAGCATACTCACACTCTATCCCGGCTCGCGTCTCCAACTACCTGTCTGCCATATCATTCCGGATGTCAAAGTGCTTTTTGCAATTTAACATGGCCAATATAGAACTCGTTTTTCCCGCTTCCAGGGTCCCCTTATGCTCTCCTTTGTTGAGATCACTCTCTCTTCTGTCCCCCAAGTCCACTGCCTAAAAGTGAGGAGACATTTGGCACCCCCCAAATGTGCATTGGAGATGCCTGTGTTGTGGTATATACAAGTTTCCATATATTTTGGTAGGGGATGACGGTCTGGCTCATTAAAGGACTCTACAAACTACACAGTACTTTTAACAATTTGGCAGATTCAGACATCGGAACGACAATTTGTTAAAAATGTGTAGTGTGTATGCACTACATCGTGTAGTGTACGCTGCTGTGGGGTCGTCAGCCTCATCGCCTGATCTTCTGTACATGCAGTAAGATCAGGCGATGCAGCTGACGATCCCATGCAACGCTATGCAAGGGGGCGGCATATCGGGCACTGCGTCGCTGAGTACACACATTGTTTAGATTTAAAAATTGTCAAGACGTGGTAAAGGGAATATAGAGGTTTGGCACCACTGGGGCACAGACTGATATGAATGACTAAAAATATTCTCTGTAACTTACTACGCATATAAACACAACATGTAAAAAACTATTCATAAAACAGTATGCACACATTTTGCTCTTCTGTAATTAAATCTGCTTTTTGTGCACTGTATAAGTTATTATATGGGGAGATGAAGAAGAGGGCTGTACCTTGTACTCTGCTTGCAGATCTAGAGTGTACACTATAAAAAAGTATTTTCGGTACCCAACATTAAATCCATTTCTTTTTTAACATCTGGAGAACACTGAATAACCATAAGGTGTAGACGGTACTGTTGCCTCCTCCCCTCTACATCCCATAGTACCAAGCACCACTAAACACCACAAACAAGAGTGAAAACAGAGTTTAACAGAGGGAGGGAACGCAAAGTCCCTCAGATGGATTAAGAGAAACGGATTTATTTTCTGACATCCATTCTGATAGACACTGGATAGTAATGGAGAGGTTTCAAAGATTCCCTCTAAGGAAATGTACATTCAGCTATAGCTGCATGCAAGCTTTTCACCCAAAACGGTCATCTCTGGCTACAAAAACATTAAAATTGTAGAACTTCATTAAAAGTATGGACCGCCAAGATGGCCGCTTTGCATAACAGAGGTACGGCATTGAGGTGCCAACCAATCTGGTAGAATGGGCAACGACACTATGCAGAATTGGGGCCCCTACTGAATGATCGCCAGAATCACCTGGCCACTGACTGTTTGGTCGCTGGCCACGCTCGCTTGTGTGCATCAGAGCACCAAAAGCAACACCAGAGCAACAGATATGGGGAAGCAGCAATTCTGTCCACATATATCTACAGCAATTCTATCCACTGCCAGAAGATATTGAGGCTCAGAGAAAGAACCACAATATCCTGGTTGAGATTACGCTAAACGACCTTTGGTTGAAATGAACATATGTTGCAAAACTACCCTGTCTTGATGAAACAAGGGTCTATAGTTGACAGTTAACTCAGACTGGTATGCCAGATGAATTAGCCAGCAAGGAGGAAACGTCCAGGTTAGAAATTCAGATCACCAATTCCAGAGGTTCAAAATGTGGCTTCTAAAGTGCTGAAAGGGCCAAATTGAGCCTCAAGGTTAAACCAGGTTAATGAAGGGTGGTTAGACATGGTGATCACCCTGAAGAGAGGTGTGAACTTTAAGGATGGCTGCAAACTTATGGTGGAAATTTGCACAGAGAGGAGAGTTTAAACCTAGACCAAGCCATCTTGCAAGAATGAAAGCAGATGAGCTAAGTTTCAAAGATTTATGGGCCCTCTTCCTTTCACACTAGGATCTTCCAAATGCGATAGTAATTTGAGGCAGATTATGGTTTCCTGGCCTTAGTCATGAATAACCAAAGAACTTTTGAAGAGATTCATTGCATCTAGCAAAACTGCGGATACCTCATGCGTACGTAAAATTGAGTGGCACCTAGTGGTTCCATCGAGAAGCCATCAAAGTCCACCTCTAGCAGACCCAAGTTGATCAAATACCTCTAAATGAAGGTACCATTCTCCATGATGAATCTTGTGCCTGCTTATGAATTTTGCTTTCCAGTTCTTCAATGACTGGGATGAACACCGCGGCTATTACTGGCAATTTTTTTCTGCCCATCGATAGGTCTTTACCATTTCCTTCTTCGTCATGGAACAGCGTGTCCCTCCTTGGTGGTCGATGCATGCCATGGTCGTAACATTGTCAGATTGGATTCTGAGTGGCAATCCACAAAGGTCTGACTGTGTCTCACGATCAAGCAGATGGTCCTAAGCTCTAGGACATTTATGGAAAGTCTTGCCTCTGCCTGAGACCAAATCTTTTGGAGACAAAGGCCCAGCATCACAGCACCCCCAACCCTGCAAACTTGCATCTGTGTTCCCTATAGTTCACTACCAGTTTGACAGAAGTTACCCTGTTCCAGGCTGCGTCTGCTGAGTCACCACAGCAGGGAATGACCGGTTATCTGTGACGACTGGAACAATTGATTTGCCAAGTTAGGAGTTTTTCAAGACAACTGGGCGAGAAGTTGCAGCTTGAAGGTCAGTTAAAACGAGCTAAAAGAATCACTTTGAAGCAAGATACAATATTTTGCACAGCAACGTCATGCAAAAGCAGAATTGACACACGCTTGGCAGACAGCAGAGCAAGAACATTCCTCTGGACGGTAAAGAACTCTTTATCCAGCAGGAACACCTTATGACACCTGGTGTTGAAGAGGAAACCCAGGAAGATCATACCCTGTAACTGTACAATATGTTGGACTTCTGGAGTTTGGTCAACAAACCATGCCGTTCCATTGTGTCCGTTGTCAGCTGCAGATGAAACCGTAGCAGTTTCTGAGCTTGCCTTGATGAGGTAATCTTTCAGATGTGGGATGATTGTCACTCCCATGGACCTAAAATGCGCTGCCATGACCTTGGTAAAGACCTGCAGTGCTGTGGCTAGTCCAAAGGGGAAAGCCCCAAACTGGTAATATTACCCACCAATCTTAGGAAGCAGTGATGACACCTTCCAGACAGGAATATGCAAGTACGCATATTTTATATCTATGTAAGCAAAAAATTGATGACTGTATGGATTGACTCCAACAGAAACTTTGAAATTGCAGATATAAGTTAAAAGCCTTGAGGCCCAAGATTGATCAAAAAGGACATGTTCTGTTTTGGAACCAAGCACAGGTGGAGTAAAACTCCAACCCTGCCTTCTCTGGCGGAACAGGAGCCGCAGCAAGGATGAGAGCGGACCCCCTAAGGGGTTAGACACCTGGTCTCATGCTGTAGAAGCAGCGCTGTAAAAAAGCATGGGTGGTGGGCTTAAGAGGTTTAGGATAAAACGTTTTTCTATCGTGCCTCCCACTCACAGAGGAAATAGTGCAGCAGAGGGGTCCCTGCCACCAACCCAGGTGGGGAAGAGCCCCATCATGCTGACTTCTTTTCAGCAGGCCTTCAGTTAGGAAATTAGCCACGTCCAGACACCCCACCTCTCTGGTTGCCACCAATTACCCGCAGAATAGCCTCTTGATGGAGGCTCCCCAAATTCCCCCAGAGACATGAATTTACCACATTTGCTGTCCTCTGGTTTTTGTGGGCTTTACTGGAAAGAGCTCTTAATTCCAATAGCATCAGTGATGATAGCATAGAACAGATATGAAAGAGGCAAAGCTTCAAAAGCACTTTTGGACTCCACGTCCACCTCACAGAATTTAAGCCAAAGCATACATCTGGTCACAACTGCCAGAGCAAACTCAGAGTCACGTCCTTGACCGTGTGTCACCTATGTAGGCCATCACTTCCCTAGTCAAATATACTAAAAGGAATCAGGTCCGCAAAGATGAAGATCAATTTAAGGATCCTCTCACATATCGAATCAGAGTTGTCCTTTACGGAAGCTAAGCAAGGAGTGGGGATGGTGGTGGCCTTGGTCAGCCGAGCAATGGGGGCATCAATTTACCCAAATTCTCTGCTAAAAACGGAAAGGAAGAAGTGAATCTCTTCAGTAACTGGCAACGCTGATATGACCTTTACAAAGCTTCTCCCAGGAAATCTCAGATGAGAGACAGAGGCAAAAATTAACAGATTTATTTTTGCATCTCAACAAGGAAACTGGTGCAATGTCAGGTTCCAACAGCATCCTGGACATTGCCTAGCAGATTGCCAATACTAATTTCTCCACCCGTTGTCAGTTGGAGAAATCACCTCCCAAATAGCTGGGTATTCAAGATCTGAGCCCTCACAGGTCCAAAACGGATTTCTCTGGAAACCAGACCCACGCAATAAACTGACGCTTGCAGGGACGCCTGACAATGACTCCTTACAGGGCCCATCAAGAGACATGGTAATAAAGGCCATGGTTTGCTGCATGGAACTAGCCAAGAGGGAGATTGACTCACCACCCTGGATTCATCCAACCTGATACATGGGGTCCTGTGAGGGAGAAGGTATAGAAAAAGGGGCTGCTACAGGGGAAGGGGAGAGCTGGTCAATCACCTAGCAGTCTGACCTGTTCTGAGCCAGTTTTGCAATGGAGCACACCAACACCTTCGCCCAGGCAAATTTATCCATCTTAGCAGCCAGCTCTCCAGTAGGGCGCGAAGCTTCGTCCCCTGCAACGCAGCCACCTGGTTGAGAAAAGCGTTGAGGCAACTGAACCAGGCATATTGAACATGTGTAGCAAAATACAGAGTTCTCCAGCAGCCCCAGACCTGGAGGAAGAAATTTTTTCAGACCTAATTGAAGCAGAGAACAGAAACACAAGTCCCAACAATCTGCAGAATCCTATACACATGAAGTGAGACTGGAATAAAGCCTGGTACACACTGACAATTTATCGTTACAAGATAAATCGTTCACATCGTATAGTGTACACACACTATATGAGCACTCCCACGTGTTGCTGACAACATCCTCTGTCGTCTATACATGCAGCTCAACCAAACGACTTCGGTCAAGTTATTTTAAGAAATCGTTCAGTGTGTACACTCGAAGAACGATGTATCGTTCAGAACTATCCAATGCAGATGTCACCTCAGGCACTCCCTGGACCCTCCCAACGCCTTAATTTTGCTCCTGGATTGTTTGATGCATGCAGCATCGCACATGCACCGGGCTGTCACCGTCAGCCAATCAGAAGTACAGATATGCTCCTCTGTGCTGCTGCGTGATGTGGGTGTGTCCCCCTATACTGCCCGTGTGCTGCTGCTGCCTCACCAATGTTTACGTTATAATATGGATGCACCCCTATACAGCCCTGTGTGCTGCTGCAGACTCACCAATGTTTACGTTATAATGAGTGGGAGGGGGGGCTGGTCTCACCATCGCCATCTAGGCATTAGCTAGCAGTGCCTAGAAATGAGACATCCAAGGTTGGAGTTGAAGACAAGCAAGGAGGCAGGCATAGCTAGAGAAGACAGTATATCATCAGCTAGCCACCTGAGAGCAGCTGCATGACTAATGTAGCTAGCTACTTCCCTGCAGTCTCAACTAGGACGGCACCATAATGGGTGACTAACTCGGCCACAGACAGGACAAATGTAGCAGTGATCCCCCCTGACCACCGGAAGTCAGTGGAGAACAGAGCAGTCTGTTCTCTAGCAAGTACCATCTCAACCACATTGAGAGAAACAGGCTATATGCTGTTCCAGCTGTGGCTCACAGGAGTCGCAGTCCATCACCAGTGATCTACGCGGGGTACCCTGTGATCCCCCAGGACATCAGGGGAGAGGGTGCAGACAATTAAGCGCCCATAAGCGCTCCTAACATCACCTATCCGACGGGATTCACCGCTGAACTCTGCAGGACAACTGCAAAAAACAAAAATGGTAAATTAAAGTTCATTACTCATAGCCCTGGAAATGGTGCCCACTCCTTGTGCACAAAAAAAAAAAAACTCAGATGCTTAGCACTAAGTGATGTAGAGGGGAGAGGAGGCAGCCGACAAACAAGTTTAGTTTGTACTTGTGCCTACTCCTGTAACAATACGTGGTTATCCGATGTCCCCCAGGTTGGATAGCAGAGAAATATAGGCTTCATTTATTTCTTGATTTGGTTCCCAGTAATAGCACAATTTGAACACCCTATAGACTTCCTTATCTATGTGTTAAAGATCCTATTTGCCCAGCTTACCCTGAAATAGGAAAGAGCTGCATAGTAAATCTTAGGATATCATCAAGTAGGTATAACGAAGTACACACTACAACACATACATGCAAAAATAGATTACAAAAAAAGTCTCAGATAGAAGGAACTCAAGTTCTCAAGTCAGAAATCCACTGCACTCGCCACTCCTAGATTTGGGGTGCAGACCTGCACTCGCCTTTTCCAGGACTGGGATGCAAGTGGCCTGTGACCACATTGCTTAAATAAATAAAAACAGAAAACCCAGCACTCACCATGTTTAAACACCCACAATGATTAGCGTTCCCGCTAGGCTGTTTTAGCGGGGCGCGGCGCCCTGCCCTCCTTCTGGAGGGCAAAAAGCACCCTGCCCTCCAGGAGGGGGGCAAAAAGCGCCCCGCCCTAACAGCCTGCGGGAGCCGTACTCACCCGCGGGACGCAGTGTCCCGCGGGTGGACAAACATGCGGTGACCCGGTCACCGCCGGAGAATAGACGCCGGGCGCATGCGCCCGGCATCTATTCTCCCTTTCTGCAGCGCTTGGGGGCTGCCCGGCATGTCCGTAAGCGCCGGGCACGCCCCCAAGTATGACGAAAAGGGGACGCATCTTATAGACATGCCCCTTTGTCATAACCACGCCCCCTTTTCGAACGCGCGCGCACAGGATTGCCCTCTCTAGCTCCGGCGCCCTGCCTGCCGCCGGAGCTAGAGGGAACACTAAATGATGTATAAATAAGTAATGGGGATTTGGTTCATGGATTGATCAATGCATTTAAGCCCGCAGCCCACATCACGGGACCCCACTTTCTGCAGGTCCTACACTATCCGTCACACTGATGGAAACCTGGTAGCTGCTATATACATACACACACTACTAACTAGAACTACTACTTTTTGGGGTCAATCCAATGGTTTGCGATGTGCCGTTTCTATGGCGTTACAAGCAAAAGCACCACATCTCGCACCCCGCTCAGAGCCTGAATTATCATAATTTTGCCCAGCACCCATTGGGTCTGCGAGCACTTTTATGCGAATTCGGACTGCCAAGATGTGCGGCTAGTGGTGTGATGGCTCGCACCAGTGAGATCATCGCGACTAATTGGATAGAGCCCTTATTCTGGCCACACACATAGCGATATTTTACCAGATCTGGCCGATTCCAACACATTGAAACGACAGATTGTGTAAAATATGGCCAAATCCTGAGTAAAACGTGAGTCCCCACTCACGATCATGATGCGCGCCCCCGCTGGTAGCACATCGCATCTTCAGATATGCCGTGCAGATCTGACAATCTAGGAGGCGATGCACTGTGAAAGTCTGGATGCAGGAGAGATCGTATGAAGACTGGACACCAAATTGTGTGCTTATCGTGTGCAGAGCTGCCGGGGAGAGTTTCAAGGGAAATCGTACACATCGGCTGATCGTGAGCACATCACTGTGTCTATGTGTATAAGCTTTAGCGTATATAGTCCATATTGTTTATCATACACAGTTTTTATTTATTTTGTTTTTCAAACACAACCATCACAATATTGCCAAAGTACATCAGCACAATACAAAAGCTAGTCACCTCTATATGCCTCTTAACTTCTTCAATTCTCGTCAAACGCATCTCCTCTTTTATACCTAGCCCATCCCAGATGTCCATAAGTCTTGCAAGGGCATTGTTTGTGCTAGAAATGACAGAGGAGGCCAATACCTCACTAGAATGGAGGAAAAAGTATGACAATATTATAATTTGCAAAACAATACATCCAAGCAAAAAAAAATAAGAGAAGGAACTGAAAAAGGCAATGAGTGCTTCTAAATGTAATATGGCTGCTTTGAAATTTGGTGAATAGAAGTGGGCTAACCAAATAACATTTTATTGTCAGTTTGCAGCAAATAAATCAATTACAAGTAGCCTGTTCATTTTGGATTGTTTGTTTGATGAAGGATGAATTTTAAGATGTAAGGTTAAAATTCCACTAAAGATATTTTATAAACATTCACTCTAAAATGGAGTTTATCTATGTATTGAAATTAAGCTTTACTGTTTCTTCTTTGTATATTCTGCACAACAAATGCAACTCCCTGGAGAAATTGGCTGCCACAAGTCCCTCTAAAATTCAGTTTTGGAAATCTCACATTTTAACACTTGTATCAATAGAAAAGCCGGGTGAAGCCAAAGAGTTCTCCTACCATTGCCAGTCTGCAGTGTCCTGCAGATGAAGAATATTAAGAATCGGTATTAAAGAGAAGAGCACTGCAAAAGCCTTGAAAGGACTAACCAGAGAGAAAACTATAATAACTGCTAGGCAAGTAAAGTGTTTTTTTTCCTAACACGCCCCCCCCCCCCCCCATATTTATTAAAGAATAACTTTTGTACAAACAAAATGCAGTGACCTTCAGATCACGAGACAATGACTCATCCTCTTCAAGAAAATGATGACCCAATGTCAACAAATGTTTGGATCGCACTAAAGGTGCGTACACACTAGACGATTTGCTCCATGAGCGACATTTTCTAGTGTGTCCCCGGCAGGGGTGTGCTCAGTGTCGTTAACGATGCTGAACGATATCATTAATTATATTGTTCAGTGCTGGGCTCCCTCCCTCATTCCTGAACATGCAACAACCTGACAATATTGTCAGGTTGGCCTGCATGTTTGGGCGATGAACTACAAAGACAAACGACCAGCGGGAACATGCATCGCTGGTCATTATCATTCAAAAAATTAACAATATTTTGGACGACTTATCGTGCCGTCGTCCAAAATATCGCCCAGTGTGCACGCACCTTTAGTGAAAGATTGACCTGATTTTGTACTTCTAAAATGACTTTGGGCACGATTCTAGTCTACGCGATGTGAATAGCGCCGGGAGTGAGCTCCCGGAGCTATTCAATACACCGCGCTGCTAAGCCCAACTAAGGATTTCTTCTCGCACCCCTCCGAGGATGCGAGCAGAAATCCGACAAAAGTCCAGTGCGAGGCTGTTTTCTGCCCTTAGCGCCGGGAAAACCGCATCGCGCCGGGAAGTTAGGTCGCGGAATGCCCGTTCTCGCACCTAAACACCCTATTTAAGGTGCGAGAACGAGCCTTCCCCGACCTAACATCGCGATTAATTGAATAGCTTCGGGAGCTATCTCCCGGCGCTATTTACATCGCGCTCAATTGAATAGTGCCCTTTGATTGGTATGAGAATAGTGACTGAACAGCACAGTGTATAGTCAGAGTGAGAGTAAAAATTTTATATTGTTAGAATAGTTACACAATAGCTGAATTATGAGCAAGGATCAGTATAAAGGGGCCTATCCATTGGCAGATAAAATGAACGATATATCGTTCAATTGTTAATTTATTTGCTATGGATAGGCCCTGAACGATGACAGATGCGCACTCCCGTGGCCGATAAATTTAATCTTTCATCTCTCCAACATGTTTGTCAATTATTGCATATCGCTGCCAGATATTAGAAATATCTGGCAGTTTATATGCGGTAAACAACAAATATTATCAGCAGCTACAGAGCGCTGCAGAGAAAAAAAATCCACTCCCTGAATTATGTCATGCAATATCGTTCATCGTTTTCCAAAATCTGTCATGTACATGACAGATATAGTTCAGCACAGCCACCGGAATTTTCAAGGGATGTCTTTTATCGCACAGAAATACATCTGCTAATGGATAGGCCCCTTAAAACCCATCTGGCTGCATATTGTCTCCAGTCACCAAGGTTTTCTAGCAATGACTGGTCTGAGTGAAAGGAACTAAAATAACACTATTCTCCATTATGTTGGCAAGTATAAGGGAGACCTGGGGAACAGATGTATGACTGGTATAGGGCAGCTAGACGAACACCCAGGAAATGTGTAATTCATTCTTATTTAGTAGTAGCCCACACAACAGCAGGACAATACCCTCAGACTGGGTCACTTGCTGGGCGCTGCTGTCCAAAGGACAGCGTAACCGAGGTCTGCACCTCTACACAGCGGAACTGGTACAGACAGGCAGTTGTGCAGTACTCCGAGCACAAGACAGTGTGTGTGTGTATATATATATATATATATATATATATATATATATATATACATACATACATATATACACATACACACATATATACACACACACAGCTAAATCTATATATAAAACACACACACACACAAATACATACACACACACAAAACTAAATATACACACACAACTAAATAGAATGTAAGCTTCCACGAGCAGGGACCTCTTCCCTCATGTGCTTCTCTTTATATTTTCTTCTACGCTTTACTCCCCATAAGGGCACCTAACACGTGACTGCTAACTCCCTGCTGCTTATTGTGAGTGCTTTAATCGCTATTGCAGCAATATATATAAATCGTGTCCTTGTCCTGCACTGTAATGTACTGTAAGTTACTTGTTTCTTGTTCACCTATTAGTTCTATGTACGGCGCTGCGGAACACTTGTGGCACCATATAAATAAAGGATAATAATAAATATACACATACACACAACTATACAGATAACATCATATATATATATATATATATATATATATATATATATACACACATACATATACAAACAAACACTGCAGTGACACAGCGCCTCCCACCAGTGCTCTGCGGCACCATGATGTAACGGCTGCTGCCACACTCAGGCAAGCGTCATCCCTCAGACCCTACGGCGGCCTCACCTCCTCCTCGTGTGTCGCGACATGTTCTCGCTGCCTTAGCCCTTGTCGTTCAGTTACTGCCCCACACACGCGTCAGGCCGGGCGCTCTCCCGTGGGACAGGGCTCAGGGGCACCGGGCTGACTGGGGGAGGGTTTCGGACGCTGCTCTGTTTTCAAATTTCGCTCCAATGTCGCCGTATAGGCTCTGATTGGACGAGCGGAGTAAGGGGCGGTGACAGCCAGACTAATACGCTGTCACATGTCGTCGTCGGAGGGCGGAGTCACGGCAGTGACAGTCACGTGATGTGTTCTTCTAATCTTGTGGACAGGGTACGGGGCTGGGGGCTGCAGGCTGGTGCCTACGGCTGTGTCTGCTGCTGTTCGGTCTGCGCAGGGTCTGCAGCAGCCGTGCAGAGCAGGGTTCTTGAATGAGCCAGTCATCATTATACCAGTTCAAGGACAATGGACTGCACAGGCCAATATCTGAAATATGCCAAGGAGAGATGTTATCAGTGTTTACACGTGACATTCTGGATTTTCTGGTTTTAAACTCAAAATAACTGTATATCATTTTAAAAGAATTGTATGAATCTTTGTATACTATCAATAAAGATAATGAATTGGAAATAAGGTCAGTATTCAATTAGCGGCGAAAAAGTTTCGCCAGTGACGTCATATATCGCCAGCGTAAAGTTATCCCCGTATTCAATTCCAAAGACTTTTTTCAGGTGCGGAAAGTCAGTGCATTGTAACTGGCAAAAAAGATTCGCCTATGAATATCTGTCAAAAAAAGTGCAGAAATGGGGTGCAAAGTTGCGGGAACCCCCCTGCAGCCTTGGGACAGTCCACCAAAGATAAACTGTCAAAAAAAACAACTTTAGATTGCCCCAAAAAACTTTAATTTCGGGGTTGAAAAAGTCCAAAGTTGGAGGACAAACTTAAAAACTGGCTAAATAGACTCCAGGGGGGTCCCGAAGTATGCCCCAGGTGTTTTTAAGTTTGCAGGTGCTTGCGGCAGGTGGATTTTTAAAGTTTTTTAAAACTACAGTTTAGAAACTTTAAAATATGCTAGCACCCATTTTCGTGTACCCCAAATTTGCTGGGACTAGTTATTTTCTGCAAACAAAACCTGCTAAATACTATTCTTCACCACATATGCAAATCCGCTAAATAGCAGCTATTGACAGTATTTAAGTACCCCAAATACCTTCAGCAGGCCTATTCAGGGGTATTTATAGTGATCCCCAATGTCAGTGCATCTTTTGGGGGGTGTCAGGCTGATTTCCCCAAATCTGACAGGACTTTTCGCATGTTACAGTTTCACCGGGTCCCGTTTTCGCAGATTTCTTATTGAATACAGGGATAAGCGGGGACGAGCGCGATACTTTTTTGCAATGAAAACCAGCGATGGCGAAAAGTACGGGACTTTTCGCAGCTACTTGAATATGCCCCTAAGTGGGAAAATAATACAGCACAGACAGTGCTGCCTCACAACACTGAGGTCATGGGTTCGATTCCCACCATGGCCCTACATGTGTGGAGTTTGTATATTCTCCTTGTGCTTGCGTGGGTTTCCTCCGGGTACTCTGGTTCCTCCCACGCTCTAAAAATATACTGGTAGGTTAATTGGCTCCCAACAAAAATGAATCCTAGTGTGTGTACATGTGATACTGGGGCAGGGACTGACGTGAATGGCCAAATATTTTTAGTATTTATTAACAGTTTCTTATATAGCACAGAATATTTCGTTGGCTTTACACTTGGAAACAAATAGAAAAAAACTGGGTAATAAAGATATATAGGTAGGAAGGCCCTGCTCGCAAGCTTACAATCTATAGGGTAATAGACATTGAGACACAAGGATAGGTGCTATATATTGCATTTTGGTCTAGCCAGAATGCAGAGTTTCTTTGTGGGTTGCATGATCCAGTCACACAGGAATGTCAGCCAAATATCAGGAGAATGTGAAAGAAAGACAATGTGTGAGGTTATGTGTGGACTGTCAGAGGTGGAAGCTATAAGGGTTATGTGGGTGGTTCTGGAATCTGATAAGCTTGCCTGAAGGGGTGAGTTTTCAGGGAACGCTTGAAGGATTGGAGACTAGAGGAAAGTCTTATTGTGCGTGGTAAGGCATTCCTTAGAGTGGGTGCAGCCCGAAGAAAGACCTGTAACCATGAATGGGAGCAAGTAATGCGTGGGGATGAGAGACGCAGATCTTGTGCTGAGCGGAGAGGTCGGGTTGGGAGATATTTTGAGACGAGTGAAGAGATGTATATTAGTGTGGTTTGGTTAATAGCCTTATGTGTAAGTAAAAGTATTTTATATTGAATACGGTAGAAAATCGGCATACAATGAAGGGACTGACAGAGCGGGGCAGCAGATAATGAAATGATGAATCTCCCAAAGCTGAACTCATCCTCACTTCTCGAACTGAATCAACATACAGTCAGGTGCATAAATATTGGGACATTTACAGAATTTTCATATTTTAGTCTATTCACCAACACAATGGCTTTGAAATGAAACAAACAAGATGTGCTTTAACTGCAGACTTTCAGATTAATTTGAGAGTAATTTCAACCAAATCAGGTGAACGGTGTAGGAATTACAACGGTTTCTATATGTGCCTCCCACTTTTTAAGGGGCCAAAAGTAATGGGTCTATCAACTCAAAAGCTATTTCATGGACAGGTGTGGGATATTCCCTCGTTATTTCATTATCAATTAAGCAGGTAAAAGGTCTGGAGTTGATTCTAGGTGTGACATTTGGAATCAGTTGCTGTCGACTCTCAATATGAGATCCAAAGAGCTGTCACTATCAGTGAAGCAAGCCATCATTAGGCTGAAATATCAAAACAAACCCATCAGAGAGATAGCAAAAACATTAGGTGTGGCCAAATCAACTGTTTGGAACATTCTTAAAAATAAGGAACGCACCGGAGAGCTCAGCAACACCAAAAGACCCGGAAGACCACGGAAAACAACTGTGGTGGATGACAGAAGAATTATTTCCCTGGTGAAGAAAAACCCCTTCACGACAGTTGGCCAAATCAAGAAGACTCTCCAGGAGGTAGGTGTATATGTGTTAAAGTCAACAATCAAGAGAAGACTTCACAAGAGTGAATATAGAGGGTTCACCACAAGATGTAAACCATTGGTGAGCCACAAAAACAGGAAGACCAGATTAGAGTTTCCCAAACAACATCTAAAAAAGCCATTACAGTTCTGGAACAACATCCTATGGACAGATGAGACAAATATCAACTTGTATCAGAGTGATGGGAAGAGAAGAGTATGGAGAAGAAAAGGAACTGCTCATGATCCAAAACATACCACCTCATCAGTGAAGCATGGTGGTGATAGTGTCATGGTGTGGGCATATATGGCTGCCAATGGAACTGGTTCCCTTGTATTTAGTGAAGATGTAACTGCTGACAAAAGCAGCAGAATGAATTCTGAAGTGTTTCGGGCAATATTATATGCTCATATTCAGTCAAATGCTTCAGAACTCATTGGACGGCGCTTCACAGTGCAGATGGACAATGACCCAAAAGCAACCAAAGAGTTTTTTAAGGCTAAAAAGTGGAATGTTATGCAATGACCAAGTCAATCCCCAGACCTGAATCCGATTGAGCATGCATTTCACTTGATGAAGACAAAACTGAAGGGAAAATGCCCCAAGAACAAGCAGGAACTGAAGACATTTGCAGTAGAGGCCTGGCAGAGCATCACCAGGGATGAAAACCAGCGTCTGGTGATGTCTATGTGTTCCAGACTTCAGGCTGTAATTGCCTGCAAAGGATTTGCAACAAAGTATTAAAAAGTGAAAGTTAGATTTAGGATTGTTTAGTTTGTCACATTACTTTTGGCCCCTTAAAAAGTGGGAGGCACATATGGAAACCGTTGTAATTCCTACACCGTTCACCTGATTTGAATGTAATTACCCTCAAATTAAATCTGAAAGTTTGCAGTTAAAGCACATCATGTTTGTTTCATTTCAAAGCCATTGTGGTGGTGAATAGAGGCCAAAATATGAAAATTCTGTAAATGTCCCAATATTTATGAACCTGACTGTATTACTAAAGAAAATATAAAAAAATTATTTTCCAAAAAATGCTTTGAAATTGTAGTTTTTTTTTCATAACTTATCCAACACAATTTAAAAAAAAAACATTTAAACATATAACATTAACATAAATGTTTTAATTATCGACCATCAATATAGTGGACCATCAGTAATCGGATCAACACGAAATCACGACTTTACAATTCTATAGCGTATCTGCTAACAGTTATAGTTATATCCCAATTTATCTTTTGAATTTATGAACCTTGCAAAAAGGCATAATCCATTTCTACCCAATCTGATTCAACAAGACCAGACAAGATTTATTCCCACCAGGTAAGCCTCTGGTAAAACTAGAAAGCCCATTGGCCTTATCCATCATGTAACTAAACTTAAACTTTCTTTGATCATTCTAATCTTGGATGCAAAAAAAACAATACAAAGGGTTATCATAGTGTTTCATGCTGAAAGAATTTCCTTGATGCTATTACCACTGGTCCACAGGGATCATGTCACCAAAAGAGGTGTGCCATCCCCCACTTATATTACCATTATGTATTGAACCCTTACATCCAGAATTAGATCCAGTCTGAACATATCTGTGGTCTCAGCGGGTTCCTCTCACCAGGTCCATATCTGCAGTTGGCGAGGATGGACTCGCCAGGGGCACTGGTTGAGGGGGGAGGGGAGCTGCCAAGCTCAGCCACCCATATATTTTAACCCCTTGAGAGGCCCATGGCTGCCCAATGACAGGGAAGGCTCTCTGTAAATTAGCCCAGCCTTGCCTTTTGCTCCGTGGTCCTGGCTCTGGGCTTCATCACAGAGCATCCAGGATGTTGTGGCCTAGAAGTGCAGTGCGCATGACGTCATGGCATAGTAAACGTTTCAATTAGTCAAGACCTTTACCAAGGGTGCTCAGACCCCTAGATACGGTACTGCCTCTCAGTATAAGATTTATTTATTTTTTGCAGTGTTTGTGTTTACCAAATTTGTTTAAAGAACTTGAGGTCTATGATTCCTTAATGGGCTACAAAGTAAATGTGAAATTCTGTTTTTTAAATTCCCGCACACATGCAGCAAATGTTGGAGCTTAACTTTAGATACCTGTGGCATCTACCTTTGATCAAATATATAGGGGTTCTCATGATAAATGTGTGTAGTCAAGTATAATAAGATAACTACTGTATGTACTGCTAATTGGTGAAATTTAACATTATTTGACTGCATGGGGACATCTTTATTTCATACTTGCCCACTCAACTGGAACCTGCGGGAGGCTCCCAATTTTTCAGGTAGCCCGCCAGACCCCCTGAAGAGTAGGCACTCCTCCCGCATCCTGTGTCTTCTTAGAGAAGTGGGCAGGATGGGGAGAAACTAACCTAGAATTGGTGGGTCTGTGAGGAGGGGGCGGGACCTAATGACGAGATTCTATGATAATCGTCGTATGCAGAAGCCACAGCATTTTGTCGCAGGGGGCAGGGCCTAATGATGCAAATCGCCCGCCCCCATCATTAAGGTAGGCAAGTATGCTTTATTTCATGGTTCTGTACAATTAATATCAGTCAAATTGTCCAACATTTTGTACTTCAGATGTGACCAATCCAATTCTCAAATCTGGTTTTGCCTTTAAAAATAACCCCGCTTTAATCCAGTGGCAAATTCGAAAAATAAATCTGCAAAACTCATACCCTATTACATCCCGCCATATGTTTAACCACTAGTAATCCTCATGTAGCTGGTTTATCCTAGAGATAGACTTTAGTGTCTTGCAAAATCTATTACAGCAGGTAGATTGGGTCTCCTAATTTTCCTTAAATACTGCCAATGATTCCATCTAGTAGTCCAGTGGTTCTCAAACTCGGGCCACACAGTTCACATTTTCCAGGTCACCCAGCAGCTGCACAGGTGTAGTCATTACTCACTGACACATTTTAAAAG
Source organism: Taudactylus pleione (assembly GCA_031769625.1). Classification (NCBI taxonomy): domain Eukaryota; kingdom Metazoa; phylum Chordata; class Amphibia; order Anura; family Myobatrachidae; genus Taudactylus; species Taudactylus pleione. Next base: position 700,539 of record JAUIMM010000272.1, read on the forward strand.
ATCCACAAGTGGAGCTACTGTAATTATATCACTTGTGATTCTGTGAGGAGACCTGGAAAACACGCACTGTTTGGGGTCCTGAGGACCGAGTTTGAGAACCTGTGTAGTAGTCCATCCACAGTTTCTTATTTTTTATATTATTAAACTATTATTTTTCTGCTGTGTGTTACAACTGTAACCCCTGGTTATTTCGCAGAACTGTAGATGGTAAAAGAACAGAATGGAGAAAGGTAGCTTAAAAAATGTGTAGTGTTATAAAAGTTATGTGGGGACATTGTGTATTGTAAACATGGTACAACAGGGTTTTTTTTTTAGAAAGAACAATGCTTATTGGCATGAGGAAAGGAGAAATACTTTTCTAGAACCCCCGCGTGCTGTAAGTTTCCTTTGCCACAAGCTCAGAGTGGGAGAGAAGAGCGCTTGTGGCCGCAATGGGTGGCAGTTGAAGCATCGTCAGGTACTTTTGGTGAGAGATTTAGCCGTGCTCTCACTGAGAGATGGTGGCATTGCTCTATGGCCCTCATTCAGAGGCGGTCGCAAGAAGCAATCGCTCTCTCTGAATGAGGGCGGCCGCTTCCTTTTTTTAGTGTGGCCTCTTGGTCGCTAGCTAAGCTTTGGGTTACCACCCACAGCTTAGCGACCGACCTGGTTGATGGTCGCTATGGTGAACACCATCGCGACTATCGGGGCTTGCGACGAGACCTTAAAGTTGGGTCTCGGCAACCGCAAGCCCCAGGGAGCTTCCTGCTCTGATCGAGCCGGAAGCTCCCCGTTGACATCACTGATGATGTCAGTGCGGCAGCCCACAAAATGGTAGGCATTCCTTAAGGAACGCCTCCGTTTTTGATACCACCCCGCCCCTTTTGTAGAGAGCTCCAGACCGAGAGAGTTTCTCTCTCGCTCCAGGGCTTGCGCACGCGCAGTGCGGCCGCTGCGATTGCGCCGGGCTAACCATCGACCAGGTTGCGAGCGCATCGGTGCCCATCGGGCTTGTGACGAGACCCTTGCGGTAGGATCTCGCTGCCGCAAGCCCTGGAGTGCTTTTGGCTCTATCAGAGCCAACAGCACTCCCACTGACATCACTATCAGAGCCAAAAGCACTCCCACTGACATCACTAGTGGGGACATCACTAGTGACACCACTGACATCACTAGTGGGGCCGGCCCCACCGGCCCCACTAGTGATGTCAGTGGGGCCGGCCCCAGACAGTAGGTGTTCTCATGGGAACGCCTCCGTCTGGGCAGCCACGCCCCCGGCACGCCCACCAAAGGGGGCGTGCTGTCAATCACCATCGACAGCACACCCTCTTTGGTGCGTGACCCTTAACGACGGCTTGGCCATCGTTATTCGGGTCTCGCGCATGCGCACGACGGAGCCGCTTCTGTCGTGCGCATGCACACTTGGGCAACATCGACCCGCGAGCGGGTCTGAATCAGGCCCAGAAAGTGATAGATTCAATATACAAATGCATATAGAATAAAACAGGCCAGACACCGGGAACTGTTACTAACATCACCAGTGAGGTGCAGTGAGGTAAATGGCTGGGGAGGTACTGGCTATTATTGGAGCCAGATTTACAAATACATATATGAACTGGAGGGTTCATGTGGGTAGCAGTATATAGTGCTGAAAATGTGGTGTGTTTTGATCAGGGATGTTTGGAAAAGATAGACAGGGGAGGTAATGCCTCACCTGCCATACACTTTTTACTCCAGAGTTTTGACAATAATAGAATAATACAAAGAAGATATAATATTTTCTATATTATAAATCAGTATATTACCCCTAACCCTCCCTTCCCAGTGCCTAACCCTAACCCTACCCCCTCGTGCCTAAGCCTAATTTCCCCCCTAGTGCCTATCCCTCCACCTAGTGCCTAACCTTAACCCTCTTCCTAACTCCAGTACTCAGTGGCGTCTTGAGTGGGGGGCTGGCTGCATCAGGGTGTCTCCCTCGGAGGGGGTGACACAAAAATGCCGGCTCTTCCACAGTGACAAGAGTCAAATGCTGAGGTGTCACATTCTCCTGCAGCCCTTGGCTCCTGTCACAAAGGGATGCTGGGCACACCCCTGGAGTGACGCAAGCAGGATATCCTGTGGGCCATGCCCATTTGTTAGGCCATGCCCCTTTTTAGGCACACGCGGCTCTGCCGCACGAGGGGGGCTATAGAGTGCGCACCGGGCATCACCTCTGCCAGTACTTATCGTCGGGATGCCAGTGCTGGGATTCTGACAAGTGTCGACATTTTGGCGCCAGCATCCTGCACGTCGGGATTTTGACAGGATCCCCTGCAGAGTCTATAATAAATACAACATATATAGTTATATAGTATGTTTAGAGAATAATTTTTAGATTATGTCATCCATATTTTCTCAAATATTATAAATCCAATTAGGCATAACTTGGTATGGTTCCAACAGGTTGAGCTTTGATGACCTCAAATGAGGCCTGCTGGAGTAGAAGACGGAAGACCCTGTCAGTACACAAATTGGAGGCGTAGCGCCAGCATGGGTGCCGAGATGGGATTAGAAATGCTGGAGCCTCTTGGACAAGTGTTATTTATTTATAATATCCTTTATTTATATGGTGAGATAATGGGTCCACAGTGCTTTACAATGTACATAAACAGAAACAGTATGAATCAAACAAGAAAGAAGTGACTTACAGTACAGAACATTGCAGGTTTATAGAATTTGCTGCATCAGAGTCATATTACCCAAATACACAGCAGGGCGGCAGAACCCAAGGGATAGGTGTCGTTCTAGGCAGTGGGGAGGAGATGATGGTATACACTGCATTCTCGCTCCCCTCGAGTTGGAGTTGACTGGGCGTGGAGTCAAATGATCTGGGGGAATGGTCCTGCCTCCGAGCACTGTGGCCAAATTTCTGTCACTGCTGGTACTGGTTTATTTTAGGACCCCATGAATATCCGCAATATATAAATTTTGGTTTTGTTTGGATTTTTCCAGTGAGGTCTGCAAATTACCCCTAAAGCAAAATGTTTGGGTTTTGGCTGGAGTTAGCTTTAAATTATGCTAATATAAATTTCTGCATTTCAGAGAAACAATCAAAAAGCTTGCACCATTACCTGTCAGTTAAATGTTTTAGCTACAGATGCGTCCAGTTACATTGTGGCTGATCGCACCACAAACGTGTGCGCGCATTGTGCCATGCGACTCCCTGGTACTCCATACGACATGGTACGCTATGGTGCGCACTGCGATTGCACCATTCATTCCTATGGATGCGCGGTCGCATACGCAGTGCGGCATACCTGATCATGGGCGTGCGTCTCGCGACATGCAATTTATCGCGCCAACGGCAACACGCTTGCCATATCTGTAGTGACACTTTTAATGTTGTTTTGTCCAGAACTGATGATAAAATAACCATTTAAAATTAAAGGTAGTTCGGACTCTGTGTGTATTATTAACGTTATAGAAGGGTTCTTTTACTGGCAGTTGAAAATTGTTCTTGCTTGTGACTGATTGAAAATAAAATTAGTAATGGTAGAAACTGTAAATTTCAAAACAGATATATACAGTATGTTAATCTGCATGCACAAACCGAAACCTAAACTCTGCTAGTAAGTATTTTGACCATGTTGCAGAACTGAACAGCTTTGGAGAAAACCATTGCTGCAGAAAGGGGAGACCTACTTCCTTTCTGCCATCTGATTGGCTGCATTTAATAAACTGAACTCGACCTCCCCTACTGAATAATATAGGAAGTAGTTTACTTTTAAATCAGAGTACACAGAACTCAGACATGAAGAGGTTTTGTTGTGACAAAATTTGCTCGCTTGTTACAGATTTATGAATCAGTTTATGCATGGTCACAGGATATGGGAATACTGAGACTTATATTAGCCATTGGCTTATTGCCAGGCGTACTGTTTGGAAGTTATGTTATTAATGTAGACGCAACAAAAAATAAAAAGCAGATGAAACATTTCTGGAAAAGCACAGGATTTTGGTAAGTTCTAGATTTACTGTGCAGGCATGATCCTATACATTATATAAGTATTATACATGTTCCACTGTGTAGCTAATACAGATAATTAAAGGAATACATAGTATACATACTCCACTGTGTAACTAATACAGATATTTAAAGGCATACTGCACATATACCTGTATTTATGTAATTAGGTGAGTATGTGTGTGTAATTGTTTGATAAACTGCAGAAAAGTCTCAATTGTGGAATGTACTGTAAAATACAGCAAATGCTTACTGACAATAAATCCTATATGCTATTTACAAGATGTAATGATCTGTCCAAATCAACACTCAATACTGGAAGTGATATCTAAAGCAGAATGTGTAACCTACCTATTTCTGACTGTTCCTTACACCTTTACTATATATTATGTTTACTGTATTATGTATATACAATATTATGGGCTACTACATCCCTGTTAAGTTATACTCCTTTCACATCACTAATGGCGGGTCGCACCCGGGATTTATGCAGGCGTCGATCTCGGGTGCGAACCGCTGGAGACCCCTTTTAGATTGGTGACCCGAACCAGCATTAGTTGCTGAGCCGGCGCTTGGAGGTGATCTCATCTCCAAGCGCCAGCTCTCCCTTTGCAGTGACTCGGGTTACCTGTTCACACCGCACTGTGGGCCTGATTCAGAGCCGAATGCTCTGACCAGAGCGCTCGCTCTGAATCAGGCCCCTCCTCCCTCAACTTGGAGCGGCCTCATGGACGCTCGCATAGCTGTTGGTTACCACCCACAGCTATAGCGAGCGTCCATGATGATGGTCGCGATGGCTTGCGACGAGACCCTGTGGTAGGGTCTCGGTGACCGCAAGCCCTGGAGTGATTTTGGCTCTATCAGAGCCAAAATCACTCCCACTGACATCACTAGTGATGTCAGTGGGGCCGGACTCAGACGGTAGGCGTTCCCATGGGAACGCCTCCGTCTGGCAGCCACGCCCCCGGCATGCCCACCAAAGGGGGCGTGCTGTCAGTCACCATCAACAGCACGCCCCCTTTGGTGAGAGACCCATAACGACGGCTTGGCCGTCGATATTCGGGTCTCGCGCATGCGCACGATGGAGCTTCCTCTGACGTGCGCATGCGCAAATCGGCACCATCGACCCGCTTGCGAGCTTCCTGCGCTCGCGAGCGGGTCTGAATCAGCCCCAGTGAGCCGGATTGAACTCGTGTTCAACCCTGCTCGCTACCCGAGTTGAAATGCCGGGACGCTCGACCGGAGTTATTTCAACTGGCCCCTTTCTCACTACACAGTAATGTTGCTGCGTGTTCATGTGCAGTGACCTGGGTTATTTGACATCAGTGCGAAAGGGGTTTGCCTGTGTGTGTCTGTACCATTTATACCCCTTTTCCGCCAAAATTCCGGGTCTGACCCGGAGTTGGAACGGGGTTCCTATCCGGATCGTTCTCGGAATTTAGCCGGCACCGACTCGGGATATTCCCAAGTCGGCGCCGCTCACACCGCAGTCGGATCTGCATAGACCCGGCTTTTCCGGCATGAAAGTGGACGCTTGGAGATGACGTCATCTCCTAACGCCACTGAAGCCGGACCAATCGGCCGGAATGCGGCTCACTCCAGGTCATCAAGACACGGAATGCGCCGTACACACAGCAGGGTTTCACAGGCTACGCCCGTGTTAAACCCTGCTTTTTACTTGGGTTGGATTGCCGGGTCACTCGACTCGGCGGTCCAACTCTCACCCCTTTTTACACCAAGGAGCTGCCCGGGTTAACCCTGCAATAACCCGGGTTTTAGCTCCAGTGTAAAAGGGGTTTTACACAGAACGCACATGGATCATTGATTGGTTTTCTAGATCAGTTATGTAATCCAACCATATTAAATAATCATGCTGCTTGGTTTCATTGCTATTAATTCTCATGGATAAAACTCCATAATATAATCTAGTGGTCAACTGTTGCCCAGCCGACAAACATGTGCTGGGCAACTGGAGCTGGAGTGACCCCAATTATTAATCAGGAAGCAGATAAAAATATTACATAATCCGTGGCAGTTGTCCTATGGCAGTGGTTCTCAAACTCGGTCTTCAGGATCCCACACAGGTCACGTTTTCCAGGTCACCCAGCAGATGGACAGGTGTACTCATTACTCACTGATACATTTTAAAAGATCCACAAGTGGAGCTAATTATCTCACGTGTGATTCTGTGAGGAGACCTGGAAAATATGCACTGTTTGGGGTCCTGAGGACCGAGTTTGAGAACCGGTGGCCTATGGTATTTCTTCACATTACATGGCACACTTGCTTCCTGGAGTGTTCGGGAGACTGCCAAATAATAAAAGGGGAGTAAACAATATTCCTACATCCCTCCTTCTTCTCCAGTGAAGTGGGCGGAGCTGTGATCACATAATTCACTGTGAATTGCGTTATTTGCCGCCTTCCACATCAAAATGCTGACACAATTCACAGCAAATTCCTCCCGCACCTCCAGGATTTCCCAGAGGGGAGTCCCACAGAGTTGAGAACTATGATCCATGGTAGGGATGAGCATCAAACATCAATGTACAGCAATCATCAATGTTGGGGTTTGATATATTTTGTTTTTTCTTCCTTTGTGTTAATGAGAGAAGAATGATGTATCAATTTTACTGACTAATTCCCAATGTAGGAGTCAATACTATTTCCCAGCTTTTTTTGTAATGCTGGGACTTTGAATTGGGTGTACCAGGGGGAATGTTGGGGTCTCCCTCTCTGTATGAGACTGATCTGGTAACGGGGACTAATGACTGCACAGAAGCATTTTACAGATATCACACAGCACTGCTCCTCTTCTAATATCCCTGACAGAGGTCGCTCACTGGCTCTTATACAAACGCATGAACAGAAGCTGCTGCGTTGGTGACACTTTGTGAGAGCCCCGTAGCTCTTGCACTAAAGTATAGGAACAAGACATGTACTGTAGCTGCACCTGTGTACATAGAGACTAGTGCAATGGTTCCTGAACTTTGAATCACGAGTATCAACATTTTTTTCACAGCCCCTCTAGGCCAAAAGTTTTTGGATTGAAAAATACAGCAACGATATTGTGCTTGTCTGACATCCAATTCTTTGGCGGTGGACAGTGTTACGCTTCTATTTGTCCACATATTTTATGGTAAGCAAAACCAGTGCTGGTGGCTGCCAGTCACATTGAGAATTAATTTGATTTGGGCCTGGACCACCAACCCATGCCACCACTGCAAGTGCACCATGGAACACAATTTGGGAACACTGGACTAGTGCATAGAGTCCTGCACTCCCACTAGCTCCTTATAGACCATGCAGCATATCTCCCTCTGCCATCTACTCTGTGGTAGTGCAGGTGGACAGCCACAAGCCATTATGTATTATGCCAAAATGTATTACTTCAATGATCTGTGAGATTCTAAAGTCCTGACAGCTTATGGAAATACCTGCTTTGTGCATGTAAACCAAACAACCTGGATCCCTTCGATTGTCCAACACTACATAGTGAATGCAGTTTTACTGGTTGAGAATCGATTGTCTCACAGGTAAACTTTGTCAATAGACAGTAATAGTTTTTAAGGCTGAGGCTTACCAAAAATAATAAGTGGTGTATTGACAAAATGTGAACACTTTAGTTGCTGCCAGGAGGAATACTGCATGAGAACAGTTAATGTATTCATACCCCTATATAAGGGATGAGTTGCAGTGCAAGGGACATCACACATATTTATATATTGCAATTGTTTTTAATTTTCTATTATTTTTTTCAGTCCTCCTTTACCACATAACATGTCAGAAACCTATTTTCTGGGGAAAGACCAAAGATTAAACCTGGCATACATTTCTTCTGTCCCAGCTGGTGGCATCACACAAGTCAGAATTCACTGGTTAATGGACCTCATTAAAGTTTCGTAAGTCCAGGCTTTAGTGTGTATGTTGTTTTGTTTTTTTGTTGTTGTTGGAGTCATGAATACCTCTAAATTATGATTAAAAGGTGTGTTTTTTATTAATGTATAAAGCATATTGACATGTTAATTTAGTTGTCACATGTCAGTGACTGTGTTCACCATACAGGCCAACTATGTGCATGACTAGGACAGTATTGCATGGGGGAAGCACCGAAATGGTTTTATGTCAATTGTTTTTTCTTTCTTTTTCTATTTGATTTTCTTTTTTGGGTAGTCTTTATCAGCCACCTATTACCCAGGACCTTAACTAGGGGAGGTCGACCAGCAGGGCCGGATTAAGGTCTGTGGGGGCCCCTGGGCAACAAACTTGTGGGGGCCCCTTATGCAATGTCCCCAGTAGCAGTGCCCCCAGTAATGGTCCCCCTATGCAGTGCACACTGTAGTAATGCCCCTTATATAATGCCCCCAGTAGTGCCCCCAGACCCAGTAGTGGTCCCCCCCTATGAAGTGCCCCCAGTAATGGTCCCCCATATGCAGTGCCCACTGTAGTAATGCCCTAATGCAGTTCCCCCAGAAGTGGTCCCCCTATGCAGTACCCCTTATATAATGCCCCCAGTAGTGGTCTCCCTATACAGTGCCCCTTATAAAGTGCCCCCAGACACAGTAGTGGTCCCCCCCTATTGCCCCCAGTAGTAGCCCCCCTATACAGTGGGGCCAGTAGTTGTCCCCACTATGCATTGACCCTAGAAAACACCCCCCAGTGCCCCCATGAAGCGGCCCCCTATACAGTGCCTCCTATAGCGGCCCCCTTATGCAGCGCCCTCTGTAGTGGCCTCCTCCCCTATGCAGTCCCTTGTAGCTGCCACCCCCCATGCAGTGACCTCTGTAGCGGCCCCTCCCCTATGCAGTGTCCCCTGTAGCAGCCCCCCACCATGCAGTGACCTCTATAGCGGCCCCTTCCCCTATGCAGTGACCTCTGTAGCAGCCCCCTCCCCTATGCAGTGTCCCCTGTAGCTGTCCCCCCATGCAGTGACCGCTGTAGCAGCCCCCTCCCCTATGCAGTGTCCCCTGTAGCTGTCCCCCCACGCAGTGACCGCTGTTGCGGCCCCCTCCCCTATGCAGTGTCCCCTGTAGCTGCCCACCCATGCAGTGACCGCTGTAGCGGCCCCCTCCCCTATGCAGGGACCTCTTTAGCGGCCCCCTCCCCTATGCAGTCTCCCCTGTAGCTGCCCCCCCATGCGGTGACCTCTGTAGGGGTCCCCTCCCCTATGCAGTGTCCCCTGTAGCTGCCACCCCCCCCATGCAGTGTCCCCTGTAGCTGCCCTCTCCCCTATGCACACACAAACAAACAAAAAAATCACCACTTACCTGAATTCCCGCTCCTGACGCAGTCGGCGCTGCCCGCTCCGAGTCCCGGCTCTTCCACTGCACTATGGGAGAGACGTCAGTGTCATGACGTCTATCCCATTATCAGCAGATGCGTGGGGAGCCGGAAGTCGGAGCTCATGAGTGAGCTCCGGCTGGCTCCCTCCGTTGTGCAGCAGCCAATGAGAGTCTGACTCTCATCGGCTGCTGTAACATACACACAGCTGCCGCCGGCGGCTGTGTGTATGTAACTGTGTAGTGTAGACTGCGCTCACTGCGCGGTCTACACTACACTAGCGGAGGGGTCACTAGTGGTGGGTACAGACAGCGCACCGCTGCTAGTGGGGGCCCCTCCAGGTGTGGGGGCCCAGGGACGACCGCCCCTGTCGCCCCTCCCTTAATGCTGACTGAGCTTTCTTTAGAGTCTGACACTCCTGACAGGCACCCTGCAGTTTGTACAGCTGATCTGGCGCATCATCAGGGAGCTCCAAGTCAGTGCAGCCGGTCCCAAACCCTACAAACGATGCAATGGCGTCATTTGCCCAGCATCATGACATCGGCCAGTAACAGGGTGGGGCTGACACAGGGCGCATTTAAGCCCTGTTACTGCCCTGCCTATTATCCTCCATAAAAACAATAGAGTAAGTTGCACTGATTATATCTATTAACTCACGTTTATATGAAGTGAGTACAACTGAGAAGTCTATGGACCTGTTTCAGACCCGCTCGCAAGCGTTAGTGGGGCCGGGAGCGTGGCTGCCCAGACGGAGGCGTTCCCATGGGAACGCCTACCATCTGGGGCCAGCCCCACTGACATCACGAGTGATGTCAGTGGGAGAGATTTCGGCTCTGTTAGAGCCGAAATCTCTCTGGGGCTTGCGGCAACGAGACCCTACCACAAGGGTCTCATCGCAAGCCCGATGTTCGCGATGGTCTTGACCATCGCGACCATCTTCCTGGCCGCTCGCTATAGCTGTGGGTGGTCACCCACAGCTATGCGAGTGGCCAGGAGGTCGCTCTGAAAAACAAGAAGGACGGCCCTGATTCAGAGCGAGCGCTCTGTCAGAGCGTCCAGCTCTGAATCAGGGCCTATGTGACCTTTCAAACACAAGTACAAATGTTTTTAAAAACAGCATGTAAAAATACTTTTGTCTTTGAGATGGATATCTTGTAGCTTTCTATTTGCATTTTTTAATGCAAAACAAATTTGTTTGTGTATAAGGCAGACTAGCATGGCCTACTTTATTTTTTTTTTTTAAGTGAAGGCCAATATGCATCAATTATAAAGAAAAATGGGGCAAAAACTGGTTGTCAGTCAGTAGTTTACAGTTGTATAAGACATAATTATAAATCCCATATTACCCTAAGGGACACTTGGAACCTTGCGCTGCTGACAATTAGGATTGCCATCATTTCAGGATTGCTCTGGACAATCCAGAAATCGGGTCATCTGTCCAGAGCATTGAAATCCTCGACGAGTGGTGTCCAGAATTCACAATGTCGGCCAGCCAGTCCCCTCAATATCTGCTCTTCCCCTTTTCAATTCCGCCTCCCCCTTGTCCAGCCGACCATTACTTGAAATCACGCCATGCAAAGATGCTTCACAAAGCCTTCTCGGACAGTGGTGATCTCCATATACATATAATTATGTATGGCTAAATCTATTCACATTTCTTTCCTTACCAATTTAAATATTTCGAAATATACATACATTTCTTTACCCTCCATCAATAAATACTAATCCTCTAAAGGATGTTTGCCTATTTCAAATCACTATTATGCGTACATAGGGCCTGAGTCAGACCCGCTCGCGAGCGCTGAGCTCTCGCAAGCGGGTCGATGGTGCCCTAGTGCGCATGCGCACGACAGAGGGAGCTCCGTCGTGCGCATGCGCGAGACCCGGGGAGCGACGGGGAAGCCGTCGCTCCAGGTCTCGCACCAAAGGGGGCGTGCTGTCGATGTTGATTGACAGCACGCCCCCTTTGGTGGGCGTTCCGGGGGCGTGGCTGCCAGACGGAGGCGTTCCCATGGGAACGCCTACCGTCTGGGTCCAGCCCCACTGACATCACTAGTGATGTCAGTGGGAGTGATTTTGGCTCTGATAGAGCCAAAAACACTCCAGGGCTTGCGGTCACCAAGACTCTACCACAGGGTCTCGTCGCATGCCCGATGGTCGCGATGGTCTTGACCATCGCGACCATCATCATGGACGCTCGCATAAGCTGTGGGTGGTAACCCACAGCTATGCGAGCGTCCAAGAGGCCGCTCCAAGTTTAGGTAGGAGGGCCCTGATTCAGAGCGAGCGCTCTGGTCAGAGCGTCCGGCTCTGAATCAGACCCATAGACCTTTTTCTTCTTTAATTATGGGCTCATAATATTTACAAACCCTCCAACAGTTAATTACCTTTGCAAAAATAGATTGTCCAGTTCTATGTTGTAATACTTTATTGGAACCCTAACATCCATTTCTATACCAAGGTGATTGATTTGGTTGTTGGTCCTTTTGAACATATTCCTAACACATTTTATAAAAAGAGATATCATTTTAATAAAATATACAGTCAGGTGCATAAATATTGGGACATTGACAGAATTTTCATATTTTGGCCTCTTTTCACCACCACAATGGCTTTGAAATGAAACAAACAAGATGTGCTTTAACTGCAGACTTTCAGATTTAATTTGAGGGTAATAATTACATCCAAATCAGGTGAACGGTGTAGGAATTACAACGGTTTCTATATGTGCCTCCCACTTTTTAATGGGCCAAAAGTAATGGGACTATCAACTCAAAAGCTATTTCATGGACAGGTGTGGGCTATTCCCTCATTATTTCATTATCAATTAAGCAGGTAAAAGGTCTGGAGTTGATTCTAGGTGTGACATTTGCATTTGGAATCAGTTGCTGTCTTCCCTCAATATAAGATCCAAAGAGCTGTCACTATCAGTGAAGCAAGCCATCATGGAAAACAACTGTGGTGGATGACAGAAGAATTATTTCCCTGGTGAAGAAAAACCCCTTCACAACAGTTGGCCAAATCAAGAACACTCTCCAGGAGGTAGGTGTATATGTGTCAAAGTCAACAATCAAGAGAAAACTTCACAAGAGTGAATATAGAGGGTTCACCACAAGATGTAAACCATTGGTGAGCCTCAAAAACAGGAAGACCAGATTAGAGTTTGCCAAACAACATCTAAACAAGCCATTACAGTTCTGGAACAACATCCTATGGACAGATGAGACAAAGATCAACTTGTACCAGAGTGATGACAAAAGCAGCAGAATGAATTCTGAAGTGTTTCGGGCAATATTATATGCTCATATTCAGTCAAATGCTTCAGAACTCATTGGACGGCGCTTCATAGTGCAGATGGACAATGACCCGAAGCATACTGCAAAAGCAACCAAAGAGTTTTTTAAGGCTAAAAAGTGGAATGTTATGCAATGGCCAGGTCAATCCCCTGACCTGAATCCGATTGAGCATGCATTTCACTTGATGAAGACAAAACTGAAGGAAAAATGCCCCAAGAACAAGCTGGAACTGAAGACATTTGCAGTAGAGGCCTGGCAGAGCGCCTGGTGATGTCTATGCGTTCCAGACTTCAGGCTGTAATTGCCTGCAAAGGATTTGCAACAAAGTATTAAAAAGTGAAAGTTAGATTTAGGATTGTTTAGTTTGTTCCATTACTTTTGGCCCCTTAAAAAGTGGGAGGCACCTATAGAAACCGTTGTAATTCCTAAACCGTTCACCTGATTTGGATGTAATTACCCTCAAATTAAATCTGAAAGTCTGCAGTTAAAGCACATCTTGTTTGTTTAATTTCAAAGCCATTGTGGTGGTGAGTAGAGGCCAAAATATGAAAATTCTGTCAATGTCCCAATATTTATGCACCTGACTGTATATCACTAGTATGGTTGACAGTATTATCAGCAGAAGTCTTCCCGGCGCATACATCATCCCATTAACAGATTTTTAAAACTTTCTCAGTGTCTAACCATAAGAACCACTCTGCTTAATATTCTCTTGCTCAACAGAAAATTATATGTTTACAGTACCTAAAATCTAATTTTTCTTGAAAGTATTTCATGTGGGTGCAACAAGTTACATCAGATTTTATCTCTAAAATTATATATCATATACCCTCATTACCAAAATTTTTACAATTTAATACATGTTGTTGGATTGATTCGGTTTTAAATATCAGTATTAATGTATCTTTGTAATTTGTTTATTGGACATGTGTCACCACAGTCAGTATTACCTTCTCTTAAAACGCACTCATTCAAAGTTTGGGGAAAAGGACAACCATTCATCCTATTGGTTGCTAGCACCCCCATCTGCTGAAAGCATGTTCCCATCTGCATCAATACTAAGATTATACCTGTCCTTTATGTAACCGTAATATGTCCCATACTCCCAAAACCAAACATGTTGTACACTTTGTTTACTAATTATTCCCCTGATTTATGAACCTTTTCCTTAGTTATAAGTTGCGTTAGGTCATGGCCTGATCTTGGATAGCTCCCCATGTATATCCCATAATTTTTTTATTTATTTTTATTTATTAACAGTTTCTTATATAGCGCAGCATATTCCGTTGCGCTTTACAATTGGAACATTAATAGAACAAAACTGGGTAATAACAGACAGATATATAGGTAGGAAGGCCCTGCTGGCAAGCGTACAATCTATAAGGAAATAGGCACTGATACACAAGGATAGGTGCTATATATTGTAATTTGGTCCAGCCAGACTGCAGAGATTCTTGGTGGGCTGCATGATCCAGTCACACAGGAATGTCGGCGAAATGTCAGGAGGATGTGAAAGACAGTGTGTGAGGTTATGTGTGGACTGTGAAAGGGGATGTAATTAGACATGGAAACTATGAAGGTTATGTGGGCAGTTCTGGAATCTGATAAGCTTGCCTGAAGAGGTGGATTTTCAGGGAACACTTGAAGGATTGGAGACTAGATGTAAGTCTTATTGTGCTTGGTAAGGCATTCCATAGAGTGGGTGCTGCCCGAAGAAAGTCCTATAGTCATGAATGGGAGCAAGTAATGCGTGGGATGAGAGACACAGATCTTGTGCTGAGCAGTGATATTTTGAGATGAGTGAAGAGATGTATGGTAGATATTTTGAGATGAGTGAAGAGATGTATGTTGGTGTGGTTTAGTTAATGAGATGAGTGAAGAGATGTATGGGAGATATTTTGAGATGAGTGAAGAGATGTATGTTGGTGTGGTTTAGTTAATGGCCTTATGTGTAAGTAAAAGTATTTTGTATTGAATATAGTAGAAAACCGGCAACCAATGGAGGGACTGACAGAGTGGGGCAGCAGACGATGAACATTTGGCAAGGAAGATAAGCCTTGCAGCTGCATTAATAATGGATTGTAATGGCGATAGCCTGTTTTTGGGAAGACCAGTAAGGAGACTATTGCAATAGTCAATGCGGGAAATAATGAGTGCATGGATCAGAGTCTTTGCAGTGTCTTGTGTGAGATATGGTCCAATTTTGGAAATGTTTTTTAGATGTATGTAACATGATTTTGAGACAGATTGAATGTGGGGAACAAAAGACAGTTCAGAGTCAAGGATGACACCTAGGCAGCGAGCTTGTGGAGCAGGATGGATTGTCGAGTTATCAACCATGATCGAGAGATCAGGTTGGAAACTCTTCTTGGCTGGTGGAAATATAATTAATTCTGTTTTAGAAATATTAAGTTTCAGGTGGCGAGATGACATCCAAGATGAAATGGCAGAAAGACATTCAGTGACACGGACCAATACAGATGGTGATAAATCTGGGGAGGATAGGTAGATTTGAGTATCATCTGCATACAAATGGTACTGAAATCCAAAAGAGCAGATTAGTTTGCCAAGAGAGGTGGTATAGATTGAAAATAACAAGGGACCCAAGACAGAGCCTTGCGGTACTCCAACTGATAGAGGTAGCAAAGAGGAGGCAGAGCCAGAAAAATGAACAGTAAAAGAGCGAGCAGATAGGTAGGAAGAGAATCATGAAAGAGCTGTGTCCTTAAGACCTAGGGATTGTAGTGTTTGTATGAGGATAGAGTGGTCAACAGTGTCAAAAGTGGCAGAGAGATCTAGAAGAATTAGGAGTGAGTAATGGCCTTTAGCCTTGGCAGTGACCAGATCATTTACTACCTTAGTGCTGTCTCTGTGGAGTGTTGGGAACAAAAGCCGGACTGAAGTGGGTCCAATAAGTTGTGTGAGTTTAAAAAGTGTGTGAGGCGGGTGTAGACAAGTCTCTCAAGCAGCTTGGAGAGGCATGGGAGCTGGAAGATAGGACAGTAATTTGAGAGAGTGTTGGGGTCAGAATTTTGTTTTTTCAGAATAGGAGTAATCACTGCATGCTTGAACAGTGATGGACAGATGCCAGCAGTGAGAGACAGATTGCAGATTTTAGTTAGTGTTGGAATGAGCACAAGAGACAGAGCTTTACTGAGTTGTGAAGGTATAGGATCTAGAGGAGAGGTAACAGAGTAGGAGGATGAGAAGAGTGTAGATACTTCATCTTCGTTTGTGAGGTGGAATGAAGAGAATGATTCAGAGGGTTCAGGTAGGGAATTGAGCAGGTCCCTAGCTGAGGAAGAGCATACCATTTCATTTCAGATCTTATCCATCTTGTCCTTAAAATAGGAAGCAAGATCATGCGCACTGATAGTAGCAGGGGGGTTGGGTGAGGGATGGGTAAGAAGCAGTTTAAATGTATTAAAAAGTCACTTGGGGTTAGAGGCTTGAGCAGAGATAAGAGATTGGAAATATGTTTGTTTGGCAGCATCCAGAGCAGCACGATAAGAGTTGTAGATAGTCTTATATGTGAGGAAGTCACTTGGAGTACGAGACTTTCACCACTGACGTTCTACTTTACGTGAGAGTTTTTGTAGATGCCATGTTAAGTTAGAATGCCACGGTTGACGTCTAAGTCTACGTGGTGTGTGATGAGTAGCTGGAGCAACTTCATCGAGGGCTTTTTCTAGAATCTGGTTTAGGTGTGATGCAGCAGTCTCAGGAGAAGTGAATGCAGAAATTGCTGAGAGTTGTTGTTGTAGAGAGGTAGATAGTTGTTAAAAGTTAATAGCATTAATATTTCTACGGGTTTTAGGAGGCTTGGGTGATTTCAATGACATAGAGGTTGATGTAATGGAGGAGAGTGTGCAGGTGATAAGGTTGTGATCTGAGAGAGGGAAAGGAGAATTAGTGAAATCAGAAACTGAGCATAGTCTGGTAAATACAAGATCAAGGCAGTGGCCCTCTTGATAAGTAGAGGAGTCAGTCCATTGGGAGAGGCCAAGGGAGGAGGTTATAGAGAGCAGTCTGGAGGCATGAGCCGATTGTGGACAGTCAATGGGGATATTGAAGTCACCCATAATGATGGTGGAGATGTCTGGGGATAGGAAGTGAGGGAGCCAGGCAGAAAAATATTCCAGAAATTGTTGGGGTGGCCCAGGTGGGTGATAGAAATGGGTGAAAGTCCTGATAGAATGTACTTCAAAAGATGTAAATGTGAGTGACGGTACCTGTAGGAGAACTGTGTATGTGAAAGATTGGGAGAGTAATATTCCTACCCCACCTCCCTTACAATTACCAGGCCTGGAGGTGTGTGAGAAGTGTAGGTCACCATGTGAGAGTGCAGCAGGGGAGACAGTGTCTGATTGTGTGAGCCATGTTTCTGTTATTGCCAGAAGGTTGAGGTTAGTTGAAATAAAGAGGTCATGGATGGATGTTAGCTTATTGCAGACAGAGCATGCCTGCCATAAGGCACATTTTATTCACCCAGAGCGTTCAGGGAGGCACGCAATGTTTATGAGGTTAGCTAGATTTATAGTTTGTTGTGGGTGTGGCAAGTGGGTTGGGCCTGGATTTGGTGATATGTCACCAGCTAATAGAAGCAGCAGGAGAGAAATATAAATATAGTTGTGGGATTTGTCTGAAAGGTTTTTATGCTGACAGGTTGTGAATGTTATTGTCAGTGTGTATAGATAATTTAAAAGCTCATGTGTGTTTGTAAGAGGAGAGTAGATTCCCATAACATCATTATCAGACCCACCTCCAGAGCATTCCACTTTGGTGTCAGATCAAAAATAGTTCCAGCTAAAAAGAACAAAAACAAAACAAAAGAAAGTACACAGAAGAGACAGGAAACATTCATGCTGTAATGGGTATTCTTCAACTTTGGTTCAGTTGCTTTGCCCTCATGCAAGTTTAAGTTGCCAGGAAAAAGTCTTGCATTGATGAAGCACTTCTCCCTTTTCTTGTTCTTGATTCTCCTTTTGTTCGGATACACTCTTATAATGAGTGGAATGGATCCAGGTGTCTCTTTCAGCAACTCTCAATGTAGTAGTAGTGGTCATCACCTGGTATCATCCTGCCCAACAATCTGTTAAGAAACCAGAACTCAAGAAATTTCTTAACCATTACATTCTTTTCCAGGATCACTGACATGACATTTAGTGCCCAACATGATCAGAGCCAGAAGCTTTAAACTCATCTGTTATTGTCGCGTTTGCTTTCTCACACCCACGGTGTACCTGACAGTCATTTCAGTATCACAGTTCAAAGTTATCTGTACAACAAAAGATAAAATATATGCAATGGTGACAGGTTAAGTGGTTGCCTAGAGGTGGTTCTGATACTTTTGTAATACTAGTGGCAATGCTTCTTGCCATACTTACCCTGTGTCAGTCATCACCTCATTCAACGTATTATTATTATTTTTTTTCTTATAACCAAATTAAAATATAAACCAAATTAAAAACAAATTGACCCAAACAAAAATTTCAAATTCCCACATTATACTATTTGAATGAAGTTGATTTGTATTACCTGGGTTGGAATGAGCCCCCTGTGGTAACACAAATCTTGCATATTTATCAGTTTCTGTACGCTGATAGTCTAAAAAAAACCAAAAACAAATTGGTTGCCTGGATTCTTGGCAACTGAGCGATTGGTGAGCCTGCCACTCTCTTTGCAACCTCATCAGCTCTCCTTTTCTTAATAATATCATATAATAATAAGTGTAATCCCTATATATGCAAGTGCTTATCCCTATATATGCAAGACATTTTACATCTGTCACTACCAGTGAAAATTGTATGATCGTCGACAGTCCTTTGTGTGCCTTGTGAATGTCATGTTGGTGTTCTAGTTGTTTGTCATAAGCATAAAACAAGATTCTAATCTGTCATAGGACCCCAACTTCATATATGACCTCAAAACTTATCTTTTAGTTGGCTAGTATTGTCTTCTGCCAAACCACATCATCTGATAGTGTTATCAGTTCATACCTTCATAGTCTATAATAGCAGCACCCATCTTTAAAAGGGGGAAAAAAAACATAATATTAAAGTCTATACTTTCTAAAGGATTGTCACATGTAAAGTCAATCTGATATAAATGTTCCATGCAATAATGTATATCTGTGTATCTGTTAAATCCTCGTCACTCTCCACCCTTTGTATCTTATGAGATACACATGGCAAATAAATTACAGGATTTAGCATTTTACATCATTTGATGGTTTTTATTTGATGATGCCATAAGGGACAATATCCATCTTGTGCTTGTTTGTGCAAATTTAGAATGAGCATATACTGCATACTGTGCATATAACATTAGACCACATCCTTATACTGTCTTCCCTATATCCTGTCCAGTGTCAATCATCTCGTCCCCCTGTATCAGATAATGCCCCAAATATTTATCCTTCGTCCACCATTGCTGTAGCTTATTCTTATACCTTGAGTCCTGCTTGTGAGTGATGAAACAACAAATGTTTTAGTGTCAGGCAAAGAAGACAATAATGAACATAACAATAACTCATCCATATGATTAATGATGGATACATAACTTGGTTAAAAGGATTGAACAGTCACTTCAGACTTGTAGAAAGATGCTTGGGCTTACCATTGATCCTTTAGGGCACTAGCACTAACAGTCAGGATGAAGCGGTACAGAGAAGAAAGCAGGGTAGATGTCAGTGATAGCAAGAAAAGAAATATGAGAGAAAAAATATATATATATTTTTACATTAAAAATGACCACTGGATTGGGCACTATGGGGAATTGACTCATTCATTTATTACCTTTTGATCCCACATCAAATGTATAATTAATTAAGGGTGCTACCGTACCTTTTGCCCTCAATGCAGAGTCCTGTCCATGTTTAGTTCATAGGATACAGGTATTTGTAAAACTATATATATATTTAATTTTTTTTCTTTACCCTTGATGGAATAATATCTACAACATTTTGGTGCATCATTAGCCTTGGGGAATATCCTGTACTGTACTTCCTGGACATGGTTTCCTGGAATATCCAGAAACACGCCATCAGATGTACAGTAGATAATACATTCCATCTTACATAATAAATCACTGCTAAATAAATTTGTGGGGGCTGTTGCAGCTAGCAGGAAAAAATGTTTAGTCTGCAAGGGCCCAATAGTAACTTCTGTTGGGACAGTCAAAGGGTATTGATGCACCTTCCCTGTTACCTTCATGGCTGAAGTAGTTTCCTTTATAATTGGTAAACCTCCGCTGCTGCTGTGTGCATGCATACCTGGTGATTAGTATACAATGCATGTTCACACCCTGAATAGGATAAGTAATAATGAATCATATGGTCATGCTTTGCATATTCACACTCCAGGTACATATGATGTCACACTGCATTGTCATTTTATGCAGTATCATAATCTACATGTGGCTTAGTTCCAACACAACTTTGGTTCTGTTGTATGTGATTCCATCCCCTATTTTTCTGTATATAAGTGTGATCAGTGGCAGACTCTTTAGGAGTGACCACTGCCATACCCCTTTAATTTAGACTCTGGCCTTTAACGGCTCTCTGAGTCCAACCATTAATACTGCTACTGTTAGTGCACATTTCCCATACCTTTAATAAATAATAATTCTGTTCTACTCCAAAGGCATTATATTTTGATATCTCATACAGGTACAATCCCATCCCTATCTGATTTTACCACTAGGGACCACAATAGTACTCACCGGATGTAAACCTATATTACCCTGGTCTTCTAACACCCTAGGGATTATCTCTCTACCTCATGGTTCAGCAATGGCAGCCAGGCTGAGCGGACGTGACTCAGCTCCTCCCCTGCCATGCCAGGCCACGTATAACTGCAACACCTAAGACAATGCTGCATTAAGGAGGGTCTATCTTCTGTTTCATGCATAACCTCCTTACACATATTAACAAACAATACAAAAACACAATTTAAACATTTTGGCGGTACTCTTTCCTACATTATTATATGGAGGTGGAGGAGCACTTGGTGCATGCACCAACTTCCTCTCAGACTCCTTGCTACTGGTTTGCAATTTTGCTCTCTACTCCTCATGTTCACGTTGCCAAATTTCTAAACCTTTACAGTGCTTAAGCCGCAATTTGCGTAAGCTTATTCTACAGATTTTATCATTAACATTTTTCAAAACATCTTTGTGAAATGTACCAACAATGGGAAAAGAACTCACACACTCCTGGGTCATTTTTGACCACTTCTCACAATATTTAGTTGAGTCCACAGTATATTTAATCCCTACAATAAACCTAGCCGAACCTGTCGGCACTGTACAGGAAATCGTTGTTGATGGTCTATTGGCCATTCCCGACCACCCTTTCCATACATTATTGGCTCCAAACTGTGACTGCCCGGCTCCCATGCTGTCTGTCCTGCGCCTCGACTTTATGTTCAAATGGTCTCCTCGACACAGGTAGGTATGATAATACCAATACAGACACGTCCCCAGCTGCTTGTCAGCGAAGCCTCACCGTGACCGACTTCTTGTCCTTACGGTGCAACCCGTGTCCGACCTATTGTCCTAATGGGTTGTCTATACACAATAATGCACTCACTAAGTGTCGTTTAAACTAGAAGTGATACAGGCTCATTCACTTCCCGATATTCGCTATTGTGCTTATTGAATTACTGTAGTCTCACACTGAAATGCCGCTCCTGAAATGTGGTCATTTCGCTTCTCTTGCTGCGACCTTTTAAGCTTTTAAAATGTTGCATATTGGGGTGCAGTGTTTTTCTCCCTTTTATGAAGTCCCTAAAGGTGGGTACACAGCAGTCCAGCGTGTGCTGGGCTGCTGTGGATGGGGAGCTGTGCCGGACCCGGGTAAGTAGTACCCGCTCGCGGCTCCCCCCCCCTCTACACCCCTGTGTACGGGCGATCGGCTTATCACCTGTAAACACTTGCCGATGGACAGATATGTCTGCAGCCATGTCTGTTTATTGGCTGTGCAGCACAGCCAATGCGATATGTCTGCGAACGACGTTGTTCACAGACATATCGTCTGTACACACAGGCCAATCGGGGCACGATATATATCGGCCAGTGTGTACCCAGCTTCAGGCCCGCTGAGAGCCACGGCGGGCCTGGGTAATAGGAGGCGTGGCCTAATCACGGGAGGTGTGGCCACGCCCCTTCCAGAAAAAAAAATTGCAGCGGCGCTGGGAGGGGGGCGCTCTGGGCCTCCTCAGCCCTGCTCAAAGCCAGGGGGGGCACGATCAGTGTGATCGCTCCCCCCCACAGGCATAGGAGACTGCTGTGGCTGCTGCTCAGCAGCCACGAGCAGTCTCCACTGCAGCTCAGCACACGTTGTGTGCTGGGCTGCTATGAGGGAGGGGGAGCGACGCCGGGCCCCTCAGGAAGCCCGGGCCCCGGTAATTTGTACCTGCTCCCCCCCCTCTCGGCGCCCCTGCCCAGCTTAACACTAATTTACCCTATCTATAAAATCACTTGCTGAGGGCATTCGCATATACCAGAAACTGTATATTTAGTGCGATTACCTTCACCAAGGACAATTTCCTATTTATATGGTGGTTTGAATGACATACACACACATCCAGCATACAATTTTGTTAATACAATTCCTTTTGTTGGTACATTAAATTCATATATTTTTATTAAACATGTACAAAAATAAAACTATGAGTCCGTCTCTGAGGCCACAGATTCTGTTCATCAGGGTGACTGGTGCAGAGCTTTTCATGTGCTAATTAACCTTTTCAGTAAACTAGCACAGGAACAGTAAATGGTGATTTTTTTTTTTACACTGCACAATACAATTAGGGGTGTGCACCGGCCACTTTTCGTGTTTTGTGTTTTGGTTTTGGATCTGGATCTTTCTTCGTGTTTTGGATCTGGATTGGTTTTGCCAAAACCACCCTTCCGTGTTTTGGGTTCTGGGTTTTGTGTTTTGGATCTGTATTTTTTTGAAAAAAAGCATAAAAACAGCTAAAATCACAGAATTTGTAGGTTTTTCTGCTCCTATGCTATTATTAACCTCAATAACCTTAATTTCCACTCATTTCCAGTCTATTCTGAACACCTCACACCTCACAATAGTGTTTTTATGTCCAAAAGGTTGCACCGAGGTAGCTGGATGACTATGCTAAGCGACACGAGTGGGCGGCACAAACACGTGACCCATCTAGGAGTGACACTGCAGTGGCAGGCAGGATGGCAGTTAGAAAAACTAGGCCCCAAACTGTACATAATGCAAAGAAAAAAAGAGGTGCAAGATGGAATTGTCCTTGGGCCCTCCCACCCACCCTTATGTTGTATAAACAGGACATGCACACTTTAACAAATCAATCATTTCAGCGCCAGGGTCTGCCACACAACTGTGGCTGAAATGATTGGTTCGTTTGGGCCCCCACAAAACAAGCTGGCAATTAATGTGTCCCTGCACAAACTGGCTCTACGGAGGCAAGATGTCATCCTCATCCTCCTCATCCACCGATTCCTCACCCTCTTCAGTGTGTACATCCTCATCCTCACAAAGTATTAACTCGTCCCCACTTGAATCCACCACCACAGGTCCCTCTGTACCTTCTGGAGGCTGGTCTCCCTGGAAGAGCTGATAATTCATTTTGATGAACATCATCTTCTCCACATTCTGTGGAAGCAACCTCCTACGCCTTTCGCTGACAAGGTTCCCGGCTGCACTAAACACTCTTTCGGAGTACACACTGGAGGGGGGGCAACTCAGGTAAAATAGAGCCAGTTTGTACAGGGGCCTCCAAATTGCCTCTTTTTCCTGCCAGTACAGGTATGGACTGTCTGACATGCCTACTTGGATGCTGTCACCGATGTAATCCTCCACCATTCTGTCAATGGTGACAGTATCATATGCAGTGACAGTAGACATGTCAGAAATTGTTGCCAGGTCCTTCAGTCCGGACCAGATGTCCAAACTTGGTCCTGCCTGCCCTGCATCACCGCCAGCGGGTTGCTTAGGATACCTAAGTTTTTTCCTGGCAGCCCCAGTTGCGGGAGAAAATGAAGAAGGAGCCGTTGACGTGTCACGTTCCGCTTCAGCTGACAGTGTGTTCACCAGCAGGTCTTTGCACCTCTGCAGGCTTGTGTCGGCCGGAAAGAGAGACACCACATAGGCTTTAAACCTAGGATCGAGCACGGTGGCCAAAATGTAGTGGTCTGATTTCAACAGATTGACCACCCTGGAATCCTGGCAAAGCGAATGAAGGGCTTCATCCACAAGTCCCACATGCCGAGCGGAATCGCTCCGTCTTAGCTCCTCCTTCACTTTCTCCAGCTGCTTCTGCAAAAGCCTGATGAGGGGAATGACCTGACTCAAGCTGGCAGTGTCTGAACTGACTTCACGTGTGGCAAGTTCGAAGGGCTGAAGAACCTTGCACAACACGGAAATCATTCTCCACTGCGCTTGAGTCAGGTGCATACCCCCTCCTTTGCCTATGTCATAGGTGGATGTATAGGCTTGTATGGCCTTTTGCTGCTCCTCCATCCTCTGAAGCATATAGAGGGTTGAGTTCCACCGCGTCACAACCTCTTGCTTCAGGTGATGGCGGGGCAGGTTCAAGAGTGTTTGCTGGCGCTCCAGTCTTCGGCACGCAGTCGCTGAATGGCGAAAGTGGCCAGAAATTTTTCGGGCCACCCAAAGCGTCTCCTGCACGCCCCTGTCGCTTTTCAGAAAATTCTGCACCACCAAGTTTATTGTGTGAGCAAAACATGGGACGTGCTGGAATTTGCCCAGATGTAATGCCCGCACAATATTGGTGGCGTTGTCAGATATCACAAATCCCCAGGAGAGTCTAAGTGGGGTAAGCCACTGGGCGATGATTTCCCTCAGTTTCTCTAAGAGGTTGTCGGCGGTGTGCCTCTTACTGAAACCGGTGATACACAGCGTAGCCTGCCTTGTAACGAGCTGGCGTTTCTGAGATGCTGCTACTGGTGACGCTGCTGCTGTTGCTGCGTAAGGTGATACATCTACCCAGTGGGCTGTCACAGTCATATAGTCCTTAGTCTGCCCTGTTCCACTTGTCCACATGTCCGTGGTTAAGTGGACATTGTGTACAACGGCATTTTTCAGGACACTGAGGACACTTTTTCTGACGTTTCTGTACAGTCTCGGTATCGCCTGCCTAGTGAAGTGGAATCTAGACGGGATTTGGAACCGGGGACACACTACCTCCATCAATTGTCTAAATCCCACTGCACTAATGGCGGATACCGGACGCACGTCTAACACCAACATAGCAGTCAAGGCCTCAGTTATACGTTTTGCTTCAGGATGACTGCTGTCGTACTTCATCCTCCTCGCTAAGGACTGTTGGAGGGTCAATTGTTTAGTAAAAGTAGTGGTGTTCCTACTTCCTCTCTGGGATGATGAACGACTCCCAGCAGCAGCAGCAACAGCAGCAGCGGCAGCAGTAGGCGTAGCAATGCAGGATCCTCCGGAGGAATCCCGGATAGGAGAGTCAGTCATGCCAGTGATATGGCCTGCAGGACTACTTCCGATCCTGACTAAGGAGGAAATTGACGAGGAGGGAGTTGACGGTGTGGTTTGCAGGCGCTTGGATACAACAGGACAACGGGATTTAGGTGTCCCTGGACTGCTTACGGTCTGAGCCAAAGTTTCTGAACTTGACAGTAACTTTTTATGAACGCGCTGCAGGTGCCGTATAAGGGAGGATGTTCCTAGGTGGTTGACGTCCCTACCCCTACTTATTTCACCTTTACATATGGTACATATGGCAAGACAGTTGTTGTCCGGATTTGGATAGAAATATTGCCAGACCAAAGAGGTGGAATGTTTGGTCTTCTGCCCAGGCATGACCGTGATGGGCTTTTTCATCCCACGGACAACAACTGTCTCCCCCGGAGCCTGATTTAAACAAACCACATCACCATCAGAATCCTCCTCGCCAACTTCCTCCTCAGCGCCAGCTACACCAGTATCCTCATCCTGTTGTACTTCAACAGTGACATCTTCAATTTGCATATCAGCAAGTGGACTGTGGGTGCTCCTTTCAGCACTTGCAGGGGGCGTGCAAATGGTGGAAAGAGCCACCTCTTCCCGTCCAGTGCTGGGAAGGTCAGGCATCGCAACCACCACCACACTTGGACTCTCTTTGGGGATTTGTGATATCTTCTTAGAAAGCACAGTTCTTCGCTGTGCTTTTGCCAGCTTAACTCTTTTGATTTTTTTAGTGGGAGGAGTGCTTCCATCGTCATGTGAAGCTGAACCACTAGTCATGAACATACTAGGGATCGACCTTAGCCGTTCCTTGCCACTCCGTGTCGTAAATGGCATATTGGCAAGTTTACGTTTCTCTTCAGCTGATTTAAATGTCTTTTTCAAGGTCATTTTCCTGAACTTTGCCATTTGGGATTGTATGTGCCCTCTACTATGACATTGGGCATCGGCCTTGGCAGACGACGTTGATGGCATGTTATCGTCTATGTCATGACTAGTGGCAGCAGCTTCAGCACTAGGAGGAAGTGGTTCTTGATCTTTCTCTATTTTATTTTTATCGGAGAAAGTTTGGTCCTCCATTTATGTTATATCGATTTGATATATACGTGCGGCTAAACACAGAAAATAAATTTTTTTTTGGTTCGGACTGGAGTGTACTTTGTGGGTTACAGCACCCTTTAACGGTCAAGCCAGCCGGCCCTTTACTTATGACACAGGCGCACTCTTGGCACTACTTTGTTGATGCACGTGCGGCTACTGCGCACACAATTCACAAACACAGAAAATAATTTTTTTTTGGTTTGGACTGGAGTGTACTTTGGGGGTTACAGCACCCTTTAACGGTCAAGCCAGCCGGCCCTTTACTTATGACACAGGCGCACGCTTGGCACTACTTTGTTGATGCACGTGCGGCTACTGCGCACACAATTCACAAACACAGAAAATAATTTTTTTTTGGTTTGGACTGGAGTGTACTTTCGGGGGTTACAGCACCCTTTAATGGTCAAGCCAGCCGGCCCTTTACTTATGACACAGGCGCACGCTTGGCACTACTTTGTTGATGCACGTGCGGCTACTGCGCACACAATTCACAAACACAGAAAATAATTTTTTTTTAGGTTTGGACTGGAGTGTACTTTCGGGGGTTACAGCACCCTTAACGGTCAAGCCAGCCGGCCCTTTACTTATGACACAGGCGCACGCTTGGCACTACTTTGTTGATGCACGTGCGGCTACTGCGCACACAATTCACAAACACAGAAAATAATTTTTTTTTTGGTTTGGACTGGAGTGTACTTTCGGGGGTTACAGCACCCTTAACGGTCAAGCCAGCCGGCCCTTTACTTATGACACAGGCGCACGCTTGGCACTACTTTGTTGATGCACGTGCGGCTACTGCGCACACAATTCACAAACACAGAAAATAATTTTTTTTTTGGTTTGGACTGGAGTGTACTTTCGGGAGTTACAGCACCCTTAACGGTCAAGCCAGCCGGCCCTTTACTTATGACACAGGCGCACGCTTGGCACTACTTTGTTGATGCACGTGCGGCTACTGCGCACACAATTCACAAACACAGAAAATAATTTTTTTTTGGTTTGGACTGGAGTGTACTTTCAGGGGTTACAGCACCCTTTAACGGTCAAGCCAGCCGGCCCTTTACTTATGACACAGGCGCACGCTTGGCACTACTTTGTTGATGCACGTGCGGCTACTGCGCACACAATTCACAAACACAGAAAATAATTTTTTTTTGGTTTGGACTGGAGTGTACTTTCGGGGGTTACAGCACCCTTTAACGGTCAAGCCAGCCGGCCCTTTACTTATGACACAGGCGCACTCTTGGCACTACTTTGTTGATGCACGTGCGGCTACTGCGCACACAATTCACAAACACAGAAAATAATTTTTTTTTAGGTTTGGACTGGAGTGTACTTTCGGGGGTTACAGCACCCTTAACGGTCAAGCCAGCCGGCCCTTTACTTATGACACAGGCGCACGCTTGGCACTACTTTGTTGATGCACGTGCGGCTACTGCGCACACAATTCACAACCACAGAAAATAATTTTTTTTTGGTTTGGACTGGAGTGTACTTTCGGGGGTTACAGCACCCTTTAACGGTCAAGCCAGCCGGCCCTTTACTTATGACACAGGCGCACGCTTGGCACTACTTTGTTGATGCACGTGCGGCTACTGCGCACACAATTCACAAACACAGAAAATAATTTTTTTTTAGGTTTGGACTGGAGTGTACTTTCGGGGGTTACAGCACCCTTAACGGTCAAGCCAGCCGGCCCTTTACTTATGACACAGGCGCACGCTTGGCACTACTTTGTTGATGCACGTGCGGCTACTGCGCACACAATTCACAAACACAGAAAATAATTTTTTTTTTGGTTTGGACTGGAGTGTACTTTCGGGGGTTACAGCACCCTTAACGGTCAAGCCAGCCGGCCCTTTACTTATGACACAGGCGCACGCTTGGCACTACTTTGTTGATGCACGTGCGGCTACTGCGCACACAATTCACAAACACAGAAAATAATTTTTTTTTTGGTTTGGACTGGAGTGTACTTTCGGGGGTTACAGCACCCTTAACGGTCAAGCCAGCCGGCCCTTTACTTATGACACAGGCGAACGCTTGACACTACTTTGTTGATGCACGTGCGGCTACTGCGCACACAATTCACAAACACAGAAAATAATTTTTTTTTTGGTTTGGACTGGAGTGTACTTTCGGGGGTTACAGCACCCTTAACGGTCAAGCCAGCCGGCCCTTTACTTATGACACAGGCGCACGCTTGGCACTACTTTGTTGATGCACGTGCGGCTACTGCGCACACAATTCACAAACACAGAAAATATATTATTTTTTTAGCACTTGGGGGGAGCACCCCTGATGGACAGAGCACCCCCTGGACAACACTACAGCACCCCTTTAGGACTGGGACACTGCACAGGACTTTGGAACTGACTGCACAACACAGTCCAGCCAGCCCCTATGGACTTTGAAGTAGTGGACACAGCCCCTATTAACAACAGCAGCACAGCACAACACAGCCAGCCCCTATGGACTTTGAAGTAGTGGACAACAGCAGCACTACACTACACTACACTACACAGCACTAACTCCCACCCTCCCTCTTCACTGTCCACAGCCGAGTGAGAAAATGGCGCCGACGCGGGTACCTTATATAGGATCCAAAACCCGCGAGACTCGGAAGGCGGGATGATGACGTTTTGCCTCGATGTCAGATCCGAGTCAGGCGGGAAAAGTCGAGCCTGACTCGGATCGGACTCGGATCGGGGGGGCTCGGGGGGGTTCGGATTTCAGAAATCCGAACCCGCTCACCCCTAAATACAATGTTGACTAAAATTGTTAAAAGCTTATGGCAACGTAACTAATAGGCAGAAAGTTATTTTAAAACACAGCAAATATCTACGCAGACTAAGCAATTCATTTTATCTTGTCCTGAATTCTTCTCTGCACCGTCTCAACCCATAAAGCAGGAATTCGGTGTATCAATTACAGATGGTATTAAGATATAGAACAAATTGTTCTTACCTTTTTGTGACGCGTCTTCCACCCTTATTTGATACTCAGAATTCTGTTCGTCTATGAGAAGATTTGATGAGTGATCTTTGAACAAGCCCCCATTATTAAATATAAAATAATTGTGAAGTACGCTCAGCTTCTTGGAGTTCCAAAGTCCAAAAGATTTATTTGCATACAGAAATACAAAGAGTCCCGCCCTTACAATGCGCATGCACTGTGGGCACCAACATAATGCCTCAAGTCTGAACGCACTGACTTGCAGGGTCAGTGTGGTACAATTATACACAGCAAACAATACAGGAGTAACCTTAGTAACATATATTACAGTTTAGATAAACTGGTCACTACACAATAGATTACAGGTCAAACAATGCAACTGGTCAAGCTTTCAAACTGTCTTCCTGAGTGGTGGTAACCTCTTGCTTGTCATCATTGTCGTATCCATGTGAGCTCATGTCCTCAGGCGCTCGCCACTCAGAGTGGGAAAGTCCAGGTAACCGTTTACAGTTAAAAACAGGTTCTTATGGAAAGCATATGCATCTACCAAACAAGCTGTAACTACGAGCAATGCTGAATAAATCTGTGATCACTTGCAAAATCAAATATATTTTCATACAGAGAATTGCATTGCTATATTTACACGCTGTTATTTTGGAAATTGTGCCACGTTCGTAAAGAATATAAACACTAATATAAAACAATGCATGATATTGAAAAGCAATATTTAAGTATATAAAGTATGATTTAAACGTACAGAAAGTTGTTTATTGTTGTACTTCATTCAATTATGGTATTTTTACTTTGACAGTACCTGCCTCATATGGAGAGATGTTGATTTGAAGCTGTAATCCATGTAATGGTGTAGAAACAGCACCTTTGTTCATACACTACTGGTCCTAGCCTACCATGAATGGTCCTAGCCTACCCTGTGACCAATCAGTAGGTTGCTATAGAGTGTTGTCATTGATTCAAGCAGGGCTGCCATTAAAAATTGTGTGGCAAAGTACAGATGAAACAGACAGGGCCCCCTCATTGATCTCCCTGGCCTCCAACCAGTGAGAGAAGAATATTTACTTCCCAAATGATTTTTCTCAAAATTGCGCATCTCTACATTATAGTCTCTTTTATTTTGTAGATTGGATGTGTATTGTAGATATCACTATCTTTTCTTATATTCACATTTCTGAATAAATTAGAGAATTTTAATTGCAAAAGGAAATAGAGATTATTAAGGTTTAATATATGAGGGGCTGCATGGCACCAAGATCTGTGTAGACTGCATCATGCGCCTTGTGCTTGGGATTTAGTTAGGAAGCTGGCTGTTGAAATGCCGACCGCCAGCTTCCAGACTGTGAAATCCCGGCATGGGACTAATGATAGGCTTCGGTATTTAGACGCCTATCATCAGCCCCATGCCGAAATCCTGATGCCTGGCTTACCAATCTTAGGTAAGCCGGGCGTTGGGAGTGCTTAGCCGCTGGGAGGGAGGGTTAGGTTTAGGAACTACCGGTGGGACTTAGGGTTAGGCACCCCCCGGGAGGGTTAGGTTTAGGCTAGGGAAAGGGGGGGGTTAGGGTCAGGCACCACCGGGGGAGGTTAGGTTTAGGCACCCCCCCGAGAGGGTTAGGTTTATGGTGCGGCGAGGGGGGGGGTTAGGTTTAGGCACCCCTGGGGGGAGGTTAGGGTTAGGCACTAGAGAGGGTTGGGGGGGAGAGGGGAGGGTTAGGGGTGTTACTTGCCTCAGTCGGGATCTTCAGCTGCCAGCCTTCCGACGTCAGTATTTCATCCGTCAGGCTTAGGTCCGGCGGTGATTCATACCGATTCCTTGTGCTTACATGCAAAATCCCACAGCAATGTACCCCTATATTTAATTTCAAATGTGGTCAGGTATGTATATTGCCTACATATGTCAGCCTGTCTGCTGGCAGATTGCTGAAATTTACAGAAACATTAACTACTTTGTCTTCAGAGAGAAGTCAGTTTCACTCTCTTTTACTTCTGGTTGTCCTTTTGAGTCAGTATTACAAAACAGTCATGATCAGTGGTGGATTTTAACCCCCCCCCCTCCTTTCCCCAGTAAAATCCGCCACCCCCAGTAAGACAGTCACTCCAGTGGTCAGGTGTACTAAGCCGCAGAGAGAGAGACTACCAACCAATCAGATCCTAACTGTCATTTTTAAAAAGCAGCCTGTAACATGGCAGTTAGGAGCTGATTGGCAGGTGCTTTATCCTTCTCAACTTTATCTCTCTCCAAGGCTTAGTACATCTCCCACAGTGAGTTTTTGTTGGCACTGGCAGCGACTTCCTATTAGAAGTGCTATTCGCTAATCATAGCAGGGACAGGCAGTCCCAAGGGAGGTGTTTTCTCGCCCTAGGACTGTCAGTCCGGATTGTGATTAGCAGAGAGAGTGCTTCCAGTAGGACGTCACTCCCTGCCATTTTGTCAGCCCTAATTGGCTTCTAGGGGCTGCAGCCGATGCTCCAAAAATAGGCCCTAGTGTTCCTATCTGCCTTCTCCTGGCTTTGCACAAAGTAAACTCCCCACCAGAGTAAACCAAGCAAGGTTAAAAAAAAAAACCCATTAAAGTAAAAATAATTATCTGGCGCTATTATAACTAGACTATCCAAAAAATTGTAATGTAATAAAAAAATACTTAAAAAATAAAAAATAGTAATTATAATAATGTGAGAGAGAAGCTGCTGCCAACATTGGTGAATCCTGGGTTGATTTACATAAAACAAACTGACAGAAGTAGAAGAGAAACAATCCTATAGTCATACTAATTAGAATAATAAAATTACTAATAATAATGAGAATCTGATATCTTAAATAAGTTTTATTAGAAATACAGCAAGTTATACAGTTAGTATTAAAACAAACTAGGTATTCAATATATATATAAAGATATACATATAACTCCAGATATAAATCAACAAAGTAACACTGAAATACCAGCAATTGGCTGTAAGTGGCTGAAATAAATGTATATAATAGTCTCAAAAGTATAAGAAACACTGTTTACCAGCACTGGAAATTTCCATGTAACATCCATAATAAGTATAGTGTAACGGGATCATGTGGAAGTATGCTGACCCATCTGTGTAGACCAGACCAAGACCGGACCAAGGTTAAATGTAATAAGTCTGTGGGACACAGTGTAGCAGCCTGAAAACAATGTGTCAAGAAGTTGACCGCTCATCTGCCCAAGTCCATGAAGGGAGCTGGTCACAAAAAAGCGCAGCAATCCAAATAAAACAGAGACTATATTTTTTTTGAGCACTACATTGTTCACAATGTGTTATGCAGTTAAGCAATAAAATGACATGACACAACCTGGTGATTTGTCCTTTTGATCCTTTTCTTGTTCCCTAACATATCAAATGACAAAGAGATACACATTAAGTCAATATCTGTACTGTAGAAGTTTGTCACTTTTGCATGACCCAGATAATGTCTCAGTAAAGCTTGTAACATACGAGCATACTTCGGGAGACTCCTGAATTTTGTGGAATTCTCCTGAATTTCCGCTGGAGTAGACCAGTCTCCAAGATTCCGTCCAGTTTCCGGGGCTTGATTAAGCTATTTGCGGGGAATCGCATATTCATAGCATTGCAGCTGTAAATTGTGACACAGCAGCAGTTGGTATAGCTACATGCGCTGTAGTGCGTTTTGCAGCACCCCCCCTCACTCATCGTACTGTACACTACTGAGCTCTATATATACATTTATATCTGTGCATGCAGCACAAGTGCAATTGCAGCTGACAGCTTTGCAACTCTAAACAAAAGCCCTTCAATAATTTTTTACATCCGTTTCAATATTAAAAGTCCTTTTAAGACATTAAATAAGATAAAAAAAATGTGTGTATATATATATATATATATACATATATATACATATATATATATATATATATATATATATATATATATATATATAGTAATGACTGCATATGGGTGTGTCTTAGGGGCCTGGGGTAATTTCATCAGGATCCAATTTTATTTTGAGACTAGATAAATATTTGTTTTGATTAAAAAAAAAACTGTATTATTTTCTATTTAATTGGCAACAAAGCGGAAGCAGTCTACATTGGTCTGCACATGATTACTTTCACATAAAGTAATTTCCGCAAATCTAAAATTAATCTCGAATTTACTGAACTGACTATCCCAAATTTACAAAATAAAAGTACGGGGAGCAATTGATAGCCATAGGAGACATATAACAAGAAGAGTTTCAAGTGAATTTAGTTTATTGAAAACATACAGGTTATAAAAATGTAGTACAATGTTGAAAATGTAAAGCAGAGGTACTATACTTAATTTACTTAATTTAATTTATTTAATTTAATTTACTGTCCACTTACTGAGTGATGTTTGTGTAGTTTTAAAGGTATGAAGGTAGGAATTATGCAGATATTGGTTTCCAAAGATAGTTGAGCAGCATAAGCATAATTTACACTGTAAGTTCCACTGTGGCAAGGACTGATGTGAATGATTTTATGTACTGAGGCTGATGCACAATGAGTACTAGGCAATTTTGTGTGCATTAAATGACTTTAATTCACCCTGTGCATGCCCACAAACAGGCCACGTGCTTATGCTTTCATCTCCCAGTTACTCGTGCTAACGCCTAGAGAAGCAGTACAGGAGAAGGGAAGGGGTGTTCTTTCACAACCATGTACAGTAAGGGTGTGTTCATGAAAATCTGGCTCATGCAGAGCTGCATATAAGCCTAACGTTAGGCGCAACATTTGTGGGTGACTGAGGGCTGGTGAAAATATCTGTGCTGGTGATGATAACTATCAGCAGTAGTTAAGAAAAAATTATAAATAAAAAAAACACCATTGTCGGCACCAGGTAACAAACAACGTGGAGTCCCCCCCTCACAATAACAAACCACTACCAGCACTAGGCTATGACAGGTTAGGATGGGTCTGTATATCAGATAAAGTGAACCAGTCATAGTGTGTGCAGCCCACGGCTGAATTCTTTTGGGGATTTGAGCCCTGCAAACAAATGCTCCTTGCAACTGTTTAACAATAACAGCCCAACAGCTGAAAACACTAGTGCAGGGGTTAGGGAACTTTTTTACCTTTTACCCCAAAATATATTTAGATACGCCGACGTTACCCCCTTGATTTGAAAGGAAGGAAATCATATAGTAGTGCCCCCATATAATACCCCTGTAGTAGTGCCCCCATAGTTATGCCCCTGTAGTAGTGCCCCCATATAATGCCCCTGTAGTAGTGCCCCTGTAGTAGTCCCCCTATATAATGCCCCTGTAATAGTGCCCCCATAGATATGCCCCTGTAATAGTGCCCCCATAGATATGCCCCTGTAGTAGTGCCCCCATATAATGCCCCTGTAGTAGTGCCCTATATAATGCCCTTGTAGTGCCCCCATATAATGCCCCTGTAGTAGTGCCCCTGTAGTAGTGTCCCCATATAATACCCCTGTAGTAGTGCCCCTATATAATGCCCCTGTAGTAGTGCCCCCATATAATGCCCCTGTAGTAGTGCCCCCATAGTTATGCCCCTGTAGTAGTGCTCCCTTATAGTGCCCCTGTAGCAGTGTCCCATATAATGCCCCTGTAGTAATGCCCCCATATAATGCCCCTGTAGTAGTGCCCCCATGTTATGCCCCTGTAGTAGTGCCCCCATAGTTATGCCCCTGTAGTAGTGCCCCCATATAATGCCCCGGTAGTAGTGCCCCCATATAATGTCCCTGTAGTAGTGCAACCATATAATGCCCCTGTAGTAGTGCCCCCATATAGTGCCCCTGTAGTAGTGCCCCCATATAGTGCCCTCATATAATGCCCCTGTAGTGCCGCTTGTACAAAAAAAACCACTTACCTTAATCCCCGCTCCTGCATCCGCTGCCGTCCTGTCCGCCGGCTGCTCGTCTCTCCCATAGTGCGCATGGAGAGAGCCGGAAGCTGGAGTTCAGAAGAGAACTCCAGCCTCCGGCTAATGCGGCGCTGCAGGGAAGGAGCCGGGCGCCCGCAGTTAATAACATCTCAGCGGGCGTCCGGCTTAGAGCCTCCCTGCGGCTGTCCGTCCATTACCCCCAGGAATTACATTTTTACCCCATGTGGGGTAATTTACCCCTGTTCTCCGACCACTGCACTAGTGCATGTGGTGATTAGCATAAGAAAGCATGATGGGACTCTTAATAGCATATCATCGCTTACTCATATATGCTGATCACTTGATACCCAAGGAGCTTAGCATATAGGAGAAAATACGCTATCTTTGTGTATATAGGAATGGTATTAGGTAAAGCTATGTTAGTTAGTGGGATATAAATTGGGCCATCCACAGAAGAGCCTGGAGAATTAGCAGACATAGGGGTCTATTTACTAAGCAGTGTTAGGAGACAGAGTGAAAAGTGATAAGGTGCCAGCCAATCAGCTCCTAACTGGCATCTCATAGACTGTGTTTGAAAAATGACAGTTAGGAGCGGATTGGCTGGCACCTTATCACTTTTCACTCTGTCTCCTAACACTGCTTAGTAAATAGACCCCTAGAGAGCTAAGGGCCTGATTCAGAGATTATCGCAATATCTTATTTACGCATGCCCATGAAATGGCCTTTAAAAGGCCGGGCACTCCTGCGTTTGCCTAACCACCCCCGTTACCTCCCACAAACGCTGACTACCTGTCACTCAGTTTACAATGAATCGAGCGTAATCACAAAACAATCGCTCGCAGTGTGGCTTACACGCATGCACAATGGCAAACAATCGATCTGTGTAAATATTGGCATACATCTATGAATCAGACCCTGGGCATCCCGCCCACAACGCACGGGTACTGGGAGGGATCCGATTGGACCCCTCCCAGGAGGGGCGTCACGAATTGAAGCCCATAGGCTTCTATTGGGCAACGCCATCTGAAGATGGCATTGCCCACTGCATCAAAGCCCTGGAAATGTATCGCATTCCGGGGCTTGATGCATATGAGAATGCGGTTATGCTCCCGAAAACTGCATTTTTGGGGGTTTGACTGCATTTGTGAAATTGGTGCATCCTGCCCCCGAAGTTAGTGCAAAAATACAAATATTTTAAATTAATAGATGAAGGATTTTGAATAGGATCACAAATGTAATTGGTATAGGCAGTCTACTAATAGGTGTTACAGTTTTAGCAAATGGGGATGACATTAAAGCTGCCCATACACAGGACGATTTTTTACACGATATGGCCGGTTACGACAGGTTGGACAGAGCAATCGTGTGAAAATAGGTGTATTTTGTGTGTTCTGCGACCCCAATGCGCGTCTCTGCCATCGTCTAGTTGGATCGCAGATCAGATGGTTTTGCAGAGAGATCTACGATCTTTTGAGTACAATGTGATACACTTCTATGCATTTTATCCTATGATCGTAACGATCAATCGTACACCGTTTGACCACATCTTATGAAAAATTTCACGGGAAGAATTTCAAGGGCAATCGTACAACTCCTCTTACCAACTTTGAATCGCACCGTGTATGTGGGCCTTAAAATTGCAGCTGCATTTAAAATTTACTGTAGGCTGGAGAGAGAGGGAGGCCATTGAGAAGGAGGTCACAGTAATCCAGACAAGAAAGTAAAACCGGAATGAGAATCTTGACAATAGAGACACATCATAGTAGAGACACATTTTACGACTCCTGTCTTTATTCATTGGTATGACAATTTGGAAGGTATGAAACATGTTGTTTGAATGGCTGGATTACAAAATTATAGCAGGGTAGAGCAATTTATAAAAAGAGGATATCGGCTAGCAAGTGCAGTTTGCTCCATAAACATTTTAAATAGTGGGGGGCAGACAACACAACCTTTTTTTAAAAATGTAAAACATGTTTGAACATTTGAGCAATGAGACTTCATAGACTAAGAAAACCTAATTGGTCCACACAGTTGGTTAAAATTGCATGATACCTGGTGGCAGCGAGGTCATGACCAGATGCAGAGATGAGAATAAATTAGTTTTATTGAATTTTGTGTCCTTACAGATCCAGAGATCTCAGGTAGTACTGTAGGTAGATGGGTTGTACACTACTAAGAGAGTGAATAGGTTAAGGTAGTGATGAGAGTTACAGTATATATGAAATATAGGGCGGAGGTGTCAGAAGACGGAAATATGGACAAACAAGTATTTAGGGGTCTATTCATTATGTTAATTATCAGGGTCCGGGGGTCCCCAATAGGTAACATTCTAACTAATTCATCATTGCTCCGGCGCGGAGTACATTGATCTGAAAATCAGTTGTCTCTCCGGATGTTTTCACTGCTCCTTTCGGACTCGGCAGTGCTAGTGCGCCTGTGTGAACTAGAACTCACGCAGGCGCACAAATCCCCAGAGTCTTTACAACCCATAGGGTAGGAGCGGGTGTGCGGGAGCAAACACCATCTGAAGATGGCGAATGTTCCCGCAGTCAAGCTCCGAAAATATTGTATTTTCAGAGCTTGATGAATTTAGGTCCCCATACTAGTGTATGGGGACAGCGGGCCATTCTGCAAGAGAAAGGTAAGCAGGAGATATCTGTGATACCAGTGTATGGGGACAGCAGGCCATTCCGCGAGAGAAAGGTAAGCAGGAGATATCTGTGATCCTAGTGTATGGGGACAGCGGGCCATTCTGCAAGAGAAAGGTAAGTAGGAGATATCTGTGATACTAGTGTATGGGGACAGCAGGCTATTCCGCGAGAGAAAGGTAAGCAGGAGATATCTGTGATACTATTGTATGGGGACAGCGGGCCATTCTGCAAGAGAAAGGTAAGCAGGAGATATCTGTGATACTAGCGTATGGGGACAGCGGGCCATTCTGCAAGAGAAAGGTAAGCAGGAGATATCTGTGATACTACTGTATGGGTACGGCGGGCCATTCTGCGAGACGAAGGAAAGCAGGAGATATCTGTGATACTATTGTATTGGGACAGCAGACCATTCCGCAAGAGAAAGGTAAGCAGGAGATATCTGTGATACTAGTGTATGGGGATGGCGGGCCATTCTGCGAGAGGAAGGAAAGCAGGAGATATCTGTGATCTTAGTGTATGGGGACAGCGGGCCATTCTGTGAGAGGAAGGAAAGCAGGAGATATCTGTGATACTTGTGTATGGGGACAGCGGGCCATTCTGCGAGAGGAAGGTAAGCAGGTGATATCTGTGATACTACTGTATGGGGACGGTGGCCATTCTGCGAGAGGAAGGAAAGCAGGAGATATCTGTGATATTATTGTATGGGGACAGCGGGCCATTCCGCGAGAGAAAGGTAAGCAGGAGATATCTGTGAAACTAGTGTATGGGGACGGCGGGCCATTCTGCGAGAGGAAGGAAAGCAGGAGATATCTGTGATACTAGTGTATGGGGACGGAGGGCCATTCTGCGAGAGGAAGGAAAGCAGGAGATATCTGTGATGCTAGGGTATGGGGACAGCGGGCCATTCTGCGAGAGGAAGGTAAGCAGGAGATATCTGTGATACTAGTGTATGGGGACAGTGGACCATTCTGCGAGAGGAAGGAAAGCAGGAGATATTTGTGATATCTCCTGCGTTACCTTTATGATGAATGGCCCCAAAACTTAATTTCTACAAAAATAGGTGAAAATGTTAATTTTCACCTGCTTTTGTAGTAATGAAGTGATAACGAATAGACCTCCTAGTGAGAGCAAAGTGTGCAGTAGAGTACAGCAAAATTTAATGGAAAGATTTCCATAATAAATATATACGGTACTAGATGTCAAGGAATTAAAAGGATAGGGAAGGGAAAAATGATAAGTTCTGGTAAGTGATTAGGTGAGAAGGCCTACATTTCTACACTAACAATGAGTTCTAATATGGAGAATGAAAGCTATCTTAACATGTAATTTTTGCTTTTGTAAAGCAGTCTATGAATTCAATAGTGAGTTCAATAGGTGAGATGTGATGGAAGCCTGCAATAGTTGTATTTGGTGTGTTTGTGTGTGTGTATTTTTTTGTCTTCATATTATTTTATTATTTATATAGATTTTTTGGGCTTTATATTAAAAATAATTTATACAAATTGGACCAAATATCACGTAATTCAACCTATTATTACTGCACTACTCTTGGATATGTCAACCAATGTATTGTACATTGGGCCTGATTCAGAGTTGTACAGTACACAAACCCAATGGTTTGCATACAACTCTGATTGGTGGGAGGACTGCGCATGACCCATCCTACGGCCTTGGGGGACTGGGAGGGGCTGGTGCTGGGCTGTGTTCCTGAAAATGGGGGCGTGTCTTCCACATTTTCTGGGAATGCTGAGGCCAGTGTCTAACTACTGGGGGCACTGCATGGGAGGGGGGGTACTACTGCTGGGGGCACTATATAAGGGGCTTACTGCTAGGGGCACTGCATTGGGGGGACCACTACAGGGGGCACTAGATAGGGGGGGATCACTACTGGGTGCCTGCATAAGGGTACCACTACTGGGAAAACTGCATGGGGGGGACTACTGCTGGGAGCACTATATAAAGGGCACTGCATAGCGGGGGGGACTACTACTGGGGGCACTATATAAAGGGTACTGCATAAGAGGATACCACTACTGGGCACACTGCATTGTGGGGACTGCTACTGGGGGCACTGCATAAGGGGGAACACTACGTAGGGCACTGCATTTGGGGGGACCACTACTGAGGGCACTGAGTAAGGGGAACTAATTGGGGGCTGTATAAGGGGGACCACTACTGGGGATACTGTATAAGGGGCACTTCTATGGGCCTGCATAAGAGGGACCACAACTGCATACTGGGGGTACTGTATAAGGGGTACTACTGGGGTTAAGGTGCATATGGATAGGAATGTTCAGCGTGAAAATAAAGGGGTGTGTCATGTTGACACGCCCCATTTTTAAGTGACCACGCCCATTTTTTTTCCACGCACGCCTTCGGCGCACGCACATAACGGGGTGATGAGGGGGGAGGGGGCTCCCTTTTCAAATTTGCCCTGGGCTCCAAATACCCTAGTTACGCCTCTGCACCCATGTGTTACACCCTTGTGTTACATCCTTGTGTTACACCCATGTGTTACACCCATTTGTTACACCCATGTGTTACACACATTTCTAACATCCATGTGTTACACCCATTTCTTATATCCATTTTTTACATCCATGTGTTACATCCTTGTGTTACATCCTTGTGTTACACCCATTTTTTACATCCATGTGTTACATCCATTTTTTACATCCATGTGTTACATCCTTGTGTTACACCCATTTTTTACATCCAGGTGTTACACATGTTTTACACCCATGTGTTACACCCATGCCTTACATAACTATTAGAAATAAATAAAATATTTTAAAAAATAATAACATTTAAACATGTATACAGTATGTAAAAGTTTCCATACCATGATTTGATATGTCTACCTTTACATTGAAATGTTATGTGCACTGTAATGTACTATTCTCGGTCAGTGGGCCTGATTCAGCAGAGGACGCAATGGCAATATTTACTCAGAACGAGCATTTGTTTACTGTTGCGCAAATGCACTGCGAATGCACAGCAATTGCAATGTGATTGTGTTTGCATAGAGGATACATCCATCCAAGTAAGTGACAGGCCAGCATTTTGGGGAGATAACGGGGTGGTCAGAGAAAAATGCAATAGTGTCGGACTGTTTGAACACCGTTTCACAGGTGTGCATAAATTAGCCCTTGCTAACTTACAGGGCTGCTTACAGAAATGTCCCGAGCTGGTTTTCCATCCCAGTCCGCCCCTGAAAAGGGACATGGCCTATTGGGTAGGGGGCATGGCCTCGCGGCCCTACTCCCATAGTCCCGACTCCCATGCTTTTTATTGGGAGGGCTCGGGAGGTGCAGGAGGTGCGGACTGCCCTGTGTGCAGTGTCGGCTCCCTCACAGTGTCAGGAGCTGAGTGCTGCACTTAATACTACAGTACAGCATCTGGCTCCTGTCACTGAAGGGGAGTCTGCACCTTGGTGTCACCCCTCTGCGGCTGACACCCGGGTGCAGCCCGCACCCCCCTTGTGACGCCACTGCAACTCTGAACCAGGCCAATAGTTGTCATTTTAACTCGGTAACAAGTTCTCAATAGCTTTAGAAAGAATGTGAAAATAAAACTGAATAGTAAATGTTTATTTTGTTTTGTAATTACTTCTAAATATTCTACATATATAACTGTATCACGTGTTCAGAGTTAAAAAAATTTAATATGTGACATGTTCACTACATTCATCCTGAATTGTCAGTGTGGCCAACTCCTACATCATACTCAGTGCTTTATAGTTTATCAGCAACTAAACAGTTGTGTCTGTAATGGCCAGCTCTTCCTCTCTTGCAAACTGAACAGCATCATGTACATTATAAAAGAGCATCTTATGAATATCCTTGTTTTGTTTTCCAAAGTAGCCCCCTCTACTGAGAGCATCAATGACAGCAGTATTACAGCAAGCCAAGAGAATGCTAATTTGTACTTCCTTGTAATCTTTCAATAATGTATTTAGTGCATTGATGCCAGTTGTGTCTAAAAAGGCTATTGAAGAGCAATCAAGAATAATTGTTTGCAAGTCACTTTTGTCATTCACAAGCTGTATATGCAAATCGTTGTTATCTGCACTTTTTATATCATCTGCTTGCTTTCTCTTTGCCTGCTTCTTTACTTTCTTTTCCATTTTTTTCCGCCGTATTATTTCCAGGCCTGGATCCATGCCAATCTTTTTGTACAGGGACTGTAGAAAGTAGCCTTTGTTTGCATAGTATAGAGGGGATTCAAAGCGGAATATCTTGATTTTGGGAATGGGTAAAAGATTTTCGTATTTGTCTCCGTCCTCATAAAAGACAGAGTTCTGAATCTGGCTAAGCATGGTCGTGTTGGGTATCTGGGTGCGTATAATAATGCATAACATAGAGAAGACCACTCCTACTATGAGACCGATTTCTGTACTGACCAGCGCAGAGGAACACACAGTGGTGCTCCAAATAATTGCGTCTATTTTGTTCAAGCGCCATTGAGCCGGGAAATCTTTAAATTTCCGAAGCGCTCCTCGTAAACTGACAATAATTATACAGGCCAAAACACATTTTTGCAGTGAGTAAAATAATGGCGCAAAGAAAAGCAACACCAGCAGAACCACAACCGCACTAACAACACTGGAAGCCTGTGTTTTACACCCCGTTGAGGTTTTCACAAGAGTCTTGGCGAGAGCAGCACTGGTAGCAAAACAGTGAAAAAATGATGGAATTATGTTGCAGAACCCAATGGCAAACATCTCCTGGTTGGCTTCCACACTGTAGGCATATTTTTTGGCAAACATTTCTGACAAAGATATAGTGAATGCAAAACTTACAACTGCAAGAGGAATAGCATCCACTGCAATTTTACCGATTAACCCAAAATCAGGCACTTTAGGTGGTATAAATCCTGTTGGGATTTTTCCGGAGACACTTGAACCATATACTCCGTTTAGGTTACAGAAGTGTGATACAAGTGTTGCCACTACAATGACAACCAGTTCTGTTGGAAGAGGGATCTTAATTTTGTCTTTGTAGCGATCTCCAAGCTCCTTGGCTGCGACTAACACTGCTATACATATGGCACTTGTTATCACATCACAAACATTGGTGTGATGAATATTTTTAAATATATTAATCCAAGTTATAATTAGCATTCCTGTGGCTGGACTACGGGGGATTTTCACTCCAAGAAGATATTTCACTTGGGCTGTTAAAATTGTCAATGATGCACCAGTAGCAAATCCATCCAACATTGGTTCGGACAAATATATAGATAGAAACCCCAAACGAAATATTGCCATAACGATCTGTAGGAAGTTAAACAGCAATTAGGTTCAAACAACTCAAATTCATTTAATCCTGATATTTTAATAAATTACTCAGATATCTATAGTATAACTTTTGCATTTGCTTATTTGAATATTGTTGCTAGGGAGGATAGTTTTGATGTTACCTTGTTTCTTTTAGTGAGTCTGTCTGTAGCGCTTCAAATACTGACAGGAAGAGCTAAACCAAGAAGGCTGAAACAAACTGTGTATGGGTAGATGTTCTGTATCAGCATTAGCAAACCATGTGGCAAAGGCATGGATTCAAAGGTTTGCAATATAAATGGAATTACAGAGAAGCCTGTTCTCCTTTTGGCTTATTTACATTTGTAGGGATTGTTGCTTGGAAGCCTCACTAAAACTGTTTGAATGTTTTTGTTAATATTTTAGCATCACAATATACATATAATTCAGTAATGAACACTCATTTATTCTATATTGGATAGTTTAACATTTTTTTTTCACTTTTTGTTTCAATTTTAATTTTTTTGCACTTTTTTTGTCACTTGGAGGAAAGTATGTTTGTTGCCATCAGCTGTTTCCTAAGGATTTATGAAATAGAACAGTGGTTCTCAAACTCGGTCCTCAGGACCCCACACAGTTCACATTTTGCAGGTCACCCAGCAGGTGCACAAGTGTAATCATTACTCACTGACACATTTTAAAAGGTCCACAAGTGGAGCTAATTATTTCACTTGATTCAGTGTGGAGACCTGGAAAACATGCACTGTTTGGGGTCCTGAGGACCGAGTTTGAGAACCTATGAAATAGATTATGTGGCTTTATGATTCGTACCTCCCAGAACCTGCTGAGGATGCCCTTTTGAGGGGAGCTGAATATTTACTTGCTGAGGAGCGGGATTTG
This sequence comes from Taudactylus pleione, assembly GCA_031769625.1. Taxonomy (NCBI): domain Eukaryota; kingdom Metazoa; phylum Chordata; class Amphibia; order Anura; family Myobatrachidae; genus Taudactylus; species Taudactylus pleione. The sequence goes on from JAUIMM010000272.1 coordinate 744,315, forward strand.
AACACCATTACCACAGTCAGTGTCTTGTGGTCAAGGAGTAGGGGATAAGGAGGCCCTTCTTTTAATGAGAGTCTGATGAATTATCCAGCCATTGGCATAGGATGGAGTGTGTGGCAAGCAAGGTAATGGCCCATTTACTGTGGTGATAAGGTGCCATGGGCCACTTGTGCTAGGGATTGACAGTAAACCAAACTCTACAAAGCATGTCGTGAGACTGACATGCTCAGTAGGTGTGGGAACTGTCAGGTAATGACATCACTGGTAGGATGGTCAGAGTTCAGACAAACTGTCAGTAACTGTAATGTGGCTTCTACTTAGTAATTGTATTTTTTGGATACTCCTTTCATTAGCACCAACCTGGAGACAATGATACGATGGGGAACTTCCAGTAAGCAAAGAGGATGGGGGAGAGCTGTTCTGGGAGTAGAGAAGAGAGATCTGCAGCAGCGAGGTTGGGGGTTAAGATATTTACCATAATGTACCACCTATGGCTGATTTGATGGTTTGGATAATTTGTGTCCTGGTTTCACAGCTAGAGCACATCAATGATCACAAAAAATTACATTTAGCTACATAAAGCTATTAGCATTTAACAAATGTTATATCTGTTCTAATCTAAGAAAAAATGTGAATTGATTGCTTCCTATATAGTGCATTGTTTATGCATAGCAATTACAGTATATATGGCTATATGTTTCTTTAGATTTGAAAACTGAACTTCTGTAACAAACTTTTTTTTTTCCTAAACTGAAACAATTTTTTATTATATATATTATGTTTAAAACAGCAATCCTACATGGCAACTTAAGACAAAATACCAAACAATGCATTCTTAAAAGTACTTAACTGTCCTCCTGAAAATCATTATCTCCTTTTGAAAATGTCACTCACTCTCAGTTTCAGTATGTCATAGCAGAGGGGAGAGATGGAGGTAGAGGATTTTACAATACAGACAGCTCACTACACCATGCGCACTGTGACAGTGGTTTCCAGGGAACTTAGATGACACTATGCAAATCTAGAAATCGTTGACAGCAGTCTGAAGAAATAAACCAAGATAAAATAGTAATTGCCATGTTTCTTTTTATAGCCTGCTGTAACCAGATTGTGGGTGTTTGGCATTGCTTATAAACATTTAGCACTCTTGACCCCCACATCCCATCCAAATTATGTATTATTATGTGTATTTACTTTTTGTCATTCTTATATTCATGTGTATGTACTGTGATATTATTGTATAACATGTATTTTTAAATGTTGCCATGTAGGGTCACCCACACCCATACTGCTAATGTGATTGGAAATCCATCTATTCACATCCAGCTAGCATTATTAAGGGTTGCATGAGAGCTGGACAGACCTATTGGGGACAGGTTTCAAGTGACATTCACAACAAATTAAAGTCTGGGTGAGAGGTCAGTAGAAGTGAATCATTGTGAGATCAGCAAGGTTAAGCAAGGTGCAGTTGTGGTTCAAAGGGGATTGTTCATTGTTGGATGTAACCTGGACAGTTCTATAATTACTACTGGCGTAGATCAGTGAGGATCGACTGCATGTAATGGAGCATACACACGGGATGATCAGACAACGATCAGATATCGTTGTCTGATCGTCCTCCATGTGCTGGATATTCGATATTGAACATCCAGCAACATGCACCAACCCCCAAACAACGTAACGATCCGCGATCGACGATTGCGGGTCCCTTTTGTAAACAGGCTAACCTGGTCGATATCGACTAGGTTGGCCTGCATGTACGGGCGATGGTCGATATCGACCGCCCGCGCATCGACCATCGTGTGGTCGTTATAAGGGGTTTAAAAAGGACTATTTAAACGATTGAATGATAAACTATATGGTTATCGTTTAAATCTGCCTTTTTATCTGACCGTGTGTATGCACCATAAGATGTAGCAGTGGCAGCAGTAAGTGGTCTGAGAATTCTCTGCTCCTTTGTGTACGTTGGTAGAGAAGTGAAGAGCAGTCTGAGCAGCTGCTTTGTGAATCGTGGTTACTAGGAAAGGACACTGGGGAGATATACTGTAGGTATATTTGCATGTTTTTGGGGGGGTGTTGTGACATATATTAAAAGGGTGCATTTTCACCCAGTGTTTGACTAAGTCAGTGGTTCCCAAACTTTCTTGAATCACAGCGGCCTAGAGTAGGGCAGAGAAAGGCCTAAAGTTTCTTATTGAGAAGTTTAGAAAAAAATATTAAATTCAGTAAATTGTGCTTACCTGTCATGCTGGGGTTCAGTTATGTTGTGGTGGACAGGGGTGCACTTCTGTTTGCCCAGATTTTTTTATGGTTGGCAGGCACCAGCACTTTTTTGGGATGTACTCGGGATCTTGGCGCAAACATTGCCGGGCCTCCGAATCCTGGCGGCTGCAATCCCGATGGTGAGTATTAGGGTTAGGCACTAGGATGAGGGTTACGTTCATGCTGGTGGGGGGGGGGGGGGTTGGGTTAGTCTGTGGGAGAGTTAGGCTGTGGGGAAGGTGGGTATAGTGGTAGGGTTAGGGGAAGGGTTAGGGGAAGGGTTAGATTACGTACCTTCATGGATCAGGATTTCCATCGTTGACCATAAATAAATTGATATGGTCATGGACCCAACTAGTGGCACCCCTGCAGCTGCCTCACAGGACCCAGTTTGGGAACCACTGACCTAGGTGATTTATTTAACCCACTTCTATGTACCAGGAGGGACAGGTTTACGTGTAAGGTCTGACCTATTGGTGTATCAGTCAGCTAGAAAGGCTAAATATTATCCAGGTATCCTTACACCTTTTTCATGGAAATGCTGCTATAATGAATACAATATTTATCATCCTTAACTAAGTAAATTTTTGATTTGTAATAAATTTTCATTAAAGCTTCTTATTAAAATTACTAGGATTAAAAATCAGAATGAAAACAACCTAGATAGGCTCACTTATCTCACCTCAAAATGCACGAACATACCCATCACTTCTCCAAATTTCACTTCATGACGTTCTGCTTCCTGCAAACTGCCAGGACATACACACAGATGCCCACATGTCCTTCACAACTGCCCCCCAGACCTCATAACATGCTCCCAGACTTTGCCATTTGTCTATCAGTTTTTCTTACCATGTGCCCATCAAACCTCCTTGGATGTTTGTCCACATGAACATGCCTGCTCAGACCTCCCCAAGACTTCCCCACATGCCTCTTACAGGCCCATCAGACTTCCCATACATGCCTCCTCCACTTTTATTTAACTTTGAACGTGTTGAATGTGGAAATACTAATTTATTTTGACATATACAGTACCTGAATTAAGTTTTGCCATGGTACATGTTCTTTAAACTTTCCCTATTTTCACCAAAGATAGTGTAATGTTTCCTGATCAACTGCTGTTACTTTCTGCCCAACCTATTTGTTCTTCTGCAAAATGTGCCAACAGACATAAAAACATAACATGCATTCTGAGGTCTTGCTTGTGTCACTGCCCTTAGATCCCATTAGATATCAAAATAGAGCAATAGCTCTATAAATGTGTAGGTGTTATTATACCCATAGTCTATGGGCAATTGAATTTAAACTTTGTTCAGTATCATAAAAAAAAAAAATTCCAAATGGCTGCGTTGAGGTTGATAAGTTTAACTTTGAACTGTTACTTTCCAATGCCTCTAGCCTACTTTCAATCAATACATCTTAGTCCATGGCTAATGTATGTTTCATGTCTAACACTTTTATAGCTCTGGCATTGATTGTTTTTTACGTCATTTGTGACCTTAATAAGACACATGAGAAATAGATCTATATTATATATCTATCTTTTTGATACAGGGGAGATGTATCAAACCTTGGAGAGAGCAAAAGTGGAGAAAGATGGGGGAGAGTTATGAAAGATTGGTGAGAGAAGTACAACCAATAAGCTTCTAAGTGTCGTTTTACAGGCTGTGTTTGAAAAATGACAGTTAGGAGCTGATTGGTTGGTACTTTATTTATTTCCAAGGTTTGTTAAATCTTGGCAAAGAGATTCTCCTGGGGTTTAAATAATGTAGTCTCTACAACCAAAACTGAATTAGATTGTAACTCTGTTTCTTTCTTTTTCTAAAACTATGCAATATATAAATGCATTGCATCTATTTCATTCCCAAACGTAATCCTTCGTATTAATAATTCCTAAACTGTCGAGTGTATGAATAGACCAGTTATATTCCTGCTTCCTTTTCTGGTGTTCAGCGATGCCAATATCTTTAAGCACACTTGTTGTTTTAAATTCGTTGTCCTGAGATATGACACAAAGCTACTGTCTGGGTACAACCACATTCAATGCAGAGAGTGCAATAATTGTGTTGTATCTCATGGCAACAATAATGAAAGTCTCTGCCTAATGACCGTAATACTTTTAGCAAAAGTTAAAGTTACAGGAGGCTACTTTTAGCCCATACATTATTTATCTGAAGGCAACATTGTTTTATTTGTGAACCTCACCTGATATACGCCAGCAATGAATGTCAGTGCAGCTGCAATGCTGATCGCATAGCATTCTTTTCCACATTCAATGTCCACCAGGCCCAAACTAATGTTGACCGTTGTTGTCACATTCATGAAGTCACTGGTGTTTGCTGCTTTGATAATATCATCATCCAGGTCAAAACCTGCCAACATAACTTCTCGATCCACTACTTGCCCGACCATAAGACTTAGCAAACTGAAGATGCCAACGGACACATGACGAGAGGTCCCCATTATGAAATATATGATGTTGGCAAAAAAGGATGTGTACAAGCTGTAAATGGGTTTCAGACCTGCTAGGAGGGAATAGGCGATTGCTTGGGGCACTAATATAATACCAATAATAAGACCAGACATGACATCTCCCCATGCATTTTCTTTGAAGTCGTATTTTGGAAGCCATCGAATGACAGGAAAAAAGCCTGTGATTGTCTTCTTGGCCTTCTTGCCGGAACAAGCACATTTCTTTTTTAACTTTGCTTTCAAAGATGTCAAGACATTCACACTGTTGTTAGACTTTCTTTCCAGGTGTATATGGACACATGATGGGTTTTCTTCAGTCACATCTTCCATTTTCATTTAGTTTTGTATCATTGAGCTCTAAAAATGAAACGTAAACACAGGTAATTGTAGGACATGAAAGTATTCTACCAAATTTGCAAAATGTTTATGAATAAAATTCCCATTTGTTTACTCTTACATTAAGAAATGACGTGCCATGTAGACTTTTTATTGGCGTAGGTGATATGCAGAAATAATTGCCTACTTAGCCGTTCACAGCTTAAAATGTACTGTATGAATAGAAAAATCATACTTATTTGTTTATGTATAGGTATATTTGTGTGTGTGTGTATAAATATATATTATTTATTTATTTAGATGTTTCCTCATATATCTATTTACGCCATGTGGCGCAAGTTAGCCACGCAGAGCAGTGTAGCGCAGTGACTTTTTCTTTAAATTAGCATCTTATTTGCACCACAGACGCAGTGAAACACCTCTCACGCTGTACCAGAGACACTGGGCCGCGACTTTAGCACTTAGTATACAGATTCATCACTCATTTGCACACAGATTTACAAATTTAATAAACTGTACCAAATTAATCAGTGCAGTCTCTGTAAGCAGTTTTATGTCTTCCAATTGTTTAATTTGTAAGACTAATATGTACACTAGAGCAAAAAAGACTGTCGGCGCGAGCCGAGCTGCACAGGCTGTTTGGCGTGCCTGCGGCAATAGTGTATGAGGACATATCTGTATATAAATATAGAGAAAGAGAGAGAGTGATAATAAAAACAAACCCTGAATACGGTATTGTATAAACTTGTATACACAAATATTAACAATCCTCATGTTGGATGCTTGGCAGCAATAGATCGGAAAAATAAACTTACAAAGACAACACAAGAAGGCGCTCATAGTGTAGTCCTGTTCTGTTTTTGTATGTGGACACATATACAGTAAATATATATAAATAGAGAGAGAGATAGAGGAGGGGGAGAGAGAAAATAGAAAGAGAATATTAAAGTAGTGCCATTGTGCCTACTTACCAAAAAAAACCAATGTTCTTTTATTGACTGATTAGTTTATATCTTTACAATAAGTACAAAAGTAAATTATGTGCCATTTCAAAGAGCAGTAATAAAACCCTCTCAAGAAGTCTTCCACACAAAACTCATAGGCATTACAGGTCTTATTTGAAACTCCTGAATGGTGTCCTGTATTTCTTATGGAAATACTATTTAATATGTAACTTGGGGAACTCCTCAATTGGGAAAATATCATATGACTTTTGTGTCACTTACACCCATCAGCCATAACATTTAAACCACTGACAGGTGAAGTGAATAATATTACTTATCATGTTACAATGGCAGCTGTCAAGGGGTGAGATATATTAGGCAGCAAGTGAACAGTCAGTTCTTGAAGTTAATGTGTTCGATGCAGGAAAAATGGGCAAGTGTAAGGATCTGAGCGACTTTGACAAGGGCCAAATTGTGATGGCTAAAGGACTGGGTCAGAGCATCTCCAAAATGGCAGGTTTATGGGGTGTTCCCGGTATGCAGTGGCTGGTAACTACCAAAAGTGGTCAAAGGAAGGACAACCCGTGAACCAGCAACAGGGTCATAGGCGTCCAAGACTCATTGATTTTTGTAGGAAGCGAAAGCTGATCCGTCTGCTACAGTAGCCGACAGAAGGGCTACTGTAGCACAAATTGCTGAAAAAGTTAATACTGGCTGTGATAGAGAGGTGTCAGAACACACAGTGCATTGCAGTTTGCTGTGTATGGGGCTGCATAGCCACAGACTGGTCAGAGTTGCCATGCTGACACTAGTCCACCACTGAAAAAGCGCCTGCAATGGGCATGTGAGTATCAGAACAGGATCATGGAGCAATGGAAGAAGGTGGCCTGGTCTGATGAATCAAGTCTTCTTTACATCATAGCGATGGCACCAGGATGCACTTTGGGATGAAGGCAAGTCGTGGGAGACAGCGTGATGCTCTGGGCAATCTTCTGCTGGAAAACCTTGGGTCCTGGCATTCATATGGATGTTACTTTGAAATGTACCACCTGTCTAAACATTGTTGCATACCAAGTACACCCCTTCATTGCAACGGTATTCCCTGATGGCAGTGGCCTCTTTTAGCAGGATAATGCTGTTTGTTCAAGAATGATTTGAGGAATATGACAAAGAGTTCAAGGTGTTGACCTGGCCTCCAAATTCCCCCGATCTCAGTCTGATCGAGCATCTGTGGAATGTGCTGGAACAACAAGTATGAAGCATGGAGGCCCCGCCTTGCAACTTATAGGATCTGCTGCTAATGTCTTGGGGAAGGATACTACAGGACACCTTCAGAGGTCTTGTGGAGTCCATGCCTCAAGGAGTAAGAGCTATTTTGGTGACATGAGGGGGACCTACACAGTATTAGGCAGGTGGTTTTAATGCTATGGCTTATGGTTATATGTTTAACTTTTTTAGAATCATAGAGCCCTTATACACTATGTAGACAAGTGATTGGACACCCCCGCGCACGCGAAATGTTGTGCTCCTGCAGCAGACACTTGTTCATTAAGGTATAAAATGAGAAGTATACAGATGTTCTCGATAACTCTGTACTCTCATTGTGGCAGTTCTACGGGAAAAAACAAATGTTTTTATCAGGACGACAATGCCACCTATCATGTTTCCAGGACGATGCTGGACAGGTATACAGAAAGTTTGGTAACCTGGATAGACTGGCCAGCTCAGAGTCCAGATCTTAACCCCACTGAGAACCTCTGGGACGAATTGGAGCGACGGGTGCATTCTAGGCCGACTCGACTTTCTTCAGTATCACAGTTGGTCACTGTACTTAAGGCAGAATGGCAAAACATATTGCCTGCTGTTGTCCAGGAACTTGTGGTCAGTTTGCCAAGAAGGATGTCTGCAGTAATCACTGCACATGGTGGATCTATAAAGTACTGATGGCAATAAAATCTCATTGATCTATTTGCGGTCAGTGTCCAATCACTTTTGTCTACATAGTGTACTACAAATAAAGTTTAAACACTAATACATATGGTATTATAAATGGTTATAATTTATATTGTTTAAGAAATCTAAGTAATAACTTGGCATATACCAATGACTAAACACATACGGGCCGTGGCGCTGGAATGTGGGTTAAACAGGACTTATATAATGCAGGGACATAAAAGGTAGACAATAGAAATACAGACGTGAAAGTAAATGATAGTGAAGGACCTGCTCATGAGAGAGCTTATATCCTTACTGGAAGAGGGCATAGCTGAACCAAACAAGTGTTGCTCAAAGTGGACATTGGAACAGTGGTGAGGGTGCACTAGCATGGGTTGAATAGGTGGGAGTAGGGTAAAGTATAATACAGATCTCCGTTTTCACAGAGCAGTTAAAGATTTGAAGGTGGTTGAGTCTGATGGCATGGTAGGAAATTCCATATCTGGGTAGTTGCACAGCAGAAGTCTTGTAGCCTGCAGTGAGAGGTAGTTATCAGAGGTGAGGTGTCAGAGGTACTGTAGATATAAAAGAAGGAAGAGTATTTAGAGATGAGATTTGAGATGTATAAAGGATGATAGGTGAGGACTTTCTATGGGAGGGTGAGTCATTTGAATTTGGTTCTGGAGGACACAGGAGCCAGTATAGGAATTTGTGGCGTGGTGCTGCAGATGTAGAGTGGCACCTGAGGAAGATCATCCTTGCTTTGGGGCTTAATATGGAGGGATAGATTGGAAAGTGGTTGCGATAGTTAAGTCGCAGATAATAAAATAATGGACATGACTACCAGCAAAAGTACATATGCATTTGTCCTTTCTTGATTTTGAATAGGCTGGAAGGGATGAACAAGTTTATAGTATAAGTAATGTATTAGCGTGTTCACAGAATTGCGACTCCTGTAGGCCTGGACGCAGATACTCCTGTCAGGGTTGCATAAAAATCGGATTTAAAAAAAATAAAATAAATCAAAAATGGATTTATTTGATTTAAATCAGATTTTTTTTTCTATCATTTAAAAAGGATTTTTATAAAAAGAAAATGTATGTAAACGTTTTAAAATTTTAAAACATTTACTTTAAAAAAAATGTAATAAAAAATCCTATTTAAATCTAAAAAAGCTGATTTAAATCATATAAATCCGTTTTTTATTTTTTATTTTTATTTTTTTAAATCCGATTTTTATGTAGCCCTGACTTCTGTCATGTTATGTATCTCTATGTATCAGCTGTCTCTGATTGGCTGACTGTTCCTTAACTTCTGTAGCTTATCGTGTTTAAATCATTAGCATATGTGTATTCTTTGTAGAGCTACTGTATATAATATGAAGTTTTGGACAGTTATTCACATTACTTAATTGACAGTTCCACTTTGTTTACTGCAATAAAGAAGATTCCTATTTCATCATTTAATGTGTGACAGTTAAACAGAAACCAAATAACTTGTTAATTAAAATTTTTTTAAACAATTGTTTTAAACAATAATGCTTAGTTTATGTAGACCAGGGGTAGGCAACCTTCTGTCACTATCAGTGTGCAGGACAAAATCTAATTAAGGTCAGTTTGGCAGATATATAATATTATCCCCATGTCTCTCTGATGCTATCAGACCTCTCCATATTCTCATTGTATGCCATCAGACTGCTCCAGGTGCCCCTTATACTGTATGACATAGATACCCATTATAACCCATCAGACTCCTCCAGATGCCCCTAATTTGCCATCAGACCCCATAAGATGCCACTTACAATTCATATATGCTCATCAGATTGTCCCCCCAAACCCACAATTGTCCTTTACCTGCTTTGAGACTGGAGCCCATGAAGAGAGATGAGACAACCCATTTTCTTCCACAAGCCCACATTGGAGCTCTGACTGTGACTTTGACCAGCTTTGTGGTCCTCCCCCCAGCCACATGTACAACCCTGCATCTACTCCCAGTCAGGAGTCAGACAGATGCCATGACGCTTAAGTGTTAAGTGTGGTGGGTTTGGGCGAACCTTGAATTAGACAATATGATACATTAAATATGTTCCAAATGTGCTTCACCCCCTCCCACTAAATGTACTGTGTGAGTTTACACAGATCTCATACCATAAGGCTTAAGATTGTTTTCAAAGATATCAGTATTGTGTAAATCGGTTGTATGAACTGCAAACATTTAATCTAAATAAGCAATAAATTATATCAGCATAATTTTACTTTATACGGTGATTAAACAACATCTATCTTAAAACGTTATTATTAAACGCTGATATTAAAATCAATAAGTAAGCATTGGCATTGCAATATAATCTTTATATGTATCATATCGGGTACTATGATTCTGGAAAAGTAATATTTAAGTGTACATAAGTCATATGACTATTATTTGTATCGGTTTCCCAAACCATGCACAAATTAAATAATATTTCTGCATGTTATATCGGCATCCGTTGTGCTGCAGTGGCGACCTGATATGTTGTTATATTATTTATCGAGCTAATGATATATTGACAAGGATGTACCCAACTTAAGGGAAAGAAAAGCACACAAAGAAAGAGGGCTCTGCTCATGAGAGCTTACATTCTAAAGGTAGGGCTTATCATATAATTGTTATAAAAACTATTTAGAGCTTATCTGTGCAAAATACTTCAGCCATTGGTATTAGTGATTACTATAGCCCAGTGGTTCCCAAACTTTTTCAAATCATGGCGCCTTAGAGTATCAGCATTTTTTTCACGGTACCCCAGGGCCAAAAGTTTCTCATTGAGAAATTTTGCAAAAATTAAATTAGGTAAATTGTGCTTATATGGCACTCTTAGGTTCAGTTATGTGGTGGTTGACAGGGCTGCACTTCTTTTTGTCCACATATTGTTTGATTTGCAGCCATTAGCACTGGTTTTGCCTATCAAACTGACTAAAAATAATTTTATTTGGTACTGGACCACCAACCCGAGGCACCCCTGCAAGTGTCCTGAGGCACCCCAGGGTGCCACGGCACATAGTTTGGGAACCACTCCTATAGCCCATAGTTGCTGACCTCAGGGGTTGCCAGCCAGATTGGCACAAAGAGTGCATGTTGGCTGCAAAGGTAGGCTGTGTCATGGAGGCACGATTGCATCATCGTGGCGCCTCTCTCTGCTATACAGTGCAGAGAAAACAAGCATTAGATAGCGGAGGCGCGGATACAAATGAGGGAATCGCGTCATTCCCCCGGACCACCCACTTGTGCTCTGTAAATTGGCAGCCACAGGGGGGGGGGGGGGGCGATTGACTGGAAAGTGGTGTGCGGGCGGCTAGAAGGGGGTACAGGAGACTTCCCCACTTATCTGGACAGCCAGACGCACCACTCGATTTTAGGGGGACGAACTTTCAGGGAGAGTAGGTAAGTATGCTATAGCCTCTTCTGAACGTTTCCATCTTTTCCTACTTTGGTTGAGAAATGTGTGAATTTCTACTAGAGAAGCCAATCCCAGGATCGGGATTGGTGGTATTCTGGGTTTTAGCGGAAAGAATAATTTGAATCCCGGGATTGGTGCCTCCAATACTGGGATTTTCGTGATTTATCTGCGCAGCTGTGCGGCTACGTGTGATGTCATAGGGATAGTGCTGCAAAACTGCTTTTAAAGCTGCACCCGGTCACTCTGGAGTGCTGCTATTGATGTTAAGCAGAGGCCTGGCTGACTCTGACAGTGACACTGTCTCAATCCCTGGACCCTGTCTGTGCCTAAGGCGAGCAGCGCTAGTGCTACCTCAGGGGGGGAGGACTGGGCTGACTTGCTGGTGTGGGAGTCGTTGCCTCTGCCTGCTGTCTGCAAGTGCCTGGGCCCTGGGCTGGCTCTTCTTCCCTGCCTGCACTCTGGCTCTGCAAAACTGGTTGAAAACTGAAGACTGCTGTAACTTCTACAGAGTCAAGTGAATGTATGGTGCACAGTGTCACACACAGCCTAGTTTTTGTTAGTGTGGGATGGTCTTTTTTATATTTTTTTTCTGTGTGGCTGAACCAGCCCATGATGTACAGTATGTTAGTTATTCCTGTGGTGTGGGGGCTGAGGATGGGGGCCATGAAATTTTTATTTTTTTTCCTTGAACAGACTCTCAAAGTACTGTAGTTTTTTCTTAAAAAATTACCTAAAATGCTTGTTTGGCACCTTTTTCTATACATTTTCATAAAATCAATACAGTTAAATATGTTGATATGTGCTGCAAATACAAATTACTAGATTATACATTATTTCTTAAAAAAGAGAAATAATTGGTACATTAAACTGTTATTGCAGATTTAAATACTGGAGTAAATTTTTCTGAAACCTTTTAGATACAATAGTCCTAATGACCGTATTGCTGTTTGATATATTCTAAATTCATTCTGGGCAACCTAGCAGATTTTGGGGCCTTACACGCGATGTTCATCTCCTCCAAGAGGCTGTATAGTACTTTTTCTTTCTCTTTTTTAATGTTGCTTAAAAAAAGTACAATTAAAGACTTTAATAACATTTCACTTTAAAACGATTTGAGATCTCCACTGTTGTTCAGTGTGATTCCAATACAGGTTGAGTCTCCCATATCCATATATTCCAAAATACGGAATTTTTTTAGCACGACTGAGATAGTGAAACCTTTGCTTTTTGATGGTTCAGTCAGTGTACACAAACTTTGTTTGAGCCACAAAATTAGAGAAAATGTTTTATAAAATGACCTGCAGGCTGTGTGTATAAGGTGTATATGAAACATAAAAGCATTCTGTGTGGGGTTCCATTCCCAAGATATCTCATTATGGTATGCAAATATTCCAAAATACGGAATATCCCGATATCCAAAGCATTTTGGATATGGGAGACTCAACCTGTATTGTTACTATTAGCCACCAGCACAGAGGCAGCAGCACAGCCCACAGCGATAGTAATGAATGATGCTGTGTCAGCCATAGCATTAGTGCGCTCTAATGTGCACGGCAGTAATAGTAATGCTTAGTAGTATGCCATAAATAATAGTATGACAATAATCCTCATGATTAATGAAAAGGTCATTCATAATCCAACAGCAGAATGAAGGCCAAATAATGTCTAGAGATTTTGCAGTAACACCCAATAACGTACCATCTAAAGTTGTATGTCCATTTATGTCACCAGCAGTTGTAGTAACTAATAACTAGCAGTAATAATAATGCCTAGTAATAAATTAGGAGTGACAGTAATGACAAGCAACATACCATCAGCAAAATTAATGCTTATTAATAAGCCACTAGCAGTGGTAATGCAAAATAATATATAACAAGTAGTAGTAGTGACAATGACGAATAATACCAATTAATATATCACAGTAATAGTAGTGCACAATAATACGTCAGCATTATTTGTAGTACATAGCTGGGCTGCCGATAGAAGGGACACATCTAGGGGCACAGCAGGTTAAGAAGTTTTTCTCCACCCATATACACATGTGCCATCTCCCTGACCGGCATTTTTTATAAAGCGAAGCGACTGCTCGTACTGAACTGAGGCCCCACCCAGTGTGTTGACATCGTACAGTCGCAGAAAGAAGAGGTGGCTGAGTGGTAGCGGGATCAGTGTTTACTTTGTGTGAGCCAAGGACTGTGATTGGAGCTTGTCAGTATCTATGGTAAGGATATTACTACCAAAAAATTAGACCATGTAATGTGTGGACCATCCGCCTCACTGAGGTGCATGTGTTGGGTGTACACTTGCTTGTCGCTACTTGGTGTATCTAAATCTGTGGGACTCAATGTATACTGTGTAAACTTCATTTGATATAAATAAATTCTATTTTTTAAACTCTCCTCCCAAGAAGAGATAGGCCTGTGATAAATAAAAAAATTGTCATAATTAACAAAGGGAAAAACCAAATCAGGCGCAAATAAGTGTCCCAAAGAAAAAGTCTTTCAATCATAAATATCCCTCAGAGTGTTATTTTATTCCTTTAAGCAAAGTCCTTCGTAGCATATAAAAAAGGTGGAAACTGTGTACCCTCCACTATATTTAGGATATAGTAGGAAAAAAGAGTTGGGGTAGTAGTCCCCTTTAGGTATTGAGCTTACTTAAAAGCTTGAGCAGGGTGACATATATACATATTTTACTGCTGCTTCTTCTTCCAAGTATTCATAGAGGATAAATCCAACATGCAACTTAAATATGCTTCCAATAGTGCATGAATTGCTAAAAACTGCAAGCATTTATTTCACATACATTATATACATAATAAAAAGTAACCATGGAGCTAGGGGTGGCCACGTACCGAATAGTAGATGTAATGTGCCGGATGACCTCGTCCTGCCAGGTGATGCACTAATCCGAATAGAGGGTGGTTACTCGTCCCTGAGTGGCCTTGCTTCGCCTTTCTTAGGGATTCCCTCTCACCATCAATAACCACTTGTTACTGACTCCACCCACTGCACAGTGGGTGGGTATCCACTGCCACCACCAAGCTCCTACACTAGTATTTGGGACCGCTTACTTTTACCCAGGCTCTTACCTTGGCACCTGGAACCACTTTTCCCAGGTTCTATACTGGCACCTGGAGCTGCTTACTTCTGGGTATGTGTGGACAAACTGCTGCAACACTTCCTGGTTTGTGTTCCCAAAGTAATTCTCACTGCTCTCTCACCATGGACCAACTGGCATTGGGTCTTAGCCTGGAGACACTGAGCTTAATCCAGAACAGTCATAGAACAGAACGTAGTTTTGCACTATTGTGGTGGTCACAAGATACAAGCGTCTTGAAGCAAGTAGATGTTTATTGCTCAGGCTTTAAAAAGACAATAACTCCACAGCATACAGGTAATCTTCAGAAGTACAGTCCTCTCTGAGAGTCATATATAACTTTCAAAGCTACATCAGTCCTTTATATAGTTAGATGACACAACACAGCATATTGTAATTCTCCCCCAATCACACAACTATCTCCAAAAAAATAAATAAATACATCTTGTACAGTATGTCAAAGGAGCCAAACCAGTTTGTCCAAAATACTATATGATTTACACCTTCTTAGAGAACTTCCACAACACATTGAATACATGCATAGCCTCTGGAATGCATTGACTGTAAACACAGTTGGTCATTTCACACTAGGCATTTTGCCAGGTCAGGATAATTACAATCTAATTCCCTAAAAGATGGCAATTCCTTATACATTTCTGTAAGTGCATAGTCCCTACGTTTAAACATACGTTGCACAAACATTGTGATTCTACATCTGCGCACAGCGCATTAAAAATTATGGTAATCTAAATGAAAACCTTTTTATTTCCAGTCTGCTGATCTTTTGCTAACACATCTCTGCAGTGCTGGATACAGGGCTGCACATTAGCTTAAATGCATCTGTTTATATTTAAAAACATATACAAAAACACATTCCATCACCTTTTATATACACAATAGCTCCAGCTCCCAGCGCTGGACCTTGCTATGCCTAAAGCTGGGTGCACATTAGGACGACGGATCTGCCGTCCTATCTGACGACTGGTAAGTGCATACACACTTAAGCTGGGTACACACTGAGACAATGTCATTACGATTTGGCCAAATCGTAATGACATATCGTGCAGCGTGTAACATGCGATGTCGTCAGGTTTGATGTGCTGCACATCAAACCTGACGATATCGCTTGCGGCTCCATGCATGTTAATGTAGGACAAAACAAGTGATCATTCTGTCGTTCATTACATCATTCTAATGTGTACCCAGGATATAATATATCAGCCCTTCAGCCGCCATATCGTTCCGGTACACATCGTCTCAGTGTGTACCCAGCATTACCAATTGTCAGCCAGATGTGTCACAACTGGGTGGGCATTTACATGTGCCAACCCAGTTGAGCTGTCAGTCACCGGCGGCCTCTGCAGGTGACTGTGTGTCACCTGCTGACCGCTCGTGCATACAGCACAATGCACCATTATGCCTGCAGATATATTGGGCATCGGCTCCACTATACAATACCACCATTAAATGGAGCAATTTTTTTTTTAATTGGTCCATCGGCAGCCCAGACCATCAACTTTACTTGAGGAAGTGGGCAGTCTCTGGGAAACTTACCTACTTTTCTGGGCATCCTGGAGTGCCACCTGACATTCAGGAGTCTCCCGGAGATTCTGGGAGAGTAAGCAAGTATGGTTGGAAGACTAGGGAATAAGGCAGAACGTAACTGCAGTGGATGCATTAGGTGGTTTTGCTAGAGGCCCAGAGTTTTAGGGGGGCCACCTCCCCTGCACGCAGCTCACATGTAATAATGCAGCTAGGAGAGATGACCCCAGCGTTCCACTGACATAACCTATAATCTTGTATGCTGGTGGTCCTTCCACTGACGTTGGCGTGATTATTTCAGTGCCAGCAAAGAGATGGACGGAGGAGTTGCCAACTGAAGAGGCTCCATAAGGTAAGTTATAAACTGGGAACAGACAAGGCCCAAGTAAGTTTGGAAATATAACGGGGATGCATACTATAACCTGGCGCACTACTATGGGACTTGTTATAAAGTGGAGCAGGGGCTCTACTGTGGTCATACTATACACAGACAGAATCACTATGAGGCATAAAATTATTTTGGTCATTCAATTGGCTAATGTTATAAAAAATGGTTGTTTGATATTATATTATGGGGTAATGACTGTAATGTAACACTAAGTATACCCACTATAGTGGAGCACTGTGGGGAGTGATGTCTCCCTGGAAGCATTGGCGGCATTTTTTAAATTTTGTTATGGATCCCATAAAGTTCTAGCTACACAACTGGTATGCAGTCTATGAAAAGTACTGACCTATATTTTCCTATATTTTTAGGAGCACAGATTTACATACTGTTGTCTTATTCTGAGTTTAGCTTTTTGAGACCAGCCATAAATCTTCACACCGTGCATGTCAGTCTGGTGCATTGAAATATTTATATTTCTGGAGTTATAAAATGTAGTGTAAAATGAAACATTGATTTAAAAAAATAACATTCTTTCTTATCTTGATGTAATAGTCATAATAGTGTAAAAATAGAGTAACAGAAATCTCACAACCTAGTTTCCAGGAATGATTCTAGGTGGTAGAAAAATGTCATATAAATCACATTCCTGTTCACTGTACAAAAGTAAAGAGACTTTGGGACAACTATTAGTGGCTTAATCGACTGTCTAACTGCATTTTCCCCAATATTGACCTTGTAGGGTTACTACACATGTTTTTGCATACATGATGCAGCTCTAAGTGTTGATGCTTCAGTTTATTTAGCATACATATAACTTAACCCATAACAAGTTAAGGATTACGTGTCAAAGGTGTTTGCTGATTCATGCTGATACTTTATAATACAGCAAAACTGTTATGTGTCAGTAGAGGGTGCAGCTAAGGTTTGAACCTCATAAGTTTTTATCAGGGCGGAACAATTTTGGGATACCCTGTTTGCTGACATGTTTGTTCTTGGTGAGCTTGAATACTGTGCTATCTTAAATTATGTTACCTGGAACCTAGTTGTTCAAAAAGTTGTATTCTGTGAGTTTCTTATTGTATGAGATTATACTGCCTCTCACCTGGTATCATTGTGCAATGCCTCCGACAAATCTTGAGTGGAGTCTTCAGGGTGGTAGGTTTATTATGTCCTACCAAGTGTCATCTTGGGAAACCACTACCTCTTTACATACGCTCTCACATTAATTAAAGGACATAACTAGAACAGTGGGTTGATGACTCCTGGCATATTTATTGATAGATCGCTTTGGTATAATGGGTAGTGTGTTTACCATGTGAAAAGTGTATTGCAAATTAATGATTATCGATAGTATCAACAAGGCAATAGAATGGCAGAGAGTAGATCAGTAGCAGCGAGGCAGGCTATTGGCTCTATTTTCTAACTCTCTAGCTATCTCCTGACTGGGTGACAGGTAGTATCATATGTATAACACAATGCTACCAACAATGTGGAAACACAATAACACTCTGTTTAACATAAATCTAAACAGTCTAGCAATGCTCTCCACTGACTGCTAACTAATTCACATATTGGTATTGAGCTCACGGTGCAGCAACAGTATATAATTGGTGTGTCTGATGAACAAAAGGACTGACAGGCGTAACTGGGAAACACTGATCAGTAGTATACTATAATTGCTATATCTGGCATTGGCTGGTGGTCTCAGACTGTGGGGCTGAACTTGAGTCCGGATCAAATTTTAGTGTAAACAACACTGTCAGACAGAAAAAGGAAAAAAGGGGAAAGGAACTCTGTTAGGTGAGCACTCTTAAATCTGTATGGTCGGGGGCAGGATACATAAATATACCCATAAAAAATAACCTTTATTTCAAATTTCTAAAATATGGACTCACACACATTAAATACCCATATTAAACCCAGTAGACACACATATAATACAATACTATATACAAAACACACAAAATATAACAAAAATTCATTCAAAAATTATTGACTTGATAAAATCAATTAAGGAAAATGTTCAATCCCTTGGACTGGCAAAATATAACGTAGTATGTACAATACAATAAAGTTCTTAATAGTTAACACATCATCTTGCAGCAGTAAGTACCTGTCAATACACAAGTCATAATAAATAGTGGGTTTGTAAAGATTACTCAGAAAAGTCAGGGCATAAGGTTGCTTCTCCTCATTCTACTGCTCCTCACCTCTGCTCAGTGCTATCTATGAGGAGTGAGAGATTACCGGAGAGCAGATTGCCCTTGGAAACAACAGAGTAACAGGGACATTACTCACATTTCATTTCTGCTGTCGAGTGTCATACATAAAGCATCGGATACACGATGAGAGAATTACTCAAATGAGATAGCCCGCAGTTAATAGATAACAGAAACAGGTAAAGACAAGATGTCATATGAAATTCACACACTTGTTTCACAGAATTATATCTGTGTTTTAGTCCACCTATCAAGCGGATAATACATTATAAATAAATTTTGTGTCAATCATCCATAATTACTACTTTCGTGTTTATTTAATGTGAACCTAATAAGAACATGCAAAAAATAATAATAGTAAAAATTATAGAAACTCAATTGCATTTAAATAGAGAGCAGTATATCAGGTGCAATAATACTGCTATCCAATAGATAGAGAAACCAAAGTCCTAACATGCAAGTGCAAAAATAAGAGAAGATACAGTTTTATACAAAGTTTATATTAGAAAACTGCATATCTTATATTAATGTATAAAACAATGAATACAGTTGATATGTTAACAGTACAATACCTATAACCTTAAAAGATGATCCCTATAATCTCTATGTCTAACCAATAACAAACTGACCTCTATTAACGGGTCACATATATCAAGATTCAAGATTGATTTAAACGTCTGCTATATGCAGCACATGGAACACAGCGCCCTAATAATATTCACAAGTGATGATTAACCCCTGCAGTGCCCCCAGTAGTAAGGGCCCCTGTAGTGCCCCCAGTAGTAATGCTCCTTGCAGTGCCCCCAGTAGTAATGCTCCCTTCAGTGCCCCCAGTAGTAATGCCCTCGTAGTGCCCCCAATAGTAATGCTCCCTGCAGTGCCCCCAGTAGTAATGCTCTCTGCAGTGCCCCCATTAGTAATGCCCTTGTAGTGCCCCCAGTAGTAATGCTCCCTGCAGTGCCCCCAGTAGTAATGCCCTTGTAGTTCCCCCAATAGTAATGCTCCCCGCAGTGCCCCAGTAGTAATGACCCTTGAAGTGCTCCCAGTAGTAATGCCCCTGTAGTGCCCCAGTTGTAGTGCTCCCATTAGTGACCCTATATGATGCCACTGTAGTGTCCCCTGTAGTAAGCCCCCCCGCACACACACATACACACACACACACAAAAATCCTTACCTTAAACCCTGCTCCAGTGCCTGCTGCCGGCCTCGGCGCCCGCTCCTCGGAACTATGGGAGTGACGTCATGACGTCACTCCCATAGTGCACTGCGGGACCCAGAAGCCAGAGCTGAGGAGTGAGCTCTGTCCTCCGGCTGCTGATGGCGTCGGGGGGGGGGGGGGAGAGAAGAAGCCGGGCGCCCGCTGGTAACATAATCTACTGTAGGGTTGTAGTAGTGGGCAGGTGAAAGTATACCATTAAGGTGACTTGTGTTTGGTACACAATGTTTAGCAGACATGTAGACATGTAGTGTTACTCACTGTAAGTGCTAGAAGGCAAGCATTATTGTTTCTCTCTGTCTCTGGCAGAAAGCAATAGCTATATCTTCTCCTGTTAGTGATGGACACAGTCACTGTATTTTCTTCTCCTGTCTGTGGACAAGACAGGTGTTGCAGTTACCAGTAATAGACCAGGCAGAATCTCTGATATCCCACCACCTATTTCCATTTACTGGATCTCTGAGTGTTCTGGGTTCTCACAAAAGCCAAGCACTATTGGGAAAAAGTCCTTTCCTTTGGGAAGAGGAAGATAGTGGCAGGGAATGGAATCCAACACATCACTGTAGAATGCAATACTACAGTGATGTCTTGGGTTCCATTCCCTGCCACTCTCTTCCTCTTCCCAAAGGAAAGGACTTTTTCCCAATAGTGCTTGGCTTTTTATACCTGGCTAACACTCCCTTGTTTTTATAGTGGAAACATGCCCTTCCTGCACCCTACGGTAAATGAAAGGGCTTATGAATGCGTTAGTGCCTCAAGGTAATGAATGAGAATGTGAACTGTCCCCCTTTATGCTAAGGCCCAATGCTCCAGGATATTAATCTACAGTGGGCAGTTATTAATTCATTAATAAGTGATTTTACATCCCTGTGTTACTACCTGTCTTGGAGTAATGGAACAGACCTGCCCCACATCATTTACACCTCCACATACCTGTCCCACATCATTTACACCTCCGCATACCTGTCCCACATCATTTACACCTTCACATGCCTGTCCCAAATCATTTACACCTACACATACCTGTCCCACATGATTTACACCTCCACATACCTTTCCCACATCAGTTACACTTCCGCATACCTGTCCCACATCATTTACACCTCCACATACCTGTCCCACATAATTTACACCTTTACCTGCCTGTCCCACATCATTTACACCTACACATACCTGTCCCACATCATTTACACCTTCACATGCCTGTCCCACATCATTTACACCTTCACATGCCTGTCCCACATCATTTACACCTACACATACCTGTCCCTCATTATTTACACCTCCACATACCTGTCACACATTATTTACACTTCCACATACCTGTCCCACATCATTTACACCTCCACATACCTGTCCCACATCATTTACATCTCCACATACCAGTCCCACATCATTTACACCTACACATACCTGTCCCACATCATTTACACCTCCACATACCTGTCCCACATCATTTACACTTCCACATACCTGTCCCACATCATTTACACCTACACATACCTGTCCTACATCATTTACATATCCACATACCTGTCCCACATCATTTACACCTCCACATACCTGTCCCACATCATTTACACTTCCACATACCTGTCCCACATCATTTACACCTCCACATACCTGTCCCACATCATTTACATCTCCACATACCAGACCCACATCATTTACACTTCCACATACCTCTCCCACATCATTTACACTTCCACATGCCTGTCCTACATCATTTACACCTACACATACCTGTCCCACATCATGTATACCTCCACATACCTGTCCCACATCATTTACACCTTCACATGCCTGTCCCACATCATTTACACGTCCACATACCTGTCCCACATCATTTACACTTCCACATACCTGTCCCACATCATTTACACCTCCACATACCTGTCCCACATCATTTACACCTCCACATACCTGTCCCAAATCATTTACACTTCCACATACCTGTCCCACATCATTTACACCTCCACATACCTGTCCCACATCATTTACATCTCCACATACCAGACCCACATCATTTACACTTCCACATACCTGTCCCACATCATTTACACTTCCACATGCCTGTCCTACATCATTTACACCTACACATACCTGTCCCACATCATTTATACCTCCACATACCTGTCCCACATCATTTACACCTTCACATGCCTGTCCCACATCATTTACACCTCCACATACCTGTCCCACATCATTTACACTTCCACATACCTGTCCCACATCATTTACACTTCCACATACCTGTCCCACATCATTTACACCTCCACATACCTGTCCCACATCATTTACACCTCCACATACCTGTCTCACATCATTTACACCTCCACATGCTGTACCTCTCCCACATAATTTACATCTCCACATACCTGTCCCACATCATTTACACCTCCTCATACCTGTCCCACATCATTTACACCTCCTCATACCTGCCCCACATCATTTACACCTACACATACCTGTCCCACATAATTTACATCTCCACATACCAGTCCCACATCATTTACACTTCCACATACCTGTCCAACATCATTTACACCTACACATACCTGTCCCACATCATTTACACCTCCACATACCTGTCCCACATCATTTACATCTCCACATACCAGTCCCACATCACTTACACTTCCACATACCTGTCCAACATCATTTACACCTACACATACCTGTCCCACATCATTTACACCTACACATACCTGTCCTACATCATTTACATATCCACATACCTGTCCCACATCATTTACACCTCCACATACCTGTCCCACATAATTTACACTTCCATATACCTGTCCCACATCATTTACACCTCCACATACCTGTCCCACATCATTTACACTTCCACATACCTGTCCCACATCATTTACACCTTCACATGCCTGTCCTACATCATTTATACCTACACATACCTGTCCCACATCATTTATACCTCCACATACTTGTCCCACATTATTTACACCTTCACATGCCTGTCCCACATCATTTACACCTCCACATACCTGTCCCACATCATTTACACTTCCACATACCTGTCCCACATCATATACACCTCCACATACCTGTCCCACATGATTTACCCCTCCACATACCTGTCTCACATAATCTACACCTCCACATGCTATACCTGTCCCAAATAATTTACATCTCCACATACCTGCCCCACATCATTTACACCTCCCCATACCTGTCCCACATCATTTACACCTCCCCATACCTGTCCCAAATCATATACACTTCCACATACCTGTCCCACATCATTTACACCTCCACATACCTGTCCCACATCATTTACACCTCTACATACCTGTCCCACATCATTTAAATTTGAATTTCCTATGAAAAAGTGATGCGAGTTTGTAATTGAACTGCAAGTGAAACTCGGTGTGCGAGTTTGCCGTGAGAATAATACGCAGAAACCAACTCACGCCTAATTGAATTTACCCCTATGTCACCTCACCTGTACATTTTATAAAGATTTTAGTGCTTTTCAGAACATTTTATGTATTGGATAAAGTAAGACACGTGACTCAAATATGGATACATATCTAATTGGAGCCATAACCTCAAGATTGAGGTGTTAAAATAGTTCTGCTCAAAATGCCTCTGTTACAAAAATTACAGTAATTAGATGTCATTTAGGCTATATAAATTTGTCTAGCTACAGTAATAGCCACTTAGTATATAATATTGTCTTAACATGCGGTATCTTAAATTAACTGTTTTGTTGTAGTTAAGGTATTATGGAAATACTATTTTGCAAATTTCAAGAGACCATCATCTGTTTGAAAACATTGAGTCTATTTATTTTTTAAAACAAGACATTGTATTAATACATGTATTTGATATTATTATATTATTTTTTATTCCCTATATGTTTTAAATAATAATGCAAGTCAATCTATCGTTGTAAGGTTTATGAAAATGTTTTATATTACTTCTTGTAAATAAAAAATATGTTATTGAGAGAAATACGTATGCTACATTGCATCGTTAATTAGTACAGTATTTTATTGTTAACTTACCTAGTGCTCTTTCTTTCCACAGTCAGTCTCTTCGTTTTCAAATGTATCACTGCATAGAAGATAACTTTAGCTTTAATATAAACTTATTTGTGGGCTGGTCTCTGACAGATTGTCTCAAGTTGCCTGTAAACATTACATGATAGTAATGATTTGTATTGTTATTGTAAGTAACAACTTAGGAAATGTGAATATGATATAAATGTCTCCTAGATTGATTGTATATATTAGGCTTTTGGGTTCCTTGTAAAGCATATAAAGACATTTTACACTTCATACTGTACATTTATAACAAAGACTCTCTATTACATACTGGGCTGAATAACATACATAAAATAACTGACATGTTTATGCTACTACATATGTTTATACTGCTCTCTTTCACTCATCTAGTAGGATACCATGATGGGAGGGAAATGTTTCACTAACTGATCAGACAGAGAGAGAGAGCGACGTCTTTGCATACTTGGACAGGTATATTCTTTCTCAACTGATCGGAACAAAAAAACAACAATATATAATAATTTGTAAAGTAGTATTTCAATACAAATAATGAATCAAGCGAAGATTATGTCCCCAGATTATGTCCCCTGGTTATGTCATACGGGGACATAATCTTCACTTGATCCCAAATAATAATAATGGTAATGGTGAATTTAGAAATAAGAATAATATAATTAAAGTTCCACTACAAACATACAAGGGATCTCAATACTTAGCTATATAGGATTCAGTTTGTGATTAAATGTACTTTTGATTTTAATTAAATGCAAGTGTATTTGGCATTAATAAGTGATTGAATATGATTTAAAATGATATTACACCAGGATCTTCACCTATTTGACAAAGGATGAAAATCAGGTTGAAACCAGATATGCTTTTATTTGTATTGAAATACTACACTATGTGCTATTGTATATTGTTGTTTTTTTATGTCTCAATCGGTTGTGGAAGAAACAGTGGCGTAACGTGGGGGGGGTTGAGCAGGGTATGTGCCCTGGACGCCGGCGCAGGGGGCGCTGCCGGCTGCAGTCCAGTGCACATGCGGTCCGCGGCACTAGACATTGAAACAAACACGCTGACGGAGGCAGCGGTGTGTTTGTTTTAGCACTGCAGCCAATAAGAGTCAGACTGACTCTTATTGGCTGCTGCACCCAGGACCGGAGCCAGGCTGGAGCTCACTTATGAGCTCCACCTTCCGTCTCCCGCACTGGGTGAAGGGAGAAAAGTGATGACGTCTCTCCCACAGTGCCGAGCAGGACGAAAGCAGCTGTCAGTGGCAGGCGCAGGAGCGGGGATTCCGGTAAGTATATTATGTGTGTGGGTGTCTGTGTGTATCTTATGTGTAAAAGGCACTACTGCTGGGAGCACTGTATATTGGGCACTATATAAGGGGCACTAATGGCACTATATATTGGGCACTACTGGGGCACCATATAAAGGGCACTATAAATTGGGCACTGCATAGGGGTACTACTGGGGGCACTTCATAAGTGGCATTACTGGGGGCACTGTGTAAGGGGCACTATATATTGGGCACTACTGGGGGCACTGCATAATGGGCACTACTGGGAGCACTGTATAAGGGGCACTATCTATTGGGCACTGCATAAGGGGCACTGTATATTGGGCACTACTGGGAGCACTATAAGGGGCACTATATATTGGGCACTGCATAAGGGGCACTACAACAGGGGGCATTTCATAATGGGCACTACTACTGGGGGCACTGCATAAGGGGCACTACTGGGGGCACTGAATAATGTGCACTAAAACGGGACATTGCATAAGAGGCACTACTACTGGGGGCACTGCATAAGGACACTACTACTGGGACACTGCATAAGGGGCACTAATGCAGGGGGCATTGCATAAGGGATACCTACTGGGGACATTGTATAAGGGGCACTACTACAGTGGGCATTGCATGAGAGACACTACTACTAAGGGCATTGCATACGAGGCTCAGGGCCATAGCTAGGGCAGTGCAGCCGGTGCCATCGCACAGGGCACCACAGGTCAGGGGGCGCTGTTTGGGCCTGTCAAATTTTTGTTTATTATCATTCTTGCTTGTAGCTTCCTCTTATTTCATCCCCAGCATCTCCTGGCCTCTCATATCTCTTCCCTGGCCCTTCCCCATGAAGCCATGGCCCTTTTTTGGGTGCATTATGTCCCTTTGAAAAATGATGGGGGCGCCAATGCTCTTTCTGGCACAGGGCACCAAAAAGTCTAGTTACAGCTCTGACGAGGCTTTACTACTGAGGGCATTAAGGTGCATATGGAAAGGAATGCTCCCAAAGTGACTAGAAACGGTGGTATGTCATGTTGACACGTCCCCATTTTTAGTGCCCATGCACCTTGTGGCATGTGGCCGCGCCCACTTTTCAGCACGGGCACATAGGTGGGGGGGCTACATTTTTCATCTTGCCCTGGGCTCCAAATACTCTAGTTACGCCACTGGGAAGAAATCTATGAAATGCAAAGCACATACAATGCTGTAGATCAGTGGTTCTCAAACTCGGTCCTCAGGACCCCACACAGTTCACGTTTTGCAGGTCACCCAGTAGGTGCACAGGTGTAATCATTACTCACTGACACATTTTAAAAGGTCCACAGGTGGAGCTAATTATTTCTCTTGATTCAGTGTGGAGACATGGAAAACATGCACTGTTTGGGGTCCTGAGGACCGAGTTTGAGAACCTGTGCTGTAGATAAATATACATCTTCAAATTTACATGTTCTTGATATTGTGCGGTGATACTTTAGTAAATTGGTGTAATTGCTCTATCTTATAGTGTTCATTCTAGCATCCTGCACCTATCACATCCCATGCAGTACCTTCCATGCGTAGATTCCCAATATTCAGGAATCTGCAGGCACCAATGCACTTAGGGCCTGATTCAGAGTTGGGAATAGAGGGGGTCATTCAGACCCGCTCGCGAGCGCAGGACACTCGCAAGCGGGTCGATGTTGCCCCACTGCGCATGCGCACGACGGAGGGAGCTCCGTCGTGCGCATGCGCGAGACCCGGATAGTGACGGGCTCTCCGTCGCTCCGGGTCTCGCACCAAAGGGGGCGTGCTGTCGATGTTGATTGACAGCACGCCCCCTTTGGTGGGCGTGGCAGCCAGACAGAGGCGTTCCCATGGGAACGCCTACCGTCTAAAGCGGGCCCCACTGACATCACTAGTGATGTCAGTGGGAGTGATTTTGGCTCTGATAGAGCCAAAATCACTCCAGGGCTTGCGGCAGCGAGACCCTATCGCAGGGTCTCCGTCGCAAGCCCGATGGTCGCGATGGTCTTGACCATCGCGACCATCATCATGGACGCTCGCATAAGCTGTGGGTGGTCACCCACAGCTATGCGAGCGTCCAGGAGGACACTCCATTTTCATGGAGGAGGGCCCTGATTCAGAGCGAGCGCTCTGGTCAGAGCATTCGGCTCTGAATCAGGCCCAGAGAGAGCTATCTCTCTCAACTGATCATCTTGGTGAAACCATGCTGCACTGCAGGTGGGGCAGATTTAAAATGTGCACAGATTTAGATTTGGGAGGAGTGTTTCCAAACTGACATCTAAAGTGCAGTGTAATAATAAAGCTGTGCAGTATTTGTGACCTACATGCAAAAGCAGCCAGTATTTACACTACATGCTACTGTATCTCTCTCTATTCCCAACTCTGAATCAGGACCTTAGGTCATTGCCTCCAGTACTTGCATTGATTGCATCGTCCTGTAGACTGTAATAAACCGTTTGCTATTATCTTGCACTGGACTTATTTTATTTGAGGTTAAATTACTAAATAAGCATAGGCAAACTAATTAATAGTTCATACTGTCAGGGGCGTTTCTAGAGAGGAGGGGGCCCGTGTGCAGTCTCCGACATAGGCACCCTCCTCTCCGCCCAGCGGCCGGCAGCGCACTGAGCTGTGCGTGGCCAGCGCCGGAGTTATAGACTCTGGGCACTAGAGAGTGCCCAGAGTCTATAGTGTATGCACAGGTCACCGGGAAAATGGCCACGGCGGCCATTTTCCCTGTACTGCACATGCGCAAACGACGGGAAAATGGCCGCCGCAGCCATATTCCAGTCGTTTTACAGCGCCGGACACCTGCACCAACGTGGGCCTCCGGAGAGGTAAGTAAGATTATGGGTGCAGGGTGTGCGTGGCCCCCCTGGACCCATTATAGATACGCCCCTGCATACTGTATATGCAAGCTGTCTGAAATACAGTTTCTGTGTTATTCAAGTTTAAGGGGTTAATATTACCTTGTAGCAGAGAGCTGCCTATAATCTGTCTAGCCTCTGGTTTGCCCTTTATACATTATACATTTACACTAGATACATTTTACTAACTTATTTCTCACCATACCCAGAGCCACAGTGACTGCGCCTTGTAGCAGTTTACAAGAGATTGTAAATTGTGTAATTTGATCCTACAGTACGGCTGACACCTCCCTTCTGCAGCTGTTTCTATAGTGGCATACAAACTGATTTCTTCTGCAGGTGGTAGTGAATCGTTAACCACTTGTCTAGAAGGATTGCCCACCCACGGCTGCAGGAAAACTTTCTGCAGCCTGGGTTCAGGGAAGCTGCGTCCCCCCCCCCAAGTTACAGACACTACCGGGGAGTGGCTGCGATAGGTGATCCTGATAGGATCATCCACCAGCCTGGGCCGACTGCACTGCAGTAGCCCAGCTTTTCCCAGCTCTCTCCCTCCCAGCCAACAGTGAGTAATGGGAAATCTTTAGGATTGCCCACCCTCTGACACTGTCTGCTCTTCTAGCAGGATTGAAGTCCTGCAGGAAGTGTAAGTATATGTTTTATAGTGTTCATTCTAGCACCCTACACCTGTGACAACCTATGCAGTTACTCTTTCTTACCTGGGGTGTAGCTGTCTGCTCTGGTGCTTCTAGCACACTCTGGTCTGAATCTCAGCAGTTTGTTGCAGCAGGGTGCTAGAATGAACACTATGTTTTATATAGTAAATAAAAAAGATTTATGGTATATGTATATACTTTATGCAAATAATTTAAAATATACAAGTATATATACTTGTGTGTGTATATATATATATATATATATATATATAATAACATACTAGTCCGGCACTCCTGTACAGTGGTAACTGCGCCCGGTGCCCTCACAGCCAGAAATAATGATAAATAAACACAAGTGCGGCACTCAGGGCAGTAGAGAGTATAGAAACTGCAACACTTTGGTATACAACGTTTCAATCTATTAAGATTTTCGTCAGGTATCGAAAATCTTAATAGATTGAAACGTTGTATACCAAAGTGTTGCAGTTTCTATACTCTCTACAGCCCTGAGTGCCGCACTTGTGTTTATTTATATATATATATATATATATATATATAGATTAATATAATACCGTAAAGTTGTTTTTTAGCTGTATACATTATTTTTTTTAAATGTCACCTAAATTGTTGATTTTTTTGTTTTTTAAGATCAAATTATGTAAATAAGGGCTATTTAACTCTTGTTTAGTTTCATTTTATTAAACAACTCTCCATGGGGCCGATTCAATTCAACACGCTGTTGATAGCGCCGGGAGGGAGCTATTCAATTGCTGTTTAGTCCGACAGTTGCAAATTAAGCCTGAGAATGGTGGTTCTCGCGACTTAAATTGGGTGTTTAGTCGTGAGAACCGGAATTCTCTGACTAAAGCGCTGCACTAAGCCGGAAAACAACCTTGTGGCTGGCACTTTAGTCTAATTTCTCCTTGCACCCTCAGGAGGGTGCGAGAAGTAATCATTTAGTTTCCCTAACAGCGCGCTGAATTGAATAGGTCCAGGAGCTATCTCCTGATGCTACCAACAGCACGCTGAATTGAATCGGTTCCCATATTTGTTAATAAAATGACACTCATTTGGGTTTAACTTTAAATATCATTTACATCATTTGATAATATAAAAAAATCGACTTTTGGGGACATTTAGGGAAAACATATTAGCCAGTTAAGTGTAAATATGCAACATGTAAACCGTGTGATGAACAAACATTGATATTTTGGGTAACTTTTGTAGATTGTGTTAAAGGTATAAAAGATATTTATTTTCACACTTTATATTATGTTGTTGCCTATTTTTCTACTAGTCATATATTAAAAAGATAGCAAGTCCAATAATATTTTGGAAGAGCTACAGTATCTCAATTCTGAGTGATACCCTCTTCTATCGCCTCAAAAATCTGGGTTATTGCCGTATCAACCTGGGTCATGGCTTAGCATGACCCATTTACAGCATGGTGATTGGCTGAAATCAGAAGGTGTCTGTGACAGCTGTCACCAGGGATGGAGAAATTACAGCCTTCCTGTGTGGTCTGGACCATTCTGGTGTTTACCCCATCCTCGCTTCATAC
Source organism: Taudactylus pleione (assembly GCA_031769625.1). NCBI lineage: Eukaryota > Metazoa > Chordata > Amphibia > Anura > Myobatrachidae > Taudactylus > Taudactylus pleione. The sequence continues at coordinate 774,564 of JAUIMM010000272.1, forward strand.
GTAACATAATCTCTCCCTGCCCATCTCCCCGGTGACAGCTGTGACATCAGACAGCCACCAGAAGGACCCCTCCCTGGTCGCTGGTCCGGTCTGGCGTTCAGGAGAGAGCTGGAGTTTCCGACACTTGGTGATGACATCATGTTCCAATTGCTGGCACTACACCCATGTGCAGTGTGAACGGCGCCGCAGTGGGAACGAGGTAAATCCTGGGTCTGACCTGGCTTGGAAACGTTCCAAATCCCGGGTCAGACACGGTATTTTGGGGGAAAAGCGGTAAGACTGACCAGATGGAGAAGACTTTGATGCAGTTGGTCAGCTTAACATATATTGCAATTTGTGTAACTAACATTTCTTGCTTTAATATAGAGCTCGGAGTGCTTAACTTCAGTGGGTGCAGAGTTTCTATGATTTTTTTGTTTAAAAAAGGTAGAATGGGTGAGTGCAGTGGATTAATGTCAATGTGTATGTATATATAATATTAAAAGCTCCCAAGTTCTAATTTGGTATACATATTTTTTTTAGATTTTAATTTATTCATATGTTCATTAACTTATTATAAAAGTTTAACAATTCATGTTCATACGTTTCAGTTATTAGTTACTGTATATGCTAATATGCAGAATACTGGAAGACATTTGAGGTTTTTCTTATGACAGGCAGGGCCGTAGAGAGCCCAGCCAGGCACAGGTAAAGGAGGGGGCCCCCTTGACAAAAACCCCCCAAAAAACTCACTTTTGCAGAGCCGCGCTTCGCGCTGGGGAGGGGTGCACTGTAAGCCCCTCAGCCCGGCGCTAAGCGGGGGGGGGGGCGCGATCAGTGTGATCGCTCCCCCCCACAGCCATAGGCGACTGCTCCAGCTGCTGCAGCAGCATCGAGCAGTCTCGCACTGCAGCCCAGCACAAGCTGTGTGCTGAGCTGCTGTGAGGGAGGGGAGCTGGGGCGACGCTGGACCAGGGCCCCGCCGGGCACCTCTAGCAAGCCCGGGCCCAGGTAAACTGTACCCGCTCCCCCCCATCCTCTCGGCGCCCATGATGACAGGTAAGCAGCACGTCATAGGCTAGGCAAATGCAGGGGGCTAACTGTTGCCTGGAAACCCCCCCCTCCCCAGTCCATACCATGATGACCACAATAGAAAGAGCTTATAATACTAAAGTTGCATGTTTTTAAGAGCCCCTCAGTGTCACAAATGAAATTATTAGCTCGACCTGTTGATCTTTTAAAATGTGTCAGTCAGTAATGAATATACCTGTGCACCAACTTGGAGATCTGGAAAACATACACTGTTAGGGGTGCACTGATATAGACCATCTATAGGGTCAATTAGTATTTAGTAATACTATATAATAATAAACTAGCCAGTACATAAAGAGATCAATCTGTACCTACAGTATATGTCCAGGGCAGGGCAAGGTTCTGTTTCTGCCCCCCAGATACCTGAGCTTGCTGAAATGATCTGTAATGTTGCCCACATCTGAAATAAAAACATTCAGCTCAGGCAGGATGGCCCTAGTGCCGCAAATAATGGAATAATGTGATTGTTGGTTCTGTATATGTCAGAATTATTACATAAACTATACTTCGTATGATGTATATTATAGCTGGTTAATTGCTTATTATGCCCTTTTCATGGACTGGTCACACTTACTTTAAAATCAAGCATTTGGAAACCCCCCTCTAGAAATCCTGCATTTGCCACTGCACGTACCTTACAATTGAACTGTTTTGCACATGTTGCCATGTAAAATACTATGCAATAATTAAGTATTACATGTTGTCTTGTCCCTTATATGTTATGAAGAAAGTTTATATTAGAACAGGTGTGTGTACATGAAATGCAAGTTTATGTAGCAAGCTTATCCAAAGATCATTGTTTTGTTACTTGGCAGCAACTGGCCTTTGCCAGACTGAACTTGATAGTAGACCATTAAAGAAAATCTATTAATTATATAACATAGATATAAATTAATCTGTAGAAGGTATCCCCAGTATGTTCCTGTCGGTCAAAAGATTTCACTTTTATATATTGGGTCTGTTCAGTTCAGTAAGTTATTGACTTAAAATATCTAATCTTAATGTTTGATTAAAGCATACTACATAGAAGGCTGATTGTTATTATTTTATTTTAAAGACAGAATTCCTGTTGGAAATCGGTGCCAAAGTAAATACAACTGTTGGTCTATGTTTGCAGTAATGTTACATATTTATTTGTAGGCATTCTTATGTTTCGTTGTGTAGTATTATTGTCATGTAAACTGTTAACATTTCAATAAGGCAGATTTAGTTATAAATGATTTGAATTTCCAACAGTTATTAATTACTTCACTTATTGTACATTTTGGGATATTTAAAATTTTTTGTATCTATTACCAACTGTCCATTGTGTGTATCCCCTCCATTTTTGCTCAGTGGATAGCATTGTTGGCTTGGAGCACTAGGGACGGAGTAGGTTCTACTGTGGTCCGAAAGCATTCTGTTAAAATAATTGCCTTCTAACTATATTGGTGCATGTGTCTGTGTGTGTGTAAAATAATTACATGGTAATCTCCATTATGGAACACTTATTTTAAGGGACTAATGTTCCTTAATATAAGTGCTCCAGGTTCCACAGTGCTGAAGAATATGTTGACAGCAACATGCTAATTAGATTGTAAGCTCTTAGGGCAGGGACTTATTTTCTGTTATATTGTTATGTTGGAAGTTGTAATTCATTCCTTATTCTTAGCCATTTATGCTCTAAGAAACCGTACACAGTTTTGTGGTACCATGTGTATAAACTTATACAGTACGCCATGTATGTTTTTTGCTGTATGCGCATCTTACTGACAAAATATTGCACTATATATCATGCTACAAGGGAACTTCAACCAATTATGTCATGACCAAGCTACTTTGTAGCCTGAGCTGCAGATGTAGCATACAATGATATTTGATGTGCAGTCTCCCATTATGGGACGTATTCAATTAGGTGCGATAAGTCAGTTTCTGCGGAAAAGTATCGCCGGTGACGTCATTTCGCCATTGAAAAAGTTTCCTCCGTATTCAACTCCAAAGACTTTTCGCCGATGCGGAAACTCAATGCAGTGGGACCTGCGATAAATTTTTGCCTATGAATAGGCGTCGAAAAAAAGTGCAGAATTGGGGTTTTGGGGTGCAAAACTGCGGGAACCCCCCTGCACCCTTGGGACAGTCCCCCAAAGGTAAACTGCATTCAAAAAATTTTAAAAAGTCCTTAGATAGCCCCAAAAAAGTACTTTTGTTTTGGGGGTGAAAAAGTCCAAAGTTGCGGACCAACTTAAAAACTAGCGAAATAGACTCCATGGGGGTCCCCAACTATGCCCCAGGTGTTTTTCAATTTGCAGGTGCTTGCAGCAGGTGGATTTTTAATTATTTTTAAAACTTCACTTTAGCAACTTAAAAATATGCTTGCATCCATCTCAGGTACCCCAATTTTGATGGGACTACTTATTTTCTTAAAAAAAACCTGCTAAATGCTATTCTTCACCACTTCTGCAACGACGCTAAACAGCAGCTATTGAGACCATTTAAGTACCCCAAATACCTTCAGCAGGCCTATTCGGGGGTAACTAGAGTGAACTCCAATGTTGGGGGGTGTCAGACAGATTTCCCCAAATCTGACAGCACTTTTCGCATATTACAGTTTTGCTGGGTTCAGTTTCCGATGATTTCTCATTGAATACGGGGATAAGCGGGGTTGCGCGCGATACTTTTTCGCATTGAAAACCAGCGATGTCGCGAAAAGTACAGGACTTTTCGTGGCTAATTGAATATGCCCCAAAATATGTACTATTCAATTGAGCAGGATTTTAGCAAATGATATTACTTACTGCATAAATTCCCTCTAACCGTAGTAGTTCTCTATAGTAGCTTAACACTAAAGCTGCATACACACACAACGATTTTTTGAACGATTATCGTTAAACGATATCGTTTAACGATAATTGTTTGCAAAAATCGTTCACTTTCTGAGTCAAACCATGAACGATTATCATTCATGCGCATTCATGTTTGTAGTTTGTAGTTCAGTCAGACTTGTCAACTCAACGATTTTCATTAAGGGAATATGCAAAAATCATTTGTAGTTCAAAAAAATCATTACACTTTAACAAATCTTACAGATAATCTGACAGAAAATCGTTCCTAAAATCATTGGTAACAAAATCGTTGTGTGTGTATACAGCTTTACTTAACTGTCATTAAAATGATGTCAGCATGCTACTGTAGGTATTTCGGCTAGATGAGACTTTTTAAATTGCATTTTATACTTACAATAGGCAACAGTCTATATTCTTTATTGTTTTCACTGAAATACTATGATGAAATATCCTGTAAACTTTAGGTGTGGGCACTCCGGCACTATCACATAATAGAAGATTAAATACCATACACAGTAGGTTACATTATCCAGTTTACATTAAATGTATGTAAGAGAGGATTTATTTACTTTGTTTCCCTTCAACTATTTCCCTGAAACTGCTGTCAAAGTCATACAGGATTGAATCAAGTGACCCTCAGGCTTAAGTAATATAATTTTAATGTTAGTAGTTCTAGTCGCATTATAACACTGGTTCTAAACCCCTGGTTATTGTAAAAGGAGAACAAGGCACTTTGTACTGTGCAAGCACTCATAACAATATGCAAATGAATGAAATCCGCCTGTGCATTTCCACGTTTAACTTTGACTAAATAACTATAATAAATATTATTGGAAGAAATGCGGCTCCTCCATTTGCCAAACACAAGACAACTTAGTTTTGAAAACAGACGTAATTTTTAAAAACCAATAAAATGATTGAATGAAAATAACAACTATATATGATATCTAATAATATATTGAAATATCAATTACACTTACCTTATTTAATGTCTCCTTGGTGACAAATTTACTGATGCATGTAACTTTTTTCAAATATGAACTTTCTCCACAGGTGTATAATTGGTTGCTACTTGTAGAAGACACACTAACAATGTTTGTGTGCAGTATGTATAATAAATGTATAAAGATGGAGTTCAAAGTACATGGACTGACTGATTTACTACTTGAGCTGGGGCTGTCGGTATTGCAGAGAGAAGTGCAGAAGAATGAAGTGTCCAAATGAGTTGTATTTAAATAGGGCATGAGATTGCTTATTAACTGTTTACAGGAAGAGAATTGTGCTGAGGAACTCATAACTGCACTGAACTTTGATTCCATTTGTTAGATGCTGTTTTGTGTTGTCTGAAAGACCAGAGATTTGGGTCTGTGTCCTGAAATATGAGAAGGCAAATATGTTTGGTGTTATTAGTTCACTGAGTCCATGTACTATTATGTGGTAGACATACATGGCATTTGTTGAAGATGCCCTCGATAAGTATGTAATCGGGATGTATTATAAATTACATTTATAAACACACTTTCCATGAATCTCAATAAAGATTGAAAAGGACAGAGACCCTGATTCAGAGCCGGACGCTCTGACCAGAGCGCTCGCTCTGAATCAGGGCCCACCTCCATTATATGGAGCGTCCTCCTGGATGCTCGTATAGCTGTGGGCCACCACCCACAGCATATACGAGCGTGCAAAATTATGGTCGCGATGGTCTTGACCATCGCGACCATCGGAACTGCGAGTAAAAGCCTGCGGTTGGGTTTCTCAACCGCAAGGCCAGGAGTGATTTTGGCTCTATCAGAGCCAAAATCACTCCCACTGACATCACTAGTGGCAGGCACGCCCCCGGTACGCCCACCATAGGGGGCGTGCTGTCAGTCACCATCGACAGCACGCCCCCTTTGATGAGACACTCCGAGCGAAGGAAAGTTCTTCGCTCGTCGGGTCTCGCGCATGTGCACGACGGAGCACCCTCCGTCGTGCGCATGCGCAGTGGGGAACATCGACCTACTTGCAAGCGTACTGCCGCTCGCGAGTGGGTCTGAATGACCCCCAGTGTTTTTGTTTTGTACTTAGACCAATTCTGTTTCATCAACAAGTACATAATCAGTCTACAGGGCAGAGTTTGGATGTGTTTAGAAAAATATATGACAGAGTCTAATGCTGAGTACACACTATGCGATATATTGGGCCTCATTCAGAGGCGGTCGGAGGATGCAAGCGGTCGCTCAGAAACTGGGCGGCCGCTTGCATCCTGACCGCCCGCCTCTGTTGCGGTCGTTAGGCTGTGGGTTTACACCCACAGCTCTAACGACCGCTCCGGTGACAGTCGCGATGGTCAGAGACCATCGCGACCATCGGGGCTTACGACGAGAACCTAGGGTAGGGTCTCCCTTGTCGTAAGCCCCGGAGAGCTTCTGGCTCTGTCTGAGCCGGAAGCTCTCCACTCCTCCCCCAAACGGCAGACGTTCCCAGGGGAAGGCCTCCATTTGGGCTGCCACCCCCCCCGGCCCGCCTTCCAAATGGGGTGAGCTGTCAATCAACATCGACAGCTCTCCGCCTTTGGATCGAGACCCCCTACGACCGGCGCTGTCGGTCGTAGCGGGTCTCATGCATGCGCACGATGGCGCCGGCGCCATCGTGCGCATGCTCTGTGGGGGGCCATCGACCCGGTCCGAGCGCATCGGCGCTAACGACCGAGTCTAAATGACCCCCATTGTTCGTACAGCCGATAAACGATATATCATAACATGATATATTGTGTATGGGGTCGTTCACAGATATATCATGTCAGCCGTGCAGATATATTGCGAGATTCTGCCAGTGTGTACGGACGACCGACCCGCAAATTAGCCGCAGGAACCACCGACAATGAGATCACAATTCGGCGCTTAGTTGTGATATTTGCCCAGACATATTGAGCAGCCAATTGGTGATGTGTTTGCTTACAAATCAGTTACTCGGGCTGCGTAGCTGTCATATGGCCGCTGTGTCATTCAGGTGTGTACCCAGCATTAGATGATACCAGAGAAAGGGGCACATGTGACTAGGGAGAGTGTGATTTTGCCAACAATGTTGGAGAATGATTGGTGGGTAGTGACACCTGGTGGAGGGAAAGAGATGAACTTGGTTTTGGATATGTTGAATTTAGATAGCAATGGGACATCCAAGTGGAAATGGCAAGAAGCTATTGGACACATTCTAAAATAGAAGAGGAGAGATCAGGGAAGAGATGTAGATTTAGGTGATGTCTGCATAGAAAACTTACCTTTTCATTTAGTTGTGAGTAGATCATTAGTTACTTTAATGAGGGAAATCTTTATGGGGTTTAAAGTGCAATAAAAAGAATGATGGGAGAAAGGCACCGGCGCACAATTTATGAAAGATGGATGCCAAAATTTGAATAATGTAAAAATAAACAATTTAATATATAAAACATACACATATCAAAGTACAATGGAAGGGAAATGATTCCCATAAGCGTCACAAATATTCTAATTAAAAGTGACAACGTGCAAATAAAAAAGGAACTTCTCTTTAAAATGATATGAGTTCCAATAGATGGATAGTTTATGTATCTCACCCCTCTTTGTTGCTGCGGTGGGCTAGCCCTATAACGGCCAATGGGTCCCGGGCTGGAAAGCTCGGCACCACCGCAGAAGATTTTCCAACCACAAATCCTGGGGGGAGTTCAAAGTCCTCAAAGTATGCTCAGTGCAACGCGTTTCGGTTATTCAACCTTTTTCAAGAACGGATAGCATACCTGCATTTGATCGGGGTATTTATACCCCTCTTCTCATTATTTCCGGTCCGGCTCTGCGTTTCACATGCGGTCCACAATGAACATCTACCGGATATGACGCATTCGTTCCCTAACGTAATTTCCGGTTTCTATCTTCCAGGTAATGGCCGGATATTTCGCGTCTCATATGTGACGCCTCCTCCGGTACAGGTCGCCATTTTGTTGGTTTCTTAGCTGTATATACCAGCGCGCTCATGCAACCTTGAGTCACGTGTGTCTTTGGAACAGAAGTTATTTTATGACTTTGTTTCCATGACGCGCAGTATCTTTTTCCGCCATCTTGGAATCTGGCAAACAGCTTTATACTCATTTACTTCTTTTTGAAGTGATATTTCCACACCTTTCTTCCATCATTTATGAATGAGCAGTAATCGCCTCTCCTCTCACCATATCATCTACTGTCGTACTTAGTAATCCCACAGAGTCTTACCCTATACCAGAGGAGAGGTTTTCCATACTCATTATGAATCCATAGATACATGTAAAATAAAATAAAAACATAATTGATTACTACGCAAATGTATTCATGGCATACTGGGAACATCTCACCATTGAGGCCATGAGAATAGCGGGGGCAAACCTGGTGTGCTGGTGGCGTTTTATAGACGACATTTTCTTTATATGGAGGGGTGATGACGAATCACTGAAGATTATGTGTGAAGGTCTGAATATCAATTCGTTCAATATTGATCTTACTTTCAATATGAGTCAAATAGAATTAACATTTTTGGACCTCGTTATATATATTCAAAAAGGGAAAATATGTACCAAAACACATAGAAAACCCACAGACTCAAATTCATATATCCATATTAACAGTGAACATCACTACAGATGGCTGAATAACATTCCTACAGGGCAATTTAAAAGACTAAAAAGAAATTGCACTGATAAAGCCATCTTGGAGGTACAAATGGAAGAGATGTCTGAAAGATTCTTAGAAAAAGGATATAAACGAGAAACAATTTTAGAAGCCAAACAAAAAGTGAAAGATATTGAAAGGGTGGACCTTATGAAAGAAAAATCAAAAATGAAAATGGGTGAAACTCCATACGAATGGGCTTTTTTTACTAAATATGGAGCACACTATAAGAACATCGAGCATATTATTAGAAAAAATTGGAGAATTCTGCAGGATGATCCTATCCTAGGACAATATATACCTCCTAAACCAATTTTTATATATAAGAAGGCAGAATCATTGAAAAGCCATTTAGTAAGAAGTAGTCTACAAGAAAACACTACGAGACTGAATCGCAGTAAGGGATTCCACAGATGTGGTGCATGTTTGATGTGCAGAACTACAACTAAACCTAATATAGAAAGAAAAATGGTAGACTTTGAAGTAAATGGAAAAAAATATAAGATATCTGGTTTTATCAGCTGCCATTCGCGGAATGTAATATATATATTAGAATGTGATTGTGGTCTCCTCTATGTAGGAAAAACTTCTAGAGCCCTAAAAATTAGATCTGCAGAGCATGTATACAATATCAGAAAAGGGTTAGTATCGCACCCTTTATCAGAACATTTCGCCTTAAAACATGCCAAATGTGAGGGTCACATCAAGCGCTTCATAGGAATAGAACAAATAAAAAGCAATTGGAAAAATAAAAGTGCAGAAAAAACTTTGGCACAAAAAGAGATGAGGTGGATCTTCAAATTAAATTCACTTAAACCAATGGGACATAATGTTGATTTTGAGGTCAAATGGTTTTTAGAATAATTTTATATACTGTATTAATCAATTATGTTTTTATTTTATTTTACATGTATCTATGGATTCATAATGAGTATGGAAAACCTCTCCTCTGGTATAGGGTAAGACTCTGTGGGAATACTAAGTACGACAGTAGATGATATGGTGAGAGGAGAGGCGATTACTGCTCATTCATAAATGATGGAAGAAAGGTGTGGAAATATCACTTCAAAAAGAAGTAAATGAGTATAAAGCTGTTTGCCAGATTCCAAGATGGCGGAAAAAGATACTGCGCATCATGGAAACAAAGTCATTAAATAACTTCTGTTCCAAAGACGTGACGTGACGTGACTCAAGGTCGCATGAGCGCGCTGGTATATACAGCTAAGAAACCAACAAAATGGCGACCTGTACCGGAGGAGGCGTCACATATGAGACGCGAAATATCCGGCCATTACCTGGAAGATAGAAACCGGAAATTACGTTAGGGAACGAATGCGTCATATCCGGTAGACGTTCATTGTGGACCGCATGTGGAACGCAGAGCCAGACCGGAAATAATGAGAAGAGGGGTATAAATACCCCGATCAAATGCAGGTATGTTATCCGTTCTTGAAAAAGGTTGAATAACCGAAACGCGTTGCACGGAGCATACTTTGAGGACTTTGAACTCCCCCCAGGATTTGTGGTTGGAAAATCTTCTGCGGTGGTGCCGAGCTTTCCAGCCCGGGACCCATTGGCCGTTATAGGGCTAGCCCACCGCAGCAACAAAGAGGGGTGAGATACATAAACTATCCATCTATTGGAACTCATATCTTTTTAAAGAGAAGTTCCTTTTTTATTTGCACGTTGTCACTTTTAATTAGAATATTTGTGACGCTTATGGGAATCATTTCCCTTCCATTGTACTTTGATATGTGTATGTTTTATATATTAAATTGTTTATTTTTACATTATTCAAATTTTGGCATCCATCTTTCATAAATTGTGCGCCGGTGCCTTTCTCCCATCATTCTTTTTATTGTCTTTTGATTGAAGATTTGTGTTTATCTTATTGGGATTAGGACCAGCTGCCATTTTTATGTTTACTGCGCACCTATTGTGATATTTTTCTTCGGGGTTTAAAGTGCGAAAGATCGATTCCCAAGGATTGAGTATAAAATGAGAGGAGAGACAGTGGCTTAGGCATTTGGAAATAAACCGCTCGAGTTGTTTGGGGAAAGGAGAGCTGTAGGCATATTTGAAGATTGAAACTAAAGTATCAGTGAGAAGAAAAAGTTTGAGGCAGTGACTTAGGTGCAGATATGCATTGGGTATACTTGGGTGGTTGGATAAGACTAATTGCAAAAGAACAGGTTCAAAGTGTCATGTTGAGAAGAAAGAGAAGGGTGCAAAGACATTGGGTCTGATTCTGAGTTGGGAGTAATGCAAAAAAGAGCAAGTTACTGTCCACCATGTAGCAATGCAAGGGGTGGAAATACATTTATTTTGCATGTAGGGTAAACACTGGCTGCTGTTACGTGTAACCCACAAATGCTGGACAGCTTTATTTTTACACTGCAGGTTAGGTTTAAGTTTGGACAAAAATCTAAATCTTATTTTACATCTGCCCCACCTGCAGTGCAACATGGTTTTACCAAGGTGCACAGTTACTTGCTCTTTTTGGATTTACTCCCAACTCAAAATCAGACTCTTTGTCCTCAGTAATGAGTGTAGAGAATTCTGATGTGTGCTGCTGGATCTGACAACACCATCCATCTTTTTTGCATGGCATAAATTTTGCCTTTGAAATAGGTGAAGTTGTAGATAGTGAAAGCGGAAGTATACTGGTGGGGGTGGGTATAAAAGCAAATTCAAGATGAAAAAGAGGTGACAGCTGTTTATTAGCAGGGTGGATATTAGGGAAGGGAGAGAGGTTAATACAGTATGAAGACCAGATCCATTTGTAGTGAAGAAATCTGTGCTGGAGTGATATTGCTTCCATTGACGCCTGGCAGTACAGGAATACCATTGCTGGTTGTTGGCCTGTTTGGAGAGCCATTGTTGGGGTTTGGATCACGTCTTGTCTAGGGCTGGAATATACCGTCATGACCTAACAGGATAATAATAGGAGAGAGTGATATAAATGAGGATAAAATGGTCATTTAAATGTTGCTGAATGCACATAGATTGTCGGTAATTTAGCAGAAATAGTTTGTGGATGAATGTGAGATTGTTGTAGATAGATATAGTGTTCCAGATTACACAGGAAATGGGATGGAGGTGGGTAGCAAGTTTATTGATGGAGGAGTAACATGAGTGAATAGTAGGTTTTGCATACAGCTCTGGGATTTGGATAGTTGTCATTATGTAGAGGAGAATAATGAGAAATTTGGTGAGCAAAGGTGTTTTGTAGGTGCAAGGGTAGTTGAAGCTTATGGGGGAGATTCAGACCCATCTCCTGTTTTTAAACACACAACAAATGTACTGTATCTGAATCAGGAAATATGGTATGCGCTACATGATATGTCCGCAGTTGCGTCCATGCCAGAACTTGTGCGAATGTAGACTAACGTCATGTAGGCATTTATGAGCAGGGAGTAATAAGACACGCAGAACTGCTGTGTCTGATGGGAGGTTTGTGTGTGTGTAGCTTGACTTCTGTGCTTGATTCAGATATTTAGGAAAAGGAGGAAGACATACATACATTGAGATTGGTTTACTTGTGTTTTTTTTTTTTTTTAAATCAAGTACTTTTTTTATTAAGAACATGTTTTCAATATTACATAAGTACAAACAATTCCAAACAAAACAAAACAAAGTCATCAGCAGCATATGCAACAATACATATATATGCAAATAGAAAGAAGTCACATTCACTGAATAAGTCGTGTATAATACACGACTTTATCAGAAAAAGATCGCCTATTTAATGAGAACACATCAAATATCATTTATGAAGGATATAAACCAAATTACCCAATTATATATCTAATATATTACTAGCTAGGTGAACATGACAGTTATTTATGCCCAGCCCACACATACCCATCCCACACACATCAATATTAATATAAAGAAGAAGAATATATATATATATATATATATATATATATATATATAAAACAAGTGAACAGGTAGCACACACTTTGTGCAAAACTAGTGTGTGGGTGCCCGGTAATGATCGATATAGCAGCAATACTCCAGATGTTCCATAAGGTAGGACCTGAAGAACCAGCACACCACAGTGGTGTGCTGGTTCTTCAGGTCTTTCCTTATGGAACATCTGGAGTATTGCAGCTATATATATATACATATATATATATATATATATATATATATATTGCTATATACTTGCAGCACTATCATTAAGTCTACCCAGTCTAGAATGGCACCATCTATCCCACTTGTCATGGAATTTAGACAAAGTATTACGGGATCTGAACATATGTTTTTCATGTCTGATTATGTCTTCTATCAGGATTCTCCACTTAAGTATATCAGGAGGGTCAGATGTGAACCACATTCGAGCCACAATGACCATGGCCAGTGTAGAGAGACACATAACATAGCGGTATAATACCAAAGAGGGTGTTTCCTCCAGATCAAGTCCAAATAGACAAAACTCAGGGCTAAATCTCAGCAAAGAGGGGTCTGTTACCAGGATATCTCTCTACACTCGGTCCCAAAATGCCCAAACTAACGGGCATTCCCATAATAAGTGCCAAAAACCAGCATTCTGCTGCTGGCATCGGGGGCACAAAGAATCCTCCCTAAGACCAGCATGTTGCAAGAGAACAGGTGTACGATAAACTCTACGTAGGACATAAAAATGAACCTGTTGATATCTAACACATGGTGTAGTATATTTAGTTGAACTTAGTATTTGAGACCAATGTTCATCCGAGAGTGGGCCTAGATCAGTTTCCCATTTCAACTTAAAAGGCAAAAATAATTGTGGACAGAGCCTATCATTAAGAACCAAATAAATAAAGGACACTCTGCCCCTAGACCCCAAGTTAAAACGAATGACTTGACAGGAGACGATGAGAGTACAGGAGCATCACTTACGAATTGTGTATGAACAGCATGACTCATCTGTAGGTAACGATAAAAAGCTCTATTAGGGATATCAAAATCAGATTGTATCTGCTGAAATTAGCTAAAACTTCCACCCTCATATATTTGACCTAAAGGCATTCGGTATGAAATACCGGCTGACGCATGCCCGGCAGTTCGATTCCCGGCAGCATCAGCCCAGCAGATGCAGAGATCCCGACAGCGGCAGCCCGACAACGCTGGAAATCCCGATTGTCCCTAGGTTAGAACAAACTAACCTAACCACCCTAACCCTAACCCTCCTAAGGGGGGGCCTAACCCTAACCCCCCCCCTGTGCCTAACCCTAATCCCCCCCTCTAAGTGCCTAAACTTAACTCCCCCCTTCCCCGCTGCCTAAACCTAAGTCCCCCGGGGGGTGCCTAACCCTAACCTCCCCCCGGGGGTGCCTAACCCTAACCCTCCCTTCCCCTAGCCTAACCCTCCCGGGGGGTGCCTAACCCTAAGTCCCCCCCGGGTGCCCTAAACCTAACCCTCCCCCCCGCGGCTGTCCGCTTGCAGTGCCCAGCATCTCTTGGATCGGGATGCCGGGTGCCGATCTCCCGGCGTCGGAAAAATGACAGGAATCTAGATTTAGACGCTTGTCATTTAACCCTAGCTGGGATAAAGCAATCGGGAAGCCGGCTGTCGGGCTTACGTCAGCCGGTTTCCCGATTGAATCCCAACCTAAAGTCCTAACACCCTTCGTAATCCAAATATTATCCAGTGACAGCTTATATAGTTCAGAGTACAATTTATTAAACCAGAGAGGGGAATCAGCATCCACATCAGACCTAGTGCCAAATTAACAGAGCTTGACGAAGCAAAGGAGATAGTCCAAAGGCAGACATGCCAGAGAGTAGAAATAATAAGGGGGTAAGGAAAGCTCCTGCACGCTCAGCCAGGAAGCCCAGCAACGTTACACCCGCGGATCCAGACACCCAGTCACCCAAATGAGTCAATTGAGCAGCTAAGTAAAACCGGAGATTAGGTAAAGCCAACCCCAAAGCTACTCTAGACCCAGGGCTCTGATAGAAATTCTGGCAGACCCATGACCCCATATAATAGATGGAGGTGTACTCTCAATGGCTGAAAACACCCTCTTGGAACATATACTGGAGAGTTTTGCAGAATATACAGATATTTTGGTTGAATGGACATCTTAAATAGGTTTATTCTCCCCAAAACTGATAGGGGTAATTTTTTTCCATACATGAACCTTCGTTTTAAAGTAAGCTGTTACCGGATCAACATTTTGTGAAATATAATCCGAGGCCATGGGTGCAATCCATACACCCAAGTACTTGAATCTTAAGGTCCACTGCAAGGGGCAAGACCACCGCTCCAGTTCAGGAATATGGCCGGAGATGGGGAATATGCTAGAACGTCCCAATTGATAAGTAACCCTGAAAAAACACCAAACAAGTCAATAATACGCAACGTTGATTTCAAGGAATTCTCCGATTCCCCTAAAAACAGAAGCATGTCGTCTGCATATAATGTCACAATATCCTCAACTGCACCAATTTTAATACCTTGAACATCTGGATCTGCACGCAATAAACAAGCCAGTGGTTCAATAGCTATGGCGAAAAGGGCAGGAGATAACGGACAACCCTGACGTGTCCCCCTCGCCAGAGGAAAAGAAGCGGACATATACCCATTTACAAATACTCTGGCTGCCGTAGAAGAATACAGGAGACGAATCCAATGTATAAAGCGGGGGCCAAAAGCAAACTTGCAAAGCACGGCCCACAAATAACCCCACTGTACCGAGTCTAAGGCCTTGGCGGCATCCAAAGACACCACCACTGCCTCCTCCCCGAGCAAATCATTACTTTGCAAATGGTAAAATAATCTACGGAAATTCTGGACCGTAGACTTCTCTAGCATGAAACCAGTCTGGTCAGGATGACTAATTGAGGTGATTACTGAATTCAGTAGAGAGTATTTTAGCTAAAATTTTTACATCCTTAGCTAGCAAGGAAATAAGACGGTAAGATTCAGGGAGAGTAGGGTCCTTATATTTAGAAAAGGGATAAGGAGTTGGTGGTGGGTGCACAGATAGAAATAAATGTAAAATAAAATATAACTTTTATTGGTTAATACCTAAAATAGATGTACCCTATTGGAAAGGGAATAATAAACAGTGAAATATAAGGATTAAAATTGATATCAAACAAAACACACATATACAATAAAAAGGGAGGCAGATCCACTGTTGTATTGTTGCGTGGGGTGTAACTACACCTAAATGACTATAAAGGTGAATAAATTAATTGTATATATTTGTCAAGATTACAAATTGTTCCTATCTATTATAGACGGTATGTATATCAGCGGCATGAGTAAATATTACATCCAATATAATGGTATTGACACACCTAATTTGAAAATAATTCTTTTATACTATTTACCACTTGTATAGGAGTGCCACTGCACACTTGGTAGTGTGTTATTGATCATACATCATAAATAAAGATATAATAAACCTGTGTGTCAGTGTCAGTACAAAGTGGCTCATATATTACTAGAAAGGGAAATTCATATATAAATTCCCTGTTAGTTGTAAATAAGGACTCTATTTACATTCACACTGTGTGGGGTCCAAATGTTCAGGGCACACAACACGTTGTGGTATATTGATGTCAGCTTATTAGCTTTAATAACACAGCTGACCATATATTGCTCTGTTACAATGTGTCCTATTCTGCAGTATCAGCCTGCTGGCAATTATCGGCTATGCAGAATATTGCCCTGAGGTAGTTGGACCTAATATATGCCGCTACATAGCATCTTTGAGTCAATTAGGTGTAGACATATTATCCCTTTCAATAAACAACATGGAGCTGCCAGTGACGCCTCACTGGCAGCTCCATGTTGTTTGTTTGTTGAAAGGGATAATGTGTTGTGTGCCCTGAACATTTGGACCCCACCCAGTGTAACACTAAGGATAATGACAGTATGCACTGTGTCAGATTCTAACAAATTGATATTAAATGCATAAAATAGATTGTTGAAGATTAGTATGTTATTCAGTCCAGTGCCAGATTAAGGTCCACATGGGCCTGGAGCTGAAATTTATGGCCTATTGTGTGCTGCCGCTGGGGGTATGACCAACACGGCAGGGGTATGACTACTGTTGTGGGGAGTTTGACCTGTACATGGGATGTGGTCTGTGCCGTGGGGTGTGGCTAACACCATGGAGGGCAAAGCTACCGTCTATCGTCAACGACCACATTCTCTAATATACATTTTATATATACAAACATCTATCTAAGTTATTAACATTAATGGTTAATAACAATACTAACACATTATATTTATCTAGCATAGACTTTATTTAATCAGTGCACATAATTTTAAACAAACATTCCGGAACTTTTATTCTAAAAATATTGGCAGTGTACCTTAAGACACAAGGGGCCAAATGTAATAGGGTGAGAGGTTAGAAAATGTGAGAGATTAATAGTAAGCTCTCGCACTTTTTAAACTCAGCCAATGTAATTGAGTCCGAGAACAGAGCAAACTCACGTTTTTAGACTCAAAAAACTCTCACGATTTAAATTCTCAACCAGATGTTTTCCCATTTTGAAGATAAATCTTGCCCAATGAGAGAGCTTACTGCTAAACTCTTACATTTCCTAAACTCTCACCCAATTACATTTGGCCCAAGGATCTGTTCAGTGGGTGCGTATTGGGAGTGTTACGGGCATATCAAGAAAAGCGCCTGCATACACAGATGCACAGCCGCAGGCATAGGAGGCCATAGTCAGATGGAGACACTGCACCTGACATAGGGGTGGTGGAAGTTTCGATGGTGTGACTGATGGTGGCATTTGGTATTAATGTACGGGCGCTGAAAGTGGGTGTCTCAGACCTTGTACATGGGTGCGCATGGATGTATACAAATTATGCCACAGTGAAAAGCAAAAGCCACTTTATTAGGGGATTTTGCTTTATCAGTCCAAGTTGGCATCCCTAGCATTGACAGAAGTGTGTATTTGTGGGTGGTAGACAATAAAAGTTTAAAAGCTTGACCCTGTAAGTGCCCCTGAAGATACCTTACTCCTCATACTCCTGGGAACATTTACCACTGGGGAACAAGTGAGCCCTGCCTGGTCTGTCCACAGATTCCGGGGCAAGTGGCAGGGGATTCAAGAGTCTCCCATCCCTACTGAATATTATAGCGGTAGGCAACTATTGGATCAACAGGCTTGCCCCTGCTGTGTATCAGTAGGGCCTGTTGGAGGTTACCCTGCCAGTACTACACCATACTCTCGGGAAGCAGCCATGCTTGCACCTTGCAATGACTGATGTGGGGCAGAGGCATTTGGGGGGATGGTAAACAGCACTGAAGCCGAGCTAGATCTTTTTGGCACAGCACTTCCTGTGGGACCTGCTTTTTTAAAAAAAAAACAGAGGTTGTTACCCACTATATATCACGTATATTATTCATATATACTACATTTGCTACAATTATGCAAGGCTGCCACATGTCCTTAATGCGCGAGCCCAGACGGATACCACTACAAAGGAGACATGTCAGCCGGGACAGCCTTAGAAGAGAAGGACTGCCTCTGGGGTAAGTATGGGAGCGGAGTTGCGACAGAATGCGCATGAGGCATGATGGAGCGATAATGGGGATGAAGACAGCAGAGAGAATGGGCAGAGCCAGTGGAAAATTAGTTAGCCTGGTGGTTAAACATATATATATATATATATATATATATATATATCTATATATATATATATATATATATATATTATAGTCAGAAGTAAACAAACAGCACTCGTTGCTTCGAAAAAATTCTCACCCCTAAACAAAACAATTGGTGTGTACACTGTATAAAATAAATATGTGGTATCCATCTGTGATTATTGATGGCTACCTGAGAAAATTTGCCCCTGTGTATGAGCGCCGACAGATACAGTATCTCTCCCTCTCTCCCTCCACATTTTTTTATTTATTTATACACAAATATATATATATATATATATATATATACAGTCAGGTGCATAAATATTGGGACATTGACAGAATTTTCATATTTTGGCCTCTATTCACCACCACAATGGCTTTGAAATGAAACAAACAAGATGTGCTTTTAATTTGAAGGTAATTACATCCAAATCAGGTGAACGGTGTAGGAATTACAACGGTTTCTATATGTGCCTCCCACTTTTTAAGGGGCCAAAACTGAAGGAAAAAGGGCCCAAGAACAAGCACGAACTGAAGACATTTGCAGTAAAAGCCTGGCAGAGCATCACCAGGGATGAAACCCAGGTCTGGTGATGTCTATGCGTTCCAGACTTCAGGCTGTAATTACCTGCAAAGGATTTGCAACAAAGTATTAAAAAGTGAAAGTTAGATTTAGGATTGTTTAGTTTGTCCCATTACTTTTGCCCCCTTAAAAAGTGGGAGGCACATATAGAAACCATTGTAATTCCTACACCGTTCACCAGATTTGGATGTAATTACCCTCAAATTAAATCTGAAAGTCTGCAGTTAAAGCACATCTTGTTTGTTTCATTTCAAAGCCATTGTGGTGGTGAATAGAGGGCAAAATATGAAAATTATGTCAATGTCCCAATATTTATGCACCTGACTGTACATACACAGACCACAGTATTTGTATTCACAAATATATATACTTTATAGCTGCTTTAAAAAATAATTCTGTCAGTGCTTGCTTACCTTTTGGTGTTTAGAGTAGCACTGTCTGAGGCTCAGTGATGAGCAGCAGCCAACAGCCCGCAGGAGACGACATCTTGATACCCGGAAGACAACATAAGTTACCAGGCGGCCCGGGCAGCCTACACGGTAATCCAGCCTACGCAGAGCTGAGCTCCGAGTGGGGTCACCATCTATGTGACGTCATGAGGAAGCGCCGCTGCCAAGACGCTAGTATTTGGCGCAGGGAGAGGGCTAGTAAAGAGCAGCAGGTAGATGCCCTTCAACAAGCGGTTTTGCACTGTGTTTGCACTACCGGTGGCCGGGAGGGGGGCTGAGTAGACTGCCGGGGGTTTTAGTATGCGGTGCCACAGACGGCGGCTGCTGTCAGTGAGGCTGTACTGTAGCAGGAATTAAAAAATTCCTGTTTACGGCAGATGCTTTGGGCCTATTTTGATGGGGTGGCCTAGAGCTGCAGCTCCACCCGCCCCATTGGTAATCCGGCCCTGATTCAGCCTCTAATTAATATAATTGACAATTTGATACTGCTACGTTGGGAACTGTTGTGTACCCTAAGCAGATTTATGACACACAGCGTGATACTTATAAAATCTGAATCACTTTTCACTTGCATATAGTACAATTGATAGTAGCAATCTGCTGATACTGCTGTGGACTGGTAACAACTGGCCCACTACAACAATTAAGTTAGCATCTTGATAGACGTGCTGTCACACTAATCCCACAAGGATATGTTATCTATAATAAAGATAATCATTTGGGGAATTGTGGCTATAAACTAATATTCTGCTCTTATATATTCCCCTATATTATGCCAATGAACCTTAGTATATTACATGAATGTGTTACAATGAGATTGCTACTACCCATTTGACTATAGATCAGTATAATAACACAGTGATAACCTGGTGTTAAGGCTGACAAACCACCATTATAAAGAGTACTTATCTACAGCTAACAGGGGATTTATATATGAATTTCCCTTCTAGTAATATATGAGCCACTGTGTACTGACACTGAGACACAGGTTTATTATATCTTTAGTTATGATGTATGATCAATAACACACTATCAAGTGCGCAGTGGCACTCCTATGCAAATGGTAAATAGTATAAAAGAATTCTTTCAAATTAGGTGTGTCAATACCATTATATTGGATGTAATATTTACTCATGCCACTGATATACATACCGTCTATAATAGATAGGAACAATTTGTAATCTTGACAAATATATACAATTAATTTATTCACCTTTATAGTCATTTAGGTGTAGTTACACCCCACGCAACAATACATCAGTGGATCTGCGTCCCTTTTTATTGTATATGTGTGTTTTGTTTGATATCAATTTTAATCCTTATATTTCACTGTTTACTCCCTTTCCAATAGGGTACATCTATTTTAGGTATTAACCAATAAAAGTTATATTTTATTTTACATGTATTTCTATCTGTGCTCCCGCCACCAACAACTCCTTATCCCTTTTCTACATATATGCTCTTACTTAGTTGATTAGGGCAGCACCCCCATCATTTTATGAACTATTGAGTTAAGATTATTTAGGGGTTCATAACCAATATTAGTAGTGTGCAGATACCTTCCCCTCTTCCTTTTTCCTTTTTTTCATGAACAGAGTAGGGTCCTTCCCAGGTTTGGCTAGTACTACAATAATAGCTTCAGACATAGAATGTGATAGAGATTCCCCTTCAAATAAAGAACTAAACAAATCTAATAAGTACGGAACAAAATAATCTTTAAATTGTCAGTATACTTCTATAGGAATCCCATCACTGCCAGAAGCCATAGAGGTGGGAAAGGAAGAAATAGCTGTATCAATTTCCTCCAACGTAAATGGGGCATCTAAGTATGTAATAGCTTCCTGAGTAAGCTTTCGCAGGATGAACCCATCCAAGTAATCCTGCAGCTGGTCAGTTGAGTAGGAAGCTCTGGTAGCATACAGAGAGGAATAGTAGTCGCAAAACACCTCAGATATATAGACACCTGAACGACACAGCTGACCTCTAGAGTTGAGAATACACTGCCTAATGTTAGTATGGGAGTCCTCCCTAGCTAGAAAAGCCAAATAATGGCCACCAGTCTCAGCCTGAAAATAATGATTGTGTCTAGAGAAGAGCAGCCTGCGCCTAGATTTTTCAAAGAGAACCTCCGACCACTCCCGCTGAGCGCCCAACCACAGTTCACGATCTAAGGGCGATTGAGATAGGATATATTGAGACTCCAACTGCGAGCACAGTGTTTCAAGTTGGGATTCCTCCTGCCTATTATGCATTTTAATTTCAGAAATACGCTTAGTGAAGTAGCCCCGCATGTATGCTTTAAAGGCATCATGCCTAGTATTAGGATTCGGATGTGAAAGATTATCTAAATTAAAATCCTTCCAAACTGCAACAAAATCAGAACTGGCCCCCATTACGGATAGCCAGTGTGGGTGCAATTTCCAAAAGCTAACCCCTTTATCTTGGGACAAAGCTAAGGTGAGTAACACAGGAGAGTGGTCGGAGATACCCCTGGATAAATAATCCACTCCAGACACCATGGGCAGCCTACTAGGGGAAATCAAAAACCAAGTTTATGCGAGACAACGTGTGAAAAGAAGCAAACTGACATGAGTATTGAGTAGTAGTTGGGTTCCTGCAATGCCAGACATCAATCATATCTAGTTCTGCAACAAGATTGGCAAACGGAGTGAGCGAAGGAGAAGGCAGAACATTATCAGCACTTTCCCTCCATCGGTCCAGATGCCGATCCATGACGTTATTGAAATCTCCCATACATACCACAGGAGTACCAGGGGATTGACCAATAAATACAGCAACCTGTTGATGAATCTCATTATTGTTTGGAGGAGGGATGTAAATAGCTAATATGTGAAGAAGGACATGATTAATAGTGGCCAGTAGAAAAACGAACCTACAGTGGGCATCTACTAGAATAGCTTCCAAACTAAATTGTAAAGATTTTTGAGAACCGCAACCCCTCTTGCACTGTGGGAAAATGTAGAATGGCACATATGTCCTACCCAAGGTTTCTTAAGTGCCAAAACGTTACTGCCGCATAAGTGTGTTTCTGACAAACATATAACCTCAGCATGATGTTTCTTAATGTGAGACATAACCAACGAGCATTTAATTTTATCATTCAAGCCCCGAACGTTCCAACTAAGGAGTCGGAATGTACCACCATCAGTAATCATCAAATCTCAAAAAAACAGGATAAAATATCATGTATAATAGGAGCACTATATAATGACATACATACATACTGATGACATAAAATAAAAAGAAATAGAAAATAGAGCAAACAAACTGTCCCAGCCCTAACCCACCCTGTATGACCTACAAAACCTGAGGTATACCTAATCCCCATGCCCTTACTGGCCCCCTAGAAAATAACTAAACAACTACTAAGCCAATCTAAATCCTACATAGATCACAGAGTAGTGGGGGTATAGAAAATAACTTCCTATAACTATATCCAACAGGAGGCTCCCATAGGATACAATTAGAAACCGGTCCCCTGGTGGAACAATCCTATATACATTTTACATCTAAAAAAACTTGCAAAATCAACCAAGTCAGAGAGCTGTACATTACAGTATTGCAGAAATTACTACAAAGCCTGCACCAAACATCATAACTGAGAAATTCAAACAATTTGAGACAATGAGGTTTCAACTTGGGGCACGAGGCTGCCTCTCTAACCATGCCTCCACATCTCTGGGAGTATTAAAGAAATGGCTAGTATTGTTATGTATTACTCGCAATCTTACAGGGAACAGCATTGAGTACTGGATATTTCTGTCCCGAAGTTTACGCTTAACCTGCAAGTACTGCGATCTACTTTTCTGCACCACCAATGCGAAATCCGGGAAAATTGAATTAGAATGGTTCTCAAGCTATAGCGGGCCCTTAAGGCAAGCCAAACGAAGAACAGTGTCCCGATCTTTAAAGTGCAGCAGTCGAGCAATGAAAGTTCTAGCAGGAGCTCCAGGTGGGGGAGGTCTAGGGCTAATTTTTTCCGTGACCCGTTGTTCAGAAGTAGAAATGGCTTGCAAAATTTGCTGAGTGGAATGTGACGCATCACCACGATCAGTATCACCCTCAATAGATGGAGGGGAGGGGGGGTCAGCCACAGCTTGGTTTGATGGTTGAGGTGCCTGAGAGGTTCTGGCATACTTCTCCAATCTGGCAGCAGCCCCTGTGGCATTACCAGTTTTCCCCATATTGATACTAATAATATGGGAGCACTACACACACTACAATGTATGAGGAGCACTACAAAGACCAGCAATTGAACAGGTGCTAGCTATATGCCAACAGCCTGCAGTATAGACACTATATTATGTGTGTAATAAGTTCCACTTAGTAGGATTCAAGAGATGCTCTTAATTAAGCAGAAGGTATACAATCCAGATATTCATTTTCAATGAGGAGCTCTGTTTGTTAACTGCCACAACAGGGGAGCACTTCACAGCAGAAGCAGGATAATGGAGGATCAGTACAGCCTGGGAGTTAGCAGGCCTCAAGATGGCGGCCGCACAGTGACTCACCACACCAAAGACCCAACGGCAGAGCGGCAGCATGTAGCAGACATCCCCCTCACCAGTGCCAGCGGACCGGAGCGCTTCAGGCGGGATAACATAGCCACGGGGAAAGGAAATGCACAGCCCCCGCACAGCCGCCCGCAGTTGTCAGGAGCGCGTGCGTCCAGGAGAGCAGACTCCGTCACAGGCCCCAGGATGCCCCAAAACTGATGCAGCCACAGCCGGACACCGGAGGCACACTCGGAAGGCACTGGAGGATGCAAGAGCTTTACCCATGCCAGCTGGTGAGTAGTCAGCCCTCAACCACCAGGGGAACAGGATTAAAAACGGATTATCAGCGTGAGCTACAGCGCAACGCTGTCACTTCATGCTCTGCCGAGCCAAGCCCCATATACATTGAGATTGGTAATAATATAGGCTATAGAATGGGTAACTGAATCGGGCAGTACAGGGTAGTGAGGGTGGAGGGCAGGGGGATCAGGGGTGGTTTATCATAACTTGGAAATAAAGTGTAGATAAAGTGCCATCCAATCAGCTCCTGTTATCTTACAGGCTGTGCTAGAAAAGTGACAGTTAGAATCTGATTGGTTGGTATCTCTCTCCAAGATTTGATAAATCTCCCTCATAGACTTCTAAGCAGGAGCAATAGAGGTTTTAATTTTATATGCACTCCTTTTAATGAGGAAGTGCAGTGTTTTTGGTGAGTACTAGAAAGCATTTGGGAGAAAAGGGTGACATGTAAATAGTTATACTGGGTTAAAATAAGTGATGTAAAAAATTAACATTGTAGAGAAACAACTTAATTATTGCCATATTACACACAGTTCAATTAAGTTTTGCTAATTACGAGGGCTGATTGAAAAGTAATGAGACTGCCTCTGTTTTTCTGTCCCATAGGTAGACGTGGCAACGCTATGCAGGTTGTTGTGAAGCTGATACATTGATATGTCTGAACCTGCGTTTGGAGTCTGCTGTAGTCTTTTTTGTTTGGTCACAGCGAGTGGAAGATCTTCGTACCTTTCATCATGGCTTATGAGGAAGACGTGTCTGAGATTATGTCAGAGATGTGTGATTGAATTTTGTATTAAACTTGGAAAAAGCGGAAATGAAACTCATGAAATGTTACGGCAAGCATACGGTGGAGCAACAATTAGCCGTGCAGCAGTATTTTGGTGGTGGAAGCACTTTAAAGAGGGTAATACGCAAGTGACTGACGAAGCGCGTTCTAGGAGACCATCCACCGCGGTTACAGATTTCAACATTGCCAAAGCTGCCAAGATGTTGCAAAATGACAGAAGGTTAAGTTTACACAAACTTTTGGCTTCACTTGGTATCTCATTCGAACGGGTTCAGCAGATTGCGACAAAGGAACTTAAAATACTTTGCGTGTGTGCCAGGTGGGTACCCAGAAATCTCACAGAAGAGCAGATGCGACGATGAGTTGAATTGTGTAAGAACACCATTCCAATGTCGGAGAGGATACCAAATTTTCTGACATCAGTTGTGATGTGTGAAGAATCGTGGATTCATCATTATGATCCAGAATTGATTAACTGTGGACAATTCCATCTATATATTCATCTATATATGTGCATATAACAAAAGAACTGGCACTAAAATAAACGGAAGACCGTCTATATATTATAAAGATTTATTTTCCCATCTGGACAGATTCACAGGGGCCTAATATCTCCTTTGGATTCTTCAGTTATCCAATCCTTCTAAAGAAAGGAATCTGGGAAACAATTATTTGTAGAGCAGAATATTGCACCTTACTGTATATTTTTAGTTGTAATATTTACCACTTGTTCTAAGCAATAGTGAGATTATATTAAATTATATTTTTTTAATACTTGTGTGGTTAGTTAAACAAGCGCTCCACCTACACCCCTGTCCTATTGACCTTTATAGCAGGTAGCAGATCCTGCTGGGTGAGCTGCTAGTTTATAACCTTAATATATCAACTGATTAGGGACGCACCTATTTCACTTTTCTTCTGCCGTGATTTATGCCAGTATGCATGCGATGAGTGGCGGTATGCATCGCATGCAAAATTCAATGGTTAACCACTTAACTAACGAATTCCTGTCGTGAAAACCGCACAGAAATTGTCGTGTTTTTTTATTTAAATAAGTTTAAAAATATTTTTTTTAATCTATTTAAATATTTTATTTTAAAAAAATATACCTAGGGGATGTTTTGCATCCCCCCCCCAACTTCCTGTCCATAGGCCCCCATTGTAAGTTAACGGTCCACCCCCCCATCAAAAATATCCCCCCCACGTCAAAAGATCCCCAGCAATAACAACACCCACCCACCCTAGGTATATTAGGTACCTGTGGCACAACCCCCACCCTCACCCCCAGGGAAAATGGGTGACCAACTTAGGCCACCCTTCCTCCCCATATATCACTATCACTTTATATATATATATATATATATATGTTAAAATAAAATCTTTAGATAACCCCACCCTTGCCAGCCAAACTATATTTTTACTGGCCTGCATAAGCCCCCCTCCATCCCCCCCCAGGGCCAAAGATGACTCCCCCCATTACCCCCCCCCCAGATCTAGCCCCGCCCCCTCACATTTGCAGAGTGCAGTGGGGCAGGGAGGACCAATCATCAGTCCCCCCTGCTGCAGCTGATTTCTGCACACAGAGGTCTGCAGATTGGCGCTCGGAGGGGAACTATGTTTCCCTCCAAGCACTTTTACTAACGGTGCATGTGTCCCAGAGCGCCATTCACACAGCCTTCTGGGACGCGATACTGGCAGTGATGTCAGTGGTCATAGACTGCCGCGTCGCTACATCCATATATATATTTATATATATATATATATCTACACATGTATATTTACATTCTGTATATATGTATATATATACATATATACACACATATATATATATATACATACTTGAAGGCTGCCCTTGTACTTACTGGCTACACTGTCAGCGGGCAGCCGCAGTGGGAGGGTGTCCCGCCGGCTGCCCAGGACATAGCAGTAGCAGCGGCTACCAGAGCTGCGGCTACTGCTTCAGTGATCAGTAGCGTGATCACTGTCAGCGGGCAGCTACAGTGGGAGGGTGTCCCGCTGACTGCCTGGTACATAGCAGAAACTGCGGCTACCAGAGCCGCGGCTACTGCTTCAGTGACTGTCAGCCAGCAGCCACAGCGGCTGCTGGCTGACAACAGGAGCCGAAGGGGGTTATGCCAGCTGCCCGATCACTGCTGGCCACAGTGATCGGGACACAGGGCACAGCAGCAGCCGCTGCTTCATCACAGTAAAACACGGGGAGGGGGTTTCCGCCGGGTCCCGATCACTGTGGCTAGTAGTGATCGGGACATGCAGGAGAGGGAGCGGCAGGTAGAGAGGGACCGGGAGGTCCCTCTGATGTAGGCGGCTGTGGGCTGTGGGAAGATTAGTTTCCCGCAGCCACCTAGTGGGCTTTTCTGACTGGTCGTATCAGATACGACCATGTCAGGGAAAGCCCAGTCTGGTGTGGTCGTATCTGATACGACCATGCCAGGCAAGTGGTTAATGCATCCAGCCCCCTGTTATTTTCAAACAGCCTGTAATTTAACAGTTAGGAGCTGATTGGCTAGTACTTTATCTTTCTCCACTTTATCTCTCTCCAAGGCCAAGAGATCCATTTCATCCAAGAAAATGGCTTTGCCTAATTTCTGAAAATATTACTAATCTAGTCACATTAAGTTGTGGCACAATGTCTAGGATGAAAACAATGGAGGCTATTGAAAATTACTGTATGAGGGATGTCTAATTACACCTCTCTGAGTAATTCAAAACTTTTAGTTAAAGGCTAGTTATTATGCATATCCATCATGTATTTGAAAACTTGACCCACTTTCATAAGCATACATTCAAAAACAAATTTAAATTTATTTTACTTTTGCACAGTTTTACTCAAAAGTTACATAGTTGAGAAGGTATATGTAATTGTATAACGGTATAGTTTGTGTTTGAAGACCTCACAAGTATCATGTGATGCACAAAGAAGTTATCTGCTGATCAGATTTGCAATACTAAAATGGTCTTCCCTCTGTATTGCTAGTGAAAGAGTGTGGCACATGAATATTATGTAGAGAAATTAATAAAATTTAATGTAATAAAATAATAAAGCTGCATACACACACAACGATTTTTTGACCGATAATCATTAAACGATATCGTTTAACGATAATCGTTTAAAAAATTTGTTCACTTTCTGAGTCAAATGATGAACGATTATCGTTCATGCGCGTTCACGTTTGTAGTTTGTAGTTCAGTCAGACTTGTCAACTGAACGATTTTCATTAAGGGAGCGTACACACGGTCAGATTTGTCAGACTTGTCAGATTTGTCAGATGAACGACTGAACGATTAAACGATTTGAACGATTTGGACGATTTGACCAAAGTTTTGAACGATTTGGACGATTGAACGATTTTTGACTGCATTAAAATGAATGGAATCGTCCAAGTCTGACTGCAAACCCATCAGATGTCAGATATCGTTATCTGACAAACGGGAACGCGCATCGTTGATCGTCCATCGTTCAGGCATGTCAGATATGAACGATTTTCCTTCAGATATGAACGACTGAACGATTCTTAAATCGTTATCGTCCATATCTGAAGAAAAAATCTGATCGTGTGTATGCACCTGAATATGCAAAAATCGTTTGTAGTTCATAAAAATCGTTCATTACACTTTAAAAAATCTGACAGATAATCTGACAGATAATTGTTCATGAAAATCGTTCAGAAAAATCGTTGGTAACAAAATCGTTGTGTGTGTATGCAGCTCAATGGAGCGTACACACGGTCAGATTTGTCAGACTTGTCAGATTTGTCAGATGAACGATTGAACGATTAAACGATTTGAACGATTTGAACGATTTTACCAAAGTTTTGAACGATTTGAACGATTTGAACGATTTTTGACTGCATTAAAATGAATGGAATCGTCCAAGTCTGACTGCAAACACATCAGATATCAGAAATCGTTATCTGACCATCGGGAACGCGCATCGTTGATCGTCCATCGTTCAGGCTTGTCAGATATGAACGATTTTCCTTCAGATATGAACGACTGAACGATTTTTAAATCGTTATCGTTCATATCTGAAGGAAAAATCTGATCGTGTGTATGCACCATAAGTAATTAAAAAAATGCACAAATAATACTTGCTCGCTTCCTTCCATGATGGCTGATATTCCATATATAGGGGAGAGGCACGATAGTGGCAAAAATGTATTTATTTTTTGTTCTGAGTTATAAAGAAAACAAAATGTTTGTATATTGTTAGCTTCTCCTCATGCCCCATAGCTCACTATTACACATTACAGTGCCCCCTAACCATCAGGTGGCAAACAGACCTTTTGAAACCATGATACCCAACCCAACCCTGACAACTTTTACCATTTGTCATCTGGGATGCCACCCACTTACCAGTTTACCTATACAGTAAGGCTAACCATTTAACATCCACTACTGTTTCTATGTATGACGATTTCACCAGGAGCTAAAGAATGTAACTGAGACATATTGGGACTCATGTAGAGTTTGGTGCAAATTCAACAGGAAAGCGCAAATTGTGCTTATTGTTACTGCATAGAGGTCAGCACTGCAATTATGGTAATGCAGCAGGAGGCCTCACCGTTTCTAATGCAACAGCGTACACTCAGTTGAATGCATGCGCCGTAGGGGTCTCCAGTATTTTTTCAAGCAGTAGCAAACAATCACTCAACTCTGCCAACATTGCATTCAGTGTGTGGGCCTGATCCAGAGACGGATGCTAATGCGATCACAGCTGCGTTTTCATACGCAATGCTCATGTTTGCAAAGATCGTCTGAGCATAAAGACGCCCAATGCTGCCTTCGATGCATACAGGCGTAAATCAGTGGTGGCCTGGGCTGGGTGGCAGGGTGCCATGTGCCCCCCGGGCCGCACTGTTGCTTGGTCTCCTGGGCCGCCTCCTCAGCAAAAAAAACATTGGTGGTTGATGCGGCCGCAGCCGCAATCCTAATGTCTTTGTGACTGTTGGCATTTGCGGCCATGTGATGCGTCAGACAGTTACAGTGGGAGTCACCCACTTGGCCCCTCTGGCTGTCCCGGACTGACTACTCTACTCAGACTAGGTTTGGCATTGCTCGGCCCCTGGAGGCCCGTATTGGGAGGCGGAGCAATCTGGAGGGAGCCCCAGCCCGGCACAACACAACAAGCAGATTGACTGGATCCCTCCATCTAAGAGAGGCGGTGACCGTGGTCTTTTGCTGCTCAAACGAAAATCTTACTGGATACATACACTCGAGACAGTGGCCCCTAAAGGGCTTAATGAATACAATCACTTGAATCAATTCTTATAATAATTTGCCTATATAATAATTTTTGGTATTTTTTCTTTTTGTTTTTTTCCGTTTTCTCAGATGCCCCTTGCATATTTATGTATGTATATGAATATATATATATATATATGTATATATGTATGCATGCGTGTATATGTATATGTTCCTATGTGTGTATGTATGTGTGTCGATATTGTAATTTTGTAGATGTGGGTGTAGGGTTCACTCTCGTCTAGATACATATACTGTTTTTTGTATATGTTACCTCCTCCTTGGCCACTTATATACATTTCTTATATACATTTCTTATTTATATATATGTGTTAATCATGTATTTGTATATGTTGTTGATTCTTCTTGCTGTGCTAGCCACCTTGGATGTGATTTCGTTTTATTCTTTATTGCAGTATTTAATTAGATATTCCCATAGTAGTGGAATCGTATACTGATAGTTACTAGTAAATTTAATGATGCCTAGGAACTTATGTGAGTAGGGGATGTTCCCGAGTGCATCCTCGAGCGGGCCAGAAGTGACGCGGTAGGACGTGTGGAACGCATGGCTTCCGGTATCGCTGGAACGCATACCGGAAGCGCGCTCCTAGCCGAGCAAGTTTAGCTGGTTTAGGTATGTTGGTTTCACTTGTCAGTATCCCCATAACTGGCTTTATGTGGTTATATGTTTAGCAATCACACTGAGGTGTCTTATCATCCTTTATTACAGTATATATTACAGTTTGGAGGTTGTTCCGTTCAGTAAGCGTTACTTCCGGTCACGGAGGGATGTTGGGGGTGGAGCAATGAGTGGGTTTTATTACCATGGGTATATAACTTGCCAAGGGTGAGGGTTTCTATATGTCCTGTGTCACGCTGGTGGTGTCCTGATGAAGGCCGCATTTATGCGGTCGAAACGTCGACTGTGCCACTTGAGTATGTCATGACCTCCTAAGAAGGTTCTTTTTTACTTCACCATATAAAGTAACTGAAAAGATAAGCCCTGGTGAGTGCGTTTTTTACAAATTGGATTATTGATTGGTGCCTGATGGTACCTTGAACGGTCACCCCAGGCCATGCCGGTTTCATCGCTTTAAGTGAGTGCGGACCCCCGTTTGGATGTTACATAAAGGACAGTGTGATTACTCTTTCCTTTTGGTCGTGCACCCTAGCTTTATTCATTTTTTTAAATTAAATGGATCATTCCTGAATTTTTGTTGCAAGAGACACAACTTGTTTTCTTATTTTTTCTATATACCATACAGTGATTAAGATCTATGTATACGGGACTTTAAGTTTTCTTCCCAAAAATGATGATTCTTTGTGGTTATCCTTATAGGATTGATCTAGAGGTTTTTTCGGTGTTATTTTATATTATTATTGTTGAGGAGCATCTGAGAATGTGTTTTTGTGATTAATGTATGTATGTTTTTCATTGAATTTAACAAAAAATTTTGTTGTGTCAGTGTGGTTTCCAGTGAAGTGACTTGCACGTTTGACTCTTGTGTGATATCATGGCAGCTAGCCAGGGTTTTCTAAATGATGCATTACTCAGTGAAGCTGAAAATGCATGATGATGATGCAGTTAGAGTCTTATTTGAACAGCTTGAATTACATTACCTAGCCAGTCCCCTAATGAAGTGTATAATAAATTGAGTAGATTAAAACGTAGAGAGGTGGATCTATTGTTGCACGGACAATTTCTGTCCAATTACTATAGATCAAAACATATACCCAGAGGGTTTCGCATCAGTAGTGTGCCGACCATCAGCCGCAGGAACCCTGGTTTCTTTAGCCGATGGTGCGGCATATTAAATAAATGTTCGCTTGACCTATTGTTACTGGTGGTTGAAGAGGTGGGTTTGAGAATTGAGTGTCACAAGAGAGGAAATCATTGTATTTAATAGAGATTTTGGTAACATCCTTGTAGATGATAAAACTGAACCCTGGTTAGATAAGCTTAAAACCAACATTGAAAACTATAAAACTGAGTTAGTGGCGTTTAAACGCAAAAAACTTGAAACAGTGGAGTACGATTACAAAAATCACACTGTTTACAAATGGTTGTCCGGTAATGGTAGTTCAGGTCGTATGACATATAGAACACATCGTCAACGTCAGTTCCGAGAATTTAGATTTGATACAACTTAAAATTCTACATCTGAGTCTGAAAATACCGAAACTAGACCACCCCGTGGTGATTATTTAGGTATGGCCACGAGATTTCAGGTGTCAGATTCTATAAGAAACACCACAGGCCGCACCCGAGGAGGGGCGGGTACAAAAGGACGTCCCAGAAGCAAAAGGGGATCAACGAGGAATTGATCTTCAATCTTTCTGGACATACCTTAACGAGTGATGAGACCAAACTTTAATCCAGAAGCCTCAGTTTTGTCCCAACTTGCAAGTTCAGCAGTTTTGATTGGTCAATTGACCATTATAAGATGGGGCGAAAGCTGAGACTAAAAGAATTTTTCTCAAATGATAAAACTCTAAATTTAAATGTAAGCACTGTTGATGACACTGCAAGCAAGTTTAAAAAATCTAGTAAATTTGATCCCACCTCTGGTAATTCCAGTATTAAAACTTTTTTACGTATGCTTGATAAAGATGTCAGGGACGAGGTTGGGCAAGATCATAGACACACATTTGATAACTTAAGTCATAGTGAGAGACAAGCACTCAGAACCCTGCAGAATAATAGCACGATCATTGGCCCTGATTCAGAGCCGGACGCTCTGACCAGAGCACTCGCTCTGAATCAGGGCCCACCTCCATTAATATGGAGCGTCCTCCTGGACGCTCGTATAGCTGTGGCTCACCACCCACAGGATATATGAGCGTGCAGGTTGATGGTCGCGATGGTCTTGACCATCGCGACCATCGCCACTGCGAGCAACAGCCTGCGGTTGAGGTTTTCAACCGCAAGGCCAGGAGTGATTTTGGCTCTATCAGAGCCAAAATCACTCCCACTGACATCACTAGTGATGTCAGTGGGGCCGGCTTCAGATGGTAGGCGTTCCCTTGGGAACGCCTCCATCTGGCAGGCACGCCCCTGGCACGCCCACCAAAGGGGGCGTGCTGTCAGTCAACATCGACAGCACGCCCCCTTTGATGAGACACTCCGAGCGAAGGAAAGTCCTTCATTCGGCACGTCTCGCGCATGCGCACGACGGAGCTCCCTCCGTCGTGCGCATGCGCAGTGCAGACCATCGACCCACTTGTGAGCGGACAGCCGCTCGCGAGTGGGTCTGAATGAGGGCCATAGTCCGCAAAGCGGACAAGGGTGGTGTGGTTGTTCTGCAGGATTATGCTAAAATGCTGGTTTCATCGCTTTAAGTGAGTGCGGACCCCCGTTTGGAGATATATATATATATGTAGAAAATGTATTAGGGATGTGCGCTGACCCCCTGTGTTTTGGTTTTGAATCCGTATCTCCTCCAAGATTTTGGATGTGGATTTAGTTTTACAAAACCACCCTTGCGTGTTTTAGTTTTGGATCTGTTTTTTTTTCTAAAACATCATAAATACAGCTGAAATCACATAATTTGGGCCTGTTTTATTCCTACAGTATTATTAACCTCAATAACATTTATTTCCAGTCAATTTAGACCAGCTCATCCAGTTTAGGCCAAAAGGTTGCATCGAGCTACTGTAGCTGGCTGACTAACCTAAGCGACAGCAGTGGACAGCACTAACATGTGGCAGTTCAGCTTCCAACATGGCACAGAGTGGCGCTGCAGTAGTAGACAGGATGGCAGTTTAATAAACTATACGACCACATAGGAAGTTTAAAAACCAAGAATGTTTTCATTAATTAAGAACTAGGTCAGAGGCCCGAGGGAGTTGGAGTATGTATGTAGTTGAAGGCAGGTAAAGGAAGGTTTGGTTAGTAGTAAATTGAATGAAATGTTTTGATTCCGAAGCAAATTTATGAGGGAGGGGTGCAGGGGAGGCATTTACAAAAATATTTAAATCATTCACATCAGTCCTTGCCCCAGAAGAATCCTTGAGCGGTATGCCTGCTGCTTGGAGCGGATCGTCTTACCGGAGGTGGACCTCGAAGACTACTAGTAGTATGTCCAATATCCGCAAATAATACAGTGGGTTTTAGATAGTTAGTGGGTCTTAGATAGATAGTTAATTGAGGTCCTTTGTCACCGCTACCAAATCCCATCTAGATTCTACTTCACTAGAAAAGCAATGTACAGGGACATTTAAAAAAACTTAGTGTGCTCCAATATGCAATTGTACCCACTGTCCACTTAACCACAGATATGTGGACAAGTGGTACAGAACAAAAACAAGATTACATGACTGTAACAGCCCACTGGGTGGGTGTATTGCCTTCAGTGGCACCAACAGCAGCAGTAGCATATAAGAATCAGCAGCTCATTCAGAGGCAGGCTACTATGTGTATCACCAGTTTCTCTAAGAGGCATACCACTGACAACCTTTTAGAAAAACTCAGGGAAGTAATTACAAAATGGCTTACCCCGCTTGGACTTTCCTCAGGATTTGTGATTTCTGACAAGCCACCAATATTGTGAGAGCATTAAAGCTGGGTGAATTCCAACACGTCCTATGTTTTTCTCATGCAATCAACTTGGTTGTGCAATTTTTTTTCAAAAATGACAGAGCCATGCAGGAGATGCTCTCTGTGGCCCGAAAAATATCTGGACATTTTCACCATTCAGCAGGTGCATGTAGAGCTTGCAGCACCTGCAAGAAATGTTGAATTTGCCCTGCAATTAGCTGAAGCAGGAGGTAGTTACAAGGCAGAACTCCACCATTTTTATGCTTCAGCAGATGGAGGAACAGCAAAAAGCTATTCAAAGCTATACAGCGAACTATGACATAGGATGAGGAGGGGGAATGCACCTTACTCAAGCTTAGTGGAAAATCCTTTCCGTGTTATGCAAGTGCTGAAACCCTTCAAAGTAGTCACCTGTGAAGTGAGTTCAAATACTGCCAGCTTGTGTCAGGTAATTCCCCTAATTAACAATGTTTGAATACTGTGCTCTGGTTTGTAGGACGGTGTGGGGGATGATGGTGGCTGAGGGGAGCGGGGAGGTAGTCTGTGCGCAGCTTCCCTAAGAGGTGTCCAGTCTCTAAATGAGTGTCTGAAGGTTTGGAAGGGTAGCGCTGCACAGGTATAGGTGGGGGATGGTGGTCACTGGGGGAAAGGTGGCGGGGGGAGGCGAACGGATGGGGAGACAGGGGAGACCCGTGAGGTGGGGTGGTTGTGTGTGGTAATCTATACTGGTGTGGGTTGGTGTGTGATGCTGGTGTAAATAAATACTAGACAGCGAATACAGGGTGAACTGGTGTTTATTGCAGTGTACAATTAGGAGACACAGTGCTTGTGCAAGTCCCTCCTGGGCTCAGAACCATGTGAAGCTCGTTACAGTCCAAGGGGAAAAGTCCATACCCTGTTGGTGAGGAGGGGTGGATTTGAATAGTTCCAAGGTGGGGGTAGCCTGTCTGGCTCTGTGGATGCACAGTCCGGGGTGTTCCAGTGCTAGAGCTTAGACTTTATCACTTACCGGTAAGTGTGGTGGGTGGGGGAGTGGTCCAGCTGGAGCCTCGTGTCCTTGTCGCTAGTGTGCACTGGTGTTGACTGTGGGCGTTGTGCTGTGGTGCCCATGTGGTTCTGGCCTCTCAAGGTAGGATCACGAGTGTCTGTGTTTCACCGGTGGTTCGTCTCACACCTGCTGGTGGGCGGCGTTACCTTGCGGTGTTGTGGGCGGGGTGGTGGTTAACCTGGCAGGTAACTTTCGATGTCTTGGCATTGGGTCAGGACCCTTCCTGGGGGGCGATCCTGCGGCTCTCTTAGCCGATGTAGACACCCATGCGTCCGTGTATTCCTCACTGTGTGCTGGTGACAGGCTGGGAACGTGATGTTCAGTGTTCCCCTTAGCTCTAACTTCCAGCTCCAGGGGCAGGCGGGTTGGCTTTCACGGTGTTTGGCTCTGGTTTCAGCTGGAGATTGGTGTGCCTAGTGGATGGGTAGCGTCAATGTGTGACAGCTGGTGTAGCTGTGTGTAGCTTGGTCCTGGTAGGTCTAAAGCATTTCAGCACAGCGTGCCTTTGTCAAAGATTTCCAGGTGTGGGTGTGTAATGTTTAAATCACTTTATGTTTTGGGTCATTGAATTGTGCAGGTGTGATGCCCTAATGGCTCGTGCTGTGATTGGCTGATGTAATGGAGGTAATCAGGTTGCTATAGTAACCAGTGTGTGTGTGTGTGTGTGTGTTGATGATATACTCCGATCAGCTGAGTGGATGGGGTAATCATGATGATGTAGGTGTGTGTGTAATCTCGATCTCTATTGCTCAATTGTTCACATATGAGTGTGTTGTAATTTGGGGTGGGTGACTGTGGTTACAAGGAGTGGGGCATGGTGGTGTGGGGAGGGGGGAGAAAATGTGGCTGGGGTGATTAGGTTCTTTGTGTTTATAGTGAGGGGAGGGGGGATAGTGGGAAATTAGGGATTGTGTGGGGACTGGTGTTTGTATGTGTTATATGATTGATAGAATGTTGAAGTCAATATTGAACCCCTTTTGGTGCTAGGTGTCATGGATGCCGACACTTGAGACTCCTGGAAGGAGTCAGGCCTTCTGGGTACTATAAACTGAGGTGGTTTTAGGATTGACCTTTTCATCTCAGTAACACGGTATAAAGGTAAATAGAATTTATTCACAGACAGAATGTTATAGCAACGTTTCACATAAAGTCTCAACAACACAGAAGTTCAGATAGGCAGTAATCAATATAGGAGTAAACCACTATATGTAAAAGTCTCTGATACAAATGTGGTAGGGAACCCCGAGTCCAATATTAGGCAAGACCTCAGGATG
Source organism: Taudactylus pleione (assembly GCA_031769625.1). Lineage (NCBI taxonomy): Eukaryota > Metazoa > Chordata > Amphibia > Anura > Myobatrachidae > Taudactylus > Taudactylus pleione. The sequence goes on from JAUIMM010000272.1 coordinate 811,486, forward strand.
GTATAATGGATCTTACTAGGGTTGAGCCCTGTAGTGCGATGAAAATCCGGAACAGGGTTGAGCCCTGAAATGTAGTGAAGATCTGGAATAGTGTTGAGCCCTGAGATGTCTTGAAAATCCGGGACAGGGTTGAGCCCTGTGATTTACTAAAGGTCGAAGTAGGGTTGAGCCCTGTGATGCAATGAAGATCCGTGACAGGGTTGAGCCCTGCAATGCAGTGAAGATCCGGAGCAGTGTTGAGCCCTGTGATGTAGTGAAGATCCGGAGCAGGGTTGAGCCCTGTGGTGTAGTGAGGATCCAGGACAGGGTTGAGCCCTGCGATGCAGTGAAGGTACAGAGCAGGGTTGAGCCCTGCAGCTTGATGAGGATCCAGAGTGGGGTTGAGCCCCGCGATGTAGTGAGGGTCCGCAGCGGGGTTGAGCCCTGTGGCGTGACAAGGATCCGGAGCGGGGTTGAGCCCCATGATGCACGAAGGGTCCGGCGATGATAACTGTAACGGTGCAGTTGACAACTGTAGTAAAGGTAAGTTCAATGTCCACGGAAGTAGAAGACAACAGGCAAAGTAAATAATCCAGCAGGAGATGCAACCACAACGATGGAGCAGAATAACAATACTTAGGCAATGGCAATGCTGAGCTCTGTAGTGCAGCTGGTAACCAGTATCAGAAGTTTCACCGGAACCCAGGTAGGAATATAGCAAAGTCCACAGCAAACCGCAGACACAGCAGGGATCTGGCAGGAGTCCAAGAAAGACCTGAAAGTAACGTTGCACAGACACTGGGACACAGTTAGTAACAGGCTTTATACTAGAGGTCTGTGATCCATAGGAAGTTCAGAACATGTGACCCAAATGGAATCAGGTTTGAAATAATAAGCAATCAGAAATCCCACAACCTGACAGCACCTTTGAGACAGATGATCATTTTAACTCTCTATCCCCTGTGGAGAATGCCAGCAACCAGGATAGCTCCTCCATCGACCACAATGGAACTTTGGCAAATGTAGTTTATCTTTACTTACTGAAATAGTCACAGTCCTGACAGTACCCCCCACTTTTTGGGTGGTCTTCGAACACCCACCAGGTTTTAAAGGGAATTTAGCATGAAAATTACGTATCAATTTAGGAGCATGGACATCAGAGTCTTTAATCCAAGATCTCTCCTCCGGGCCGTAACCCTTCCAGTCTACAAGATATTGCAATTGATTTTGATGCTTACGTGAATCCACAATCTTATCGATCTCAAACTCCACACCTCAAGAAGTTGTTATGGGAGGTACTTTAGGCAAGCTGTCATGAAATCGATTAAGAATCAATGGTCTAAGCAAGGAGACATGAAAGGAGTTACACACATGGTTGGAGGTAACTGTAACTTACATGCCACTGGGTTGATAATTTTTACAATATGAAAAGGCCCAATATACCGGGGAGCAAACTTCATAGTAGGTACTTTAAGTCGAAGATTTCTAGTAGACAACCAGACACGATCTCCAACAGAATATTTAGGAACAGCCGAACATTTTCTATCAGCAAAAATTTTATAATTATGAGAGGCTTTCCTAAGACACTTATGTACCTGTCTCCAAATTCCATAAAAATGTTGGAGAGTAGCTTTAGCTGCTGGAACGTCCACTGTAGGAATTGATTGAAGCTCAGGAACTCGAGGATGCCGACCAGAGTTGGCAAAAAAAGGACTTACACCTGTAGCAGATGAATAATGAAAGTTATAGGGAAACTCAGCCCAAGGCAAAAAAATCCATCCACTCATCTTGAGAAGAGGAAATATACTTTCTTAAGAAGGTCTCCTACTCCTGGTTCACTCTTTCGGTTTGTCCATTTCACTGAGGGTGATATGCAGAAGAAAACTGTAATTTAATTTGCAATGATGAACATAAGGCCCTCCAAAAACGAGCAACAAACTGGGCACCCCGATCAGACACTATCTCAGAAGAAAGTCCATGTAGACGGAATATCTTTTTAATAAATATTTGTACTAATTTGGGGGTTGATGGAATTCGAGCCAAAGGACAAAAATGGGCCATCTTGGTAAAACGATCCACCACTACCCAAATAACCCTACACCCCCTAGACTCAGGAAGATCTGTGATAAAATCCATGGAAAGATGAGTCCATGGTTGGGTAGCAATGGGTAGTGGATGGAGAGGACCTACAGGAGACTGCCGGGAGGATTTATGTTGTGCACACTTAGAACAAGAACGTATAAACTCTTGGACATCTTTTTTCATGGAACACCACCAATAAGAACGTTGCAAAAATGAGTACATTTTATGAACCCCTGGATGACCAGAGAAACGAGAATTATGAGCCCAAGAAAGAAGTTTATCTCGTAACTGAGGTGCCACAAATATCTTCCCAGGAGGAGGATCCGGATAGATGGAGGTTGAAGAAAAGGCCAGAGGGTTTATTATAGGGTACCTTTGATCCTCATTTTGTTCATTATCTTCCAACATTGAGCGAGAAAGTGCATCTGCCTTTTTATTCAATGAACCTGGACGATACCTGAGGACAAAATCAAAACGAGAAAAGAAGAGTGCCCAACGAGCCTGTCGTGGGTTCAAACAATGGGCAGTCTTCAAATATAACAAATTCTTATGATCTGTAATAATAGTAACGTGATACTTTGCGCCTTCTAATAAATATCTCCATTCCTCCAATGCTAACTTAATAGCTAACAGTTCTTGGTCCCCAATGGAGTAATTACTCTCAGCACTGGAAAACTTTCACGAAAAGAATCCACAAGATACTGTTCTCCCATCTGCAGCCACTTGGGACAAAATAGCCCCAACTCCATAAGTGGAGGCATCCACATCCAGCATAAATGGTTTCTCAACATCAGGTTGAACTAGAATAGGGGCCACAGAAAATGCATCTTTAAGATTCTGGAAGGAATTCAATTCCTCTGGGGACCACACTTTGGGATTAGCCCCTTTTTTTGTCATAGCAGTGATTGGAGCCACAATCGTGGAAAACGCTTTGATAAACTTTCTATAATAATTGGCAAAGCCTAAAAACCTCTGAATAGACCTTATTGAAGTGGGCAAAACCCAATCTTGACTAGCCTTTAACTTCTCGGTGTCCATCTGAAGTTCGGAACCAGAGATAATATACCCCAAAAAGGGTATAACCGGAACTTCAAAAACGCAATTGGAGATCTTACCATAAAGCTTATTAGCTCGAAGGCGGCTTAATACTTTTTTGACATGGGTACGATGATCAGAAAGATTCCTGGAAAAAATCAAAATATCATCATGATAAACCATAACAAACTGATACAGAATATCTCGGAAAATTTAATTCACAAACTCCTGGAACACCGTGGGAGCATTAAATAAACCAAAAGGCATGACGAGGTTCTCATAATGGCCATCTCGCGTATTGAATGCAGTTTTAGATTCATCTCCTTCTTTAACTCTGATCAAGTTGTAAGCTCCCCTTAAATCAAGTTTAGTAAACAGTTGAGACCCCTTAACTCTGTCAAATAATTCTGTAACGAGAGGCAAAGGATATTTGTTTTTTACCGTGATCTCATTTAGACCTCTAAAGTCGATACATGGATGAAGACCACCATCTTTTTTCTTTACAAAAAAGAAGCCCGCTCCAGCGGGAGATGAAGAAGACCTGATAAACCCCTTTCGTAAGTTATATTGCACATATTCCGACATGGCTTGAGTCTCAGGAACAGAGCGGGTATACTTGACCTTTGGGTGGCATTTTACCAGGAATAAGTTCAATAGGACAATCCCAGGGATGATGCGGTGGAAGTTCATCTGCCGCCTGCTCAGAAAAGACATCAGCAAATTCATGATAAGGCTGTGGGAGAGAAGGTGGAACATCTAATTTCACTTCAGCCATTCATACCACATGAATCAAACTATTTAATTTGCATTTAGGACTCCAAGAAAGAATTTGAGAACAAGTCCAGTCAGTATGAGGGTTATGAAGAGTTAACCATGGTAAACTAAGAACTATATCATACATAGAAATAGGTAGTACCAGAAACTTTAAACTTTCTTCATGCAAGCTCCTACCCTCAACTTCATAGACTTTGTTTGATGCGTAACATATCCATTAGAAATTCTAGTCCCATTTACTGCAGAAAGGGAAAGAGAACGGGTTAATTTGACAACAGGAATTTGCAATTTTTGAACCAATGACAGCAAAATAAAGTTGACCACTGCTCCAGAATCTAGCAATGCAGAAAACTCTTGACACGGAGACCCAAATTCAGGAATACCCACAGAGATTAAACAATCCTTTTTGGGGAAAACTTTTGAAAGCACCCCTAGGTTGACTTCCCCTCCATCAACTAGGGACGACCGTTTTACCAGCCTTATTGGACATTTAGCCAAAAAATTTTCTGAAGATGCACAGTACAAGCACAAATTAGAACGCCTCCTACGTTGCTTCTCCACTTCAGACAACTTAGCTTTATTAATTTGCATAGGCTCATCAGATGTACCATGAAAGGAGTGAGGCTGGGGAAGAGAACTTTTAGAACACTCAATGCGACTCCTCTGAACCTCTCGTTCTCGCATACGCACATCAATTTTAATAGTCAATGAAATTAACTCATCCAAATTCTCAGGAAGATCCCGAGTCACTAACTCATCTTTAAGTTTCTCAGAGAGACCATTCCAATATACTGCTCTTAATGCCTCATTGTTCCACTTAAGTTCTGCCACTATAGTTTGAAAGCTAACCACATACTGACCAACTGAAACTGTTCTTTGTTTTACTCGTAAAATGTCCACAGACGCGGCCACTGATCTTCCAGGTTCATCAAATATCCTTTTAAAAGTCAAAACAAAAGCTTGGTAATTAGACATTAAAGCATAATTTCTCTCCCATAAAGAAGAGGCCCACTCGAGAGCAGCACCAGACAATAATGACACAATATAAGCCACTTTAACAGGAGAGCTGGTAAAACTTTGGGGTAATAATTCAAAATGAATCTCACATTGGTTGAGAAATCCTCTACAGGTTTTTGGATTATCATCATAAGAGGTAGGAGTCAGTAAATATAGATGAGAAGCAGAAACCCCTGATGTACTTGTAACAGGAATCTTAAGTTTATCAAGACGTGTGGAAAGATCCTGTAAACATTGCAAAACTTGAACTTGAGTATTTTCCTGTACTTCCAGATGGGCGGTCAATCCTTGAAGCACCTGTACCCCAGTAGCCTGTTCCAGATCCGGATTAATTTTTAGGTCTGTGCAAACTGTAACGGCTGCCGACACTTGAGACTCCTGGAAGGAGTAAGGCCTACTGGGTACTATAAACTGAGGTGGTTTTAGGATTTTTCTAGTGAATGATTGTATATACAGGTATGTTTCAAATTTGTTCTGTTTACTTGTCGGGGCAAATTTGAGTCCTTTATTGAGCACTGCCTTATGTGTGTCTGTGAGTTCTGTTGTGCTTAGGTTGAATATTCCAACTGTTTTTTGTTTGTTTCCTGTTAAAGGGTTTGTTTTGTTTTTTTGGCCTCCCCTGCATCCTCGTCTGGTTCTGTAAGTTTCCTTTTTGGTTTCTGTGTGTTTGTCTGGCAGGCATGAACGCCTGCCTCCAGGTCTAAAAAATTCTGTGCCCCATATGTAGTTTTGTGGTGTTTATTTCAGTGCTGGGATGAGTTGCAGGTCCGTTGGTGTCAGGGGGCAGGGTGGGGTCACTTGGGGTATGCCTACCTGCTTTATCTGGTTCTGCGGTGTATTGTTCTCTTAATGTGTTGATGCACCCTATTTCTAATGATTGTCTGACCTTGTGTTCGCAATCTTGGTCCTCTATATCATAGATGTCTCGATATCTAATGTGCATGTGTCTGTTGTGGTTCCTGATTCACTGAAGGAGGTGTTTAAAGTTTCCTTCTTGGTTTTAGTTTGTAAAAAAGTAATGTTGCTGGTATGTGATGTTTTTGTTGGTGAGTGGATCTTTGTATGTCTTGGTGGTTCGTTTGGGGGTTTTTGTGTGTGGGCTTATGTTGCTTTTTTTTTGCTCTTAGTTTTTATATGGATGGGTTGTGCGGAGGATATGGTGTGTTTGTTTGGATATTTTGTTTTCTTATTTTTGTAGGTGTGTTTGTGCCGTGTGTTTTGTGGTGCTGTATACCCCACTTGTCTCTCAAGAATTTGGATTTTTTCTTTTCTATGATGTCATCTTCTCTTTTTTAAGTCTTTGTTTAGTGAGTGTCTCGATTTCCTTGAAAGTGTCTTCTGCTTTGTGTGGTTCCAGCAGTGAAGAATGTTGTTACTGTCCTGATCAATAGTGTTTAGATCCTGCTCATGCTGTTGTATTATCAGTTGCATCAGTTGTGTGGAACATGATTTTCCATTTATGAAGGAATTCTGTGTTGTCTCTGTTGTGTGTCGGTATCTTTTTGAGTCTCAGCCCTTTTGGGATGGTGTCCTGGTCTTTGTACCATTGGAGTGCAAATGTGTCCCACCAAAGTTTAGTTTCTTTTTTGGGTAGTTTTTCTAATTTCAGAAGATTTTGACAGAAATCGTGACCCTTGTTAAGTGTGTTGGAGGTGAGATTGAAGTCTGTGAATGTGTTTTTGGCCCTAACTATTCTGTTTGATCTTAATTCTAGGATGCCCATGTGTAAGTGAGTAACTGGATGGTGTATGTGTTGCTGATTTATCTGTTGGGTAGTTTTTTGACAATTGGGTATTCAAGTTCCCCCTTCCCCTCACCAACAGGGTATGGACTTTTCCCCTTGGACTGTAATGAGCTTCACACGGTTCTGCCTATGAGGGACTTGCACGAGCACTGTGTCTCCTAATTGTACACTGCAATAAACACTGGTTCACCCTGAGGCCCTGATTCAGAGCCGGATGCTCTGATGGAGAACTCGCTCTGAATCAGGGCGTCTTTTTTTTTTTTTATGGAGCGACCTCCTGGCCGCTCGCATTGCTGTGGGTTGCCACCCACAGCTAATGCGTGCGGCCAGGATGATGGTTGCAATGGTCAAGACCATCGCGACCATCGGGCTTGAGACAAGACCCTTGTGGTAGGGTCTCGTGGCTGCCAGCCCCAGAGAGCTTTCGGCTCAAACAAAGCCGAAAGCTCTCCCACTGACATCACTTGTGATGTCAGTGGGGCTGCCCCCAAATGGTAGGCTTTCTCATGGGAACGCCTCCATCTGGGCAGCCACCCTCCCGGCCTGCCCACCAAAGGGGGCGTGCTGTCACGCAACACTGACAGCCCGCCCCCTTTGGTTCGAGACCCGGAGCGATGGATTGCCCGTCGCTATCTGGGTCTCGCGCATGCGCATGGCGGAGCCGGCTCCGTCGTGCGCATGCGCTCTGGGCCACCATCGACCCGGTTGCGAGCGCTCAGCTCTTGCGACCGGGTCTGAATCTGTATTCGCTGTCTAGTATTTATTCACACCAGCATCACACACCTCCCCATACCAGTATAGATTACCACAAACAACCACCCCACCTCACAGGCGCCCCCCCTTTCCCCCCATACACCCTCATCCCCACCTTTCCCCCAGTCACCAATTCTCCTAATTAGACTGTTGAAAAAGCAACTTGAGAAACTGAAGGAGGAGCTGAAATGAAGTGATTCTGCAAAGTACGTTGGACTTGTAGATCAAGTCCTTTATTCGCTTCACCAGGATCCAAGGGTTGTCAGGACCTTCCAATTGGATCAATACATTTTGGTGACCGTGCTGGATCCTAGGTTTAAGTCATATGTCGTGTCTTTCTTCCCAATGGACACAGATCTGAAGAGATGCAAAGACCTGTCGGTAAGCAAATTGTAAGCTAAAGTGGCACATGATGCAGCGATGGCTTCTCCTTCAGTTTTTCCAGCAAGTGTGGCTGCCAAGGAAAAACTAAACTTTCCCAAAAGATGCAGATGAGTCAACATAATCAAGTTTTGACATCTGGTCATGTCTAAAAGAATTGCCTACAATTAAATTAATGAGACCTCTACCGTGACTCCATCTGATATGATCACCATTCAAAGAAGGGTTGAGGACTATTTATAATCATAGCATCCAAATAGGCATGTCAGACAGTCTGTTTGACTACTAGCAGCAAGAAAAGGCAATTTGGAAGTCCTTGCACAAACTGGCTTTGCTTTACTTGAGCTGCCCACCCTCCTGTGTGTACTCCGAAAGAGTTTTCAGCACAGCTGGGTACCTTGTCAGCGATCGGCATAGGAGGCTACTTCCTCAAAATGTGGAAAAGATGATGTTCATCAAAATTAACTACAAATTCCACGTGCAAGACCTTTACCACAAATTATGTCCAAAAATTACAGAGACACCTGTAATGGTGGATTCCAGCAGGGACAAATTAATATTGTGTTAAGAAAGATGCTGTAGACACTGATGAGGCTGAGGAATTGGATGATGATGATGGTGACAACATCTTCCCTCTGTAAAGCCAGTTTGTGCATGTAGAGATCATTTGCCAGCAATGTCAGCTGCCTATTGGTAGCTTGTCTTCTTGGGGCCCAAACAAACCACTTCATGATTAAATATATTGTTGATGAAGGTGTTGGTGGTGAAGATGGCAGGTGCTTGGATCTAGCAGAGAGAAGGGAGCTAGCTAATGCTGGACTGCTTGTTACTTTTTAGGCAACGTTTCTGAATTTTACAAAAACTTTTTGGATGGATGCGCTGCCAATGACGTAACACGGAGGAGGTTCCTAGATGTTTAGGATTGGCATATGAATCTACTTACGCTGGCTTTATAAAGGGCAAAGATGGCTTGACAATTGTTGTCCAGATTTATGTAGAAATAATTCCACACATAAGAAGACATGACAATGGGCTTTTCCTTATCATGGGCAACAACCTTTTTCGTCCACTGGTGCCTGATTTGCACAAACAACATCCTCATCCACAATATCATCATCAACATCCTCATCATCAACATTTTTATTAGCGTCCGCTACACAAATTTCCTCTTCATCCTGGTGCACTTCCACAGAAGCATCCTTGATTTCTATGTCAGCATGTCCACTTGTGCTTAAATCATCATAATAGGCAGAACCACCAGTCATAAATAAAGGCCAAGGCCTTAGCCTTTCCTTGCCACTTCATGTGGTGAAAGGCATATTGCCAATTTTATGTCTTTCTGCACCTGACTTTCCCTTTGATGTTTTTTTTTTGCCACTGTGAAAGATTGCTTCTTTGATTTTAGATGCCCTGACTTAAGCCCTATATGCCCTTGGACATCGGCTTTAGTAGATAACGTAGACAAACTAGTATCGTCATGACTGGTGGTACTGGCAGCAGCTCCAGCACTAGTATGTGGTTCTTGCTCAACTGATCATACTCCATATCAATGAACACAAATGAAGTGGGGTACAGCACACAAGTCAATTTGTACCAATTTTAAATATTACACTGCTGTATCAATGACCTACAAAATAACAATATTTTTTACGAATAAGAAAAAAATAACACATTGCACTACCACTTACAGTGTCACAATATTTTTTATGAATAAGAAGAAAATTATGTCCAGTGGAATCAGAAGCAGAAGCAGGCCAAGGAATAAGTCAAGTAATTTATTTTAATTATTTCACTGCCTGCCATAGTAGCCGAAAAAAGTGTGTGTGACTGACAGGTGTGCTGCTGCGCAGAACGGATGTGAGTGGACGCTTCAGTATCAGGTGCTAGTATGTAAGTAGTGCTTTGTATATTACTGGTAGTGTGTGGGTGACTGATTTGTAGCTGGTATGAGTACTGGAGGTGGGCAGGCATGTGTTAAAGTGGCACACTTTGTTGTGTATTATGCTAAATTAAAACTGTTCTGCTTCTAGATTTGTGGATAAGTGTTGATGGTGTGTAATAACTATGGGTGGTTATGACCTCCCTGCTACGGGTGACGTGGTCTGGAAGGTGGGGGTAGTATGGGGCTAGTAATGGTGCAGTGGTCATGTTCCTATTACGTGGATTGTGGAGGCTATTTAGGTAGTCTGTCTTTCCCCAAGCAAAGTAGTAGTGTTATGGTGAGCGAATCTACTGGAAAGCTGATGCATGTGGTGTGTGGGGGTCTAAGGGGAGGGGTGGGTGTGTTCAGTTGGAGGGTAAGAGAGGGGGGGAATATATTTGTTTTCATACATTTTAATTCTGTAATGTCGCATTTCAATAGGGTTTTGTAAAGTATTGTGGTGCTCATGTTAGCGAGCATGCTGTTGCTTCCTCCCGCTTTGCAGTGCCTCTGTACATTGCAGCTTGCGTTGTTTTCTGGCTGGCATTTGTGCGGATATATCCTGGAAGCTTTTGTTTTTGCAAATTGGAGGTGCCTTCTATAGGTACAGTGTCAGTTTTTCATTTTCACATTGTCATGGTGTGTGCTTCAGCCCCTTAATCTGTGTATAGCAGTGCAATCAGGGACACCAGTTGAGGAGTTGTCACTGGGTTTCCCTTGGATGTCTTGAGAGACATGGAGCTGCCCAGTGGCTTTTGCTTTGATGGTGCCTTGCTTGAGGGTCAGGGTTCCACCAGGTCCACCGTGTTTCCTCTCTGCCTATCACAGTTTCAATCAGGACTTCTTGTATATAAAAGTGCTGCATTGAAATGATGGTTCATGTGATAACAGCAGTGACAACTAGAACCAAAATCTATATTTCTTTAGTAATCTGAACCGGCACTGTTCACACCGAAGCCGGGTCTGCAGTGATCCGTCTCTTCCAGCGCTGGTAAGCAGCGCTTCTTCCCCCCCTCCTTGTCCCCTCCCTCTCCCTCTTACCTCAATCTCCGCTGTACAACATCGCCTTCTGATATGCTCAGGCGCACGGACATGACGCTGTGATACCCTGTCTGATGCTAAGTATCATACATTTTTTGTTGAGCTGTTTTAAAGATATTTGTACTGACTTCTTTAAGGCACATTAAATTTTTTACTACTTTTTTGCATTAACATGGAGTGCTGGTCTGTCTCTATTCATAGAGAATATGTGTATATATATATATATATATATATATATATATATATACAGTCAGGTGCATAAATATTGGGACATTGACAGAATTTTCATATTTTGGCCTCTATTCACCACCACAATGGCTTTCAAATGAAACAAACAAGATGTGCTTTAACTGCAGACTTTCAGATTTTATTTGAGGGTAATTACATCCAAATCAGGTGAACGGTGTAGGAATTACAACGGTTTCTATATGTGCCTCACACTTTTTAAGGGGCCAAAAGTAATGGGACTATCAACTCAAAAGCTATTTCATGGACAGGTGTTGGCTATTCCCTCGTTATTTCATTATCAATTAAGCAGGTATAAGGTCTGGAGTTGATTCTAGGTGTGACATTTGCATTTGGAATCAGTTGCTGTCAACTCTCAATATGAGATCCAAAGAGCTGTCACTATCAGTGAAACAAGCCATCATTAGGCTGAAAAATCAAAACAAACCCATCAGAGAGATAGCAAAAACATTAGGTGTGGCCAAATCAACTGTTTGGAACATTCTTAAAAAGAAAGAATGCATCCGAGAGCTCAGCAACACCAAAAGACCCGGAAGACCACGGAAAACAACTGTTGTGGATGACAGAAGAATTATTTCCCTGGTGAAGAAAAACCCCTTCACAACAGTTGGTCAAATCAAGAACACTCTCCAGGAGGTAGGTGTATATGTGTCAAAGTCAACAATCAAGAGAAGACTTCACAAGAGTGAATATAGAGAGTTCACCACAAGATGTAAACCATTGGTGAGCCACAAAAACAGGAAGACCAGATTAGGGTTTGCCAAACAACATCTAAAAAAGCCATTACAGTTCTGGTACAACATCCTATGGACAGATGAGACAAAGATCAACTTGTACCAGAGTGATGGGAAGAGAAGAGTATGGAGAAGAAAAGGAACTGCTCATGATCCTAAACATACCACCTCATCAGTGAAGCATGGTGGTGGTAGTGTCATGGCGTGGGCATGTATGGCTGCCAATGGAACTGGTTCCCTTGTATTTATTGATGATATGACTGCTGACAAAAGCAGCAGAATGAATTCTGAAGTGTTTCGGGCAATATTATATGCTCATATTCAGTCAAATGCTTCAGAACTCATTGGACTGCGCTTCACAGTGCAGATGGACAATGACCCGAAGCACACTGCAAAAGCAACCAAAGAGTTTTTTAAGGCTAAAAAGTGGAATGTTATGCAATGGCCAAGTGAATCCCCTGACCTGAATCCGATTGAGCATGCATTTCACTTGATGAAGGGAAAATGCCCCAAGACCAAGCAGGAACTGAAGACATTTGCAGTAGAGGCCTGGCAGAGCATCACCAGGGATGAAACCCAGCGTCTGGTGATGTCTATGCGTTCCAGACTTCAGGCTGTAATTGCCTGCAAAGAATTTGCAACAAAGTATTAAAAAGTGAAAGTTAGATTTAGGATTGTTTAGTTTGTCCCATTACTTTTGGCCCCTTAAAAAGTGGGAGGCACATATAGAAACCGTTGTAATTCCTACACCGTTCACCTGATTTGGATGTAATTACCCTCAAACTAAATCTGAAAGTCTGCAGTTAAAGCACATCTTGTTTTTTTCATTTCAAAGCCATTGTGGTGGTGAATAGAGGCCAAAATATGAAAATTCTGTCAATGTCCCAATATTTATGCACCTGACTGTATATATATATATATATATATATATATTGTGATAGGATCACTGGTAAAGTGGTCTGTGGCATGGACATTTATCCCGGATTCCTGTCCTATGTGTTTAAAATCCCCAGGAGAAAGTCTGCAGTGTAGCAGGCTTGAGTTTCGGCTTTTTTGAAAAGCCAGTTTGGGACCTGGGGGTTGTGGGTGAGAGGAGAGGGAGGGCTCCACCCACGGCTTCCAGGTTTTGGTTCTCGCAGCCTGGTATCAGGCTAGTTAGTTTTCCACCTGAGAGTGGCCAATATAAGCCTAGTGTGTTGAGGGCTGATTGTCTCACCTGGGAGAGCAGACAGAGAGTTTGCTCAGAGACACTTGGAAAACCTATCTGTGGGTACTGTGCTGTGCTTTGTTGCTGGCGAGGGCATTAGGCCCTGCCAGGTTCTGGTAGTGAGGGAACTACCTGTGAAGTTAGTGCCCCGACAGGGCTAGGATTTACGTTTATGTTTTCTTTGTGTTATTTCTGACATTGTACAATAAAGACTGGCGCCGACCAGCTTGTACTTGCATCCAGACTGGTGTGCTGCTTCCCTGCTGCTGTGTGTGTGTGTGTAAGGAAGGAGTCCTCTACCCAGGAGAGGGACCCCCTAACCTAACTGTGTCACAATATGGTGGAGAATGCGGGCAACCACACACACTGAAGTTGCAGCAAGAGGAAAACTTTCCGTTTAAAAATTAAAGGGACAGACACCCAATTTGTGAGTGTGGAAATAACACTGTGTCCTTGGAGTCCCATAGAGGAGGCGTCAGCCAATGCTCAGAGAGGCAAGGTTCAGCTTCCAACCTACACCCCAGGACAAAATGGAGGACATGATTAAGGCCTTGCTCCAAGCTACAGCAGCTCAGCAGGAATCTACCAGAGCTCAGCCGGAGACGAACAAACTTCAGCAGGAATCTACCTGGGCTCAGCAGGAATCCACCAGGGTGCAACTGTTGGCCTTGGAGACAGCCCAGAGGCAACAACAGGTCGCCATCGAGGAAACCCGCCAGGCCTTAGCGGAAAACAGCCAGGCCATAAAAGAGGTGGTACAGCACCTGGTCGCCCGGCCCAGAGATGTTGCTACTGGTCCTCCCACCACCACTCACTCCGTACGAGCCAGTCACTTCCTCCAAAAGATGACTTCGGGCGATGATGTGGAGGCCTATCTCGCCGCATTTGAAAGAACGTCCGAAAGGGAGAGTTGGCCCCAGGAGCAGTGGGCAAGTCTGGTGGCACCTTTTTTGTCTGGGGAGCCACAAAAAGCATATTTCGACTTATGCCTGGCTGATGCCAAGGACTATAAAAAACTAAAACAGGAGATCCTAACTCGCTTGGGAGTCACCACCTTTGTTCATGCCCAACGGGTCCACCGCTGGGAGTTCCATATGGACAAGCCTCCACGTTCACAGATGCATGACCTCGTCCATCTGTCCTCAAAATGGCTACAGCCCGAGACGCTGATGGGACCACAGATCGTGGAAAGGGTTGTGATGGACCGGTACCTGCGATCATTACCCGCGACCCTGCGCAAGTGGGTGAGCCATGCAGATCCTAAGTCCACGGACCAGTTGGTCGATCTGGTGGAGAGGTACGTGGCGGCTGAGGAGCTGAGGAGTATGCCCCACCAAGCCCCGATGGCGCACCGGTGAACTCCCACAGACACTGGTAAGACTGTTCCAGGGGAGAAGGGTGCTGGGCAGTGGGATGTACCTAAGACTGAGGGTGTAGAACCTGGAGACAGGCCTGCCAGGCCAGGAAGGTTCTTGCCCCGTAAACGACTAGACATTAATATGATTCAGTGTTTCCGGTGTGGTGACTTCAGCCATATTTCCGCTAATTGTTCACTTACAACTGAACCTATGCAATGTGATACTGCTCATGTCTACCGCAGGGGGTCTTTCTTTGCACAGACAGCCTGTACGGCTGACCGGCAGGCTGAGACTGATAAGCACATGTGTGTACTCACTGTAGATGGCAACCGAGTAGAGGCACTGTTAGACTCTGGTAGCTTGGTGACACTTATAAAAGCTGAGCTGGTGAACCCCTTGAGGCTTAAGGGGAAAACTGTTGATGTGACCTGCATACATGGGGATAATTGATATTATATTACTTCCGAGGTGAACATCGAGACACAATGTGGCTCTGCTATAGTTTCTGTGGGTTTGGTGCCTGGTCTGATGTACGATGCAATATTGGGGAGAGACTTTGCTCACTTCTGGAAATTGTGGGAAAGCCGTTTTGTTCCAGAAGTGAACAACCCCGGTCCACTTGAGAAGGTTGTCGATATAGTGGAGGAGGGAGTTTCTTCTGAGTCAGAGTTATTCCCTTTTTCTACTATGATTGGCGAACTAGAGAATGCGGAGCGTGACGGTGGCCCGCCAACTGATGTGCCTCCCATTGAGGTGGGAAGTGTTGTTGGGCCAGTTGATCGTCTGCCTGATTTAGAGGTCAGAAGAGAGGTCTTTGCCGTGGAGCAGTTGAAAGACCCTACTTTGGTAAAAGCCAGGAAGAATGTAAAGGTAGTTAATTGTAAACCCGTAGACCCTGATAGTCCTTTGTCCTATCCCCACATGGCAATGTGTCAGGATTTATCCTGCCCTGAGTGTCAGTATCATGCTCCCAGACCACGTTTTAAGGGACCACTAGTTCCATTGCCTATTATAGAGGTGCCGATAGTGAGAGAGCACCTGAAACATGCTCAACAGGCACAGCAGAGGGTATACAACCGCAATGCTCGGTTACGCAGCTTTGCTCCTGGGGACAGAGTGTTAGTGTTGGTTCCCACTGTGGAAAATAAACTTTTGGCTAAATGGCAAGGGCCCTTTGAAATCTTAGAAAGAGTGGGACAGGTCAATTACAAAGTTTACCAGCCGGGTAAAAGAAAGCCGGAACAGATATACCATATAAATCTGTTAAAGCCCTGGAAAGATAGAACGGTACTGTCGGCCATCCGAGCCCCTCCAGTAAGTCCAGGGCCCTTAGTTCCCGAAGTGACAGTGGCAAAAACCCTGTCGGCAATTCAACAACGAGAGGTCAAGGAGTTTCTGGTTAGAAATAGGGTGCTGTTCTCTGACGTACCTGGGAAAACCTCGGTCGTTAAACATGACATCATCACTGACCCAGGGGTTAAAATTAATCTAAAGCCCTATAGGTTACCAGAAGCACCAAGAGCATCGGTGTCGAAAGAAATTAAAAATATGCTAGAGTTAGGGGTTATTGAAGTATCACATAGTGAATGGTCAAGTCCCATTGTGTTGATTCCAAAGCCCGACGGGAGTGTGCGTTTCTGCAATGACTTCCGAAAGTTGAACAGTGTTTCAAAATTTGATGCCTACCCGGTGCCACAGTGGAGAAGGAGGCGTTGGCCATAAAGTGGGCGTTACAAACTTTTAAATTTTCTTTGGAACACAGGCCAGGGGGCCTGTTGTTTAAAGCAGACGCGTTGTCACGCGTTCATTGTTTGGGGGCTTCAGTTGTTCCGCCCCATAGGTCGAAACAAAGGGGGGGGATATGTGATAGGATCACTGGTAAAGTGGTCTGTGGCATGGACATTTATCCCAGATTCCTGTCCTATGTGTTTAAAATCCCCAGGAGAAAGTCTGCAGTGTAGCAGGCTTGAGTTTCGGCTTTTTTGAAAAGCCAGTTTGGGACCTGGGGGTTGTGGGTGAGGGGAGAGGGAGGGCTCCACCCACGGCCACTCCAGGTTTTGGTTCTCGCAGCCTGGTATCAGGCTAGTTAGTTTTCCACCTGAGAGTGGCCAATATAAGCCTAGTGTGTTGAGGGCTGATTGTCTCACCTGGGAGAGCAGACAGGGAGTTTGCTCAGAGACACTTGGAAAACCTATCTGTGGGTACTGTGCTGTGCTTTGTTGCTGGCGAGGGCATTAGGCCCTGCCAGGTTCTGGTAGTGAGGGAACTACCTGTGAAGTTAGTGCCCCGACAGGGCTAGGATTTACGTTTATGTTTTCTTTGTGTTATTTCTGACATTGTACAATAAAGACTGGCGCCGACCAGCTTGTACTTGCATCCAGACTGGTGTGCTGCTTCCCTGCTGCTGTGTGTGTGTGTAAGGAAGGAGTCCTCTACCCAGGAGAGGGACCCCCTAACCTAACTGTGTCACAATATATATATAATATATATATATATTTATATATTTATATATTTAGAATATATACTGTATACATACACATACGTAAACACAGACATGTGCAACTGGGGGAGATGTACAAGGTGCTAAGTGATAAATTCTCTGTAGCCAGTGCTATTTGACCCTTACATTAATCACCTGTACTGTATGTATAAAAGCAGTTAACGTAGCTAAAAATCCTCTCTTTCTATGGTATCTGACTTCATCATACCATTGATCATAATACCACGGCTAGCGACGGGCGCTTCGTCGCTACAGGTCTCTCACCAAAGGGGGCAAGCTGTCGATGTTGAATGACAGCTCGCCCCGTTTGGGAGGCGGGCAGGGGGGGTGGCCGGCCAAACGGAGGCGTTCCCGACGGAACGCTTGCTGTTTGGGGGCGGCCGCACTGACATCAGCAATGATATCAGTGGGGAGCTTCCTGCTCGATCAGAGCAGGAAGCTCCCTGGGGCTTGCGCTTGCCGAGACCCAACCTTAGGGTCTCATCGCAAGCCCCAATAGTCGCGATGCAGTGGCGTATCTATAATGGGTTCAGGGGGGCCCCGCACTGCACACACTGCACCCATTTTTTTTTTAACTTACCTGTTCGATGTCCTGCGTCGGTGGTCACTGCTGCTTAGAACACCAGAAAAATGGCCGCCACAGCCATTTTTCCGGTGTTCTGTGCATGAGCAGTAGACTCCGGGCACTAGAGTGTGCCCGGAGTCTACTATGCATGCGCAGTACGCCGGAAAATGGCCGCCGCGGCCATTTTTATGGTGTTCTGCGCATGCGCAGTAGACTCCGGGCACACTCTAGTGCCTGGAGTCTACTAGTGCTCCTGTGGCTGGTCAGCCATGTCAGTCGTCTGCCAGCCACCAGGGAGAGAGGAGGGGGCCTCGCACGAGGAGTGCACACGGGCCCCCTCCGCTCTTAAAACGCCCCTGTCGCGATGGTCTTGACCATCGCGACCATCACCCTGGTCGGTTGCTAAGCTGTGGGTGGTAACCCACAGCTTAGCTAGCGACCAGGAGGCCGCACTTCAAGATGCAAGCGGCCGCCCTCATTCAGAGCGACCGCTTGCATCTTAAGACCGATTGAGGGCCTTTGTTTTTACAATTGTATTTTATCTGTATTTTTGCTTATGCTTCTTTATTCACCATAGTATTTATCAGAGCCGTAACTAGACTTTTTGGTGCCCTGTGCCAGAAAGAGCATTGGCGTCCCCCTCATTTTTCAAAGGGACATAATGCACCCAAAAAAGGGCCATGGCTTCATGGGGAAGGGCCAGGGAAGAGATAGGGGAGGCCAGGAGATGCTGGGGATAAAATAAGAGGAAGCTACAAGCAAGAATGATAATAAACAGAAATTTGACAGGCCCAAACAGTGCCCCTGACCTGTAGTGCCCTGTGCGATGGCACCGGCCGCACTACCCTAGCTACGGCCCTGGTATTTATTATAGCCTAACTTCTGGACTGTTGAATATTGAATGCTATTTTTCTATGTCCTATCGTGCAGTCTTCGCTTCTCCTTCCTGTGGAGCATTTTTATATTATGTTATCACCCACTGTTTTTAGGTCTGGGCTGCTTATGTGCCTTTTATTTGTGCCCATTGCTGTTTTTTATTATTTGCTTTGTTGCTGAAAACCCAATAAAGAAATATTATGAAAAAAAAGTTAACTAGAACAAGTCGCAAATTCATATCAGTAACAACTATACACATCGCTCCTTCCCCACCATCATTAGCTCGACAATCAATATGTAGACATGCATTTAGATCGACATGTTTTTTGTTGATTTTTAGGGTTAGGCGACATTTTGGTGGCCACATGTTAAATGTCGACATTCTGAACGTGTCAACATTTTAGTAATACACAAAATGGTAGTTGTAGCTTGTAAGGAAGGGGATAATCTAGCAAAGAAAAAACGCAGAATTTCCCAGCACACTGCAAAGGACCAGCAAATGAGATTCTCATCCTACATAGCAATAGCAATGCAGAGATACTACATGAGTAGGAGGGCTTATGGTGCTTTTAGACAATCAGAAGTGTCATTGATACTTCATTTTCCATTGGTATTTTGTACTGAGGGTCAAGCACCCGGAGACGATCAGCCTCCCAACATATGAAAGCGTATTTCATGTGGTCAACATGGGAAGCATTCTGGGCCTCATTCAGAGGCGGTCGTAGGATGCAAGCGGTCGCTCAGAAACAGGGCGGCCGCTTGCATCCTGAACGGCCGCCTCCATGTCGGTCGTAAGGCTGTGGGTTAACACCCACAGCTCTAACGACCGCTAAGGGAGATGGTCGCGATGGTCAAGACCATTGTGACCATCGGGGCTTACGACGAGGTCTCGTCAACCTTAAGCCCCAGGGAGCTTCCTGCTCTGTTTGAGCAGGAAGCTCCCCACTGACATCACTGATGATGTCAGTGGGGACGCCCACAAAACGGCAAGCGTTCCGAAAGGAACGCCTCCGTCTGGCCGGGCACGCCCACTGCCCGCCCAGCAAATGGAGCGAGCCGTCGATCAACATTGACAGCTCGCTCCGTCTGCTTCGAGCCCGCTAACGACGGGTGATCCGTCGTTAGCGGGGGCTCGCGCATGCGCACGACGGAGGACTGCACTGCAGGACACTCCCCTGAGTGGCAATAAATATACTTATAAGTAGAGCTATGTATGCCCTGTGGGCGGAGTATGACAATATCCCTGAACTGCACACCGCGATTTGTGGAGCGCACTGTACTTCCAACTATAATCTCCCTGAAAGTAGTTTTCAAAAGTAGTCAAGTATGCCCTGATTGTCAGGGAGATTCCTGATTGCACCTTACCTCCATTATGCTGTGGGATCACAGCATGTTGGGGATGGCTGCACCCATTTGTGGGTGGGTCTAGCATGTGAGATGCACCCATTCACAGGAGCATGGCACAGCACCCAGCAGCTGGGATTAAAGTAGCCACTACTGTATTAGGATGGCAGGATATCCATTTTTTATCAGGATGTATGTAGATGCTAAAATGTAACACACAATAATTAAAGTGCTACAACTTTATTTTGTACATCTCTCAAGTAAATAACACATCAAAATCTATTTTCTGTCATAGAGATAGATGAATGAAGGACTTATTTTGGCATAACATCAGGTCATCTTAAACACACACATTCCGCAGCACATATCCTAACCCACTGATCCATGCTCCTTCCTCACTATCTGTGTCACCCCTGTCTATCTGCCCTTCCCCTTTAGAATGTAACCTCTCACGAACAGGGCCCTCGTCCCTCACGTGCTTCTCCTTCCCCTACTTATAGTATCATTTACTCCTAGCTCCCCACAACAGCATCAAACACCTGGTTTCTCAAGTCCTGCTGCTTGTGTTATGCAGCTAAGCTATGTTTATAAACCATGTCCTTATCCTACATTGTTTTGTATTACTATTAAATGTTTTTCTTGTGTGCTCATTTATGTACTGTGTAAGGCGCTGTGGAACCTTTGTGGCACCATATAAACAAAGGATAATAATAATAATAATAATAATAATAATAATAATAATAATAATAATAATAATTATGAAGCTGTTATATACTTGGGGAAATTTTTTTTTTTAGCTATATACATTCAAATGTTATAATCAGTGCCATTTCCCTGCATTAGTTAAAAGGCACAATGATCCCTATGACTTTGGGGCTCATTTACATGTTGATGTAAGTTAATTTTATGACACATCTCCCATATGTAGCAGTACACATCCACTTTACCACCGCGATCAAAGGTGCTGCTTTCACAATCTCCCTGAAATGCTTTTACAAAAGTAGTCAAGTATGCCTCCAACCCACGTTTCATCTTCCATAGCGCAAGGGGTTGTAAACACAAAATGCATCTCGATAGACATTGGGACAGATACGTTAGAATTTGTGTTTACATGCGCAGTTGCTTATGGGAAAAAGAAGGCACAAATTGTACTTCCTTCCAACTCTACGCGATCTCCAAAGAACCTACTATGCATAGAGAATTATGTATCGCCTTTTATCACATATCAGTAATGACTATTTATGAAATTTGTTATCCATTTATATATGTATGTTTTTAGCATACATGCCTACCCTCCCAGAAGTCGCTGGAGGCTCCCAATTTTTCGGGTAACCCACTGCACCCCGGAGGGGTAGGCACTTCTCCCACATTCTGCCCACTTCCTAGTGAAGTGGGCAGAATAAGGAGAATTTTCTTGCAGACGGCGGGTCCGCAAGAAGGGGCGTGACCTAATAATGCAATTTCATGAGAATCATGTAATTTGGCCCCGCCCCCTTATTTAAATATGCGTCATTTGCGGCAAATTGTCACGAAGGGGCAGGGCTTAATGGTGTGACTCATCCAGCTCAGCCCCCCAACACATCCCACCTGCTTCAAATGTCGGCAAGTATGTTTATTAGTAACGGTTGTGTAAAAGGCTTTTTTTTTTTTTTGATGGTCAGAAGATCTACAGTTTGCTTATATATAGGGAGTGATGTACTCATCTGTAACGTTCCAGATGAAAAGCCAAGGATCCAGGCCACAGTATGCTGTTACGTAAATAGAAACGTGCTGAAAAATATTTTTCCTATGGAAGAGACTGAAATCGAACAGTGTGCACATTTTTCATTAGCCTTCCTTTGTGTATACAGAAATACGAGATTATTCTGGCCAATCGGGTTATATTTGCTTTTATGAGAAGTAACTTTGTTGATTAAAAAATATTTAACAATAGCCCGTTAAGCCCTGCAGCCTCAAACAGAAGGAAAAACAGGACTTGTGTCTGTTAAGGTTATCTAAAGACAACAGGCATACAATGATTTAATTCTCTTAAGAGAAAGCAGGTGGTGTCAAACTTGGCATGATGTACAGTAATAATAAATATGTCCAAACACTAGCAAAAATAAACCTCCTATTTATGATAGTAAAAATAGGAACAATTTCCTTGTAATTGACTTCCTTATGGCTCAGCTACTCATCTATTTATAAGCAAGGTGTTTTTAAGTAATACAGAATATAAGTTTCTTCATAGCAGTATGACTAGTGAGCTTGCAGGTAAAACACTACTTTAAAAAGCAAATCTTCCATGGATAGATTGTTTAGTATATTATATTATAGACCCTCATCTTGATGAATTCTTGATCATCAGGATATGCATCCATGATCCCTCTACTGATCTCCACAAACAATAACCCGTCCTGCCTATGCTAAACCCACTTCTGGAGACCACACTTTTTTCTGACCGTGGCAATTCTAGATTGACTTCCAGAATATTTTTTTTAAAGGTGTATTAGAAACTACCTCTAAGTACCTCACTTTCATTTCAAAATAAGTTTTATGAAGTAATATTTCAGAAATTATTCTATACATAATTCCTATTGTGATACAGGTTGAGTCTCCCATATCCAAATATTCCGAAATATGGAATATTCCGAAATACGGAATTTTTTTAGCATTACTGAGATAATGAAACCTTTGTTTTTTGATGGTTCAATGTACACAAACTTTGTCTAAGGCACAAATTATAAAAAATATTGTATAAAATGACCTTCAGGCTGTGTGTATAAGGTGTATATGAAACATAAATGTATTTAATTTCTGTACACAAACTTTGTTTGAACCACAAAATTATTGAATATACTGTATAAAATTACCTGCAGGCTGTGTGTATATGGTGTATATAACACATAAAATCATTCTGTGTGTATATTTAGGTCCTATTCGCAAGATATTTCATTATGTTATGTAATTTTGGAATAATTGAGAATAGGACCGTTATGCAAAATACGCCTGGTCCCAAGCATTTTGGATATGGGAGACTCAACCTGTATATATAGTTGCACTACATGGGTCTAATTGGTGTGTGTCTGTGTGATGCATAAAGGAAGGTGCTCCTAACACTGAACTAGTCGGCCAGGTGATAGTGAGCTGCTAATGTTTAGCCAGGGTTGCCTACCCTCACAATTTGGGCTGGAGCCTCCCGATAATCGTGTTCAGCTCCTGGCCCCCCGGAAAGGCAGGCAAGCCTCCCGGCGGCCGCCGATCCCCCCAACACCCCCTCCGCAATTTACTGTTAAACCCTCGCTGCGAGGGCGGCCAGTGACACGATTCAGCGTGAATCGCGTCATTTTGTCCCCGCCCCCCTGCTTCACAATGCCTGTATTATCTGCATGGTGTAGCGGGGGCAGGGCCAAATTGACGCGATCTCGTGGCCCCGCCCCCATCACATCTACAAACATCAGGCACCCACCCGGCCATGCCCCCTTTTTTGGCCTTGTACCCCGCTGCCCTGCTGATCTGGCTGCTCCCTCCCGGAAGGAGCAGCCAGAAAGTCAGCAACTATGTGTTTAGCTTAGTGTCAGGGAGCCCCATGCTGGATGTAAATGTGCTACATAACATTTTGTATCAGTAAAAAGCCATCTGACAAGGACAACTATATCATATATATATAAAACAAATAAAAGTCTACACTCACGTTTACAAATCCAATGCTGGCGTCAGAGCCGTAACTGGACGTTTTGGTCCCTTGTGTCAGAAAGAGCATTGGTGCCCCCCTCATTTTTCAAATGGACATAATGCACCCAAAAAACGGTCATGGCCTCATGAGGAATGGCCAGGGAAGAGATAGAGGAGGCCAGGAGATGCTGGGGATGAAAGAAGAGGAAGCTACAAGCAAGAATGATAATAAATAGAAATTTGACAGGCCCAAACAGCGCCCCCTGCCCTTCGGTGCCCTTTGCAACGGCACCGGCTGCACTACCCTAGCTACAGCCCTGGCTGGGGTGACTGACCCAACCAAGGTGCCACCTTGCTAGAAACAATTTTCAAAAGTAGGGGTGCACTCACCAGTCTTCATGAAAAATATTTAACTTTAATTAAACCATTATATTAAAAGTACAGCCATCGACGTTTCGGTCCAATCCACGGACCTTTGTCATCTTGACCGAAACGTTGATGGCTGTACTTTTATTATAACGGTTTAAATAATGTTTAATATTTTTCATGAAGACTGGTGAGTGCACCCCTACTTTTGAAAATTATATATATATATATATATATATATATTGCAATGAGAGGACATGTCGTTAATTGATATGCTTTGGGGAGGTTCTGTGTGATACCTGGTGGCAAAGGATGCAGAACAATTCTGACTGTCCTCTTATTACTATCATTATTACAATTTATTTATAAGGCTCCTCGTAGTATTCACAGTGCCATACAAAGGAGTAAATAAAAAATATTGCTGATTAAAATAATAACAGAACATGAGTACATACAAAACAGCTATCAGCCACTGTTCCGCCATCCCACCCGCAAGCCGCAGTGTCGCACGGTGGAGTTGGGGGATGTTGGAGGGCCAACCTTACTACAGTGTGTGAATACGAGATGCCTTGCGCATCTTCAAAGTGCTGGAAAGAGCCTGGGGCCAGACCAGCATTTTCAGATGTGCTGGGCACGCTCCCAGACTGGTGAAAGTAAGAACGTGTCCTTCCCCCATGAGGCCACGCCCCACAGAGTCCTTCTTAGAAAATCCAAGATGTTGGTAGGTGCCAACCGCTATTTTTGGGACCAAAGGTAGCAGCTTTATAATGAGTCAAAATTACTCGTTAGTACCCTGCCATGCTGCCGCTCTGTGAGCCATGATTAATAGAATGTGGTTGTTCCAGCCAGAGGAGGAGGAGGAGGAGAAGCCTTTCCACGTCTCCCCGGCTCTTCCTCTTTTCCTGCTAAGTGACTGGGACTGGCTGGGTGCTGGCGAGGCGGTCCTGTTCTTGCCGCCGGGAATGACTGATGACACCGGCGGATAGGAGAAGCCACCCTGCGCATGCACAGTGCAGAGATCTCACAGCCTAAGCTGAGCCAGCCATGGGCCCAGGCACCGGCCACCAGAGATAAGTAAATGTATGTTTAGTCACACTGTGTAACTGAGTGCCCCTGCCTGCATGCCAGCCACCTCACAGTCATGCCAGCCACGCAGTTCTGGCGTGAGCCCAGGTCCCCCTGGTACCTCCATTATCTCCTGTTGCTCTGGACTGATTCCCCCTGTCACCCTACCCTAAAGCATATTTCTGCACCTGGGCCCACCACTCGCAAGTTCTCCACTGGTCTACTCTAAACAGCACTATGACACCACAATAATTAGGGCAAGGGGAAGACAACTTGCTGTAGCTTGCTGCTTAACGTGGGGAGAGAACACAGGCTCAAGTCATGAAAAAAAATATTAAGGATTACACTTGCACAGAGTTACCAGGATTGGTCGGTACAGCAATGTTGTGCTCTTACTGCTGCCATACAGTATCAACGGTCAGCTTCCTGGGCAAACTGTTATTGGTAGTTTTCTATGGCTGTGATAAGCGGAGATAGAAAATCTTTCCTATCTACGAATATGTGTATTAATAAATAAACCCTGAAGATGCATGTTATTTAATACAGAAGACAGGTTGATTCTTTTATGGAACAAACTCACTACCTACATTGTATACCTCTTCTACACATAACTTAGCAGCATTCAGTTTGCAAGTGAAAGAGTTTATATATTGATGGAGGCAGAGTTTATATATTGATGGAGGCATGAGTTAGGTGGCTTGTGGATCAGTTGTTCTTTAACTACAACTCATAGCTTACAGTAAGAAAAGGTTAATGTCCTTACAGCAGGCACATGACACTTAAAATATATGTAGCTCAGTTAAGGTGAAATTCCATATAAAAGTCTTTTCAAACCCGTTTTGTGTCTGTTTAACTTGAAAAATCATTCATTTTTCTAGGATGTCCTCTTTTCAATCAGTATTACCTTTGTGAAACATCTCTGTGGGGAGACTATTACAGCTGACACTCCAAGTTAGCCAGAGAACATTTACATTTCTTATAACACTCTAGCTCGTTCAGGCCTTGTGATCTCTTGGAGTACTTAGACGTGGAAAGAATATAAATTGTGCACTGTATTAAGTAGTGGTTTGAAAAATTGCACATGAAACCGCCAGTAAGGCAGAAATTGTAAATGTGGTTTTGATAGCCGAGATTGCCGTTTCAGTATGATACCTATAAAAAGTTTCTGCTACTGATTGTGTGTATTATCTGAAGTCATTTACAGGAAAAAATAAGTAAACCTCTAATGTTTATTTAAGAAATGGCACTTATTTTTTTTCATATGTTTCATATGATGATGTACTAAGCTCTGGAAAGTGATCAATTGGAAAGTGATAAGCTACCAACCAATCAGCTCCTGTAATTTTTCAAACACAGCCTGCAAGACGACACCTAGGAGCCAAATGGATGGTGGTTTATCGTTTTCGAATTTAGCACTTTACAGAGCTTAGTAGTCGTACATCTCCCCCATTGTACTCAACAGGGGCAGTTAGATATTGCACTATGAGAAAACAAACAGAAACTTCCAGAATGCAACAAAATGCAACACAACTAATTGACCAAATACTTTGGGCCATATCCTATTAGTCGCAATAAGCCGCTAATCGTGCAAATTTGGTCTTATCGTGCAGTCCTATTAGTCATGATTTTTCATGGGTGCGTATTATTCATATCATTTGCCGCAAAAAAGTTTTCACTACCTACTGAGTTGGTAAAAAGTTGTGCAAACCCCTATTTTTGGCTAAAAATGTCAGGACCTAGTTCAGAACCACTAATTAGG
Organism: Taudactylus pleione; assembly: GCA_031769625.1. Lineage (NCBI taxonomy): Eukaryota > Metazoa > Chordata > Amphibia > Anura > Myobatrachidae > Taudactylus > Taudactylus pleione. The sequence goes on from JAUIMM010000272.1 coordinate 837,887, forward strand.
CGAAAGTATTTTTTTTAATTAGTTTAATTCGGCCAATAATGACATGTCATTTGTGGGGTGAAAAAGTAAAAAGTGTTGGAAATTAGGTTTAGACTTTAAAGTAGTGGGACAGGTATATGGTGGTGCTGTATTATAGGACAGGTGTTTTAAACATTGCAGGTGCAATTTACAGGTGTAGTTTTAACATTTTTAAAATTGCCGTATAAAGATACAAAAATATACTTACACCCATTTTAATGTACCCCTAATTTAAATAGCTTTCTTAACTTTTTCACTGTAAGAGAAAAATGCATATAACAGCCATTTGACCCAATTTAAGAACCCCAAACCCTTTGATTATGGCCACTAATACACTCCTATAATGCTACCAAATATTGTTTTGACTTTTTTGGGGATTACAAGCAGATTTCCCCATTTTCGCCTATACTTTTCGTGGCTAACACCATGAAGATTTTTCGCGCAAATGCCGCTTCACGACAATTGTAATAGGATTGCACGAAAAACAGGAGTGCGCATAGACGTGATAAGTGAACTTATCGTGCAGTGCGTGATAACTTAATGTGCGACAAGTTATTGCTTTATTGTGGCTAATAGGATATTGCGCTATGTGAGAAATAAGGAACAATAAGGAACGATTTTACCTGATAGTCTTTTTTTTCTTTTTGCATGTGCACATTAATAATTTTCAAATGTCTAAAAATCATTTTGAATTCTCAAACCTTTCAGCATTAGATACATAATGCAGAGCCTTTTTATATTGAAGTGTTTATTGATTATCAAAAAGCAACACAACATTAAATCAAACAATAAAATAAAAATAGGTAATAGAAATATATAATATAGTCAGCAAAAGTTGCAAAACAAAAACACATAATCCAGGTATGAGGAGTACAGTATATATAAACACGGTTCAGGAAAAACTATAGTGGAAGTAATCACTATAACGACTAAACATACAGATACAGAAACCTTAAAAACATTGGCCCTCATTCAGAGCCGTACGCTCTGAGCAGAGCGCACGCTCTGAATGAGGGCCGGGCTCCATTTTCATGGAGCGTCCTCCTGGACGCTCGTATAGCTGTGGGTCACCACCCACAGGCTATACGAGCGTGCATTGTGATGGTCGCGATGGTCGAGACCATCGCGACCATCGAATTTGCGAGCCGGAGCCTGCGGTTGAGGTTTTCTATCAGAGCCAAAATCACTCCCACTGACATCACTAGTGATGTCAGTGGGCCGGCTTCTGACGGGAGGCGTTCCCTTAGGAACGCCCCCGTCAGGTAGGCATGCCCCCGGCGCGCCCACCAAAGGGGGCGTGCTGTCAATCAACATTGACAGCACGCCCCCTTTGATCGGACACAACGAGCGAAGGACTTTCCTTCGCTCGTCGCGTCTGGCGCATGCGCACGACGGAGCTCCCTCCGTTGTGCGCATGCTCAGTCCATAACATCGACCCACTTGCGAGCGGACAGCCGCTCGCGAGTGGGTCTGAATCAGGCCCATAGTTATGTAGGGATCACCACCAACCAAATAAAATAGAGATAAATAGACGTTGGGTATAAAATGTAGAAAGAAGCAGCAAAAAAGGTTATAGTGTAGATGCAACCATTTGTTCAGCCAGCAAGTTAGCATATATAGATTGCAGCCACTGTTGCCAAATATGTTCAAAGTTTAATTCAGCTGTCCAGGCAATATATGGGTAACATTCATGGGACACTGTGCTATTAAACTAAAAAAATTATAACTGAAACTCAGGGCCCGTACTAGCCATCCATACCCGTGCTGTGCAAATCTTGGCCAAGGAGCATAAATTAAGAATATTTTGTCTAGTGTACCAGTCAAAGGCGTCTTCAGCTAATGTACCAAGTATACAAACTGTTGATGTTAAACAGACTGTGAAATACTAGTAAAGGCAAGTACTCAAATCGCCCAGTCCCAAAAACTGTGTACCAGTGGATAGGTCCAAAGAAGATGATAAAAGATCCCCTTAGAGCACCTACATTTGCGATGTGCAGCATCCGTTTGACGCCCAAATTTAAGGAGACGCTCAGGGGTTAAGTAAGTTCTATGTAATATAAATAGTTGAATCTGCTGGAATCTAATACAGACGTTGATTTTCCACGGTCTACGTAGGTCCAAGGACCAAAAGTCCTCCTCCCATTTTTGTTTAAGGCGTGGTAGATCAGAAGAGTGGTGAACTGTCATCACATATGAATACAGACAAGAATAGTTTAAGTGGGGAGTCTTGCATAGTCAGAGTCTCCCCCGAAAATTGAGCTGATAAGGCATGCATAAGCTGTAGATAGCCATAAAACATGGTTGGGCGGGGGAGAGTTTATATTTACTATGCAACGAGTAAATGATTTCAACACAGTACCCTCAAGGATATGCAACTTTTCCCAATGTTGACACACCTTTAATTCCCCAAAATATCCTAACCTGAAGGGAGGATAATCCTGGCAGTGATTTAGTATTCCACTTGTGAGTGTCAGGGTCAATTTCCACGAAGCATAGGAGTTTATGAATTATTGCCCAAATTTTAACCTCTTGCGTAATCAACTGGGGGCCCGACCAATATTCTTTAACTCCAAGCAGAGCCTGTAGGACTGTGTGTCTGGCATCACCCGGGCCACTAATAGCATGTGGAGAACATCCATCCAAGTGTCCTGTAACCATAGCTGTAAGTGTGACAATTGAGCCACATAGTATGAGAACCGAAAGTGAGGTTGCGCTAAACACCCATCTGATTTGGCTCTAGTAAAGTTATTATATTGAATACGAGCCCGACCACCCAGACCAAAGAGGAGACCAGTCCTTCCACCTTACTGAATAATGACGCTGGAAGATAAACCGGAGATTGGTGGAGAATATAAAGGAGTTTAGGTTAGACCACCATCTTAACCGGTTAACTCTGCCAGTAAGGGTAAGAGGTAGTTTACTCCAGGATTGGGTTTTAGCCTCCAGGATCGGGTTATAGCCTTTAAGTATACAAATTGTGGTTGGACATTCAAGGCAAGGTAATCTGATGAGGAATTACTAATCCATATCAGTAAATATTTGAAGTTGTCCACCCAGCGGAGAGTGAGAGGTAGAAACCGGGAAGGACCCTCTAAGGAAGGATATGCAACTTTACACAGTTCGTGGTAAGACACTGATATGTACTATTATTATTATTTAGGGGGAGAGGACCGTACAGTCATATATGAGAGAGAATAACACAGCTTCCAGTACCGCCTGCCACAGGCTTGCCCTTGTTTTGCCAAGCCAAGAGGCCCCGCCTCTTGTGGCATGTGGTCACGCCCAACTTGCATGAAATACTCTGAATGCAAAGTTCTTATTTACAATGTTTATTTTGAACAACCAAATGGACAGAACACTGTGAGAATGTAACACTGTTATACCTTTGCTGTAATGCATACAGTATTGCTTCAATAAAATTATGTAAGAAAAAAAGGAATAGAAATTAATTTCTTATTGCCGCAGTATGATAGTTTCTGGGGACATTTTGGGAAAATGATAAATCCTGTACGTCCCTAAACATTTATTTGTCTTTTCACAATAAAATCATTATATTCAATGTTATTACTATCGAAATACTTCTCTTGAGATAATTATTCCTCAGAACTACATGCTTACTTGACAGCCTGTTGCCTCCCCTTCTCTTTCCCCACAGAGTCCTCCTTCACCCCTTGTGACCCAACCTACCCCTACCCCCAATGCTTTCTGTGCGACACCTTTCTGCCCATATACTATTGCTGGGGACTTCTACCCGATGAGCTTCCCTGACACCTATTACTTATAAACTTACAAAAGTGTCACTGATTGTCATAGAAGCAACCAAATACAACTGTGTTACTTATCCTGACACACCAGTACTATATATCACCAACATTCCTATATATATAATAATGTGATCATTTTTAAGGTAATGTGATGTCTGTGATTATCTTATTCTGCAGAGTTGGTAATGGAACACCACAGTATGACTTCACAAAACTGGATGAACTAATGGATCTTCTGGTGGAAAATGAGTTGATGCCAGGTCAGAGAAAACATTTATCTTATAATTCTCTTACTATATGTGTATATGTGTATATACTGTTTATTTGTGTATATACTTAACCTCAAACGGGAAACAGTCGGGAAGCCGATGGACGGAATCCCGACCGCCGGCTTCCCGACTGTATAATCCCGGCAAGGGTTAAATGACAGGCATCGAAATCCCGATGCCTGTCATTTTCTCTACGCCGGGAGACTGACACCTGGTTTACCGATCGAAGGTAAGCCGGGCGACGGGCGTGGATAGCCGTGGGGGGGGGGAATAGCTTTAGGATTCCTGGGGGGAGACTTAGGGTTAGGCACCCCCCTGGGAGGTTAGGTTTAGGCTAGTGGAAGGGGGGGTAGGGTTAGGCACCCCCGGGGAGGTTAGGGTTAGGCACCCCCCGGGGGATTTAGGTTTAGGAGGCGGGGAAGGGGGGGTTTGGTTTAGGCACTTAGAGGGGGGACTAGGGTTAGGCACTTAGGGGGGAGGTTAGGGTTAGGCACCCCTAAGGGAGGGTTAGGGTTAGAGGGTAGAATAGGTTAGTGAATACTTACCTTGGGACGATCAGGATTTTCATCCTTGTCGGGCTGCCATTATCGGGATTTGAACCGCCGGCCCCTCAAATATATCTTGGTTGCTGGATATGATGCTGCCTTATGCAGGGCCGGCAACAGAAATCTTGGGGTCCGGTACTCTTATATCTCTGGGGCCCTCTGGGGTGCTGTATGTACGGGACAGGTATATGGGGGTGCTGTATGTATGGGACAGGTATATGGGGGTGCTGTATGGATCGGGCAGGAGTTTTAAACATTGCAGTAGGCAGTGACAGGTGTATTTTTTTTAAAAATGCCCTAAAATGACACAAAAATATATTTACACCCATTTTCTGTACCCCTAATTTAACTGCAGCATTTATTTTGCCACAAAAAACATACTTTCTATAATTTTTCACTATTGTAAAAAAATGCTTATAGCAGCCATTTGACACAATTTAAGAACTCCAAACCCTTTGATTATGGCCACTAACAGACTTTTATATTGTTACCCTATATTAATTTACCTTGTCTTTGGGTACAGGCTGATTTCCCTTTGTTTACGCTGGTCATCCCCGCAAAACTTACTGGGAAAATGAGTTATCATCAGTTTTGTAGTAGGATTGGCCAAAAAAACGGGAGCGTACGTACATACATGCAAAAAGGGTTTAATTCCGGCAAGTAGCCCGTTAAGTTCTCTTACAAAAACTTAACGATTTATCATATCTAATTAAATTCATTTAGTTTGCATGCAGAGTAAATACTGGTGGACAGCTATATATTTACACTGCGATTTACAGTAGATTTCAGTTTGGACATGGCCCCCCTCACATTCTAAATTTCTGTGGTGCTGCTATTCATGTCATGTCAGTCAGCCCTATCATTACAACATAATGCCACAATTATCAGGATTACATCATGGCTGTAGGGCAAGATGGGGCAGGGTTGTATACTCCTGAGGGGGAACTCCCCCCAAATTCGTGAGTCTCCAGAAATTCTGCTGCAGTAGGAAACTATCTATATATTTTGAAAATGTATGATGTGTTTCTGTAAAAAAGTTGATATATATATTAAAACACACATATTGGGCTTTATTACCAGGACGTGCATAAGTTTGTTTTTTTGCATACTAGATGTAATCATCACCCTATTTCAATTGGGTAGGGTTGTCCATTCAAATAACTATGGTTATTCATTTTCTGCTACAGTCCTGGTGCATTCATACTTGCAATTAATTTACTTACATTTTTGTGTACTTTAGCATTGTTGCCTGTATAAATTATAGCATCTTATTTAACATACTGTCTTTGTACTTTTGTCTTGTCTAGCTGAAATAGTCCTTGTTATTTAACTCATGTTTTAACTAATGTTTTGCAGCCTCCATCCAGTGGGAGTAACTTATGTTTGTGTCAGGTTTAGTTATAGGCCTGGGTCCTAGGTGTTTTAGTGACCCTGCAGCAAATAACAACTTCTTTTTTATTTTGAAGGCTTTGAATTGATGGGAAGCCCATCTGGATATTTTACTGATTTTGAAGATAAAATACAAGTTACTGAGTGGAGTCGTTTGATCTACTTAACAGCAAAACGGTATATCGGTATGTTGCTCATTATTTCGTTTCAATTATTTATTTATTTGAATATTAAAGGTAATTTGTGGTTTTGCAAATAAATATAATTCAAGAATACAAATAGGCTCTTCTAAAATATAATCATACAGAGGCTCATTTAAAGTTCGACATACTCTTTCTATGTAGATGCTAGACTTAATTGGCTATATTAATCATTACTAGGGCATACCTCCCACCAATTCAGACAGAAAGATACATACTGCCTCTGATAAAACCAAAAATACGGGTGCTAACCATCTGGACAGGCTATGATCCTTTTTATATAAAAGAATTATATCAGTGATACTAACTGAGACCTGCCTCTATTCAAATAGGGGGAAACTGGAATACCCCCACAGCAGGATAAATAAAAAACAACTAGAGGTGCTAGTGAGTTAATAATTTTATTTTGATACAATTCCACTAAATCATCACACATCGAACGATATACAAAAAAATGAAACAGACATAAAATGCACGACTATAATACAAAACCAAGATCTGACTCTAAAAGACTGAATATTAGCTTCTCGAGTTGTTTTTGATTTAACATTGTGCCTATGTTTGCACTAATCTTATTTTGTTTTTTGAAATCATATTGTAGACTCATGCACAATTTGGAAGACTTCAATGCACAGAAGCATAGGGGATCCCATGCAGATGCATTTTTTCACCATATTAGTACCTGTGTATTGGGATTACATTACCTGGATCCAATGAACTTCAGTCCCAAATAGCCTGAAATGTTTTTCCCAGGAGATTGTGAACTTAAGCCAGTGGGTAGATGAACCACAAAAATGTCAATGTCAAACAAAAATTTAGATGAATTTCTCTCAGTTTATGATACCATCCTATAGCTGACAGGTGGCAAAAAATCCCAAACTGAACCTACAGATAAAGAAGTCTTGTTGTATAAATTTGCAAATAAATGTTTATGCCATCACCACTTTCATCCAAATGGGATGGAATTAAGGGTCTGATTCAGAGATGTACATTATCCCGATGGTTAGCGTACATCTCCAATGGTGAGTGGCTTCGCCCTCATACCTTCCCAAGCTGCAGCATGATTGACAGGCTGCGATGTTTGGGAGCCTGAGCGGGGGCGTTCCTGGACAGCGTAACCAAAAATGGGCGTATCTTCATTCATCATTGTCCAAATGGGGTAAAAAAGAAAATTTCCTATGAGAACAAAAGACCCACCAACTTACTGTAAATGGCAGCATCTAAATGATAAAAGCTGTGTTAATTAGGAGTAATTAGTACTCCCATTTTGCAAACAACGTTGCCACCATATCTCTTGGTGCCAGGATGATAGAGATAGGGGACTTTCAGTCCTTCCCAAAACTGCACTACTATTTTTTTATATTGCTCCATTTGACATCATTGTCCTGGAACTCTTACTCAATTTGGCTGGAAGCTAGTTAAGTGACTTTTTTAAAGCCCTTAATTCTCACTCGTTTGCTACATTTTCAATATACATGTGGAGGATGAATCTGACTCATTGTCCGCACTAAAGACATAAGTGGGAAACCCTGAATATGGGGCTCTTCATGACCCCACTACCAGCTATCAACCTTCTACCTAATATGCCCCAAAACTCTATTCTTAAATAAAAAGCTCCATAAAACCCTGTTTCACCATTTTATTGTATATAAAATATTTTTTTATGACTTCTGATATAAATGCCTGGGTTTCCCTATCACATCCAGCCAATCAAAAGCAGTGGTTGATTTTACATAGCGACTGCAGCCCCTCCAGTAAAATCCACCACTTCAGTGACCCAGTTTCAGTCCGTGACTGCACTGGTTACACTGTGACTGGCAGTGGCTTCCCACACAGGACAGCCAGCCCCAGGGGGCGGTGTTTTGTGCGTCACCACCATCGCTTCTGCGCATGCACCAGTCCTGGCGCCTGCCAGATTCATTGAGGGGGGCTGCAGCCGGACCAGCAGCTGCAGCCCCCCTCATGCAAGAGGGTAGAAGCTGCTGCTGATCGTAAGTGTTCCTGTGCTGGCCATGTGGTGACTGGCGGTGAAAGGGAGTTATAAATTAATTGTCAAGTGCTATAAAGTATAAATAAATGTTAATAATAAACCATCTTTACTTCTACACCTATAAAGTAGTGACTGACAGATATAAGGAGTCTTTTATGCATGTATTTTTTATTTGAGAATGTTTGCCTTTCTTTTCTTAGACTATCCATTAATTTGTGACCTTACTAACATACACACCACAATGTCCCCACTATGCCCAGATACACAATTGGTGCAGTGCCTGGCCTGTAAGTAACAACAACAGTGCCCAACTAAGGGTTCTCCTGAAGCCTTCCAAGAAGGCACTGTGGTTAACAAGGGTTTTCAGCTACCAATGAGAACTTGCTACATGAACCAATATACTGTATGTAGGACTGCATCACTGGCAATATACCGGTAGATCATTGTTTGGTCTTGAACCCAGTAAATATTGCATTAAGCAGTACTTTGCCTGTGCACACACATGGTACAACAAAAAAGTCAGTCTCTTTCATAGTCAAAGCTGGGCAAAAGCTAAACCCATGATAGGCAACAGGCAGCACAAGCCTTCATCTGCGGCTCCAGCCCCTTCCTGCTTTATTATAATATTTATTTGTTATAGCTTGTAACACTTGTTTACAAATTCCTGCTGATATGCTACTAAAGAAATGTGTCTCTTTCTTTGATTAACTGTATTGTTTTAACATATTACGGAGATTGAGGGTAATGTGCCATCCTCTTGAAAGGCAGAATGCCCTGAAATATGTCAGTTTGCCTATCACTGACCTAGACAGTGCTATTTGTGCTGACAAGACACATCGGGCAAAATTTACTAAGCGGCGGTTTGACGGTGGTTTCTATTCTATTCTAAACCCCGGCGGTTTGGTGGCGGTTTCTATTCTATTCTAAACCCCGGGGGTTTGGTTTTGCAGCAGTTTCTAAGTGACAGCCCTGTTCTATTCTATTCTAAAATTTATTTTGATGGCAGTTTTGCAGCGGTTTTGGCCTTAGTAAATTTGCAGAAAGCAAAACCGCCACCAAACCACAGTAAAAACACATTTTAGAATAGAACAGGGATGTCATTTAGAAACTGCTGCAAAACCAAACCTCCAGGGTTTAGAATAGAATAGAAACAGCCACCAAACCCCCGGGGTTTAAAATAGAATAGAAACCGCCGTCAAACCGCCGCTTAGTAAATTTTGCCCAGCAAAATCAAACATAAAAATCTGAGCTCTCTTATCCTTGATATGTCAGTACATTTCCTTACCCAAAATATGCCAGCTTCATCATAAATATTGGTATTAAGTCTATGAAATTGCTCCATAATAACTTATAAAATTAACAGTAAAAATATTTCTGCATCCTGCTAGGCGGGCACTTGTCGTCAGACTCCACTTTGTTTTACCCTCTGTCTATGCCCAGGGGTAAATGTCTGTGTACACCTGCTCACTAATCTGTGTACTGTTTTTATCCTGTTGATCAAAACAAGGCATCTTCTGGATAGTGTTACTAGCTGCTTTCTTAATCACACTCTTTGTTCTACATACAGTCGCTTCTTCTGTGACCTGTTTTGTGCCAGCTGACAGACTAACTCATGGCAAGGATATGAGATGTTTATATGTTCACAATATAATATTGTCATCATGGTACAGTCTGTTCCTGTTTGAAATACAGTCTGTTTATAGTTTATAAATTTGCTAATAAAGCCAACTACATTTTTTGTGTGAAATAGAAATAATACATGTTGCACTGTGACTGATGCCAGATTATGTGTAGTACTGACATGTTATTATTAGTGTAGCTTAGCCTCAGTATAAAAGCTTGGGCTGTCACATAACCCCCTCCCATCTCTAATCTCTTCCAATCCCTAATACTAATAACCTCATACTGTACAGCCTTGGTGACTGTCATTGTATGCAGCATCAAACTACCATTTTTATGAAGCCCCATGCAATGTAAATGACACATCACCGTGCCCAATAATAATGTGTCCTACAGACATCAAAACCTGTGTGTGATATATGGCACATTACCTATTAGCTTCACATCTACTATATTATACAACTCAATTACCCCAATATTCAGCACAGTTCAAAGCCTCACTGTACAGTAAAATTATATTTCCCCAGTGTAAATGAAAGCTCTCATACCTCCATCATTGGTAAACACAGGGAGGTTTCCAGTTGCCAAGAAACCCCCCTCCAGGCTAGCGTCTGAAATTGTGACCACAGTAGCTATATTTTATAATTTTATTATAACTGCGACCACAACATGCAATATAAGAAACTGTGTGGAACTGAGCACACTATTCGCGCATTAGACCAGACACAGGGGTTTAGTCATCCTGTGAGTTTAAACAACCTTTTAGAGGCATTTATCATACCTCATTTCCTAAAGTATCACTTCTGAAAGCAGCTCTTTATGCGGAGGCAGCTTTTCGGAATGCAATACTTTTACCCTGCAGCTGAGTTATCCATAAGGACTTCCTCAAAATGCGCATATACCTTTATCATTTATTTCACTGCTGGCGTCTGTTTTCCACCCCCTCCTGCCACTGTGTAACCACAGACCCCCGATCACAATTGCAAGCTCCTGCTCCCCCGCTGGTGCCTGCCACGCTGTTGCTGATGTCTTCCCCGCATCCTCTCGCCTCACCTATGTTTCCTCTCCCTAGCCGCAGTGGCGTCGTGGAGCCTGGGAGGAGGAACTTCAGTGAGGTGAGTCTGGGGACAATGGGGTGCGGTGTCCTGCAGGCTTACTGGAGCTCTCAGCTCACAAAAGTATGCAAGACACAGCAGGGAGGGATCTAAATAGAGAGAATTGGTATGTAATGCCGACTGTCGGGATGGCTCCTGTCAGAATACCGCCAACGGCATCCCGATGGTTGGTATCCCGATGGTTGGTATCCCGACAGGGTCAAGTAAGTATACTTACCCTCTCCCCTTCTCACCCTAACCCCCCCTTTTTGTAGCCTGCTCACCCCGCACCCTATCCCTAACCCTCCCTGATAGTCCCTAAACCTAAGTCTCCCCCCATCATTCCTAAACCTAACCCTCCTCAGTGGTACCTAACCCTCCCCCCTAGGCCTGCCTAACCCTAACCTCCCCCCAAAACCTAACGCTAACCCCGCTATGCTACCTAAACCTAACCCTTCTACCCCGCGGCTAACAACTAAGGACTTACCTTGTTTTGCTGGCGTCCTTCTGGATTCCGGCAAGGAGATTATTAAGATAAGCGTCTGTATTTCAACGCCTATGTTAAGTCCGTTGTCGGCTTCCTCCATCGGGATTTAGACTGGCGGCATCGCGGCCACCGGTCTCATACATCCCGAATAGAGCCCTCTGCTGTAGAGGCTGCATTGTAAATGGCAGCCTGTGAAGATTATCGGGGTCTTTACGCCATCCAGGATTGTGTACAGTAACATCACCAAGTTCTAAAACAAATGCTTTTTGGGAACTTGATGAATGGCCCTGACAATTAATATAAAAGTAGGTGAAAGTTTTAATTTTCTCCTGCTTTTCAATAAATTAAGTGGTGAGGAATAGACCCCTATAAGTGCTTATTATGGCCCCTCCATGGGTTGCCAACACTATAAAATGAAACATATGCAGTTGCCCCTGTCCAAAATATAGCACGTCACACATGTTTCTAATGTAAACTGCAGCTCTGTGACACTGTGTACAGCACATTTTCCTTATTCAGGAGTAATACAGCTCAATTTTCAAAGTATTGTAATTGTCTCCATTTCCCAGTGTAAAGCTAGATATATATTCACCAATATATTTGCACATACTGTATATGGCCCAGAATACCTGTACACTTAAAATAAGCTGATCCCCACTATTGTCCTGTAGTGATTATCTGCCATCTAGGTAGATTGACAGGCCCTTATGTGACCCAGCTCAGTGGCGCACGCAAGGGGGGGGGGTCTGAGTACCTAGAAACTCACCCTACCCCTGACTGACCACGGCCGCCCCCTCACGGCATAATGCTATAATTTGCAGGTGTCATTATGGAAACCCCCCTTGCAAATCCTGCTTTTTTCCCTGCAGTTGATCTTCTCGAACATTGCTGTGTGCACTGCCATAACTATCATACAGTAGGTGCAGGGGGTGTGGCTGCTATGGGGACCGTCCCTGCCCATACCCCTATGCTGCCAGGCCAGCCCGCGTTCTCTTTCAGCAGTGTGCTGTGCAGCACAGGCACATCTGCCCTCCTGGTCACCTCCGTCTCTTCACTCTGATTGATACTGGGAGGAGGCGGGGCCATGATCTGGGGATGTCCCAGCAGACTCAGCATGGTCATGCCTCCTCCTAGCATCAGTCTGAACTGACCAAGAGAGGAGATATGCCCACCCTGCGCAGCACATTCTGAAGGAGGATGACCATGGAGGAGAGGTAAGTTGGGGAGATGGGGGTTGGGGGACCATATTTTGGCCTCTATTCACCACCACAATGGCTTTGAAATGAAACAAACAAGATGTGCTTTAACTGCAGACTTTCAGATTTAATTTGAGGGTAATTACATCCAAATCAGGTGAACGGTGCAGGAATTACAACGGTTTCTATATGTGCCTCCCACTTTTTAAGGGGCCAAAAGTAATGGGACTATCAACTCAAAAGCTATTTCATGGACAGGTGTGGGCTATTCCTCGTTATTTAATTATCAATTAAGCAGGTAAAAGGTCTGGAGTTGATTCTAGGTGTGACATTTGCATTTGGAATCAGTTGCTGTCGACTCTCAATATGAGATCCAAAGAGCTGTCACCATCAGTGAAGCAAGCCATCATTAGGCTGAAAAATCAAAACAAACCCATCAGAGACATAGCAAAAACAGGTGTGGCCAAATCAACTGTTTGGAACATTCTTAAAGAGAAAGAACGCACCGGAGAGCTCAGCAACACCAAAAGACCCGGAAGACCACGGAAAACAACTGTGGTGGATGACAGAAGAATTATTTCCCTGGTGAAGAAAAACCCCTTCACAACAGTTGGCCAAATCAAGAACACTCTCCAGGAGGTAGGTGTATATGTGTCAAAGTCAACAATCAAGAGAAGACTTCATAAGAGTAAATATAGAGGGTTTACCACAAGATGTAAACCATTGGTGAGCCACAAAAACAGGAAGACCAGATTAGAGTTTGCCAAACAACATCTAAAAAAGCTTATGGACAGATGAGGCAAAGATCAACTTGTTCCAGAGTGATGGGAAGAGAAGAGTATGGAGAAGGAAAGGAACTGCTCATGATCCAAAACATACCACCTCATCAGTGAAGCATGATGGTGGTAGTGTCATGGCGTGGGCATGTATGGCTGCCAATGGAACTGGTTCCCTTGTATTTATTGATGATGTGACTGCTGACAAAAGCAGCAGAATGAATTCTGAAGTGTTTCGAACAATATTATGTGCTCATATTCAGTCAAATGCTTCAAAACTCATTGGACGGCGCTTCACAGTGCAGATGGACAATGACCCGAAGCATACTGCAAAAGCAACCAAAGAGTTTTTTAAGGCTAAAAAGTGGAATGTTATGCAATGGCCAAGTCAATCCCCTGACCTGTATCCGATTGAGCATGCATTTCACTTGTTGAAGACAAAACTGAAGGGAAAATGCCCCAAGAACAAGCAGGAACTGAAGACATTTGCAGTAGAGGCCTGGCAGAGCATCACCAGGGATGAAACCCAGCGTCAGCGTCTATACGTTCCAGACTTCATACTGTAATTGCCTGCAAAGGATTTGCAACAAAGTATTAAAAAGTGAAAGTTAGATTTAGGATTGTTTAGTTTGTCCCATTAATTTTGGCCCCTTAAAAAGTGGGAGGCACATATAGAAACTGTTGTAATTCCTACACCATTAACCTGATTTGGATGTAATTACCCTCAAATTAAATCTGAAAGTCTGCAGTTAAAGCACATCTTGTTTGTTTAATTTCAAAGCCATTGTGGTGGTGAATAGAGGGCAAAATATGAAAATTCTGTCAATGTCCCAATATTTATGCACCTGACTGTATAACTAGTACCTTCTAGAAGATAATGGCTAGAATCTGATTGGTTGCTATGGGCAACATCTCCACTTCTCAAATCTCGCACTTTAGTAAATATATATATACCAGTGAGGGATGGCCATGTTTTCTGTGCATATGAAATGCCGTGGTCACATAAAGCCTTAGTCCATCCTTGTATGTACCGTATGTATATATGTATGTATGTATATATATATATATATATATATGTATATATATATTACAGCATTTTTAACAATCTCATAAATATGTACTTAAACTACATTGTTAATGTTCTCCCTTTGCAGAAAAGTACGGGTTACCGCAGGTCTCAGCATGGAATTTTGAAACTTGGAATGAACCAGATCATCATGATTTTGATGCAGTTTCCATGACCATTAAAGGTATTTTGCCCATCACTGACTCTATTTTACCACTTCATAGCAGATGGCATGCCAGGAGTACCATCCTACTTACAAGCAGTAGAATACCAGTGGCATACTTTATGTATTGCCCAGGAGAGGTGTTCTGTGTATATGAGTATAATTGTATACAGACCTTGCCAACAGTCTAACAATATGCTGTGCTTCACATTTTAAACTATTTGTGCTCGCTCAAATTAACTTAGGACACTATACTGATGGTGTGTATATTGCACATTTTGGCATGGCTGTTCCGATTTGCAGACCACAGAAGGGGTGTGGATTATCGAAAAGTGGGCATGCCCTAAAACAAATGCAGGTGTAGTTGGGTGAATTGGTTTTTGCCAGAGTGGGTATACTTTCTTTTAAAAACTTTTAAATAATGTAAATAATTGGGTTTCAGATGTCTGACTGGGGTTTATGGAGCGGTTCTCTGTCTAACTTTAGCTTATAACACAACTACAGTGAAATGTCCAGGTTAGCCTGAACAATGGATTTATATAATGCTTTATATAGTATCTATGAAAGATTACATTTTGAACTTTATTGCTGTACTAGTAAAAAATAAAATTGTTTAGTTGTTTGAACTTAATTCATTTAGAAAAACATCACACCCGCATGTTTATATGCACTGAGTCATACCCTGCAGCTAAGCTACGCATATATACAGCACAAGTAATAAATGTATTTATTATATGTGCTTTCTATCAGTTCAGCAGGACCTCATTCAGCTGAATAGTGTTTTCCTCAATTCATGAAAGTGGAGACAAAACGATGTCACCGACCAGAAAATTAATGAAATGACACATTAGAATCTAAGGAAAACAATAATTGAAAGAATTTTACACTTTACCTGAGTTTATATTACAAGTTATCCCTTTGTATTACTCAAAGACAATATTAACCATTTCTGAAGCTTTCCCTTACCATATTTATAATTAATTATACTTATCTGTGTCTAAATAACTTGTACAGAAAATCTTATTGTCCATTCTGTATTAACAGTTTATAGCCTATTTGCAGCACCACTATTTTCATTGAGCTGCAGGAGGCAGAGGTGCAAAGCCCCCATCACATCTCACCTGTATGTTCCCTCTTGGTTCTTTCAGAGAGTTCAATACAAATACAAAATGTGTTCTAAATTTTCCTATTCCTCACCTCTGTCTGCAGCACTCCTCCTCCATACTGCAGAGAGAAGTTCTTTAGGGGTCTATGTACTAAGCAGTGATAAGTGAGAGTGAAAAGTGATGTCTGTGATAAGTGCCAGCCAATCAGCTCCCAACTGTCATTTTTCAAACACAGCCTGTGAGATGACAGTTGGAAGCTGATTGGCTGGCACTTATCACAGACTTATCACTTTTCACTCTGTCACTTATCACTGCTTAGTACATAGACCCCTTATTTTGCTATTAGACCTTTATTCAGAGGGTTTGCCGATGAGAAAAAAAGGATACTGTAAGCATATTAAAGGACCACTCAGGGCAACTCGTGGCTGGCTGTATAAAACAAACTTACATACTGGTAGTTTAATTGCGAGGCTAGCGGAAGCATCCCTGCGCACCCTATGCTGTTACATGAAATGTTCTGCACACTTTCCCAGCACTTTACATAATGGATGAGCAGCCAAGGGAGTCACAGGCTGCTGATCCTTAACATCAGGGACCTGTGCTTAGTGGATCCTTAGTGGGGGAAATAAAATACACAGAATGAATGGCATTATATAAATGTACAGTAATAATAATTCGGGGGATATTCTATAATAGAGGAGCAATGGAAATTGTGCTTCAACTGGCCTTTAGGATTGTCTTTCTTTGTACTACATACAGTATTCTCTATATCATAGTTTTATGGCTCAGTGACCACAGCAATATCCCATTACTTGTCATGTAATGTAGTTGGCTACAAATATTTCTTAAGTAACAAATGAAAAAGAAAGAACCTATATAAATCCTAAATAAAGACCTAGGGGTAAATTTACTAAAGTGAGAGTTTTTAGAAGTGAGTTTTAAAAGTGATGTTGCCCATAGCAACCAATCAGATTCTAGCTATTATCTTCCAGAAGGTGCTTGTTAAATGTTAAGTATAATCTGATTGGTTGCTATTGGCAACATCACTGTTAAAACTTAGGGCCTGATTCAGAGCCGCTCGTAAGCGGACGCTCGTCCGCTCCGAGCGATGTTTGCCCAACTGCGTATGCGTACGGATCGTTATACGCATGCGCGAACCAGTCAGTGCGGTTGAAATTCATGTGCTCGCAAAATAGTGAATGCCTGATAATTTGAGTGACAGAAAGAGGCGTATGTGGGTGGTAACGGGGGAAGGTGCTTGAAAACGGGGAGTGGAGATCCGAACGCAGGCGTGCTTAAAGGTCAAAACGGGCGTTTTATGGGTGTGCATAATTAAAACAGCAGCGTCATTGACCACGTCACTGGGTTATTTTATAGTCAGAACTGCTCGCAAAATTATGGTAGGAAAAACCAACCCCAAGAATAGCGAGCAGTTCATACCCTGGTCGATGTACTCGATTAATCTAATAAATAGCGGACATGACGTAGGATGCGAGCGGCCAGAGGGCGTATTTTTTCAAAAAACGACCGCAAGTTTGGTTCGCTCGTTCAGACCTAGAGGCGTGAACAGACCGCAAAGAGCGAACGGTTGATTTGAATAGCCACCCCTATTTTCTGGACGAGCGAGCGCTAATTGCGTCCGGCTCTGAATCAGGCCCTTATTTCTAAAAACTCTCAGTTTAGTAAATTTACCCCCTAGTCTAAAAATGTTGTGTAAAACCAAATATTAATTCCATGAAAAACATTTCTAGGCACAATTTGAGATTCCTCCACATACAGAATGTCCTCTACCGTCTCTCACAGGTAGGTTCTTTAGCAGGTTACAGTACCCAACTTGTTACAATTGCAAACTTGTTAAGAAGTAGCTTTTATATGTAATTTGCTTTTCGTACCCTTTTCACTAGATCTAGGTCTTAGTAACTACATAAAACACCATTCATTTATGCAGGTTTTCAGAACTACTATGATGCCTGCTCTGAAGGACTGAAACAAGCAAGTCCGCTGCTGAAATTTGGAGGTCCAGGAGATTCATGCTGGTCACCACCAAGGTCACCTATTTGCTGGGGTCTCCTGTGTCACTGCTTCAATGGGACCAATTTTTTCACTGGGGAAACAGGTGTGAGGCTGGATTATATTGCTCTACACAAAAAGGTTTGTACAGAATGCTGTAAATTACATGGGGATGATTGATATGCTAGTTCAAGATCATGTATATAGGTGAAACAATTATGTTATTTTATTAGCATTACGTTCCACATATAAATTAAAACATAATTGGCTAAATTCAATTAGGAGCGAGTTGGGTCCTGCAAGCCGGGACAATTCAGACAGCAAGTTTAATTTGCAATTCAATTCCAAACTCACATCACTTTTTCCCTGCAAATTCACATTTTATTTTTGTTTGCACACCCACCTGAGCAGAAGAAAATAAATTCTTTATTTTATGGTAAAAATGTCAGGACATAGTGGAAAACCTCTGGTACATCCCACCCAATGAATAATCATGCATTTTGGAGAGGTTTAAATAGTATAATTTGGCCAATAAAGACGTCTGTTTTCAGGTGAGTTTCTCTAAAAAGCTCAATAGTGGGTTAAATTATGTGGTACAGGTATGCTGAGGTAAGTGATGTGGGACAGGTATGTGGAGGTGTAAGTGATGTGGCACAGGTATGTGGAGGTGTACATAATGTGGGACAGGTATAGTGGAGGTGTAAATAATGTGGGACAGGTATGTGGAGGTGTAAATGATGTAGGAGAGGTATGTGGAGGTGTAAATGATGTGGGACAGGTATGTGGAGGTATAAATTATACTGGACAGGTATGTGGAAGTGTAAATAATGTGGGACAGGTATGTGGAGGTGTAAATTGTGTGGGACAGGTATGTAAATGTGAAAATTATGTCAGATGTGTGTGGAGGTGTAAATGATGTGGGACAGGTATGTGGAGGTATAAATGATACGGGACAGGTATGTGGAGGTGTAAATAATGTGGGACAGGTATGTGGAGGTGTAAATTGTGTGGGACAGGTATGTAAATGTGTAAATGATGTCAGACATGTGTGTGGAGGTGTAAATGATGTGGGACAGGTACGTGGAGGTGTAAATGGTGTGTGGCAGGTATATAAAGGTATAAATTATGTAGGACAGGTATGTTAAGGTGTAAATGATGTTGGACAGGTATGTGGAGGTGTAAATGATGTTGTACAGGTATGTAAAGGTGTAAATGATGTGGGGCAGGTATGTAAAAGTATAAATGATGTAAGACACGTATGTTAAGGTGTAAATGATGTTGGACAGTTATGTGGAGGTGTAAATGATATGGTACAGGTATATAAAGGTATAAATGATGTGGGACAGGTATGTAAAGGTGTAAATGATGTTGGACAGTTATGTGGAGGTGTAAATTATGTGGGACAGGTACGTAGCGGTGTAAATGATGTGGGGCAGGTATGTTAAGGTGTAAATGATGTTGGACAGTTATGTGGAGGTGTAAATGATGTAGTACAGGTATGTAAAGGTGTGAATGATGTGGGGCAGGAATGTAAAAGTATAAATGATGTAAGACACGTATGTTAAGGTGTAAATGATGTTGGACAGTTATGTGGAGGTGTAAATTATGCGGTACAGGTATATAAAGGTATTAATGATGTGGGACAGGTATGTAAAGGTGTAAATGATGTTGGATAGTTATGTGGAGGTGTAAATTATGTGGGACAGGTACGTAGAGGTGTAAATGATGTGGGGCAGGTATGTAAAGGTATAAATGATGTAGGATAGGTATGTTAAGGTGTAAATGATGTTGGTCAGTTATGTGGAGGTGTAAATGATGTGGTAAAGGTATGTAAAGGAGTTGTTCTGATGGGAAATGGGATTTTAGATCTTGCAGATGGCAGCTAAATGTTTTTTTAAAAACTTGTATAAAGACATTTGAAAACATTAAAAAATCACAGTAAACAAATTTCTTCTTCATGCCATATGGGACACAGTCAAGTACCATGGTATAGGCTGGAGCAGGAGGAGTCCAGGCACCAACTAGTTAACATTTGTCTCCCAGAAGTCCCAGCTCCTCCTCTCTTATATCCCATCCCCAGCCCCAGACAGACCAGTTTTTTTAGTTGGTGCCTTGCAGGAGCAGTACCATGTTAGAGACTGCTTTTAAGCAGTCTATGCTTTTTTCTTTTCTTTTATTTACATTTTTTATTTTAACATATGAGTTTGCAGTGCTAGGCGTCCTATAGCTGCCACTCCACCGACCACCAGCACCGGCGGCTGTGGCACTGGCGAATGGGTCAGTGACTTTGGCTGGTCCCCCAGCACACATCGGGGACCCGCAGCTGGATGCCGGGGGAAGCACCGCTGGTGCTATACAAGATAAGAGTGGCTCCCTGCTTGTTGTCCCTACTGGTGTAGGAGACCACCGGCGGCGCTGACAGCCCTCTAGGTCCTCTGGAGCCTCAGCACACAGAATTGCACCTGCAACAATACATGAAGACTATATGGTGACAGAAATTCAGAGATATTACTTGCATGCATTTGCAAATCCATGGGAAGCTGCTAGGCCACGTCATGGCTTCTCTATTACTAGCAGTCCCTAACACTAAGGGGTTCACATCTGGGGCGCAGGGCACCCCAAAAAATGTCCAGTCTAGGACCCCCCCAGGGCATCACATGAAAAAAGGGAGGCACCCTCCCTCACTGCAGAAGCCATGCCATAGGGATAGTCCTTCTCTCTCTCCCCTCCCATCTGAGACACTGAGCAGCCATTTAATCAGTGCCTGCTGCAGTTAGTCTCTGGAGAGCTCTAGAGGGCTCCTGTCTTCCTATATACCTTCCACTCTGTGGTTAGGTTATACATTAAAGCTCCTTCCCACCGAGTGGGGTTTGGATTGTTGAGCATTTAACTGTCCATTGTTATAGCATTGAATTTTGCGTTTGCATGTAATTGTAGCTTACAGTTTTAACACTGAACTCTGGCACGAGCTCCTCTCCAGGTGGTCAGAGAGACTCTTATTGGAGGATTGCTGCAGACGGGGGGTGGGGGGTTTCAACCCTCTTCTGTTAAGGCTCACTTTGTGTTTGAGGTCACATTCATTGCTCTTTCCCTTATACACACAGTTGTTTACCTAGTTGGTGTGTGGGCACAGCCGTGGAACACTTTACATGTATTCCATGTGCAAGGCACCCAGGGATGGGGGTGTTTCAGTATATTACAACTGCAGGACTTGTTACACTGTGCCTGATTCAGAGCTGAACGCTCTGACCAGAGCGCTCGCTCTGAATCAGGGCCCTCCTACCTGTTTTAGGAGCGTCCTCATGTATGCTCGCATAGCTGTGGGTTACCACCCACAGCTTATGCGAGCGTCCATGATGATGGTCGCGATGGTCAAGACCATCGCGACCATCGGGCTTGCGACGAGACCCTGTGGTAGGGTCTCGCTGCCGCAAGCCCTGGAGTGATTTTGGCTCTATCAGAGCCAAAATCACTCCCACTGACATCACTAGTGATGTCAGTGGGGCCGGCTTCAGACGGTAGCCGTTCCCATGGGAACGCCTCCCTCTGGCAGGCACGCCCACCAAAGGGGGCATGCTGTCAATCAACATTGACAGCATGCCCCCTTTGGTGCGAGACCCGGAGCGATGGAGAGCCCGTCGCTCGCCGGGTCTCGCGCATGCGCACGACGGAGCTCCCCCCGTCGTGCGCATGCGCAGTGGGGGAACATCGACCCGCTTGCGAGTGTACTGCCGCTCACGAGCGGGTCTGAATGACCCCCACTGTTCTTAATCCCCATTCCATGGGACGGATTATTTTTTTTTGTCTTCTACGACTTTCACAGACGGGGCTGGCCATCTTCAAGACAGACTTTGGCCAGCTAGCTCCGTTTAACTATCCGTTGCGCTTACGCTGTGGCGGACCTTCCTGTTCTGTCTGTGGTGATGGCTCATTCCACCAGATTGGTGGGTACTTCTTGGACAGCTCGTAAGGGTGCCTTGGCTAAGCTACTTCATAGGGCGGTCCAGTGGTCCTTCTCCATTACATTACTAAGTTTCTATTCATTTGACACCTTCGCTACCACGTTTGTGGATTTTGGTTGAAGGGTTGTCAGCGCAGCTTCGGCGCGTCCCCTCCCTTAGTGGGATAGCTTGGGACATCCAATGGTAATGACTGTGTCCCCTATGGCATGAAGAAGAAAAGGACATTTATGGTCTTACCTGGTTAAATCCTTTTCTTCGGAATCCATAGGGGACACAGGGTGCCCACCCTGATGCTCTGGGCTGGCAGAGTTTTTTACTCTGCTTCCATTCCTCCTTTTGGCGTTTCTGGATGTTGGGACAGGTGTGCGTGTTCCTTCTCCTCTTTCTCGCTCCTGCCTTGGGCTTGCTAACTAAACTGGCCTGTCTGGGGATGGGATATAGGGGAAGAGGAGCCGGGGGTTCTGGGGTAAAAATGTTAACTAGTTGGTGCCAGGACTCCTCCTGCTCCAGCCTATACCATGGTAATGACTGTGTCGCCTATGAATTCCAAAGAAAAGGATTTAACCAGGTAAGACCATAAATCTCCTTTTTTCTTTACCCCAAAATATTGTAAAGATTTGCATCTACTGAAAAACACTTGCTTGCTATAATTTTTCCATCATTAATAAAAAAATTGCAAAACTCAGCATTTTACACCTTTTAAGAACCCCCAGTGCTTCCCTATGGCCACTAACATCCTTCTATGTTATCCAGGATGATTTCCCCACTTTTTCATGTACTTCTCCCAGGTTACTGTTTGTAGAAAAGTCTCGCAATCTCACTGCGAGTCCAGCGAATTGCCGTTTCTATTTGAATCTTGCATTTCACAGGTGCACGCGTTGTCGCGATATATGTGAGTTTTATGATGTGAGTTGGCTTTTGAAAACTCGCATCTAATTAAATTGACCCCTTTATGTTTAATTCACCATGTTTTGCTTTGTTTTTGTTTTTTTCATATTCCTGCCATTTATTGTTAGAATATATTTTGGGTAATAGGTAGGGGTGAGCGGGTTCGGATTTCTGAAATCCGAACCCCCCCGAGCCCCCCCGATCCGAGTCCGATCCGAGTCAGGCTCGACTTTTCCCGCCTGACTCGGATCTGAAATCGAGGCAAAACGTCATCATCCCGCCTTCCGAGTCTCGCGGGTTTTGGATCCTATATAAGGTACCCGCGTCGGCGCCATTTTCTCACTCGGCTGTGGACAGTGAAGAGGGAGGGTGGGAGTTAGGGCTGTGTAGTTTAGTGTAGTGTAGTGTAGTGTAGTGCTGCTGTTGTCCACTACTTCAAAGTCCATAGGGGCTGGCTGTGTTGTGCTGTGCTGCTGTTGTTAATAGGGGCTGTGTCCACTACTTCAAAGTCCATAGGGGCTGGCTGGACTGTGTTGTGCAGTCAGTTCTCCATAGGGGCTGTGTCCACTCCAAAGTCCTGTGCAGTGTCCCAGTCCTAAAGGAGTGCTGTAGTGTTGTCCAGGGGGTGCTCTGTCCATCAGGGGTGCTCCCCCCAAGTGCTAAAAAAATAATATATTTTCTGTGTTTGTGAATTGTGTGCGCAGTAGCCGCACGTGCATCAACAAAGTAGTGCCAAGCGTGCGCCTGTGTCATAAGTAAAGGGCCGGCTGGCTTGACCGTTAAAGGGTGCTGTAACCCCCGAAAGTACACTCCAGTCCAAACCAAAAAAAAATTATTTTCTGTGTTTGTGAATTGTGTGCGCAGTAGCCGCACGTGCATCAACAAAGTAGTGCCAAGCGTGCGCCTGTGTCATAAGTAAAGGGCCGGCTGGCTTGACCGTTAAGGGTGCTGTAACCCCCGAAAGTACACTCCAGTCCAAACCAAAAAAAAAATTATTTTCTGTGTTTGTGAATTGTGTGCGCAGTAGCCGCACGTGCATCAACAAAGTAGTGCCAAGCGTGCGCCTGTGTCATAAGTAAAGGGCCGACTGGCTTGACCGTTAAGGGTGCTGTAACCCCCGAAAGTACACTCCAGTCCAAACCAAAAAAAAAATTATTTTCTGTGTTTGTGAATTGTGTGCGCAGTAGCCGCACGTGCATCAACAAAGTAGTGCCAAGCGTGCACCTGTGTCATAAGTAAAGGGCCGGCTGGCTTGACCGTTAAGGGTGCTGTAACCCCCGAAAGTACACTCCAGTCCAAACCAAAAAAAAAATTATTTTCTGTGTTTGTGAATTGTGTGCGCAGTAGCCGCACGTGCATCAACAAAGTAGTGCCAAGCGTGCACCTGTGTCATAAGTAAAGGGCCGGCTGGCTTGACCGTTAAAGGGTGCTGTAACCCCCGAAAGTACACTCCAGTCCAAACCAAAAAAAAATTATTTTCTGTGTTTGTGAATTGTGTGCGCAGTAGCCGCACGTGCATCAACAAAGTAGTGCCAAGCGTGCGCCTGTGTCATAAGTAAAGGGCCGGCTGGCTTGACCGTTAAGGGTGCTGTAACCCCCGAAAGTACACTCCAGTCCAAACCAAAAAAAAAATTATTTTCTGTGTTTGTGAATTGTGTGCGCAGTAGCCGCACGTGCATCAACAAAGTAGTGCCAAGCGTGCACCTGTGTCATAAGTAAAGGGCCGGCTGGCTTGACCGTTAAGGGTGCTGTAACCCCCGAAAGTACACTCCAGTCCAAACCAAAAAAAAAATTATTTTCTGTGTTTGTGAATTGTGTGCGCAGTAGCCGCACGTGCATCAACAAAGTAGTGCCAAGCGTGCGCCTGTGTCATAAGTAAAGGGCCGGCTGGCTTGACCGTTAAAGGGTGCTGTAACCCCCAAAGTACACTCCAGTCCAAACCAAAAAAAAAAATATTTTCTGTGTTTGTGAATTGTGTGCGCAGTAGCCGCACGTGCATCAACAAAGTAGTGCCAAGCGTGCGCCTGTGTCATAAGTAAAGGGCCGGCTGGCTTGACCGTTAAGGGTGCTGTAACCCCCGAAAGTACACTCCAGTCCAAACCAAAAAAAAAATTATTTTCTGTGTTTGTGAATTGTGTGCGCAGTAGCCGCACGTGCATCAACAAAGTAGTGCCAAGCGTGCGCCTGTGTCATAAGTAAAGGGCCGGCTGGCTTGACCGTTAAAGGGTGCTGTAACCCCCAAAGTACACTCCAGTCCAAACCAAAAAAAAAATTATTTTCTGTGTTTGTGAATTGTGTGCGCAGTAGCCGCACGTGCATCAACAAAGTAGTGCCAAGCGTGCGCCTGTGTCATAAGTAAAGGGCCGGCTGGCTTGTCCGTTAAAGGGTGCTGTAACCCCCGAAAGTACACTCCAGTCCAAACCAAAAAAAAATTATTTTCTGTGTTTGTGAATTGTGTGCGCAGTAGCCGCACGTGCATCAACAAAGTAGTGCCAAGCGTGCGCCTGTGTCATAAGTAAAGGGCCGGCTGGCTTGACCGTTAAAGGGTGCTGTAACCCACAAAGTACACTCCAGTCCAAACCCAAAAAAAAATTATTTTCTGTGTTTAGCCGCACGTATATATCAAATCGATATAACATAAATGGAGGACCAAACTTTCTCCGATAAAAATAAAATAGAGAAAGATCAAGAACCACTTCCTCCTAGTGCTGAAGCTGCTGCCACTAGTCATGACATAGACGATAACATGCCATCAACGTCGTCTGCCAAGGCCGATGCCCAATGTCATAGTAGAGGGCACATACAATCCCAAATGGCAAAGTTCAGGAAAATGACCTTGAAAAAGACATTTAAATCAGCTGAAGAGAAACGTAAACTTGCCAATATGCCATTTACGACACGGAGTGGCAAGGAACGGCTAAGGTCGATCCCTAGTATGTTCATGACTAGTGGTTCAGCTTCACATGACGATGGAAGCCCTCCTCCCACTAAAAAAATCAAAAGAGTTAAGCTGGCAAAAGCACAGCGAAGAACTGTGCTTTCTAAGAAGATATCACAAATCCCCAAGGAGAGTCCAAGTGTGGTGGTGGTTGCGATGCCTGACCTTCCCAGCACTGGACGGGAAGAGGTGGCTCTTTCCACCATTTGCACGCCCCCTGCAAGTGCTGAAAGGAGCACCCACAGTCCACTTGCTGATATGCAAATTGAAGATGTCACTGTTGAAGTACAACAGGATGAGGATACTGGTGTAGCTGGCGCTGAGGAGGAAGTTGGCGAGGAGGATTCTGATGGTGATGTGGTTTGTTTAAATCAGGCTCCGGGGGAGACAGTTGTTGTCCGTGGGATGAAAAAGCCCATCACGGTCATGCCTGGGCAGAAGACCAAACATTCCACCTCTTTGGTCTGGCAATATTTCTATCCAAATCCGGACAACAACTGTCTTGCCATATGTACCATATGTAAAGGTGAAATAAGTAGGGGTAGGGACGTCAACCACCTAGGAACATCCTCCCTTATACGGCACCTGCAGCGCGTTCATAAAAAGTTACTGTCAAGTTCAGAAACTTTGGCTAAGACCGTAAGCAGTCCAGGGACACCTAAATCCCGTTGTCCTGTTGTATCCAAGCGCCTGCAAACCACACCGTCAACTCCCTCCTCGTCAATTTCCTCCTTAGTTAGGATCGGAAGTAGTCCTGCAGGCCATGTCACTGGCATGACTGACTCTCCTATCCGGGATTCCTCCGGAGGATCCTGCATTGCTACGCCTACTGCTGCCGCTGCTGCTGTTGCTGCTGCTGGGAGTCGTTCATCATCCCAGAGAGGAAGTAGGAACACCACTACTTTTACTAAACAATTGACCCTCCAACAGTCCTTAGCGAGGAGGATGAAGTACGACAGCAGTCATCCTGAAGCAAAACGTATAACTGAGGCCTTGACTGCTATGTTGGTGTTAGACGTGCGTCCGGTATCCGCCATTAGTGCAGTGGGATTTAGACAATTGATGGAGGTAGTGTGTCCCCGGTTCCAAATCCCGTCTAGATTCCACTTCACTAGGCAGGCGATACCGAGACTGTACAGAAACGTCAGAAAAAGTGTCCTCAGTGTCCTGAAAAATGCCGTTGTACACAATGTCCACTTAACCACGGACATGTGGACAAGTGGAACAGGGCAGACTAAGGACTATATGACTGTGACAGCCCACTGGGTAGATGTATCACCTTACGCAGCAACAGCAGCAGCGTCACCAGTAGCAGCATCTCAGAAATGCCAGCTCGTTACAAGGCAGGCTACGCTGTGTATCACCGGTTTCAGTAAGAGGCACACCGCCGACAACCTCTTAGAGAAACTGAGGGAAATCATCGCCCAGTGGCTTACCCCACTTAGACTCTCCTGGGGATTTGTGATATCTGACAACGCCACCAATATTGTGCGGGCATTACATCTGGGCAAATTCCAGCACGTCCCATGTTTTGCTCACACAATAAACTTGGTGGTGCAGAATTTTCTGAAAAGCGACAGGGGCGTGCAGGAGACGCTTTGGGTGGCCCGAAAAATTTCTGGCCACTTTCGCCATTCAGCGACTGCGTGCCGAAGACTGGAGCGCCAGCAAACACTCTTGAACCTGCCCCGCCATCACCTGAAGCAAGAGGTTGTGACGCGGTGGAACTCAACCCTCTATATGCTTCAGAGGATGGAGGAGCAGCAAAAGGCCATACAAGCCTATACATCCACCTATGACATAGGCAAAGGAGGGGGTATGCACCTGACTCAAGCGCAGTGGAGAATGATTTCCGTGTTGTGCAAGGTTCTCCAGCCCTTCGAACTTGCCACACGTGAAGTCAGTTCAGACACTGCCAGCTTGAGTCAGGTCATTCCCCTCATCAGGCTTTTGCAGAAGCAGCTGGAGAAAGTGAAGGAGGAGCTAAGACGGAGCGATTCCGCTCGGCATGTGGGACTTGTGGATGAAGCCCTTCATTCGCTTTGCCAGGATTCCAGGGTGGTCAATCTGTTGAAATCAGACCACTACGTTTTGGCCACCGTGCTCGATCCTAGGTTTAAAGCCTATGTGGTGTCTCTCTTTCCGGCCGACACAAGCCTGCAGAGGTGCAAAGACCTGCTGGTGAACACACTGTCAGCTGAAGCGGAACGTGACACGTCAACGGCTCCTTCTTCATTTTCTCCTGCAACTGGGGCTGCCAGGAAAAAACTTAGGTATCCTAAGCAACCCGCTGGCGGTGATGCAGGGCAGGCAGGACCAAGTTTGGACATCTGGTCCGGACTGAAGGACCTGGCAACAATTTCTGACATGTCTACTGTCACTGCATATGATACTGTCACCATTGACAGAATGGTGGAGGATTACATCGGTGACAGCATCCAAGTAGGCATGGCAGACAGTCCATACCTGTACTGGCAGGAAAAAGAGGCAATTTGGAGGCCCCTGTACAAACTGGCTCTATTTTACCTGAGTTGCCCCCCCTCCAGTGTGTACTCCGAAAGAGTGTTTAGTGCAGCCGGGAACCTTGTCAGCGAAAGGCGTAGGAGGTTGCTTCCACAGAATGTGGAGAAGATGATGTTCATCAAAATGAATTATCAGCTCTTCCAGGGAGACCAGCCTCCAGAAGGTACAGAGGGACCTGTGGTGGTGGATTCAAGTGGGGACGAGTTAATACTTTGTGAGGATGAGGATGTACACACTGAAGAGGGTGAGGAATCGGTGGATGAGGAGGATGAGGATGACATCTTGCCTCCATAGAGCCAGTTTGTGCAGGGACACATTAATTGCCAGCTTGTTTTGTGGGGGCCCAAACGAACCAATCATTTCAGCCACAGTTGTGTGGCAGACCCTGGCGCTGAAATGATTGGTTTGTTAAAGTGTGCATGTCCTGTTTATACAACATAAGGGTGGGTGGGAGGGCCCAAGGACAATTCCATCTTGCACCTCTTTTTTTTCTTTGCATTATGTACAGTTTGGGGCCTAGTTTTTCAAACTGCCATCCTGTCTGCCACTGCAGTTTCACGCCTAGATGGGTCACGTGTTTGTGCCGCCCACTTGTGTCGCTTAGCATAGTCATCCAGCTACCTCGGTGCAACGTTTTGGACATAAAAACACTATTGTGAGGTGTGAGGTGTTCAGAATAGACTGGAAATGAGTGGAAATTAAGGTTATTGAGGTTAATAATAGCATAGGAGCAGAAAAACCTACAAATTCTGTGATTTTAGCTGTTTTTATGCTTTTTTAAAAAAAAATACAGATCCAAAACACAAAACCCAGAACCCAAAACACGGAAGGGTGGTTTTGGCAAAACCAATCCAGATCCAAAACACGAAGAAAGATCCAGATCCAAAACCAAAACACAAAACACGAAAAGTGGCCGGTGCACACCCCTAGTAATAGGGTAGTTTTTCAGAGATCGATGACTACTGTCATATAAACATATACATTTAAAATATCACAATCTTGTTTTTAAAGTACAGAAATTCCATTGCCTTATGAATGTTCCAGGGTCCTTCAGAGAATTTTGCTTAAAGGGGTTTGCACCTAAGACAAAGTGTTCACTATGGGCTGTGGGTGGACATACTGTACTAAAATTGTATGATGCACTCCCAGTGTCATTTTTCACAGTGTTTAATTGCTTGCACTAATCTTCAAACCATATATGGAGGCAGTACATTACACTTTATTTTGAAGTCTACCTGTTCTTTTTAAGCATTGTTAGGTACAGTGAGGAAACAAGTGACAGAAATTAGAAAAGGTTCCAATGCTTCAATAGGCAGCCAGAGAAATGGTGCATGTGTAATATAACTTCATCACGCCAAGGAAATCACTTTTCTCACTCTCTATCATTACTTAATTACTATAAAAGCAGGTGAAACTGAATTCACCGGCTTTGGTAAAAATGAAGTTTTCGAGCCATTCATCAAAAAGGTAATTCAGGAGATATCACAGATATCTCCTGCTTACCTCTCTCTCCCGGAATGGCCCGCTGTCTCCATACACTACTAGTATCACATATATCTCCTGCTTACCTCTCTTTCCCGGAATGGCCCGCTGTCCCCATACACTAGTATCACAGATATCTCCTGCTTACCTCTCTCTCCCAGAATGGCCTGCTGTCCCCATACACTAGTATCACAGATATCTCCTGCTTGCGTCTCTCTCCCGGAATGGCCCGCTGTCCCCATACACTAGTATCACAGATATCTCCTGCTTACCTCTCTCTCCCGGAATGGCCCCCTGTCCCCATACACTAGTATCACAGATATCTCCTGCTTACCTCTCTCTCCCGGAATGGCCCGCTGTCTCCATACACTACTAGTATCACATATATCTCCTGCTTACCTCTCTTTCCCGGAATGGCCCGCTGTCCCCATACACTAGTATCACAGATATCTCCTGCTTACCTCTCTCTCCCAGAATGGCCCGCTGTCCCCATACACTAGTATCACAGATATCTCCTGCTTGCGTCTCTCTCCCGGAATGGCCCGCTGTCCCCATACACTAGTATCACAGATATCTCCTGCTTACCTCTCTCTCCCGGAATGGCCTGCTGTCCCCATACACTAGTATCACAGATATCTCCTGCTTGCGTCTCTCTCCCGGAATGGCCCGCTGTCCCCATACACTAGTATCACAGATATCTCCTGCTTACCTCTCTCTCCCGGAATGGCCCCCTGTCCCCATACACTAGTATCACAGATATCTCCTGCTTACCTCTCTCTCCCGGAATGGCCCGCTGTCTCCATACACTACTAGTATCACATATATCTCCTGCTTACCTCTCTTTCCCGGAATGGCCCGCTGTCCCCATACACTAGTATCACAGATATCTCCTGCTTACCTCTCTCTCCCAGAATGGCCCGCTGTCCCCATACACTAGTATCACAGATATCTCCTGCTTGCGTCTCTCTCCCGGAATGGCCCGCTGTCCCCATACACTAGTATCACAGATATCTCCTGCTTACCTCTCTCTCCCGGAATGGCCCGCTGTCCCCATACACTAGTATCACAGATATCTCCTGCTTCCCTTCCTCTCCCGGAAGAGTCTGCTGTCCCCATACACTAGTATCACAGATATCTCCTGCTTCCCTTCCTCTCGCGGAATGGCCCGCTGTCTCCCCACACAATAGTATCACAGATATCTACTGCTTACCTTCCTCTCGCGGAATGGCCCGCTGTCCCCATACACTAGTATCACAAATATCTCCTGCTTATCTCTCTCTCCCGGAATGGCCCGCTGTCCCCATACACTAGTATCACAGATATCTCCTGCTTACCTCTCTCTCCCGGAATGGCCCGCTGTCCCCATACACTAGTATCCCAGATATCTCCTGCTTACCTCTCTCTCCCGGTATGGCCTGCAGTCCCCATACACTAGTATCCCAGATATCTTCTGCTTACCTCTCTCTCCCAGAATGGCCCACTGTCCCCATACACTAGTATCACAGATATCTCCTGCTTACCTCTCTCTCGCGGAATGGCCCGCTGTCCCCATACACTAGTATCACAGATATCTCCTGCTTACCTTTCTTTCGCGGAATGGTCCGCTGTCCCCATACACTAGTATCCCAGATATCTCCTGCTTACCTTTCTCTTCCGGAATGGCCCGCTGTCCCCATACACTAGTATGAGGACAGGAATTCATTAAGCTCCAAAAATACAATATTTTCTGAGCTTGACTGCGGGAACATTCACCATCTTCAGATGGCTTGTGCTCCCACTACCCGCTCCTTCCCTATGTGAAGGAGTCCCGGGTCGCGAAGAAGGATCCTTTGAGATCCCACCGCCCCTGTTCGGCTCCTTTCACCAGATGCCGGGGCTCTTGTGCACGTGCGTGACTTGTAGGTCACGCATGCGCACTAGTTACACTGTTGCAAAAGAAGCAGTGAAAAGTTCCGGGTAGATAGCTGATCCGAAAATCACTGCGCCGGAGCAATAATGAATTGATCCGGCGCTCGCGGCAAGATGAAATGTTAATTGTCAGGGTACTTTCGGACCTCGATACTTAACATGATGAATAGAGCCCTAAAACTACTATATGTTGTGTAATAAGCATTTTTTAAAGATGGACAATAAAAACAAAGCATTTGTTATCCATAGGTAAACAAAGAGATGGGAATCCCCAGTTGCCTCAAACCCCCTCACCCTCCCCAGCAGGCGGCTTAAATCATTACCACGATTGCAGTAGTATATAATACAATTTAACTAGAGCTGTGGTCAACGGAGGCATTATAAGGGAAGGAGTGTAGTTGCTGCATACCCTATGCCCAGTGGTAGCAGCTTCTCCTACAAATAATGCCGTGTGTTTGGATCTGAGCGCTCAATCAGCACATTGAAGCAGAGAGCAGCTGCCAGGAAGAAATGACAGGTGTTTTATCATGAGGTGGGGAAGTATGTGCTTACAAATCTCTGATCTGTCTGCGGGTTGGGTATGGGACGCCGACAGTCAAAATGCCGACTGTCATGATACCAACAGCAGCATCCCGACGGTCAACATCCCAATAGATTTTGGTATGTATTTTAAGCCAAATCTTAATCCTTACCCTAACGCACCCCTCCTGCAGCCTAACTTTAGTCCACCCCTCAAGCACCCTAACCCTCCTGTCTCACAGCCTTACCGTATCCGTCCCCTCCCGCTGCCTAACCCTCCCCCTAATGCCTAACCTTAATACTTACTGTCAGAATCTGTTGGGATTATGACCATCAGGATGCCACTGTCGGTATTGTGACCGGTACTGGGATCCTCATTACATCCCCTATCTCCTACAGGTTGTACACGCATTTCCCAGAAAAACTAAGACACCTGTCTAGGTCCTCCTTTTAATCAGATTACAGCAGCCCCACAAAGGAGCATGGACTTCATGCCTCCTGAATAATGGTCCACAATTCCCTAATATTGGCTGGTGGTAGAACCCTGCGATTGATACCATGTTGATCTGCATCCCAGGTGTGTTCTAATGGGTTCAATTCCAGTAAACAAGGGAGCCAATTCATGATGCCAAAATCAGAGAAATGCTCCTCTAGCCATAATCTGGTAGCTACGGACCTGTGTGGTGACACATTGTCATGCTGGAAGAGCCCCTCCCTTTTGAGTAAACGCTTGACATGAACGGGTGCAAATGATCTGCAATGATGGTTATGTATTGTCTGCCAGTCACTGATGTCTGCAGATGTATCGGGTGTCCTAATGCTTGCCAGCTAAAAATGCCCCACACCATAACAGAGCCACTGCCACCCTGGACTGTCCTTTGTTGGCATACAGGTTTCATGGCTTCGTGAGGTTTTCTTAACATGCGTAATTGTCCATTTGCACAAAACAGCAGGAACCTCGACACCTCAGACCAAGCTACACGTTTTCCAGTTATCTTATGTTCAGTGGTGGTGTTCATGAGCCCAGGCGAAGTGCAGAGTTTTTCATTGGCCACAGCATTGTAGAACGTTTGATGTCTTCCCTGATGTTGTGCAGTCACGGTACACTATTGAAATTGTTGAACCCATCTCTATAGCATCTACTATCAAGCCTAATTCAAAGCCACTTAAATTGTGATACACTGCCATCTTCACTGCAAATTATATGACATCGGATTGCAGAGATATCTGCCTACATACTGCACTTCAATTATGGATGTTACCATTTATTGCAAGGGTGTGGTGTTATTTTTCTGGGAATGGAAGTGGCTGTCTCAGTTTTTGTGGCACAAGAGTGTATTAATTATGAATATTTATTATGGAATGTTTAACTTGTTCCTGAAATCTAATGTTAATTAATTATATGAGGTTAAATTTTTTTAGACTCTCTCTCCTGGGGCGGGATAAACCATTGATTTAGCACCAGAATCGGCACCTAATTACCGCTAATACTAGTTTCAGCATATGCAGCAAACCTCTTAGAGCTTCAGCGGTGTCTACATCTTCCGCATTCCCTTCGGTTTCGGTCACCGGCAGCTGTGTGGAGTTGCGTATATCAGAGTAAACAACGCCGTTTGGTGCTGGCGGTTGCAGGAACACTCTTGTATAGCCGGATCGTTTTTGTGTGAATAGTGCTTTGAAATATATTATAATATTAAGGAATTAATACTGAAATATATATTGAACATATAATGTAGTTAATAAATACAATTTTTTTATGACAAACTATATTACAAGCTATGTGCAACAGCCGTCTTGTCAGAAATGGTGCCGGGGACCCTTGTCCTCCAGATAGATGCTCTGCGCATGTCAAAAACTAGCCTGTCACTCATGCACAATGACAACAAGCGCCTACCCAGCAGACATCGCATGGAGTGCCGGTTAGCGCAGTGACTCGTCTGTCAGGTAGATATTAGTGCATATCGGCATTAGTAAAAAGTTATTTTTTTTTCTTCCAAAAATACAATAGGCACCTGTATTTATGGATTTAAATAGGCAATGAATGGTGCATCACGCCCCTAGAGCCTATACTATAGACTATACTATAGTGATACTATCCAGTGTATAAGGAGACCAATGTGTATAGGGGGGTGAGCGGGTACCCAGGTTAAATGGAGGAGCCCGGCGGGGGCCCAGGTCCGCTGCCCGGACCCTTAACAGCCAGCGGCAGCAGCCTGTGTCTCCACAGCCCAGCACAGGCTGCTGTTTGCTGTACTGCAGTGGGACCAGGGAGGCTGCCGCCGTTGATTAGTAGCAGTCTTGTCTGGCTGTGCGGGAGGGATGACACAGATCACACTGATCGCGTCCCCCCTGGATTTGGCCCTTGCTTTAGAGGCACATGGCGCAGAAAATACTATTTTATTTTGTGGCCACACCTCCTTACATTAGGCCATGGCCCCCGAAAGTACCAAAGCCCGGTACAGCTCTCTACGGGCCTTAATGTGTACATATATATAATGGGTCAGTACTAGGTTCTACTGCCGCTCCCTAGACTCCAGTACTTGCTCAAATGATCAGCAGAGCAGGGCACTTGGATTGTGGAACTGTGCACACACACACACACACACACACAGAAAAAAAACATTCAGAAGGGGTGGCTGGCCCAACTGTCATATCTAATAACTTACTGTGATCGCTGGCCCTATATATGTCTGATGTATTCTATACACTGCACTCTGCATGAGACACACTATAGCTTATTAAGTGCTAATTATGTTTCTCAATACAGTGTAATTGCTGTTTTCTTCTTTAAAAGGGGAGTACATTATTAAGTTCCACCCATAAGGGTAGCAGTGTCTCACTAGCTAAATCTACCTAGTCAGCTTTATCCTCTTCTCTATTAATATTGTTATTAACCTGACTGACAGTAGCAGTATAGGAGAGCAGTGACTAGTGAAATGAAGGAGAGTGGTATCTGTCCCTCCTGCTAAAGTCAAAACTGTTTACAGATGTGCTGTAGCGACCATATTATTCAGTGGTCTACTGCTTGGATACTCAAATACTATTATTAGCTCACACCCTACTGATATCTGAGCTTTGGGTCTCATTCTTGTTTTTGCTATGTTTTAATACAAGTTAATATAAATATATAAAAAGTGTTGTGTTTTTTTTCTATATGAGGATATGTTATGGGCAACTGTCTGGTTTTTGGAGCTTTGGTTGTCTATTTACTAAGCCTTAAACGGAGATAAAGTCAACAGAGATAAAGTACCACCCAATCAGCTCCTAACTGCCATGTCTTTGTGTTTGAAAAATGATAGTTAGGAGCTGGTTGGCTGGTACTTTATTTCCGTCCAATTTATCTTCATCCAAGGCTTAGTAAATAGGCCCCATAATGTGTTTTTGGATCTTTGAAAAAACTGGGTGACACATTAACTGTGCATAAAAGCACATTAATCAAACCAGCCAGGTCTGAAACCAAAATCCTGATTTCTAGATCTGACAGGAATACACACTTTCTAATTATCTAAGAGGCTGTTTGCCAAACTCCCTGGCAAACCGACATTATTGTGATTAAAAATAAAAGGCACCACGTGATTAATACAGGCGAGATTGCTTATACTGCATGCTATGTCAGCTGTCTTGACTGCAAGAACATGAAAGAATAAATTTTTTTA
The DNA here is from genome assembly GCA_031769625.1 of Taudactylus pleione. Lineage (NCBI taxonomy): Eukaryota > Metazoa > Chordata > Amphibia > Anura > Myobatrachidae > Taudactylus > Taudactylus pleione. Next base: position 873,456 of record JAUIMM010000272.1, read on the forward strand.
AAAAGTAAAAAAAAAAACAGAAAAACCTTCACTTAGCTTTGGGATCTGTCCTCTAGGGAGCATCCAAAATAGGGTTTGGGCCCTGAACCTATAGAAGACTGGCCCAGTGCTGGGTTCTTCCTGGTATCCCTGACTGACTGGTACCAGGGAAAAGCTATTTAAATATAGTACATACACTTGTGGCACTACAAGTACCAGCATGCACTCACTGCCCCTGACTGTATACAGTATTAGCACTTGTAGTGTCACAAGTATGTAGTAATTATTAAAAATAATTAAATAGTTGTCCCTTGTTATAAAAATTAAACAGTTGGGCCTCCTGCTTTAATTGCCTCAAGTGGTTTTTAATAAATAAATAAATAAATTAAATCTAAAATAATGGTGTCTTCATAATTATTATTTGCCCAAGCTTTGATATTAAATAATAATGCCTTTTTCGTAAATCTCTCCAAGCACCTTGAAGAGCTACTTGTAGTTACCTTTAAGGTAACTACAAGTATCGTTGACGCCAGTGTGTAAGCACCATGTCGGCCCATGCGCGCTCCCGCAGGGTGGTTCATCGCATCCACAGATCTGCCGTACATGCTGCTCAATCTGTCAATGTGATGAACAACACCTTGCATTTGGATGCGGCTGGTGAATTACATATTGTGCAGTCATTCACCAGATCGTGTTGTGTGTATGGACTCTACACAATATGTTATCAGTTGCATCTTGGGTTGGCAGGGTACACAGGTCGTCTAATGTGTGCTCCGCTTTAGAAGACTTTTTAAAATATGGTACAATATGCTCATGTAAAACTGAAAAGGGAGGCATGTAGCCTGTCCTGGACTGTATTACTAAGACTGCAAGGGGGCAATTCAGTTAAAAGCGATGGGCGCGAACAGTGGCGTATTGCAAAAGTCCGGACATGTCACTGACACACATAAAGCAAAGGGCCCTGTTTAGAGACAAAGTGCAATATTGGCTGTGCTGGAGAGCATCATCTTCCTTGCAGAGGACCAACTGAGTGACAGCTGGAAAGGAAGGTGACACTGTGAAAAAGCTCTGTAAGTAAACGTTGCTGTCTCTGGGCCTGATTCGGAGACGGACGCAATGCAGATATTTTTGCAGAACGAGTGATTGTTTACTCTTGCTTATACCCGAATGCCGCACGGCACACGTGCAGCGATTGCATTGCGATTATTCTCGTACAAAGGTGCTGCGTTAACAATCTCCCTGAAATGCTTTTTCAAAAGTAGGCAAATATGGTGTGCAGTATATAGAAGATATACAGATAACAATGTGTTCCCTTCATGGGCATATCAATAATGGGTGCAGGGTGTGTGGTGCACATGGGGGGGGCCCTCACCCAGAGTCTGCTCTTGGGTGTTCAACCAGTGTGGTCGAACTGGGGCGCCACCCCATAGATGGCGCACCCCTCCCAATATCCCGATTTCATCGGGACAGCACTGTCCCGCTGTTGCACCCGTGGGCCGAAGAGTCCTGCGGGTGGTCTGGTCGGGAGGTTGGGAACCCCCACCACCGCAACTGTGCGGCAGTGCCGGACCCCGGAGTTGCTGAATGGATACTGCGCGCATGCGAGCTGCATTCATTCAGTGCCGGGAGAGGGCTGGGGGAGCCCAGCTAGTGACAAAGCTCTGGGCTCGCATCGAGCCTGTCGTTACACGGGAGGCGTGCCATGTGGGCACACCCCAAAATAACGGCACATAGGGGGCATGGCCTATGGTAATTAGGTCACTCCCCCATTTTGGTCGCACGTGACTAGAGAGCGCTTTACATCCTTCCGTCCCTGGGCGCAGCTACCCTTGGAGCCGGCCCTGCCCACACCTCACACCCTACACACATTCTCAATACTTACCTCGCTGTTGGTGCTTCAGATGACATCAGGAACATAGAGCAATGCGCACTACAGAAATCTCCAGGAAAATGGCAGCTGCGCTATTTTCTTGGAGATTGGCGCATGCACAGTAGACTCTGGCACAGTGTGCTGGCGAAGGAGGGCATGCATCGGCAAGAGAGGGGAGAGCCCGCATGGAGGTTACACACAGGCTCTCCCCTTTCTTGATCTGCCTCTGGTTCCCTTCATTATCACACTAGACATCGGTCCCTGGACATTTTTGTTTATAAATTGACAACTGCAGTACAAGTCATTGCTCTTTTTGTAATGATATTATGTTTGGTATCTGTTTTTTTAATTATACATGCAGTATTTTATTAATAAAGTTTATTGACGATTATTATTTAAATAGCAGTATGGCTTATTCTAATATTTTATTGCTCAGTATTATGTAAAGTGCAGGTTATGACTGTTGAGCACAAGAGTGTCCCTGGCACTTGTAATGTCTGATACACAGGGCCGTAGCTAGGGTAGTGCGGCCAGTGCCATCGCACAGGGCACCGCAGGGCAGGGGCGCTGTTTGCGCCTATCAAATTTCTGTTTATTATCATTCTTGCTTGTAGCTTCCTCTTATTTCATCCCCAGCATCTCCTGGCTTCTCCCATCTCTTCCCTGGCCCTTCCCCATGAAGCCATGACCCTTTTTTGGGTGCATTATGCCTCTTTGAAAATTGAGGGGGGCACCAATGCTCTTTCTGGCACAGGGCACCAAAAAGTCTAGTTACGGCTCTGCTGATACATATGCATTATACTGAGTATGTGGGGTCTGTTTACTAAGCAGTGTTAGGAGACAGAGGGGTCTATTTACTAAGCAGTGTTAGGAGACAGAGTGAAAAGTGATGAGGTGCCAGCCAATCAGCTCCCAACTGTCATTTTTCAAACACAGCCTGTGAGATGGCAGGTAGGAGCTGATTGGCTGGCACCTTATCACTTTTCACTCTGGGGTCTATTTACTAAGCAGTGTTAGGAGACAGAGTGAAAAGTGATAAGAAAGTGATAAGGTGCCAGCCAATCAGCTCCCAACTGTCATCTCACAGGCTGTGTTTTAAAAATGACAGTTGGGAGCTGATTGGCTGGTGCCTTATCACTTTCTTATCACTTTTCACTCTGTCTTCTAACACTGCTTAGTAAATGGATCCCTGTATCTTCATTCTATAATAGCCTGAATGTGCCTGGGGCGCCTATTTTTCCATCTTTGCTCCACATCGTGTCTATCCTCACTACTGCTTAAATTTAAAAGGGTATCCGGATGATAGGTCTACAATAAAAATTTAGACATTTGATAGGTCGACACCAGAAGGTCGACAGTCAATAGATCAATAGGGTCGACATGGACATTAGGTCGACAGCAACTTAGGTCAACGTGGTTAAAAGGTTGATATTCAAATGGTTGACACAAAAAAAGGACGACACGTGGTTTTTCAGGATTTTTGCCTTGGCGTTAGGCTAAATTAAACATTTTTAAAAAACTCTTGGCAACCTTTTTTTGTGTCAGCAATTTGAATGTCGGTCAACCATGTTGATCTTTTAACCCTGTCGACCTGTCAATGTCTACCAATTACATGTCGACCTATTGACCCTGTCAACACATCGACTGTTGATCTTCTGGTGTTGAACTAGTGACTGTCTACCTTATTATTGCAGACCAATCAATCCACACCCCATTTGAAGTTCCTGCTAACGTTTCCTTACCTGAATTTATTTAATTATTTTTTTTAACACTTTAGGTTATTGAATCATATTATATACACTAATATGAATATACATGTTCAAAATTCAAATCTCATGCATCTCTTAGACCCTATGCTTCTAGTTTGTGTGAGATGTTATCTACAAGCATTCTAGTGTTTATTGTAATATTTCTAATTTCCAGTAAAAAATACAAAAGCAAAACATTACTACAGCAGCTTTTTGCAACTTACTTTTGATTTACAGCATCATTGGGGCAATGTAATGTATTCTTTATGAGGGAGCACTACAAATATATTTATATATATTTAGTACTACATGAAAATATTTAACGTATTTATTTTTTCCACTTATATGAGCAGAATTATTGCCTGCATCAATTCCGTGCAGCCATCATACCGTATCCATTGGTAAACTATTCACTGCTATTCTTTTACTTGACTGCTCTCTAGTGGTACACCTGTGACACTGCATTATGTAGAATGGTAAAATCTCAATTATGAAAACTTAAAGTTGACATTGTTCTTACAATGAAACCGTAGCATGTGGCATTTTCTTGACATTGTTAGTGGTTGGGGATAAAGGTTTCAATGTTAATACTTTTGGATGGGGTGTTTGTATTGCAGGGAGGAGGAAGTTCTTTTCACATTTTGGAGCAGGAAATTGACACTGTGAGCGAAATGCACGGGCACTTCCCGCAATTCAAACCCGTTCCTATATACAACGATGAAGCTGACCCACTAGTGGGATGGTCCACACCACAGTTATGGAGAGGTGACGTCACATATGCAGCCATGGTAGTAAAGGTATGCAAATTTGTATCAGCGGTAGTTCTCTATTACTTGCAAATAATAATTATTTATTACGTAGTATTAACATATGCCACAACGCTGCTTCACAGCTACACAGTAATGCTGAAAAAACACAAATCATGTCCATTTTTGTGGCAGTTGCCAATTTGCCCTTACAGAAACAAAATGTATTCCTGATACCAAAAAGGCAATCTTATAAATTCCGCAAATCATTCTTATTCATAATTTTTTTGATTAATTATAGCAATAAATACTATTTCTTGAAAATTCAGTTAGTGAATTTGCCATCAACACCACATGTGGTTAATAGGAGGAGGATAGGATAGATATATAATGAGGCAGCCAGGGCAGGGTAACAGCTAGACTGCACGGAGTATATTTACTAAGATGGGAGTTCTATTAAGAAGTGATGTTCCCCATAGCAACTAATAAGATTCCAGGTATTATCTTCTAGAAGGTGCTAGATAAATGAGAAGTAGAATCTGATTGGTTGCTATGGGCAACATCACTTCTTAATAGACCTCCCATCTTAGTAAATTTACCCCCATGTGGCGGGGACCGCAGCCTGTGCCGGGCGCCTTATTACGTGTTCTCTGTGCATCAGATTTCACTCTCCTGTAGCTGCTTTGGCCAATGCCAGCGCAATGTGGTAAGTGGGGTAAGCATTGCAGGGGGGCGCCGGGCTAGAGAAGCGCCTTCCCTGCTTTGCTGCCCTGGCGAGTTTTTCTTGTAACTTTCTCCTCTACAAGACATGACATCTCCTCTCTGCGTCTAATTACATCTCCTCCCTTTCACCCGTCCCGTCTGTTGACAGGCCACCTCTCTTTCTGACTCTAAGGGGTCTAGTTACTAAGCAGTGTTATGAGACAGAGTGAAAAGTGATAAAGTGCCAGCCAATCAGCTCCCAACTGATATCTCACAGGCTGTGTTTGAAAAATGACAGTTGGGAGCTGATTGGCTGGCACCTTATCACAGACTAATCACTTTTCACTCTGTCTCCTAACACTGCTTAGTAACTAGACCCCTAAGCCCCTTCAGTCACATTCTCCTTAATTTAACACATTTCAAAACACTGTCATACCCGGGACTCAAACCCATCACCTCACACTTTGCAGTAACTATAAACCATTGCAGTTGAGCAGTTCTATGTATTGTCTGGCTGCAGGGGATTGGATGTATGGCTGCACACTACATAAGTCTGCCCAGTTGCAATGGTTTTAAACTAACAATTACATGTAGCTTCATATAGTTAGAATTCACAGATGGGTTGGTGATAGGTTCAAGCCCCATGTATGGCAGTATTTTGACATGTGTTAAAATAAGAAGAGTGTGAAGTGTCCTGAATGTCTGAATGTATAGGTGTTCTAAAATGTGTATAAAAAGAACCCAGTTAATGGAAATACAAGAGAGTGAGTGAAAATCAAAGAGTAAGAGTAAAATCTAAATCCAAATAAGTGTATTGTAAAGAGATATGCAGAGAGGACATATTTATAGGAGGGCGCAAATTTATAGTTTGCACCGGCCTTGGCTGAGGCAGTTACTGCGCTGTGCTGTCTCCTGCTGCCAACCAAGCCTCTGCCATCACTGACCCTGCCCATTCCCACTACCTTCTTTGGCTTCCGCAACCCGGTCCTGGTGCTGCTGGCACTGCTGGCTGATTGGCTGATCTGTCAGCTCCGTGAACCATTTTACTAGTCAGTGTAGCTGTATATGTCCTGCTGCTGCTGTGTTACTGAGAGTACAGAATGCGGCAGAGCCGTGCGATGGTCAGTCGTGTGTACACACACCAATGTGTATGATATATCTGTGAAAGATGTAGTTCACCGATGTATTGTGTGCACACACGAGCCTGTGCACTCAATGATATATTGTTCGATGACTGTTACAATGTGAACCCAGCATAAGGTGTTTCTTTTCCCCAAAATAAACAGACCTTGATTTTCTATCCTTACTAATTTAATATTTGTATTCCCCTTATTAATGAGCGTGTTCCCTCCTAAACCTTCTGAACTCACCTATATCTTTCTTATCAGTGATGTGACTAAATTTTTTTTTTTTATATATATAATTCTTGTACATTCATGGTATAATGCATGCTTTTTAATGCCTTGTTTTGTGATATCATGTCACCAGGACAAGGTCATGATGATGTGAATTGTCATAAAGACTCTTCTCACGTCACTACAGGTGGATGGTGGGTGGGATCCAAGAGGGTTCTCCGCTCTCCTGGGAGTTATGGACAACTCCCCGAAATCTGGGTGCTCCCAGGCACTCCAGGAAAGGCAATTTCTGATAGTAATTATTATCTTTCCTCAACCTAAAGGTATTTGCCGTGTTTCAGTTATCTCAGACACACTTGAGAAATAATCATTTATGCTTTTTTTTTATTTGCGTTACAATTGATTTAGAATTGCAGTATAAAAAAAACACACATCTGCGCCTTGTTTTATTTGTATTTAAATAGGTTTGAAATGTAGAGTGAACATTATCTCCTTAAGGAGGCACACCACTCCATCCCCTGATTAGTAGACAAGTAAGCCTACTAAAGGCTTAATATTAGTAGTCTATGGTACTTACAAATGACATCAGTTCATGGTGTGCAGCAGTATGTTAGTGGAAAACAGTCCTCTTTACCATCTGGAAATATGTATTGCACACTGTACACCAGCCTTGTATAATGGCTCATTACCTTGTGTATTTGGCCTCTCATTTCACAACATCATCACTCCAGTGTATTCACTTGTAAAATGTTGGTGACTTTCACATATTTTAAGCAGATAAAGTTCACAGAAAGTGTTATATAATTGTTATACTCATTAGAAAGACTCACATCATGCCATATCTTATTTTATATGCATGGTTCCACTCATGTTAATACATGTATAATATATGCAGCATAATACAGTCAGGTCCATAAATATTGGGACATTGACAGAATGTTCAGATTTTGGCCTCTATTCACCACCACAATGGTTTTGAAATGAAACAAACAAGATGTGCTTTAACTGCATACTTTCAGATTTAATTTGAGGGTAATTACATCCAAATCAGGTGAACGGTGTAGGAATTACAACAGTTTCAATATGTGCCTCCCACTTTTTAAGGGACCAAAAGTAATGGGACTATCAACTGAAAAGCTATTTCATGGACAGGTGTGAGCTATTCCCTCGTTATTTCATTATCAATTAAGCAGGTAAAAGGTCTGGAGTTGATTCTAGGTGTGACATTTGCATTTGGAATCAGTTGCTATCAACTCTCAATATGAGATCCAAAGAGCTGTCACTATCAGTGAGGCAAGCCATCATTAGGCTGAAAAATCAAAACAAACCCATCAGAGAGATAGCAAAAACATTAGGTGTGGCCAAATCAACTGTTTGGAACATTCTTAAAAAGAAAGAACGCATCGGAGAGCTCAGCAACACCAAAAAACCCGGAAGACCACGGAAAACAACTGTGGTGGATGACAAAATAATTATTTCCCTGGTGAAGAAAAACCCCTTCATAACAGTTGGCCAAATCAAGAACACTCTCCAGGAGGTAGATGTATATGTGTCAAAGTCAACAATCAAGAGAAGACTTCACAAGAGTGTATATACAGGGTTCACCACAAGATGCAAACCATTGGTGAGCCACAAAAACAGGAAGACCAGATTAGAGTTTGCCAAACAACATCTAAAAAAGCCATTACACTTCTGGAACAACATCCTATGGACAGATGAGACAAAGACCAACTTGTACCAGAGTGATGGGAAGAGAAGAGAAGGAAAGGAACTGCTCATGATCCAAAACATACCACCTCATCAGTGAAGCATGGTAGTGGTAGTGTCATGGCGTGGGCATGTATGGCTGCCAATGGAACTGGTTCCCTTGTATTTATTGATGATGTGACTGCTGACAAAAGCAGCAGAATGAATTCTGAAGTGTTTCGGGCAATATTATATGCTCATATTCAGTCAAATACTTCAGAACTCATTGGACGGCGCTTCACAGTGCAGATGGACAATGACCCGAAGCATACTGCAAAAGCAAACAAAGAGTTTTTTAAGGCTAAAAAGTGGAATGTTATGCAATGGCCAAGTCAATCCCCTGACCTGAATCCAATTGAGCATGCATTTCACTTGATAAAGACAAAACTGAAGGGAAAATGCCCCAAGAACAAGCAGGAACTGAAGACATTTGCAGTAGAGGCCTGGCAGAACATCACCAGGGATGAAACCCAGCGTCTGGTGATGTCTATGCATTCCAGACTTCAGGCTGTAATTGCCTGCAAAGGATTTGCAACAAAGTATTAAAAAGTGAAAGTTAGATTTAGGATTGTTTAGTTTGTCCCATTACTTTTGGCCCCTTAAAAAGTGGGAGGAACATATAGAAACCGTTGTAATTTCTACACCGTTCACCTGATTTGGATGTAATTACCCTCAAATTAAATCTGAAAGTCTGCAGTTAAATCACATCTTGTTTGTTTCATTTCAAAGCCATTGTGGTGGTGAATAGAGGCCAAAATATGAAAAGTCTGTCAATGTCCCAATATTTATGGACCTGACTGTATGTATTTTATTTTATCATTGTGCATATTATTGGGAATGATGTTGCACTTGTCATGGTATTATAATGGCTGGTTGGCTACATATATCTACAAAGTTCAATGGGCAAGTAGTAGTGACTCTGAACTGATGTTCTCATATTCCACTCCCTTAGTGTCCAAGGGCCTGATTCAGAGCCGTTCGCTATTTGTGGTCGTTCGTTCAAAAACAAGGGGTGGCTATTCAAATGATCCGTTCGCAAATTGCAGTCTGTTCCCACCTCTAAGTCTGAACGAGCGAGCAAAACATACGCTCGTTTTTTTGATAAAAACGCCGCCTGGCCGCACGCACCATACGTCATGTCCGCTATTTATTAGATTAATCGAGTACATCGTACAGCGTATGAACTGCTTGCTATTCTTGTGGTTGGTGTTTTCAACCGCTATTTTGCGAGCAGTTCTGAGTTAAAAAAAACCAAGTGACGTGGTCAATGACGCTGCTGTATTAAATATGCACTCCCTTAAAACGCCCGTTTTGACCTTTAAGCACGCCTGCGTTCGGATCTCCACTCCCCGTTTTCAAGCACCTTCCCCTGTTACCACCCACATACGCCTCATTCTGTCACTCAAAATAGCAGGCCCTCGCTATATTGCGTACCAACGATTTTCGGCCGCACTGACTGGTTCGCGCATGCGTACTAAAAAACGTACGCATGCGCAGATGTGCGAACATCGCTCGGAACGAGCGTACTGCCGCTAGCGAGTGGCTCTGAATGAGGGCCCAAGTTTGCTAAATAAATCTAGAGTGTTGGCATCAAAGCTTAACATCATGTGCTCCTGGTGATTACGATTCACCAAAAAAGTGTAAAGCACTACAGAGTATGATAACGCTATATAAATAAATGTTTAGGAATGTTTCTATATTATTTATTTTTACATCTTTAATTTTGCAATTCATTGTTCATGCCACTTTTAATACTCTGTATTTATCCTTCTAGGTAATAGATCAACACCTAAATTTCTTGCTTTCAAATGAAAGCCGCAGCATGAACTACAGCTTGCTAAGTAACGATAATGCTTTCATGAACTATTACCCTCACTACTTTACTCAGAGGACATTGACAGCAAGATTCCAGATGAACAACACTAAGCCCCCACATGTCCAGATGGTGAGAAAACCAGTGCTAACTGTAATGGGCTTGCTGACTTTATTAGGTACATGTTTATATTTACTTGTGTTAAAACAATAGACATGAATGTGATAAACTTGTTTTAGTTAACTAAAAATATAACTTTCACATTATTAACCTAGAATATACTGTAAATACCATTATTGTATATTGGATAAGTTTGCTTGACATTTATACAAGTTTTAATCAAATTATGTATATATGGCATTTAATAATCGCAAGAATCTGACTGAACCAAATGTTGAGTAAGTAGGGCGACCCAAGGCAGGATCCAACAAATGTGCATCTGAAAATAAGACAAACATCATTATCCTAGAACTCTCATATCTTTCATGATTTATATTGCAAATAAACAGCTGTTTTGCACTCTCAGCTACCATTTTACATTAGCATGCGTGTGGAGAGGTTGCTGCCAGGTGTGGGATCGTTGCTGCTAAGTGTAATTTTCCAAGTGAGAGTGGGAGAAGTTTGAAGATCCTGAAGTAGATCTTTTTGTACTCACTAACTGCCATTGTAAACTTGACAAACCGTGTAGAGTTGTAAGTTTGACAGCTGTAATCAGAGAGTGGGACAGGACTGGGGTCAGAAGCTGAAGGCAATCAATGTTTACTTTGACCGGCTGCCATTTTAAAGCTTGCAGAGGTTGCCGATAGGTATAATTCTGTTTTTCAAAAGTGGGTTACAGATTGAGTGGGAAAGGTTTGGAGAGGCTGAAGGCAATCAATCAGTGTGTACTAGAGCAAGCCTTCCTACTGTGCCAATTTTGGCAGGACACTCCTGTTTTTCGGACGCTGTCCCGCTATCCCACCCATGGGCCGCAGAGTCCCTTGGTGGGGTAAAGGTTGGGAGGTCTTTCTCACCTGCTGTTCTGCATGCATAAAATTGGTGAATCCAAACAAAAGAGGGAGAGACTCAGGGAAGCCCAGCAGCTACAGTAATATACAAAGATTTTCGTTGTTTCTGAAGTTGGGAGAAGAAATCTGTGACTGTTCAGAGGATCCAAAATATTATAAGAGGACCAGAGAACTGTGGACTTAGGGCCTAATGCAGACCCGCTCGCGAGCGCTGAGCTCTCGCAAGCAGGTCGATGGTGCCCGCATGCGCACGACGGAGGGAGCTCCGTCGTGCGCATGCGCGAGACCCGCACAGCGACAGCCAAGCTGTCGCTATCGGTCTCGCACCAAAGGGGGCGTGCTGTTGATGGTGACTGACAGCATGCCCCCTTTGGTGGGCGTGCCGGGGGCGTTGCAGCCCAGACGGAGGCGTTCCCATGGGAACGCCTTCCATCTGGAGCCGGCCCCACTGACATCACAAGTGATGTCAGTGGGAGTGCTTTTGGCTTGCGGCAGCGAGACCCTACCGCAGGGTCTCGTCGCAAGCCCGATGGTCGCGATGGTCTTGACCATCGCGACCATCATTTTGGCCGCTCGCATAATCTGTGGGTGGTCACCCACAGCTATGCGAGCGGCCAGGAGGCCGCTCCATTTTTAGGTAGGAGGGCCCTGATTCAGAGCGAGCGCTCTGGTCAGAGCGTCCGGCTCTGAATCTGGCCCTTGTTTAGCAACTTACTGGTAAATATTATTCTGGAACTTAACTCAGTGTCAAATATCTATATTTTAATTTCTGTATTATGTTTAGTAGGATTTAGTTGTCTTAATTTTACAGGTGGCTGCATAAGAGATTTATGCGCCTTGGAACTCTATTTATTGTATTTATTTATTTGATTGTTTGTTGTGAAGCCCCAAGGATGAGTCCATCTTAACATTTTAAAATTTTTTAGGGTTTTGGCTATCTTGCGGGTGTATATTTTTTTTAATGTAAGATCTGCTACAGCTATTGCTGTACCGCTCACACATTTTACTGTATAACCTAATTAACATCAAATATGTCAGTTGTCTGTTTCAAAGCATGTCACCTCTGGCCTTTGACCAGTTTCTTGGTGTAGCTTTCTTTTGATAATGAGCAGTCTGCCACTGCTATGCCTATAGGTGCCCATACACGGTGCGATGCACCGTGTAGGGCGACTGCTGATCCTTCAGCAGACGGATCATGCTGTCACCGCCGGCAATCGTGCGATCCCCGCAGACCGGACAATATGCCGGCTTCCCCCTCTTTCACCTGAATGGGATCGTATATCGCATCTCAGATCAGATGGTTCTGCAGGAAGACCTGGGGATGCGATGTACGATCCCACGGGAGCGCGCAGCACGATATCAGGTACGATATCCTGCCCATACACGGCACGATATATCGTGCCGTGTATGGGGGCCTTATGTCTGTATGTCAGACATTGCTTGGTGTATAACAGTCAAAACAGAAGATGCCTATTGCCTTTCTAAAACTATTTCACCTAAGGGCGTTCCTTTTTGAAAATGAGCCGTTTCCTGCTGCTAGAGATCTGCCCAGCTTCATTGTTGCTCATATGTGTGGCGCAAGACGCCCTCTCGCGATCGTGGATTGACCTGTCGGTGGGCCGGGTAAATCCGTGGTGGTCCCTCCTGCTTTGGCGCTCTGCCCACTATTATTAGGAGATGGGGCCCATGCAGGTATGGGCTGGCCCCTATCAGACTGACTTGGCCTAATTAGCTGGGGCTCCAGTGTTAATGTAAAGATATGCTCACCACTCAGTGTGCATACTGCTGCAGCTGGTGTGTCATTAAGGGAGGAAATCCTTAGCAGTGTCTGCTGTGCTCTAATTGGCTGAGTGACACACGCAGTCACTCAGCCAATAAGAACACAGACACGCCCCCTACATACACTGGAATGGCACCCTGCAGCCAGGATCACTGAAGGGGTCAGCATGGGCACTCTGATTGGTCTGCAGCTATGCAGCCCCATACAAAGCAAGTTGTGATGCACTGTGTGTTCTGACACCTTTCTATCATAGCCAGCATTAACATTATCAGCAATTTCTGCTACAGTAGCTCTTATGTGGGATCAGGCCAGATGGGCTAGCCTTCACATTCCACGTGAATCAATGAGCCCTGGGTGCACATAACCCTGCTGCTGGTTCACCGGTTGTCCTTCCTTGGACTTCTTTAGATAGATACTAATCACTGGTTACCAGAAACACCCCACAGGACCTGCCGTTTGGAAATGCTTTGAACCAGTGTTCTAGTCATCACAATTTGGCAATTTGGCCCTTGTCAAAGTCGCTCAGATCCTTACGCTTGCCCATTTTTCCTGCTTCCAACACATCAACTTGAAGAACTGACTGCGGCCTAATATATCTCACCCCTTGACAGGTGCCATTGTAACAAGATAAACTACATAGTTCACTTCAGCTGTCAGTGGTTGTGTGTGTGCATGTGTATTATAAGGACACAATCGTGCCCTTATATTAAGGCTGAATCGAAAAAAATGGAAATCTCCATAGAGAATTCCGGAGGGGGGGGGCATGGTGTTTAAGGGGCTGCACCTCAAAAGCTATAGGAGTTACCAAGCTGAAATTTGACATGGGCGGGTAGAACTGTCTCTTGGTGCTGCATGACAAATTTCAGGGCAAAAACATAAAAAATTAGGATTTGGGAGTAATCTAAAGTTCCAACTGTCAGTTTTTTCTGACATTCCCTTATACGGCCCCTGGACCCAGGCCCGCCATCAGGGGGGGACTGCCAGGCCTGGAGTCCTGGGCCCGGACCCTGGCTGAGCAAGGGGGGGCCCGCCGGCCCCTACCACCACTGCCAAGCCTGATGCAGCCTGCACTACCCCGCCGCCGACCCAGGACCCTTTAATTAAATGGAGGAGGAGGAGGCCAGGCTCGCTCGCGACGCTACTCTACTAACACACAGGACAACCCCCGGCCCGTCTGTTAAATAAAGTTTTATATGCCTTGCCTCGCGTGACATCATGACGCACGTCACGCAGCGCCGCGCCGGAGGGAGAGGTCGGGGGAGCCGCTGATTGTGAAGAGCAGCGCTGCCGGGGATGAAGGAGAGAAGAAGCCAGAGGGAACTCGGAACTAAGGTAAGTGTGAAAAAGCAGGCAGGGTAGAGATGACTGGACTTAATACCGGGGGGGCAGGGGCAAACTCAAGAATTCTAGAGGGGGGTTTGAAGTGGCAAATACAGGAAAGTGAGGGAAATTGACACAATGCAGGCACATAGGGGTAGAGGGCAGAGTGCGAGTGATGCATTATGCATATGGGGAAGAGGGTAGAGTGTGAGGGATGCCTATGTGGAGAGGGCAGAGAGTTAGTGATGCCTGTGGGAAGAGGGCAGAGTGTGAGGGATGCATATAAAAAAAGAGGGCAGAGAGTGAGGGATACATAAGGAGTAGAAGGGGACTGCAGCAAGCAACTTGGGGGAAAGTTGCCCAAGCTCTTTGGCTGGGGGGACACCACACACCGACCGCCAAACTGGTACTAGGCATCAAACAGGAGAGACTTGATGGAGTCCAAGTAACCCTCCACATAGGTCACCATGTGGGTCTGGTCTCCGTTGCTCGGGTTCAGCATCTTGTGCTACTCCAGTCTGCAGCACAGCGCCCAGCAGGGTCCTGCCAGCTCCAGGGTCTGTCCCTTCAGGGGCCTCCCACCTACTGCCAGAGGGAGAGATGAATGCGGTCTTCCCGACTCCCGGCTGGGAATGCAAGACAGACCTGGGAACACGGCATAAATGCGATCTGCTCCGAGGGACTGTTGGCTGGATAGGAGACAGGTGGCATCTACCAGCCAGCGGATGCTGGAACCGGGCGGCTGGGAGCGGGGAAATTCCGGTAATGTGAACAGCTGATTGAATGGCTGTCTTCTGGGCAACAACCTGGGAAGGAGGCAGTTAGTGTGAGGCTGTCTCCGTCTCTGAAAAAAAAAAGTGTCGGCCCATCAGTGGGGGTTTCTGGGTGCGCTACTGGGGGATGGCCCTGCCTATTTTTTAGTCCCGGGCCCCAACATTTCTGATGGCAGCCCTGCCTGGACCTGAGGTTCTCCATCCCTGGTTTACATATATATATGTATATATATATATATATATATATATATGGCCTGTTGGCCTGTGGTCTTGCACTCACACCTTTTTTATGTATTGTTATAGTAAATGCTGGGGGTGATCCTTACGGTTCTCGCTATCCTATGGGTAACCCAATAAAAATCAGGAATAACTCCACGAGTTGCAGAGATTAAGGCACTCTCCAGACTTATTGTTTCAAAATAATTCGTAAGCTTTATTAGCATGCGTAGAAATAGTTGCCAACAGTTTGGTCCACATTAGAACTTTTATCAAAGTATAGTACAATAGAAGATACATATAGCTGTAATATAGAAAGAAACAATAATTAGAAGGACAGGGTCATGGAAAATACAGATATGCCTCCCAGGCCCTTAATCTGGTTGCTAATGCTGAAAATCATCTCTAATGTAGACATCAGATAGGTAGGTATACAAACAGTAAAGCTGTGTTGCATGTATTGAGAAACAGCTTCATTTGAAGCTCAAATATCATAAAATCATTTATACCCCTTTCACATCGCAAACCCGGGTCGGACCCGGGTTTTGAACCCGGGTCAGACCCGGGTCAGGGCTTTTCACATCGCCATATTAACCCGGGTTATTGCAGATTTGGGGCCTTTTAACTCAACCCGGGTTGCCCATGTTAAAACAGTATGATGTAATTTTTAAAGGATTTTATTGGCTCACAATTATGATGATGTTTTCAGTAAAGAAAAAGGAGGGGCTGGGGAATGCTTGCAGTGCAGCAATCATGGCCGACAAAGCACATGTCACAGATGCAAAGTGTGCAAAGGGCCTGATCAGAGACGGACGCTCTGAACGAGCGCTCACTCTGAATCAGGGCGTTTTGTTTTGTTTGGCCTCCTTGCCGTTCACATAGCTGTGGGTGACCACCCACAGCTTTTGCGAGCGGCCAGGTTGATGGTCGCGATGGTCAAGACCATCGCGACCATCGGGCTTGCGACGAGACCCTTGCGGTAGGGTCTCGTTGGCCGCAAGCCCCAGTGAGCTTCCGGCTCTAAATAGAGCCGGAAGCTCCCCACTGACATCACTAGTGATGTCAGTGGGGCCGCCCCCAAATGGCAGGTGTTCCTTCGGGAATGCCTCCGTTTGGCCAGCCACCCCCCCTGCCCGCCTACCAAACGGGGCAAGCTGTCAATCACCATCAACAGCTCGCCCCCTTTGGTGCGAGACCCGGAGCGACG
The DNA here is from genome assembly GCA_031769625.1 of Taudactylus pleione. Taxonomy (NCBI): domain Eukaryota; kingdom Metazoa; phylum Chordata; class Amphibia; order Anura; family Myobatrachidae; genus Taudactylus; species Taudactylus pleione. The sequence continues at coordinate 889,718 of JAUIMM010000272.1, forward strand.
GAGCGACCGTCGCTAGCCGGGTCTCGCGCATGCCCACGATGGAGCCGGATCCGTCGTGCGCATGCCCAGTGGGCAAACATTGACCCGGTTGCGATTGCTCAGCGCTTGCGACCGGGTCTGAATAAGGCCCAAAGTGTGCAGTGCAGGACAGTAATGTAAATACAGAGACATGTGCTCTGTGTGCAGGCTGGTCAGCTGACTGGAAAAAGCCAATCAGCACTATTTTCTCAGACCCAGGTCGAATATCCCGGGTCTGTACCATTTAATAGCCAAATAACCCGGGTCCGACCCGTGTTTAACCCTTCTTTTAACCAGGGTTGAAATACTGGGTCGGTCGACCCGGGTTATTAATTTTGGTGCATTTTAAAATCATGTCGACCCATGTCGACTCGGCAACAACCCGGGAATAAATCCGGGTTATTTTGGCGATGTGAAAGGGGTATTAGTGAAGCATGCAGAGAAAAAAATACAAAGGAAAAAAATTACTCAATAATACAAAGGTAATTGTGTACACAACGAAAATAAAATTACAATTATGTTAAAAAAATAGAAGTGCTGAAAAAACTTAAATCAACTCATTATTTGTAGGCGGCATGGACATATGTCTGTCTTGTAAAGCATACTAAGACATGGACATATACATTGTGTATAGTGAACAAACATTAGCATATAAAGCAGTTACATGTGCAAAGTGCACAGAGGCATAGACATATAATGCATTATTCACTGCCACATGTTTATTGCTTGGTGCACTTTGCACATGTAACTGCTTTATATGCTAATGCTTGTCCACTATGTGCAATGTATACTGGCATAATTCGAGCGACTCTTAACATTTGGGAAAGAGGTAGACCCTTTTTCAGGGCTGGAGGATGATGACTCTTAGATAACAAAAAAGTATTTCTACCTACATCTTTGCAGAATACATCTGTCTTTAACTGACTATTTACCACATCAATTCTCACATCCAGAAAATTCACTGACTCTACACTGCATACATAAGAAAATTTGATAGGAGTATCAAGGTCATCAGTACTTCAAAACGTTTTCAAACCCCCCTGTCCACAGGAGAAACACATCGTCTATGTATCTAGTAAATAGGCTGATGAAGCAACTAATATCAGGGTGAGACAAAAACATATGATATTTTTGTTCAAACATGAAAATGTTCACATATGTGGGTGCCACCGCTGATCCCATGGACATCCACGGAGTTGTAAGAAGTACTGCCCATCATGCAAGAAATAATTCCTACATAAGGTCAGTTCTAGAAGAGTCATGAAGAGGTCATGGTCCAACGTAGTCGGAGCTAGATATTTCTGAAGAAAATTTCTCATAGCCTGCAGACCCCCAGTATGAGGTATCGAGGTGTACAGGCTGCCTACGTCAAGGCAGCATAACAGAGTACCAGCAGGTATAGTATCTTCTTAATTTTCATCAACGATTTTAGGAAGCTAGTTGTATCTTTAAGAAATGTCGACTCCAAAGGCAAAAATGGCTGTAATTGAAAGTCCAAAAATTGAGCAACAGGTTGCATTAGCAAATCCTGAGCCGATATGATCGTTCTCCCAGGGGGCTTTACACTATCCTTGTGCAATTTGGTAAGCATGTATAATACCGGGACCTTTAGATGTTCTTTATACAATCTTTGGACTAGTGCTGGTAAGTGGTGACATCTGATTGTTCTTAACAGCAGTATCCAAAATCTTTTAATTCCTGCAGGTATTGTTGAGTATGATCCGATCTCAGTAATTTACAGCTTGATATGTTCCCAAATCACACAAAGCAGTCGCCTCTGATTTAGATAGATTCTTCTTAATTTTACCCGGTGCTGCCACAAACCTGTATGCAGCTCCATCCAATAATCTATTGAAAGTCCTTAATGAAGGATTAGTACATTACAGGTATCAGGACCAGATTTTCCATAAGTGAGTGCCGGCAGATTTGGCATCGTGTGTGTGTGTGTGTGTATATATATATATATATATATATATATATATATATATGTGTGTGTATATATATATATATATATATATATATATATGTATATAAAGTATATGTGTGTGTCTACCATAGTGCACAACATTTTCCAAGGCAAAATCGCAACAAATCAATCCCTTTCCCTAACCTTTAAAAGACATGCACCATTTCACATAATACATACCCTAATCCACCCAATCACACCCACTTCAGAGGACACTGAACTTGCTTACTCATAAGCCTATCCCTTTACAAGGCCTGTAAATAGAAACTGTCCCACTTAGATCAGCTGAGATTAGTTCTGATAATGGACGACTTTTTCACCTTTAGCAGAAAAATAGCTGATAACATCTTTACAGTCAATAAAAAAAACAATGTTAAACCATCTAAATTTTTATCATGTTATGGAAACTTTTGCATTTATATTTGTCAATGTTATTAACTCTTTTTATATTGCCCAATTTATGCTGTAGTTTTACTGGTTTTTAAATACTTTAGCCCGTTTTCAATTAGTTTCGCACCCGCAATACTTTTTCGCCTGCCTGATTTTTCACTTACATCGCGTGTTTTTGGCAAGAGAACTATTCGTGCGCGCCCCCAGTATTCACCCTATTCAATTCCAAAGGATGCGAAAACGCAACCCGGTGAATGTGAACCAGGCGAAAAGTGCTGTCAGAATTTGAGAAATCTGCCTGATACCCCTGAAGACAGGCACTAACATTGGGGTTTCAATGTAGATGCCCCCGATTAGCCCTAATAAAGGTATTTGGGGTACTTAAGTTGTGTCAATTGCTTCTAAATAGCGTCTTTGCACAAGTGGTGAAGAATAGCATTAAGCAGGTTTTTTTGGTGAAAATAAGTAGTTCTTTCAATGTTGGGGTACTTGAAAATGGGTGCAAACATAGTTTAAACATGCTAAAGTGATGTTTTAAAAAACGCACCTGCAATCAAAAAAGCAACTCGCCCATACTTGCAGACCCCCAAAAAGTCTATTTAGCTAGTTTTTAAGTTTGTACCCCCACTTTGTACTTTTTCACCCCCATTTTCAAAGTGCTTATTTGGGGTGTTCCTCACTTTTTTCAGGAACTTTTTGACGCAGTAATCCTTTGGGGGACTGTCCCAAGGGTTCTGAGCGGTTTCCCCATCTTTGCACCCTAAAATAAAAATAAAAAAATCACTTTTTTTCTCCTGCTATTCAGAGGTGAATCTTTTTCGCCTATTACATTGCATTGCGTTTTCGCGTACGCAAAAACTGTTTGGAATTCAATACGGAGATAAGTTTCCACCTGGCGAAAAGTCGCAATCGGCAATACTTTTTCACGGATCTTGGCTTTTTGCGTCTAATTGAATACGGGCCTTTATTGGAAAGTCTCTATTGATAAAAAAAACAATTTGCTTTTTCTTTTCTACGGCTTGGGAAAGCACTTGTACAAAAGGGTCATCATTTAAAATTTTAATGCATGGCTATACTTATTATGGTAATAAAGTATATTTTATTTTTCCAGGTGAAATACAGATTTCCACCCACATAAATATGGATGAGGAGATGTCCAGCAATAACAGTATTATTGGAGTTATAGCAAGCATACATGATGCGGGGAATGGGGAGCTGTCGGATAGCTGGCAGTCAGCCATACTTGTGTATGCCTCTGATGATAACAGAACATCTACTGACATCAATTTTATAACATTAAATCTCACAAATTTTCCAAAGTCAAAAGGTAATGCTGCAATAGTTATATAATAGTTATATAGTTCCTCACAAATTCCATTACTTGTACTCCATTGCAGTATGTCCTATAATGTTTTGTCTTGTACTTAATTCATATAGGATTTATATGGAGTGGTTTATTTAATGTATTTGTTCAGTAAATCATTCTGCACATCTCTGTATATTTTTCAGTAATAGCGGGGGTTGCAATATTAATTGATTTGCGAGTTAAGTAAGTTAACATAACATTGTTTGTAGATTCCAACAGTGTACCAGTAGCTATTTTTTGATGGCGTATGCTACTGGTAGTATCTACCTGAAACATGAGCTGTACTACAGTAGAGAAACAGAATAATGCTTGTTTGTGCATGGAATCTTTTTTATTTTCGAATTAGTATGAATTTTGCATTAAAATTGTGGCTGGGATGAGAACTTAGTTACTACTACTTAACATATCAGGAGGCCTATTTATGATCCCTGCAATTTTAGCCGATAACTATATTATTATCACCAGGGGCGTTTTAAGAGAGGAGGGGGCCACCTCCATTTCGGCCCCCTCCTCTCTGTCAGCGCGGTAGATTCATGACAAAATCTACTGCGCATGCTCGGGTCTCCGGGAAAATGGCGCCTGCACCTATTTTCCTAGGGACATCTTTTCTGCGCATGGCCACCGCCGCCATTTTCCTAGTGATTTTTGCTGCTCTACAGCGAGAGTCTGGCACGGAGCAGCACATCGGAATCTGTGGAGAGTCAAGTATTATTAACTATGGGTGCAGTGTGTGCGGTGTGGGCCTTCCTGGACCCAGGGGCCCATGTGCACCCATTATAAAGACGCTTATGATTATCACAGCAGCCATTTTTTCTGATTTTGTGATTGTAAAGAGGGACTGCCGCAGATAACTCTGATATCTGCAGTGTTACCCTATTGTTAAATAGCCCCCATACTGTTCTAAAATAGCTTGATACTTTTGGATGATATACCACAACATACTGTGCATCCAATAGATAAGCTCCCAGTGAGTTTGGATATCTCTCAGTGCTAGATTAAGGTGCATATGGGCCTGGATCTGTAATTGATGAAGGACATATTTTGTGCTGCCATAAGGGGTGTGACTAATACAGCGGGGGTTGTATACATAAACACACAAATATATATACAGTATATACTGTATATGTATGTACATATATATATATAGATATATATATATATTTGTGTGTGTTTGTATACAAGGTAAGTATGGGGGGGTGGGACAGAGCAAGGGGGAGTTTGGCAGGACTGAGCGAAGGGGGTGTATCTAGAAACATTTTCAGAACCGCAGAGAGTGGACGGAGCCAGCCAGAGTGGAGGACGTGACAGAGAATGAGGTGACCTGGCATATGTACATGAATAAATATATATATATATATATATATATATATATACATGCTCACACAGACACACACACACACATATATATATATATATATATATATATATATATATTACAAAGAAGACAAATCACAGCAAAAAGAGAATCATTAATGGTTCCTTTATGGGCGATATATAAACATGTACCCTATTATGCCATATCAGGGGCAAAGAGTATATATGTGCTGGGATAGTGTGGCAAGACTGCCGATGTTAAGGAGAGCACATTCTGTCTTCTCAGGAAAGGAGTGTATAGTCAGCTTTATTGGTTGTCAGTAGTGCCTTATAAGATGTGTAAATGATGGGATATTGCACCACCTCAGTGGTTACTGCTCCCATGTGAATGTAAACCCATTTCCTTAAACATAATTAAAATATAAAGGATAGACACTTGTAGATTGGTAGCCCCAAGGCCCCTTTCGTGGAGCACATATAAGTGACATTGTACATAAATAAATACATTGCATCTCTAGTTTCCAGGTTAATAAATGACTTTCAAAGTTAATTTCTGGGCAACAACCAGAGGAACCATGGGGGAGATGTAAGAAGAGGTGGTAAGTGCTCAATGCGCTAAAACCAGTGCTATTTCACATAATAAACATCTGTATGTATGAAAGTAGATAACGTTGAGGAAATCACTTTTCTCTACGTTATCTGCAAACATCTAACAATTTCGCCGTCGCCAATGGAAAATCATTCAGATGTTATAAAACAAAAGAGGGTCTTGCATGGATCGCCAGAAGGGGAGTTTTCTCTCCCCCACTCCAGCTTCGCCTCGATAAAATGCAATACAGGAAGAGCTATAGCGCCAAAATAAGTGCATCACCCCCAAGTGTAAAACTCAATTATTTTATTTTGCTTCAAATAAATGTAAAATGTTGCAGTCAGTATTAAATAACATCATATATATATATATATATATATATATATATACCACTGCACAAGGGGCCGGCACTCTCTCTCCAATGTGAATGCTCCGGTGCACTTCCCCAAAAACATGTAATCACAGCAAAAAACGGGATGGCACTCAGCGAGACTCCAATATAAATAAGGAACACAGCACTACTTTGCTAAAGTCAACGTTTCAGTGTTGGCACACTTTTATCAAGACATACATAACAGCAATAGTACATACTAGGGGTGTGCACCGGCCACTTTTCGTGTTTTGTGTTTTGGTTTTGGATCTGGATCTTTCTTTGTGTTTTGGATCTGGATTGGTTTTGCCAAAGCCACCCTTCCGTGTTTTGGGTTCTGGGTTTTGTGTTTTGGATCTGTATTTTTTTTTTAAAAAGCATAAAAACAGCTAAAATCACAGAATGTGTGGGTTTTTCTGCTCCTATGCTATTATTAACCTCAATAACCTTAATTTCCACTCATTTCCAGTCTATTCTGAACACCTCACAATAGTGTTTTTATGTCCAAAAGGTTGCACTGAGGTAGCTGGATGACTATGCTAAGCGACACGAGTGGGCGGCACAAACACGTGGCCCATCTAGGAGTGACACTGCAGTGGCAGACAGGATGGCAGTTTGAAAAACTAGGCCCCAAACAGTACATACTGCAAAGAAAAAAAAGAGGTGCAAGATGGAATTGTCCTTGGGCCCTCCCACCCACCCTTATGTTGTATAAATAGGACATGCACACTTTAACAAACCAATAATTTCAGCACCAGGGTCTGCCACATGACTGTGGCTGAAATGATTGGTTCGTTTGGGCCCCCACAAAACCAGCTGGCAATGAATCTGTCCCTGCACAAACTGGCTCTATGGAGGCAAGATGTCGTCCTCATCCTCCTCATCCACCGATTCCTCACCCTCTTCAGTGTTGTGTACATCCTCATCCTCACAGAATATTAATTCGTCCCCGCTGGAATCCACAACCACAGGTCCCCCTGTACGTTCAGGAGGCTGGTCTCCCTGGAAGAGTTGATAATTCATTTTATGAACATCATCTTCTCCACATTTTGTGGAAGCAACCTCCTATGCCTTTCGCTGACAAGGTTCCCGGCTGCACTAAACACTCTTTCGGAGTACACACTGGAGGGGGGGCAACTCAGGTAAAATAGAGCCAGTTTGTACAGGGACCTCCAAATTGCTTCTTTTTCCTGCCAGTACAGGTACGGACTGTCTGACATGCCTACTTGGATGTTGTCACCGATGTAATCCTTTAACAGACAGACGCACGCTTGTCACTGCTGCTTTAAGGATGCAGGTGCGGCTACAGCCCACACATTTCACAAAGACAGAAAAAAAAAGAAGAATATTTTTATTGTTTGTGGAGCGCACTTTGAGGGTTACACCACCCTTTAACAGACAGACGCACGCTTGTCGCTGCTGCTTTGAGGACAGTATCATATGCAGTGACAGTAGACTTGTCAGAAATTGTTGGCACGTCCTTCAGTCCGGACCAGATGTCCAAACCGGCCCTTGACTTATGACACAGGCGCACGCTTGGCGCTGCTACTGTGTTGATGCACATGCGGCTACATCGCACACAAGTCACAAACACATAAAAAAAATAGTTTTTTATTTTTTGGAGCACTTTGAGGGTTACACCACCCTTTAACAGACAGATGCACGCTTGCCGCTGCTGCTTTGAGGATTCAAGTGCGGCTACAGCCCACACAATTCACAAAGACAGAAAAAAAAAGAATATTTTTATTGTTTGTGGAGTGCACTTTGAGGGTTACACCACTCTTTAACAGGCAGACGCACGCTTGCCACTGCTGCTTTGAGGATGCAGGTGCGGCTACAGCCCACACAACTCACAAAGACAGAAAAAAAAGAAGAATATTTTTATTGTTTGTGGAGCGCACTTTGAGGGTTACACCACCCTTTAACAGACAGACGCACGCTTGTCGCTGCTGCTTTAAGGATGCAGGTGCGGCTACAGCCCACACATTTCACAAAGACAGAAAAAAAAATAAGAATTTTTTTATTGTTTGTGGAGCGCACTTTGAGGGTTACACCACCCTTTAACAGACAGACGCACGCTTGTCGCTGCTGCTTTGAGGACAGTATCATATGCAGTGACAGTAGACTTGTCAGAAATTGTTGGCACGTCCTTCAGTCCGGACCAGATGTCCAAACCGGCCCTTGACTTATGACACAGGCGCACGCTTGGCGCTGCTACTGTGTTGATGCACGTGCGGCTACATCGCACACAAGTCACAAACACATAAAAAAAATTGTTTTTTATTTTTTGGAGCACTTTGAGGGTTACACCACCCTTTAACAGACAGACGCACGCTTGTCGCTGCTGCTTTGAGGATTCAAGTGCGGCTACAGCCCACACAATTCACAAAGACAGAAAAAAAAAGAAGAATATTTTTATTGTTTGTGGAGTGCACTTTGAGGGTTACACCACTCTTTAACAGACTCACGCTTGTCGCTGCTGCTTTGAGGATGCAAGTGCGGCTACAGCCTACACAATTCACAAAGACAGAAAAAAAAAGAATATTTTTATTGTTTGTGGAGCGCACTTTGAGGGTTACACCACCCTTTAACAGACAGACGCATGCTTGTCGCTGCTGCTTTGAGGATGCAGGTGCGGCTACAGCCCACACAATTCACAAAGACAGAAAAAAAAAGAAGAATATTTTTATTGTTTGTGGAGCGCACTTTGAGGGTTACACCACCCTTTAACAGACAGACGCACGCTTGTCGCTGCTGCTTTGAGGATGCAGGTGGAATCTAGACGGGATTTGGAACCGGGGACACACTACCTCCATCAATTGTCTAAATCCCACTGCACTAATGGCGGATACCGGACCCACGTCTAACACCAACATAGCAGTCAAGGCCTCAGTTATACATTTTGCTTCAGGATGACTGCTGTTGTACTTCATCCTCATCGTTAGGGACTGTTGGAGGGTAAATTGTTTAGTAAAAGTAGTGGTGTTCCTACTTCCTCTCTGGGATGATGAACAACTCCCAGCAGCAGCAACAGCACTAGGAGGAAGTGGTTCTTGATCTTTCCCTATTTTATTTTTATCAGAGAAAGTTTGGTCCTCCATTTATGTTATATTGATATATACGTGCGGCTAAAGCGCACACAAACACAGAAAATATTTTTTTATTTTTGCTGGAGAGTAGTGCACTTTGTGGGTTACACCACCCTTTAAGAAATGAGCCAGCCGGCCCTTTACTTATGACACAGTCGCATGCTTGGCACTACTTTGTTGATGCACGTGCGGCTACTGCGCACACAATTCACAAACACAGAAAAAATGTTTTATTTGGTTTGGACTGGAGTGTACTTTGGGGGTTACAGCACCCTTTAACGGTCAAGCCAGCCGGCCCTTTACTTATGACACAGGCGCACGCTTGGCACTACTTTGTTGATGCACGTGCGGCTACTGCACACACAATTCACAAACACAGAAAATATTTTGTTATTTGGTTTGGAGTGTACTTTGGGGGTTATAGCACCCTTTAACGGTCAAGCCAGCCGGCCCTTTACTTATGACACAGGCGCACGCTTGGCACTACTTTGTTGATGCACGTGCGGCTACTGCGCACACAATTCACAAACACAGAAAATATTTTTTTATTTGGTTTGGAGTGTACTTTGGGGGTTACAGCACCCTTTAACGGTCAAGCCAGCCAGCCCTTTACTTATGACACAGGCGCACGCTTGGCACTACTTTGTTGATGCACGTGCGGCTACTGCGCACACAATTCACAAACACAGAAAAAATTTTTTTATTTGGTTTGGAGTGTACTTTGGGGGTTACAGCAGCCTTTAACGGTCAAGCCAGCCGGCCCTTTACTTATGACACAGGCGCACGCTTGGCACTACTTTGTTGATGCACGTGCGGCTACTGCGCACACAATTCACAAACACAGAAAATATTTTTTTATTTGGTTTGGACTGGAGTGTACTTTGGGGGTTACAGCACCCTTTAACGGTCAAGCCAGCCGGCCCTTTACTTATGACACAGGCACACGCTTGGCACTACTTTGTTGATGCACGTGCGGCTACTGCGCACACAATTCACAAACACAGAAAAAATATTATTTTTTTAGCACTTGGGGGGAGCACCCCTGATGGACAGAGCACCCCCTGGACAACACTACAGCACCCCTTTAGGACTGGGACACTGCACAGGACTTTGGAGTGGACACAGCCCCTATGGAGAACTGACTGCACAACACAGTCCAGCCAGCCCCTATGGACTTTGAAGTAGTGGACACAGCCCCTATTAACAACAGCAGCACAGCACAACACAGCCAGCCCCTATGGACTTTGAAGTAGTGGACACAGCCCCTATGGACAACAGCAGCACAGCGCAGCACAGCACAGCACAACACTACTCTGCACTACACTACACAGCCCAGCCAGCCCTAACTCCCACCCTCCCTCTTCACTGTCCACAGCACAGTGAGAAAATGGCGCCGACGCGGGTACCTTATATAGGATCCAAAACCCGCGAGACCCGGAAGGCGGGATGATGACGTTTTGCCTCGATTTCAGATCCGAGTCAGGCGGGAAAAGTCGAGCCTGACTCGGATCTGCCTCGGTTCGGGGGGGCTCGGGGGGGGTCGGATTTCAGAAATCCGAACCCACTCACCCCTAGTACATACCTTATGTAGACTTCACCCTGTGCTCCACCACCATGTCACATCCCGTCGGGAGTTCGATGACGTCACGTATGGCGCTATGACGCCGGCGTCACCGTCATCCCAGGGGGCGTGTCCACCCAGTGTGTTAAAGGATCACCATGGCAACCAAACAAGCGGCTTTAACAAAAACTGTATAAAAAGACAACAGATATATATCAAAAAGACAATCACAACAGATATAGTTATACCCATATAATCTATTAACAAAAGTACAACAGCGGTACCCATACCTAAGCACTGGTAAGCACAAAAGACAACCATCTATATTGAAGAACGCATGTGTTTATATTAGTATCATGAGAAGCAATGAAATGAATTCATTTCATTCAATCCAAAAGGTTTGAGTGTCCGCAAGTTATATATCCATCTTGCTTCATGTTGAAGCAAAATCCGAGATAGGGGTTGGATTTTGTATGTCTTGATAAAAGTGCGCCAACACTGAAACGTTGACTTTAGCAAAGTAGTGCTGTGTTCCTTATTTATATTGGAGTCTCGCTGAGTGCCATCCCGTTTTTTGCTGTGATTATATACATATATATATATATATAATTTAAAAAGCAAACAGACAGCCCTGTGTGAATTGCTGCACTGAAAAGATATCCAAACCTTTCTGAAGCTATGTATTAATAGCGTTCATTCTAGCACCCTGCACCTGTCGCAACCTGTGCAGTTCCTCTTTCCTGCCTGGGGTGTCACTCTCTGCTCTGGTGCTTCTAGGACACTCTGGTCTATCTCAGCAGTTTGTTGCATCAGCTGAGTGTGCTAGAAGCACCAGAGCAGAGAGCTACACCCCAGGCAGGAAAGAGGTACTGCACGGGTTGTGACAGGTACAGGGTGCTAGAATGAACACTATTTTAAGGGGATGTAGTTTTAGTAGACCGGCAGCCGCATGACCTCCTAAGGGAGTGTTAGGGTTGGGGGGGGGGAGGGGAGGGTTTGTATTCTTACGGGCGCCCGTCGGGATCTTCATCCGTGGGTCTCTCACTGTCGGGATTAGAACCGGCTGCCATTGAGCTGCCGGTATTTCAATCCCATTCCATTTTACGTTTGGTTCATTTGCCATATGCTGACAATGTGGAGTGTAATTCATCTTCCTTCTAGTGTAGGGTTAGGCAACTTGTGGCACTCCAGCTGCTGTGGAACTACACATCTTAGCATGCCGTGCCACAGTTTTAGCATGCCTTAACAGTAAAACTGTGGCAGTGCATGCTGGGATGTGTAGTTCCACAGGTTGCCTTCCCATATTCTAGTGAGTAGTCTGATCTGCTATATGCCTAGTTGTATGTGCAAAGAAATACATTTTTATTTTTCTTCAATGTTTTTTTTAAATCCAGTATGTTTTTTTTTATTGAATTAGACAACACAGTTTCCAGATCTTCACAAATGTTTAAAAATCAAGGAGAAAGACCTGCAGGACTGTAGATGAGATCAGGACTAAAGGTTGTGCTGCGGAAGAACACGGGAACTATGACAATATAATTTTATCATAAAACAATCAGGGGGGGAATTCAATTAGCAGCAGCAGTTTACCGCAGGTGAAAGAGGATCGTAGCCTTGGGCTTTAACACCAGGGGGTATTCAATTAGAGCCCCTTTTTCCCACCCCATAAAATTACCTATGGGTTAACACGGTCTCTGCACCCTTGAACATGCATTTTTTTTAAGGCCTAGACGAGCAGATGGGAAACCACCTTACACCTGGGGAATGCAAGTCTTAACAGTGATCGCAAAATACGCGCTATAGCGCGTTTTTACGTTCTACAAGCAGTGAGGGACTCAGTTTCTAAAAATGTGCGGGTCCCGCAGGACGCGTTGTGAGTTACTGACCTGTGTGAGCCGCAGAGCCAATAAATGTCCTCAGTGTCTCCCCAACAAATCCCAACAGTCCTGGAAACTTGTCTTGCGCTCGCCTCCAGCCATTGGCAGCAGCGCTTGTCCAACGCATGTGTCGTTACTATCAGCTCACTCTGCCTCAAATCTGCCACGCAGCTCCAAGTTTCTGGCTGCCAGTGCCAGCATTTGTGCCCCTCCTCCCATCATGTGCTGAATCCCGGGCCACAGAATGGCAGCATAACATCCTCTCCCCACAATGCATTGGATTTAACTCAGAGGTTTGCTAACAGGGATGATCTACAAGTGAGCGGATAGCATCTGAAGTCTACCTGTGACTGTCCACGCAGGAGGCCAGGGAGGTGGACACTGCCCGGAATAGAATGGAGCTGGAGGTCCTTCCCTACCCAAAGCACTGTCTGCTGCTAACCCTCTCCAGTACTGCCTGTTATCTACCCTTATCCCCTCCCTACCCCCAGTACTACCTTCCTCTAACCCCCTCCTTGCTACCCCAGCACTGTCCCAACTGCTGTCTACACTTTACCCCCAATTCTACCCCAACTTCTCCCTGCCTCAGACTCCAGCTCTACCCCAACTGCTGTTTACCCTTATACCCTCTACCCCAAGTGCTACCTAACCCCATCTCTGTCCCAACTGCTGCCTGCCCTCATCCCCATAATATGTGATGGGACACAGAAACCGTGGCGTAGGACCCCAATGCTCTAAAGTGAGGGGCCCCTGGGGCCTACAATTTTTTCTGCTCAGCGCAATCACTGGTCTTAAGCTAGGAATGCTCATTAGTATAAAACTCATAATTTCTTTACATTCTAGCCAGGGACCCCAAACAGCACAGAATTCCTCATATTTATCCCTGATAGGAGATAGTGGTATGACAGACTGGATCGCTATAGACTAACTGTGAGTGGGTCAGGAAGTGGTCACTTAAAAATGGGTCATGTCAACATGACACACAACCCTTTCTCGTCACTCTGAACATTCCTTTCCATATGCACATTAACCCCAGTAGTGCTCCTTATACAGTACCCCCAGTATGCAATGTCCCCAGTAGTGGTCCCTCTTATGCAGGCCCCTAGTAGTGCCCTTTGTACAGTACCCCCAGTAGTGGTCCCCCTTATGCAGCCCCAAATTAGTTCCCCCTATACATTGTCCCTAGTAGTGGTCCCCCTTTTGCAGCCTCTCTTTAGTTCCCCTTATACAGTGTCCCCAGTAATGGTCCCCCTTATGCAGTGCCCCATGTAGTGGTCCCCACTATGCAGTGCCCCTTATATAGTGCCCCCAGTAGTAGTCCCCCAATGCAGTGCCCCTAGTAGTGGTACCCCCTATGCAGTGCCATTTATATAGTGCCCCCAGTAGTAGACCCCCCGATGCAGTGCCCCCAGTAGTGTTCCCTCTTATGCAGGCCCCCAGTAGTAATCCCCCCTATCCAGTGCCCCTTATACAGTGCCCCCTGTAGTGGTCCTCCCTATTTAATGCCCCCAGTAGTGGTGCCCCCAGTAGCAGCCCCCCCAGTAGTAGTCCCAGTAGAGGTCGCCCCTCCCGATACAGTGCCCCCAGTAGTAGTCTCCCCCTGAAGTGCCCCCAGTAGAAGTCCCCCCCAGTACTGCCCCCAGTAGTGGTCCTCCCAATCCAGTGCCCCCAGTAGTAGTCCTCCCCAGTAGTAGTCCCCCTAAGTAGTGCCCCCAGTAGTAGTCTCCCTCCAGTAATTCCCCCAGTACTGCTGCCCCCCGTGCAGTGCCCCCAGTAGTTGTCCCCCCAGTAGTAGTCCTCCCCCTCTCTCCTATGCAGCGCAGACAAATACAAGTAAACAAAGAAAAAAAAAACTTACCTGAATCCCTGCTCCGGCTACTGCTCCCGCCGCCATCCGCACATCAGTTCTCCTGGGCTCGCACGCTCTGCATTATGGGAGAGACGTCATGATGTCTCTCCCATTACCCACTGCAGGAGCTGGAAGGCGGAGCTCATGAGTGAGCTCCAGTCCGGCTCTTGCAGTGGGTGTAGCAGCCAATGAGAGTCTGTCTGACTCTCATTGGCTGCTGGTTAAGACGCTGCTGCAAGCCAAGGGCCATCACTGTCCATCTGCTCTGCCTCCACCATGGAACTTAGGATGATGCGCACTCTATGCTCCGTAAACAAGGTGTCTGCGTCCTTCCTTATTTCTAACACATGGCAGGAAAAATTATAGATTATGTACGTCTCATTAGTGGACAGACACTTGTAACGTAGGACATTACTTAGCTGGTCGATGGTGTACATCAGTTTTTCAGGCGCCATTTTGTTGATGATCTCAGGTAAACTTTCCATTAACAGTGGGGAACAGAAGAGCTTAAGCAGCTGAAGATCATACTCTATGTTCTGGATAAATTCCCTGGAGGGCAGCATAATGGGTAATTTCTTCTTGTCTTCATGCAGAGTCCCATCCGATGTTACATGGACTCTATGCATAGTGTTTATAAAAAGGTAAGATAGACTTACCAGTTGTAATTCAACTATCACATAGTCACAAAATTCTCAGAGAGTAGCGCTGTGGGACAAACTATCACCACAAAATGGCTGCCACTGACTAGTCAGCCCTTATGTAGGGCTGTGTGGCATTATGACATCACCGTTATACTCACAATAGCCTGCTGAGCATCACTGGACTGGGCTGAGACCTCTGCACCCCATTATTGATACCTGATTTAAACCTCTATGCAATCCTACCTATACCTTCTAAATTCCTGCTTACACCTTCTAAAATTGTCGCAATTTAGCGTATTGAGTCGCACAGTAAATAAATGCCTTCAGACTTTGAATGTGGTTCCAAAGCACAAAAAGTTATTATTCAGTATAAAAAAACAGATGGTTACACGCTGTGATCTAAAGACAATTAGCGCAAATAAATCACACAGACCCAAGGTACAGTTGTTATATACGCACGCGCTTTGGGCCTAGATACCAGCATTAGCAACCTCCGTCAACAGCACAGCAAGAAGACTCAAGACTGGGGTCATAGAGTGCACATCAGGGGCGTATCTTCCTATAGGCCTGGATGGCCCTCGCCAGGGGCGCCGGCACCACCATCAAAGAAAATGAGCCCCGGTCTCCTTCTGTCTCCTCTGCTCTTATCAGTGTCCTCCATTCATTGTTAATGTGTATCAGGCTTCTTATATGTCCCTTTATATCAGAAACATTTAAAATTAGAGAGACTAATTTTTTTTTTTTTTCTAATATATCTCTTCTCCCACAATACCCACCACATACCAATCACCACTCACTAATTCCCATATATCAACCTTGCAGGAAAAGAGTGCAAGCAACACATCAACCACAATGCTCTATTCGCAAGGTAATTTGCATATATGCAAATTATCTTGCCCACAATGCACCTTGTTTGTTATTGATGCCCTCTTTTCCTGTGTTGCTGACATATAGAAATTAATAAACAGTGCTTACATGTAGTAAGTGTTATAACTGAAAAAATATAAAAAAATATATATATATTAAAAAAAAAGTATATATATATATATATATATATATATATATATATATATTGTCTCCCTATTTCTACAGGTGTGTAAGTTGAACTACCCCCAGTGTAAATTCTAATAAGTTTATCTTTTCTTCAGTATGGGGAATTGACCATGATCTTTATAGGTTGTGGATACTCAGGTGTTAGGATTAAGACATGATCCTAATATGGACTGGTTTTATTAATGTGTGAGAGATTGCAATGAACCCATGTGGGATGTTTTACCAGTGAATTATATGGCAGAGTTAAAAAGCACAATGCAGTGTAGACAGTCCAATTTGAATATATGTAAATTATTTTACCCATAATGCATGTTTGTTTTTGTTGCTATGTTTTCAAGTTTTTCTTGTGTTTTTTGTTTTTAATAAATAGTGGTTTGCAATAGAGTAAGTTCTGTAAAAGATATATATATTAAAAAGAGAAATTAAAAAAATATTCTCCTTATTTCTACAGGTGTCTGAATTAAACTACCCCAAGTGTGTGTTTTATTTTTTTCAAGTAGAAGCAGTCATTGGAGGGGGGTGCCAGTCCCTTAGTTTGCCAGGGGCGTGCAGACCCCAAGATACACCCCTTTTGCACATATATAGTCTTTCTGGAATTGGCAATACAATGGACATGAGCTGGTATTGTTTCATTGGTTCTTCTTCTTTGGTCTTCTGTTACGACATAGTTCATTGGTCTGTTTGTACTTGAGAAGTTCAGCCTCCCAGTGGCTCTTTGTGTACTTTTTCCTGCCGCATAACTAAGCAATGAACACTTCATACATTGTACATTCTATCACCTAATTCCCTATAGTTCATAACTTGCAGATGCTTGTAGCGATTTCCCCACTGATAGAACCGGAGATCTGCAAATACACAGCGGATCAGAATGGCACCAAACATGATCTACTTATTATGTACTAAACCATAGATATCATATAACATGCATCATTGAAAATATAAATAACACTTTGGGTAATAACCTTTATTACTGCGGAATCTTTTTATGTAATTTGTGTATGTGTAAGTGTAAGAGAATATTGCATAAAGTTGCTAGTATGCGTGGTGTGTTTATTTGTAGAGTGCTTATGATAAACAGCGCAACTGTGCGTAATGTGCAGTGTTTATGCATGTGAGTCTGTGTGTGTTTTATGCATGTAAGTCTATTTATAATGAATTTAATATATATATATATATATATATATATATATATATATATTATCCCTTACTAACATATATTTAAAACTATAATGCAAGGTGTTACAAGCAGCTAGGTTCACTTTCAAGCAGGGTGGGGACCCCAGCTGATTGTCGTTGCCACTGCGTCTGGTAAGCGAAACCTCTGACCATTGCTAATTCAGACAAATTCAATTGTGCATATCAATGTCTGGGTTATATTTCAATTGCCACAGCCATACTTGTCTATATGCGGGGCTTCCCAATTTATATGTAAAACACTCACAGTATCCTGGTGTATTGTTTTTTAATTACTTTTCTCAGACATGTATACAAAAGCTGTTTCTTGTTACTAACTAAACCCTGCATGAATATTGTGTTTGTCAGTGTGAGAGTGTTGTATATTATTCACTATTTAGTGTTGTGCGAATGTGTGGATACGTGCGCACACTGGGTGCGTGCGCACGCAATGTTACATCGTGGATTGTACCAACATAAATCGGGTAGTGGACGACCAAATCGTCCGATAACAGTTCAATTGCGGTCGCATGCAATTATTCGACTTCGACAGTCCACCCTTTGATAGCCAGTCAAACGCTATCACAACCTGTTTTGAATCTGTTTAGCCATGCATGAGAATATACCATTTAATGTTATTATGGTATGACACAGTTTGGTCATTTGAACCATTAGATAATGTGTCTCAAGGACGGTGAAACAACCCTTATACGACATCTGCGGATCCTTAAGGGACCATGGGCAGGATGTGGGAACTCATCTAACCGATAAAGGAAGTTTGGGAAGGAGGATTGGGACTGCATTACCTAAGATGACTTAAAATAACATCAACGAAATATTTATGCACAACCACACAAATCCAGATCACATTATTATAGGGGACATTCTAATTCAGGGTTATAATACAGTTCTTTCTTAACCTTGGTATCCATATCTCTATCGCTTACCACCACCATCTCAATTTCTCGGTCCACCCTAGTACGTTTCCTACACCTCAACACATTAGGAACACATCTGACACACAAGCCAATTACTAAGATGACAGTGATTATGAGGATCAGAAGTTTACCCACTGTAGCAACCAATTTCTGGACCCACTCTCCTAGACCGGGGAACCATTTTACAGGGTTCAACCACGCGAACCACTCCTCTACCTGTTCCTCAACTTCAGTCAATGAAGCATTATGGTTCTTCTGGAATTCCCATTTTAACTGCAGAATTTCATCCATCTTCCGGTCTATCACCTCCTTGGGATCACTGGTGTTATTTGTAATGTACGTGCAACATTTTACACCAAACTGGGTGGCCAATGTCACACAGTACCCTCCTGTGACAGCTGTTAAATAATTTAACACTAACTCTTTACCTGTATACCTAAATGTGTCATCATACATCTCGGTGATATTATCTATTAATTTTGTAAGATCTTGGATATAAATCAAATTTAAAGTACCCCGAGCGATCCTGGTGGGATCTAGCGCTACCAACACGTGGAAGCCAGTTGTCTCACTAATCAACTGCGTAGCTGTATGTATGTTACCAGGTATGTTTCTTTTGTCACTGTGTTTATAATGTGTATGAAGATATGGAGATGGGGTTTTTCTGTGGATACCAAGCATTTCACCATGTGTAAGGGTCATAATTTCTGGAAGTATTCTTCCCAAATAACATAAACCTTCTGAACGCGGGGAGAGCCACTTCTACGCTTTTCTACCACAAATATACATCATCAGGGAGAACATAAGGGATTGAAAACATCATTGTCATTATACACATTTCTCTTGCATATAATCCTACTTCAGGTTCTCCCATCTGGTCAAAACACGTCTCTGGTTGTATAATCTTGGCACAATACCCTTCTGGTACCCTACCAACCATTTCTTTAGTATCACTAAGTGTATACCAATACCTAAAGTGTTTCCCGTTGATCTAATTGTGCGTAACAGTTCATAATTCATTGGTTCATTATCAGCTCTCAGTGAGAAGGTCATCATCTGGTTATTTCCCGTCACTTCCCAACTCCCTGGTTTATTGGGGTTGGTTATGTTCAAACATAAAAGTGCTCTATCTACTTGAAATTGGTGGAGTTTAAAATGAGGCAGCTTGGATGAGAGGAATTTTCCATCCAGCGTTTTCCCTTTTTGTAATTCTAAGATTTCTGAAACATTCAATGGAAATGGCACCAACAATACATTATGCTGTTCCTGAGGCACGTGTGAGCACACCCAACAATCAGTTTGATTTAAAACTTTGCCTACCATGTTATGATAATCCTCTAAAGGATACCCACCCCAATACGGGTTATATTTAGGTTGGCACCATTGGATACATTTTTCATCAACTAGGGACCCACAAAGTTTACAAATACAGAAATCCTGAGAAGATAAACCTTCACACTGTCCCCGAATTTCAGATATCACAGATCTCTTAACAATTACTGTACCAAGATTGGTCAGACACTCCCCTGATTGGCATAGCACTCCTCCTCTCGACTCCACTCCATTAACATCAACATCAGCTCCCATCTCCTTTATCTGTCCTCCATCACAGAAACCGGAAATCCCCAGACAAACCAAGATGATGGAAACTCTGGAAGAGAATATAAAAATTAACACAGCAGACCAGTCCATTGCCGCAGCAAGGACCTGCAAATTTCTTTAGTTCAGATATCTCACTGCAACCTTTTAATCCTCCCGGAACAAGCTCGCAATCGACAGGTCCATGTTATCAGCCTCGTCTCCGCCTTGTTTCTCCACCGGTTGGTTGACCTTTTTGCAGTGAGTGGAATGGACCCAGGTATCTCTCTTGGCCACCTTCAAAGATGTGGTTCTCGTCAGCAACACCTGATACGGACCTTCCCAACGATCAGTCAAACAACCTGAATGCAAGAAATTTCTAATCATAACATATTCTCCAGGTTCAACATCATGACAGTTTGTTTCAGGCATATCATGGGACAACAATTTCAGTTTCTGCTGTTGCTGTTTTAACTGTTTATTCATTTTTATAAGATACCTTACAGTTACCTCATTGTTACCTTTCAAATCTTCCTTTCAATTCAATTCAGGGGTTTTTAACATGTTGAATTTCCCTCAATCGACGAATCGCTGATCATCGATGGCCGCCAATCAACGGATTGGGTTGGATCGGCAGAACGGGGAATTATTCACACTCTTGTCATACTTGTTTAGACTAAGTAGCCTGGAAAAAAATATTTTCGCCATTACATTTTGCTATTATGAATAATATATATTTTATTCTGTTTCAGATCTTGTGTACGTAACATATTACATGGATAACTCTATAACAAATCCATTTTTGGCATGGCAGAATGCAGGAAGTCCAGACTTTCCAACTATTAAAGAATTTAAAGAAATACGTGAGAGAGAGGTAAGATATAGATAGTACAGCTTTCATCTCAAATCACAAAAATTGTCTTTACTTTATTGAGACTAGCATAATGTACTGTAATATGAAGAACCTCGTTTTATGTTCTCTTGCAGACAATGTGAAAATTCAGTGGGTTATAGCTGTCACCTCTTTGCATGCTGTGTATTATATTTGCGATCCTTTCCAGACCTTGCCACTCCCCACAATGATGTCATACATCACCCTAATGATCATATATATACAAAGAAAAAAGGGAATCAAATGTATTACGGGTTCACTCTAACCCTCCTTCGAGAATAAAATTCTTTTACTTTTATTAGGTGTGTTAAAGATATTAAATCAGACTTATGTAAATACAATATACAATATACAATGTTATTTATTATTTATGTAATTAATACAACATTTCATTATCTGTGCTTTATCATAGCTTTAATACTAGTAAAAGAATTTTATTCTCGAAGGAGGGTTGGAGTCCACCCGTAATACAATTGATTCCCTTTTTTCTTTGTATGTATATGTCCATTGTTTTGAATCAATGGGTAGCACCTAGTAACATTGAGCACA
This sequence comes from Taudactylus pleione, assembly GCA_031769625.1. Taxonomy (NCBI): domain Eukaryota; kingdom Metazoa; phylum Chordata; class Amphibia; order Anura; family Myobatrachidae; genus Taudactylus; species Taudactylus pleione. Next base: position 910,931 of record JAUIMM010000272.1, read on the forward strand.
TACAATTTAATTATACAGTGGAACTGTATGGATAGCCATAGAATTATCCCTCATTGATTTACTGATTACATGTAACCTAGTGCGGGTCTTCCTATCATTTTGTGTGAGCTGCTCCTATAGAGTCTGGGCACTAGAGTGTGCCCAGAGTCTACAGCGCATACGCAGGTCACTGGGAAAATGGCGCCGTGGCCATTTTGCCGGTGTTTTTCCCCTTGCACATTGCGTATGCGCAAAACATGTAGCTATTTTCCAGGCGATTTTGACAGCGCTGATACCGGCACCGACGTAGGACTCCGGAGGTGGAGAGGTAAGTATTAAAAATATGGATGCAGGGTGTGCGGTGTGGACCCTTCACCCATTATAGATACACCCTGTCCTGACTGTTGAACACTGCTAGCACCAGATATAGATATAGACCCTGCACCCATTATAGATACACCCCTGTTCTGACTGTTGAACACTGCTAGCACCATTATTGAAACTAGATAAAGTTGTATAACAAAGATATATTTTTCAACATTCAGCCATTGGTGTTTATAAGACAAAATAATAATATATAGGGTTAGAGCGCCATTAGAAACATTTAGAAGCAGGTACAGTCTGGATGTTCATTGTATTTTGTGCACACAGCTGTCACCTTGAATGTTGTATATATTGTGCAAGACCTCCAAAGTGCTTCTTGGTACAGAAGGGTATTTGATGATGGGCCGGGTCCTTCAAATATTGATGGCTTTCTGTACAGTGAAGCTGAGCAGACATGACTAAGGTTTCTCCTACCAGGCATCATTAATAGATCAATAAAAAATGTATGTAATAGCCTTTATTATTAGATCCAGTTGCTGTTAAATCTTGTAATGTTGGCAGTAGGTGAGACCTATTACAGAGACTCTTCCCTAGTTTCATTGTGGATTGCCTCCTTTTTCTATTTCCCTTACCACATTCATATGCTGTCTGTTAGCAATGGAGAGTGCACAGATACAAAGGTTTTATAATAGTAACTAAAGTAATATATATATGTTTTATATAAAAGTAACTGGGTGATTTTTTTTCTTTGTTTTTTTTTATTTGTTATAAGGATCCAGTTATGGAAGAACCTACTGCATTCCCTAAAGATGGAAACCTGATTCTTAAAGGTCCACTTCTCACTCCCTCCTTGCTTCTTGTTCACATATGTGAACGACCTCATTCTCCTCCTGGAAAGGTGAGAGTGGAAGCTGTTACTGTACATCTAAGCCGTGTTCCCCTATACAATGTATAGATATGCAGCAATTTATGGTGTGTAATTTGTCATACAAACCTTTACTTTGTGCAGTGGATGACAAAGTTATTTTGTCTCCAGTCACAAGTTCTCAATGATGGTTACATCAAGCCTAGCATTTGCGCCATACTTGCCAACTGTACCAGAATGTCCGGGAGGCTGACAAATTTTGCAACATCATGGCCCCGTCCCCTGCTGTACAATGCTGCATGGCCTTGGATAACGGAAGGCGGAGCCACAATAACGCAAACCACACTCCCCCATTCCCCCACACACACCACAGCCACCACATGTTTGCTCCCACCAGGAGAATTTAAAGGTTGGCAAGTGTGATATGCACATTGTCACATATCGTAAGAGAAGATAGTATTGCCTAGGATCTGAATGCAGATGAAGTGACACCACTCTTGGGTAATGTGCTCCCAAAATTGCAAGTAAATCTAATTATTTCTTTGTTACAGTTTTTAGAAATGGTATCTGTGCTTTCTTCTAAGGTCACCGGGCTTCGCATTATACCTCTCTTTAAAGGGCAGGTAGCAGTGGTTTGGAGTGATGAATACGTAGTAACTAGGTAAATTTATGTTTCACAATTACTGCATTTTGTATTTTACTGTAACCACCTGGGTGCTAGAGATGATTGAGAGTGAGACCACATACTACTGTACATGCAATTAGTAAATGCTACTTATTAAAACAAACAAAAAACAATATATGCTGTATATGTCTGTTTTACCTGATTTAAACTGAAGAACACTCAAGGCCGTTCCATCTATGTGACCAGATAAGAGTCTGGCATTTGGTAGCACGGCCCTAGGTTGCAGCAGAGATTGGTACCTCACTTGGCCTTCCCAGAAGCTTCAGTCTCCGTGCGCTGCAATAACTGATGGAAACCAATCACCTGCACATCCTCCTGTAAACACTGTATCAGGAGCTTGGTGATAGTGTGAGGACAGTTCAGGCAGGAGAGGGGAAAAAAGCATTCTCATTCTCCTACTGTACCTCTACCCCGCTACCACTGCCAGTCTCTGCACTCTATACAGGGATTGCAGGTGTATGTGTGTGTGTGAGAGAATGTAATCATTAGGCTCTGCTGTAGGCAGAACTGTCCTATTAATATCTAAAGGGATATTATAGCAGAGTATACTTATATGATTTGTATCAGTATGGGCACATACAGATAGTGGACAAAATAAATGGAAACATCTGGTAAATGATGGACCCCAAACATATTGAAAACAAGTGCTTCCACACAGCTGTGGCTTGTGCATTAAAAAAGCATAACATCCCAACCTGTTCATGTACAACAATGCTGGCCTTCACTTATCACAAGCATAGCTTCGAGGATCATTTTTGGACACTTTTAACAGGATCTTCAGTGATCTTGACACTTCTTGAAACTTCCTAATGTTTCATGAGCAACCAATCATGTCATAGATTCTGTTAGCATGGAACTCTGAAGGAAAAACATAATCTACAGAGAGCAGGAGTAGCTGGAAGCATGTATTCCAAAATCATGATGTCTGTGCATTAAATCAAACTTTAAGGTAAAACAGGTGTACTTAAACAGATCAACTGACTGCGAATTTCAACTTGTGGTACAAGTAGTCCGGTTCAGGCAAAATGGTCTGACGAGATCTCCATGGAGGAAGATATTAAGATATTATCGTGTATTATGCATAACCCACACCTGGGTATGCACATATTTAAGGTGGCTACCAAATAGTGGAGGATAATGATATGTGCATGTGTCATGCCAGTCTAGTGCTGGTTTTCCATATGGATGACTTTTATTTGTGGGACGCACTTTCCTGCCATGATTTGGGCGTACTGATAGTCTTAGAAAGCAAGGACGATGCTAATTGCAACTGCATGGTATATGGAGTGATCTTCACCTATTTTGCAGGTGGTGTTGGTACATAATGTGGCCATTTTTTCTTTGATGATAATGCTCCATGCACAGTCCTTGCATGGTTAGGGATTACCATATGAGTTGATAAATATGATACTTCTCAGTCACCAGATCTGAACTGAGCATTTCTTAAATATTTTACAATAACCATCAACCAAATGAAGAACTGTGCTGCATAACCTCCTGCACAAGTGCAGATGTGGATAGACCAAAAGCCACTGGCCCATCTAAGTGATTTTATATGGGTGTTTCCAATTATTGCCCACAACCTGTATCCAATACAGTATCTACAGTACATGCAACTCATGTGGTTCTGGTTTTACAGGTGTCTGAAGACCTATGAAGTGGAATTTTCCTTTGATGGATTCATCTTCAGTCGAATAAACAAAAAAAAAATATTTTTTACTTTATTTACCTACAGCCCTGGTGAGTTTTGTTATATGTTTATACCATAGTTTTTTCTTTTTAATGCAATTTTGTTATTTGTACAAAACAAACTCATGTTGCAATAATTACATTTGTTTGATGTATACATATGTTATGTCAATCTGTTTTCCATGTTAAACATTTGAATTTAGAGTTACATTAGGATTGTTGTACAGTAAGTTTGGTAAACACTGTCGATATATATAATTTGAATAATGAACCATATATTGCAAGTGCATCAGCTGGTGTGTACACCCGATATGTCTGTGACCTGCGTCGGCCCTGCTGCACAGGGCCATCTGACTATGTGTACAGGTGACCCGCTGACCAACACTAATGTCTTAAATTTAAATGCCCGCCCAGTTGTGATGTCAGGTCAGATATATTGAGTGGCCAATTGGTAAGTGTGTATAGCTTACAAATCAGCTGCTTGGACAATGGATCAGTCTGCTGATTTAATTGTGTTCCCAGCATAAGAATAGCAATTTTATATAAATTCACTTGTGCTCACTAAAATAACATTTCCAGTGTTTTCAATGAAAATGCTAAATTGTTACAATTGGGCAAGGTCTATGTCCCTGACAGGTAAATAGAGGTACAGGCAGATAGTACATGATAGGTCCTCTGTGTTACACAAGTGTACTTCTGATGATCTACATTGCTTGAGTGGAACTATTGCAATGGTTTTAAAAAAATGAAATATACCTCTGTCCGTCCACCACCACCACCACCAGAAACTTTCCTTAACAGTCAACTAATATGTTGTCTGGGAATCGATATGTAATGCTGGCTGTCGGGATGCCTCCTGCCAGAATACCGACAGTGGTATCCCGATAGTTGGTATCCCGACAGGGGTTAGGTAAGTATACTTACCCTCCCCCCTTATCCCCCTAGCCCTCCCTTTTTGTAGCCTAACCCTAACCCTCAGCACCCCGCACCCTAACCCTCCCCATTAGTGCCTAAACCTAAGTCTCCCCCCTTCGTGCCTAAACCTAACCCTCCCCAGTGGTGCCTAACCCTAACCCATTCCCCTAGGGGTGCTTAACCCTAACGGCCCCTCCAAAACACTAACTCCACTTCGCTACCTAAACCTAATCCTCACCTTCCGCGGATAACACTAAGGACGCCCAGGACTTACCTGGTTCGGGCTGCCATCCTTCTATCTTGCAAGATCAACAGCGTTTAGTGGAGTGGCTTTGGGAACAGAGTGTACAAGAAATATGCGTTGGCAAGTATTAGAATATACATATAAGGTACACTACATACACAGAGTTTACATAACTTGACAATGATCTTTGGACATGAGAGGAGACGAATTAGGATAGAGATCTACTTGTAAAGTAAGAAAACAGTAATAAAGAATTTAGAATTACTTAGCGGTTACTGAATTTTTTTTAGTTTAACACCAAACAGGTACAGTCTAGTGAAACAACAACAAAGAGCTAGTATTGAAATGAGGATGATGCCATAAATGTACACACATTATGATAGAGTCAGAAATGTTTATCATACCATAAAGATACACATATTATGATCGTAGCAATGTATGTAGTTAAATAATTTAATAAGTGACATTTCTTTCTCTTTCTCTTAAGATAGTGCCAAAGTATCTGGATTATACAGAGTCCGTGCTGTCAACTATTGGGACGTTCCGGGACCCTACAGTCTTCTAGAAGAATATACAGAATTGTCTTAAAAGCATTTAGAAGACACTAGATCAATTATTTGATGTATCTGATTAGACATGAGCATCAAAGTTCATATGTAAATGCAGTTTGGTCACACAGTAGTATAGATCAGGGGCGCAATGGCCACACTGGGAGCTAGGACTTTCTTAAACATGTAAAATATGTATACTAGAGGAAAAGAGGAAACTCTCTTTGTAGTTCTGCCATATCTTTCAACGTTTTAAAAAGTCTCCATGGGGACAGAAGTGTGTGCACCACAGAAAAGCATTGTGTGTGGTCATATTACGTGGTAAGTCATACTTCTCACCTGTTCTGCATTATGGGGCTTATTTACCATGTTAATTGCAGATTTACAGCTATTTTGACATAGAATTTAAAGTGTTGATTTGTACTGATTTTTTTAAAGCTAAAATCTAACGCTTCTGGTTACAAATTGTATATTTTAGAACCAAAATGCTCTTTTTTTGCTTTGAAAAACCAGTGATCTAAATCTTGCAGAGACAATATTTTGACAAATTGCACTTCATTACTACCTAGTCTTCCTTACTTCTATAGTAAAACTTTACCTTCACCATCACTCTGAAGTAACACATGCCACCTCCATCACCTCTCTAGTAACACATGCCCCTCCATCACCTCTGTAGTAAGTAGCAACACATTCCCCCTCAATCACTTCTGTGGTAACACATTCCTCCTCTATCACTTGTGTAACACACCTCCATCACCTCTGCAGTAAAAAAATGCCACCTATATCACCTCTCCAGTAACACATTTCCCCTCCTTCACTTCTGTAGTAACACATTCACCCATCATTACTTCTGTGGCAACACATTCCCCCTCTCACTTCTGTAGTAATACATGCCCACCCTCCATCACCTAACACATGCTCCCTTACATCACTTCTATAGTAACACATGACCCCCTCCATCACTTCGGTAGTAGTAACACATGACCCCTTACATCACTTCTATAGTAACACATGACCCCCTCCATCACTTCTGTAGTAGTAACACATGCCCCCTTACATCACTTCTATAGTAACACATGCCCACCCTCCATCACTTCTGTAGTAGTAACACATGCTCCCTTACATCACTTCTATAGTAACACATGACCCCCCTCCATCACTTCTGTAGTAACACATGCCCCCTTATATCACTTCTATAGTAACACATGACCCCCTCCATCAATTCTGTAGTAACACATGCCCCCTTACATCACTTCTATAGTAACACATGACCCCCTCCATCACTTCTGTAGTAACACATGCTCCCTTACATCACTTCTATAGTAACACATGGCCCCCTCCATCACTTCTGTGGTAGTAACACATGCCCCCTTACATCACTTCTGTAGTAACACATGCCCACCCTCCATCACTTCTATAGTAACACATGCCCCCTTACATCACTTCTATAGTAACACATGACCCCCTCCATCACTTCTGTAGTAGTAACACATGCCCCCTTACATCACTTCTATAGTAGTAACACATGCCCCCTTACATCACTTCTATAGTAACACATGCCCACCCTCCATCACTTCTGTAGTAGTAACACATGCCCCCTTACATCACTTCTGTAGTAACACATGCCCACCCTCCATCACTTCTATAGTAACACATGCCCACCCTCCATCACTTCTGTAGTAGTAACACATGCCCCCTTACATCACTTCTGTAGTAACACATGCCCCCTTACATCACTTCTATAGTAACACATGCCCATCCTCCATCACTTCTGTAGTAGTAACACATGCCCCCTTACATCACTTCTGTAGTAACACATGCCCCCTTACATCACTTCTATAGTAACACATGACCCCCTTCATCACTTCTGTAGTAGTAACACAGGCCCCCTTACATCACTTCTATAGTAACACATGCCCACCCTCCATCACTTCTGTAGTAGTAACACATGTCCCCTTACATCACTTCTGTAGTAACACATGCCCCCTTACATCACTTCTATAGTAACACATGACCCCCTTCATCACTTCTGTAGTAGTAACACATGCCCCCTTACATCACTTCTATAGTAACACATGCCCACCCTCCATCACTTCTGTACTAGTAACACATGCTGCCTTACATCACTTCTATAGTAACACATGACCCCCTCCATCACTTCTGTAGTAACACATACCCCCTCCATCACCTATGCTGTAACACGTGCAAAGAATGGCCATGTGGGCTATGTGTTATGCACCAGTGGTATACATGTTTCAGAGTATTCCCTAACCCTCCCTAAAGCATGTTGTGCCAACTGTTTGTAAAGTGTAATTTTTTTTTCATTTGCTGTAAATCATCTCTTTTTTTCAGGAACATAAAGTCCAATCTTGGAACCTAGGCGTAAGTCTTTCTGCCACTATTGTGAAACTCCCTGTAACAGAGTCTAATTGTTCTGGAAACCAAAAATAGAATCTATTGTATATCTTGCAACCAGAGAACCCTACAAACAGATTCTGAAACCCACTGTGGGGTCCTGTGCAGAGCCGGCCCTAGGCATAGACAAACTAAGCAAATGCCTAGGGGCACCCAAGGCCGCCTAAGGCCAGCAGAGCTTTGGGGCAGGCACGGCCGGGGAACCTGCTTCTGGCTGGGCAGAGACTATGGTAGCTACTAATGTCAATGTTCAGCGCCATGATCGGAGCTCAGCTGACAGATCTGATCAGGCCTTGCAGCAACAAACAGTGAGCGGGCAGCGATGGAATACCCAGCGGCGGTTTACGGGGATGGGGCACCTGGACGACAGATAGTGGTTAGCGCGGTTGCTGTGCTGGGAGAGGGGTGAAGGGTGCTGTGCTGGGACAGGGTTGCTGGGTGAGGGGTACTGTGCTGTGATCTGTGCTGGGAGAAGAGTGCTGTGATGGGTGCTGTGCTGGGTGGGGTGTGCTGGGAGTACAGCACAACAGTGGGAAAATGGGCGACAACACAGTGAGACCATGCCCCTACTGTGAGGCTACATGCTTTTTCAGGATCCCAGGGGGGCATCACCCTAAATCTTGCTTAGGGCACTAATTTGGCTAGGGCCTGCTCTGGTCCTGTGCCACACATTGCAGGAGGAATTCCACCCCTCCTGACTTATCTACTACAGTTCCTATATTTATGTAACATAATGAAATGTAGTGCTGTAATGTGAGCTCACGTATAATGCATTATAATGCATTAATGAGGCAGAAAGGTTAAGGAATAATATTGATTTATTTAGTTATTTCATACAATGCAAATCTATTCTCAAATGGAGCAGAGGTGATAGAGAATATTGGTGCACAGGGGAAGGAAGAGTGTGGCACATGGCCTCGTGGCACGGCCAGGAGAATACAAATACGGAGGTAGTGTGAAAATGTGCCACTCTTTCCTCCTTGGTCTGCTTAATTTAAAAGAAAATATATTCAGTAATATAGTAACAGAACATTATGTAGAATATTCAAACACATTGTGAAAGAACATATTTTTATTGAGTATAATAACTTAAGTCTTGAAAAACATGAATTATTATTAGAATAATGATACAAAAATTGTAGATTGCTATCAGTACCTCACAAAGTGTGATCTATATTTTACCAAAACATGCTTGTTTTATAACATATGAAAAATAAATGGAACATATTTAGATGACGCACTTGAAATACAATTAAACATTTCCTATGAAGATCACATTTAGACACATAATTGCACTCAGAAAAAATATACGAAAAACATTTCCTTGAGATGTGAAATAGTTGTGCATTTCTTTTATAGTTTTCCTTTTAAGTCCAGATTCGTTCTATAATGAAGAAGATACTCTTCCTGAGAACCCAGTACTCTAGCAGGCTCCTGTGAACAGAAAATAGTTTCAGGTGTTACATGCAGCCTAGATTTGCCCACTTGGCTGGGTTGCCAACTATTTGTAAATTCACTGGCCATAAAAAAGCTCAATTCTATTAGTAAGAACAAGTAGAGGGCAGTAAAACAGGCTGCCACCGGGCCACACTCCAACCAGGGCAGTAACTAGGGTAACGCGTCATGTGCCACGACACGGCACTGGAGGCCATGCCTGTCAATTTTCTGTTTAGAAACATTCTCAGTTGTAGCTTCCTCTTCTTTGATCCTCGGCATCCCCTGGTTGCCCCTATCTCCTCTGTGGCTGACTCCCCCTCCATGTGGCCATCTTCTCAAGCACCTTCAGTCACTTTGTCCTTTATTTAACTAACACATTTTAAAATACTGGCATACCTGGGACTCTAACTCACTGCTGATATTTGCTGCATATACACCATGAGCAGCACTGTTTCTGTGCCTTCAGGCGGTGATCTTCACTACCGTCACCAGGCTTGTGCACAGCTGCTCTGATGGACAAATCCTGCTGCAGGTACAGCTTCACAAGCGCTGACTTATACTACATAATTATGGTGTATCATCACTGCAGCCATTGCATTCACACTGTATTTGGCACTGACACCTGGATAACAGTGGTACAAAGGGTTTGGTACCCCTTCATCATCGCACGGGACAAATCAGATTTTTCATGCCCCTTCCCCGTGAGGCAAAGCCCCTTTTTCGGGCACAAGCCTTATGTCTCTTATTTGATAAATATGGGGGGGGGGGAAGGGGTTGGTGCCAATGCTCTTTCTGGCACAGGGCACCAGAAAGTCTAGTTACGGCTCTAACACCAACATTATAGCAGAAGTGTCAGGGCAGTGATTATTGAGATTAGATTATCTGGATTTTCAACCTCATTACTTAAAAATGCTGGCCTTCATACTGAGCTGAACGCATGTACTGTATATACAGAAATAACTTGAAAAATCTGCACGTAAAGATAGCATATTTATGCCCATGTGCTGAGATCACATGTTGCATTCATCTCTTCCCCAGTCGCATATGTGCCAGGGTTTTTGTCAGATTCACTTACCGTACAGACAAATAGGTCATAAGGACAAGAAGCGTCTGTTAACATTTGTTTTGATAGCGAAAACCATTCATTATTAGGTTTGATTTACATAAATAAAAAAATCCTCTATAATAGAGCAAGTGAAATCTTTCTCAACTGACAGTAGCACAAAAATAGTTCTAAAATGCGCCCACAAGATCATTTAACATGTTCACGATCAATGAAGAAACCTATCATCTTTAGGAGTGAATCCAAAATCAGATGCGGCAGGGCTGGGGACCCTCCTCATCAGCATATATCTGCATCAGATCTGAAACACCTGCGAATGATATGGCTACTGACAGTAGTCTATGTGCCTGCCTCAGTTCCCATCTAAGCGAGTACGCCCTTACTGTACTTGGTCAGCGCATGAATGCCCTTTCCCTCCACTCTTCTGCATCTTCAGGCGAAAGGAGGTGCAAATGTCAGCTCTGCATACAGACATAGGCCTGCACTTTAGTTGTAGGCATGCGCTGTACAAATTTGCATATTTTATGCTAAGCCAAAGTGTGTACACCCAATTCATCGTTGGCCAACCAGAGTGCTGTTCTGTTGTATATGCTACTGCTCTAAATCTAGATCTAGCATAATAATGTGTAAGTAAAAATACTAGTCTTTAGGTAATGTTTACAAATTGGTCAGGAAAAAGTATTTTTATTGGTTAGTAACCCTGCTGCTCGGCAGATGTGAAGATCAACATTACGAAACACTGAATTCACATGAGATTATGGTGTAATTTGGGAAAACAATGAACCATCGACATATGTAAACAATCTGAATATGAAAAACAAATTGCGTATGACTTTTTGCCATCGAGATGTGCACAAAAAGAGGACTGATATTTTATCATTTTGAAGCTGAATATGTAAACTGCAACATACCAGATTGGAGGACAGGTTGGAATTGTCCAGACAAGCAAATTTCATCCTGTTTTTGACGCACAATCCTTGTAATAGCTGGAGAAAATCCACGTGGATTGCGTGAGAATATAATGGCGTAGCCATCGTTACATGTTCCGTCGTCTTTAAGAGTACGGCAGGCATAGGTGACTGCATAGTTATCATAATCTGTGTCAATTACCCAATAGTTGTCGCCTGCGGAAATACAAAACAATGCATAGGATTTGACCTTAATAGACATAACATTTATTAAAAGAGATTTGTTTACTTTCATATTTTATTAAACAATTTGGGAGAAATGTACAGACAGTTTAAAGTCATTTTGTCTAACTAATATGTTACCATAGTAACTATTACATTTTTAAAGTGGGCATGAAAAATGTTACCACATGCTACAATGTTCCTCCTTCCCTGACACAGAATTTCTCTTTTATAAATTCTCCTAATTTTTGAAAACTTTTGACTGGGTTTGATTTGGAAATGGGGAAATACATTTTAAAGCACACTTCCAACATTTCTGTTTTCTGTTTGTATTTGTCTAAATAAAGTTTTGCAAATTAATATTATACTTTAAATTAGCATTTGCCAACAGCCAGTCGCGCCACAAGGGAGTGTGGGGGGTGCCGAGGGGTGACACCAAGGTGCAGGCTTCCCCCCAGTGACAGGAGCCGGGTGCTGCACTGTAGAATTAAGTGCAGCACTCGGCTCCTGTCACAGTGAGAGAGCCTGCAGTGCCCACACCTCCAGCACCCCCCACCACTCCATAGAGATACACGGGCCGGGGACCGGGTTTGCGCTGTGAGGCCACGCCCCCTTTCTCAGGTCATGCCCCTTTCTGAGGCCACGCTCCCTTTTCGGGGAGCATGCGGCTTCGCCGCACACAAGGCATACCTCCCCGCACCAGGTGTCATCGCGGGGAGGGATGCCACTGCCCGCAGCTTCGCTTGCATTTATGTCTGTTATTGCTTAGCAGAACTCATTTTACAAAGACAGTAGTGGCATCTAATATTGTGGTCTATATTTTATATTCTAAACATTGATCACAAAATGTCTTTGTAAACAATATTTGCAGTTTAACCTACAATAACACTAAAAGGTTGCAAGTAACATGAGAGGCGACTCTATGATATGTAGTATTTGTCTTGGTGTGCCATCTACTGGATTGACATGTATACTGCAACTTCATGACTCAAGATAAGCTGTCTGATTAGTGCTTACTATATAGTTGGAATTTCCTGCGAAATAGATTTTGAGATATATATACATACATATATATATATGCATACATAAAGAACCGTTTGCGTTCAGGGTGTGCAATATATATATATATATATATATATATATATATAGTGTGTGTATATATATACATATATATATATATATATATACACACATAGTCATTTTGGGCTAGAGCCTGTGCAAATTCTGTAACGATTATTTTTGTCTCCATCATTCATAAACAGTCCTAAAAGTATATTTGTCCCAAAAAATTATATTTATATACATGTAGTCATTTTGGCTTGAGGAGCCTGCACACTGCGCACACCGAGTGTCAATCATCTGTTTTTTCCTTTATTGCTCCTCTCCCTGATGTCACATTGAGATAATACATACCTCAGTTTCTTTCTAGATGACTAAGCAATATTGAAAACACAATCCAAATTCATCCTGCAGTTTTTGCGTGATGCCGGAAATAGACAGACAATCAAAAATCCCCCCCCAAAAAAATTTTTTGTCTCCATAGTTCATACACAGTCCCCAAGTAGTACATTCCAGCTTTATTAGAAGTATAGATTTTATGATATACTAAATATACTTGCAGAAATGACCGAGCACTAGAGAGACCCTTTATTGTCTTTTTCCCAGAATCCTATTATCTCTTCCCAAAGCCTGTCATGGTGTAACAGCTTCAGGGTGTGCCATAGGCTCAGTAAAGCAAATACAATTTAAAGGCTGCAGTACCTTTATACAACTTATACCCATTATAATGGTATAGACACAATGGTGCCAATTCATAGTTGCAAGTAAATTGCCCACAATTGCACTTGTCCTGCATACATGGAACTAAGGGCCTGATTCAGAGGCGCTCACTATTTGCGAGCGCTCGCTCTGAATCAGGTCGGATTTAAAAAAAAAAAAAATCCGCCTCCAGGCCGCTCGCATAGCTGTGGGTGACCACCCACAGCTTTTGCGAGCGGCCTGGCAATGGTCACGATTATCACGACCATCGGGCTTGCGACGAGACTCTTGTGGTAGGGTCTCGGTTCCCGCAAGCCCGAGTGAACTTCCTGCTCTAATAGAGCAGGAAGTTCAGTACTGACATCACGAATGATGTCAGTAGGGCTGCCCACAAACGGCAGGCGTTCATTCGGGAACGCCTCCGTTTGTCCAGCCACACCCCCTCCCTGCCTACAAAACGGGGCGAGCTGTCGATCGACAGCGCCCCGTTTTGTAGCGAGCCCCGGAGAGAGTGAAGTTCTCACTCGCTCCGGGCTCACGCACGCGCATTGCGCACACCGCGCATGCACACTGCAGACCATCGACCCGCTTGCAAGTGCTTTGCGCACGCGAGCGGGTCTGAATCAGGCCCTAAATGTGGATAATTCCCATGTTCAGAGTGGCGCATATCTTTGCGACCATGCTGCCCCTATCCATATGCTTGTTCAAATAGCCATCATCATTGTCAACTTGCTCATGCACCAGCCTTATACCTAGTGCAAGGGATCCTCCTGAAATCAAGTGGATCTATGTGTAAACACAACTCTGCATAGCTTGTAATTTCAACTATACTCCCTCGCTAAACCTAGCCTAGGTACAAACGTCCCGTTGCTGCTTGTTCACTTCCATTCAGTTGTAAATGGAGTTGGCATCTGACTGGGAGTCACTCATAGATGCATGCGCTTGGCGATGGGGCAGATGCAGTGCAAAAAATATGACTGCAAAGCAAACTTGTATGCAACTCCAACAGGCCCCGTTATTACCAGTAATGAGTTTATTGTGGGCAGTGCTACAAACAGTTTAGAGCAGTATAATTTAGAAATGCTATTTTATGTTATCTAACTAGATAACATTTCAAAACAAATTTTGACAGCTACACTCTTTCCTCTGGTTATGCTTAAGGAAAGGCCCAGGAAAGTTTGCCTTGGAAATAAATATACTGTTAGTACTGAAGTACTGCCCGTGTCCTCCAGGGTGTTGTAGGAGCCCGGTGGGAGCCTGGGTCCGCCACCTCATCCCCCTGCCTCCTCTTGCCTGTCAGCAGCAGCAGCCTATCTCATCAGCCCAGCACACACTGCTGTTTGCTGGGCTGCAGTTGGTTCAGGGAGGGTGCTGCCGCTAAGCTACGTCTTCTGCCTACACCTGATGTCCAGGGGGAGCATCCATACTGATCGCGCCCCCTGCTGGATCTGCCTTGGTTGAAAGATGCACGGTTAATATTTTTCATACCTTTTTTGTAGGGGGCGTGCCCAAGCCGACTTGATTAGGCCACGATCCCTGAAGTACCCGGGCCCGACACCACTCTCTACGGACTGGTGGCCTCATGCTTTTATTGCGGTCACAGGACTCAGAGTTGATTTAATATCCATTTAATTTTAAAGCAGTGACTACGATATTCATTATAATACATACATTCCAATTTAAAGTGAAATTAGTTGGGTTTTATGGAAAAATATGAATATCCTTATATTTCAGTGTTAAGAGTTTGTGTTACGCCATATATTGCCAACATCTTACCTTGTTATGAGGACTGACTGTTGGAGGATCATATTGAGATACTGGGCCCGATTCAGACACGGTCACTAAGCCGCGGACGCACACTATGGGCGATTATTGCCTGTCTGCACATGCGTATGCATCAAAATACGCATGCACGAACCAGTCGCTGCATCCGGGAATCGTGCGCTCGTGGTACACAGACTGGACGCTACTTTGAGTGACAGAATGTGGCGTTTGTGGATGGTAACGGGAAGGTGCTTGTGAACGGGGGAGTGGGTGTGCATAATTAGCATGGAAGCGTCATTGTACACGTCACTTGGTTGTATTACAACATGCAGTGATCGCAGTGCTTGCGGTGGGGTAGGGTCTACCTCAAGCGCTGCGTGTTAAGAAAGAAAAGTGGGCGTCTTTAGACTGGCGTGCATTCGCTCTGCTGTCTAAGACATAGAGGGCGTCCTTACACCAGACAGTTCGATTGCGGAATTTGCATATACCCGGCCCCTTTTGGCTGCGAGAGAGCGCAGCTTAGCGTCCGCGTCTGAATCGACCCCACAGTGTGGAGTAGTGATATTAATAGCCATAGAAAGCTGCTTGCAGTAAGTACTTCCCATGTAGCTCACTGACTCCAACCTTATTTTTAAAGGCCTGCATGTAAATCTTAAACCTAAAACTTTTTATATTAAATAAAACATTCCAGTTTAATGTTACTTACCTCCACTTGATAGATAACTGGCCAAACCCTGGTAGGTCATATACATTTTAGCTGGAATGGTTGGGTCTGGTATAGAGTATTGAGCAGCCATGTCTGCACAGATGAGCCAGAACCTATGAATGTAAATGTTAATATAAATAGATAGAACCCTAACACATTTATTACACAAATTTATATTTCACACTATCTATTAGTTTATTCCCGATAGTGGCATTCCTCATGTGCTGTTATGATTGTATACATATCTGAAGTCCTGAAGTAGCAGCTCTAAACACTGACCCACAGGATAAATAAATTGCTAAATTATTTGATTTTGTTTTCAGCACATCCTGCCCTGGATCCCACGACCAAGCTATACTGTGAATATGAATTATGGATTTAGTTTTAGCACTCCTAGAAATAGTTCTGCAAAAGCTCCACGTTTGAAATAGACTTTCAAGTTCTAATAGGAAGATGAATTAGAGCTTCACAGCTTCCAGAATTTATACTGCAAAACCATTTCTTTCCACCAAATTTAAAATATACTGTTGTTTTAAAGGATGCACCTATAAAGAATGGCATCTTATAACATGACAGGTAGTAGCATGTATAACTGATTTACAGGTAAATAAGGGGGGGGTTATAAAAACAATCAGTGAGACATAAAAACCAACCAAAATCACACTGTGAAGATAAAGTAGAGCTTTAACTCTTCCAGAAATAATACTGCAAAAGCTTATCATTCCTCCATATGGGAAATAGACTGCTGAATTATAGCGGTTTATCTAAGTGGTTTTTATTTACTAAAGTGCTGTTTTTTAGAAGTGGAAATGTATAATATTTACTTATTATTTATATACTTACCCAAAAAGTTTAACCCTGCCTTTTGATGATGCAGTCATTGTGCCATCTCCATCTAGTGTGTATTCCGCAGAGATGTTATCTTGAAGGAAGAGGCCTTCAGGGTCCTTTTTCCCAACAGCATACCATTTTCCTCCATACTAGTTATGGTAACGCAAACAAATAACAATCATATTTAGTACGCGTACATGTTCTGATAAAATGCACTGATATTATGCTGAGTCTCACTATCTAACATTCAATCTTATTTGCGAAGAATCTACCCAATTCCCACACACCAGAAATGCATCACTTCCCCAGTGTTATTTAATCATAACTTATTTATTGAAGTACAAGTTAAACCACGTATTTGTTATTTCCTTGGTTGTCAGAACAGCTACAGTATATTTACATAAGAAATGCCGTACTTGTCAGCAGTGTGCACTTATATTCTCGATTGAGCAGGTAAAGCTGGATCCTCACTTACTATGGGGCATCACAGCCGCTGCAGCCAGGACACAGCAATCAGCGCCTCCCTCCTGTATCTGCCCACACCCAAAGTCCCACTGGTTAGTTACACAGGAAGGAGGCGCTGATTTCTGTATCCAGGCTGCTGCCGCTTTGATACACAGCGCTGATCCCCGGGGAGCTTACAGTACCTTCCCAGCATACACCCAGAAATATTTTAAAAAAAACAAGTTTAAAGGTACAGTTAGGGTTATGTTTTATCTGCCCCCCTCTTCTATTTTTGATTTGAGCTGCAGCCCCCACTGACCAACTGCCACTGGTTGTTATTGCTAGAATTAAAATGTTTCTTTAATTTGATACATTTGTTTGTGCATCATTGTGCTATAAAACTTGTTTTTAAATATATTTTTTAATATTACAAATTCCTCAGATTTTCAAGTAAAGTCTTATATTAACAACATTTCCCTAGATTTATATATATTAGAAATATTTACAACTATACTTTGGCGTTTTTTTTTTATTTGGGAAAACACAAAATCATTTACTCTCTAGCAATCAGTTGTCAGCTGCTGCTTTTTTTTGTCAGGCTGGCCACTGACGCCATCCTTAAGGTGCCTATCCACTAGCCAACCTGAAAGACTGAACATCTAGCGTTCAGATCTTCAGGTCGCCAAGGTGCGGTGCTCGCACTGAACGTCATTCAGTGCAGGAGACCGACCTGCTGTCTCTGAACATGCCGCACCTGACGATCGTCGTCAGGTTGACGGGCATGTCCAGTAGATAGTCGGGTTCGGCAAGGACCCAGAGTGCACGCGCATCGCTGGTCCTTGCCGGCTATCCAATACCCGACTTTGTGAACAATGCGGCCAAAACCTCCTGGTTTTGGTTGGCTTGTTCACAGTCGTGTAATGGATAGGCCCCTTTCTCCTCCAAATGATAGTAAGAGGATTATAACATTTTATTTTTATTCTTTTTTGGTGCTATATCATGGTTTCAAAATAACATTTACACATCAGCTAATCTGAAGTACAAAGAGTTAAATATTGTGAAGAGAGCTACACAAAGATTTTATAAACATAAAAAATCTCTAGTTGTTACTTGATGTGATGGGAAGGCTCACACTAGTGACTAGTGACTTAAAAGGGTAAATTTCCTAAGATTCGAGATGACCATCTCGGGAGATTTATTAATTTTTTTCCTGCTTGCAAATTTACAAAAGGCAAAGTCGGGTGAGTTAGAGAGAGATTTCTCTCATCTCACTCGTAAACCTCGGGTGAGATAGCAATATCGAATCAAATCACCATCGGGCCAAATCGGAAGTACTTTTCACCTAAAACATACATCCCTCAAATTTACCAAGAATCGGGATGACAAGCTCGGGTGAGATAGGAGCAAACTCTCTGTCAAAATCACTTTTCAAACTCTCAACCCCCTGAGCTGCGAGATTGTCAGAAACATACACAAATCATTGTGATTTGTGTATGTTTATTTCTGTAAATGGTTAAAATAGGGCTAATTTATTTTTAAAAAATTACGTGAGATCCCCCCGCAAAAGACTAACTAGCCTCGGGCTTGCCAGCCTGTCCTGGTTCTTAATTTACAGGGAAAAAAATGTGTAGGGTTCCACTGTAAATTTAAGAACCAGCCCAGGCAGCAAGGACAGAGCTGGTTTTAAATATACGTAGGAAAAAAATGATGTGAGGTTCCACGTATATTTAAAACCAGTCCTGGGCCCTTTCTAGCGGGGGGCTGATTCCACAACCAGGGCTGCCCTTTCAGCGGGCCCCCCAGCCGCAGCATCAGTTTTGACTGCTAGTCAGCCCAGGCCAGGGATCCCTGGGGAGTTGAGTACCCCTCCAATAAAGCGGTACCCCTCTTCAGGGCACCCCTGGCCTAGGCTGATAGTCTGGGGCTATCCCTGCCACCCCTGGGCGGTGGGTGGCGGGTTGATAGTGTAGGTGTAGTGTAAAATTAGAATTAACAACATTGTCTTTACAGTGAAACTACAGGTCCCAGCAAGCCTCCCCCGTATGATGGTACTTGGAGAACCACAAGTACCAGCATGCGGGGCATTAAGGACCCACTGGTATGTGTAGCTCACCTGTGAAGAAATGTTTAAAAAAACACAACACACCGTGAGAATAAAGTTTTATTACATACATACACACACATACTGTAAATTAAGAACCAGGACAGGCTGGCAAGTCCGGGGCTGGTTAGTCTCTTGGGGGGGGGACCTCACGTCATTTTTTTTAATAACATTTAACCTTTTTTTACAAGTCTTAACACACAAGCAGCCAGCACATATCTCACTGCTGCTGCTAGCTCGGGAGAGATTTGCAGAGAGAAAACACTGCAATCTCGGGTGCGTAATCTCCTGCAAAACGAGATACCTGGGAGAGATATCTCGTTCTGCTTAACCATTGGCCAACACGTTTAGCCTCAAATCGCCTGTTGGTAAATTTGGTTAAAAAAAAGGGATTAAATCACTCGAATTTAGGCGAGTCCCAGCGAGATTAATCTCCTTGAAAATCGGGACCATCTCGATTCTTAATAAATTTACCCCAAAGTCACTTGGATGGTTAGTTAGCTGAAAATTCTATCTTTAGAGTATACTATTATTACAGGATGCATTTTGTTCTGCTGGTTACCTATCAGCCCTTATGGGACACATAGGTAACCTGCTACCTGCTCTTATGTAGCAAAATATTTCTTACCCTCTTTATATCAAAGTCCTCCTTCACTTTCAAAGAATCTACAACACAGGACTGGGCCTTACAATGCTGAATGATGGTGATCAGTACAGCAAAAAATATATACTTGAAATGCTTCATACTGGAACGAAGGAAAATAAATATTAAAAATTACACATATTTAGTCATGTAAGGCTGGAAAATAACAATGCTTAAGAATAACATGTCTTTCTACAGATATCCATTACCGATTCTACTGCATACATACACAATGATGAATATATATGAATTTTATTGAATGTACAATATGGAAATAATCACAAGACAACCCATATTTGTGTCACCAAGATTGAATTCAATTTGAAATACAGTAGTCTGTAAATCAATGGATACATCTACATTTAGAAATAGACCTTTGTATGATATGACAGCAACTGTGATCCTGCACTACTGTTTTGCTTACTTTTAGATAATTAATTGTTACTTTGAAACTACAAACACTCTGGAATTCTTCATCATAATAACAGTTTCATGTCTTTTATCTCTACCATGTTCTTAGCTTCTTCTATGCAAGGGTACATCAGTAGTGTGGGCACAATGCAGAGCCGTAAGTAGACTTTTTGGTGCCCTGTGCCAGAAAGAGCATTGGCGCCCCCCCATTTTTCAAATAGGAACATAACGCACACAAAAAAGGGGCCTGGCCTCATGGGAAAGGGCCAGGGAAGAGATAGAGGAGGCTACGATATGCTGGGAATAAAATAAGAGGAAGCTACAAGTGAGAATGATAATAAACGTAAAATTGACAGGCCCAAAGCGCCACCTTCCCTGCGGTGCCCTGTGCCATGGCACTGGTCGCACCACCCTAGTTCCGGCCCTGGCACAATGTATAAAAATAATTGGAACATTGCTATCAAAAAACTTTTAAATCATATTTATGCTATATATATACACTATATACTATTATACCAGTATATCTCACCAAGTATACTTTGCAAAACATGATCACTTTGAAATGAAATTTAGTATATATTAAGCTTGTTGCTCCAAATTATGAAACCAAAAACCTTATGCAGAAAACACAAAGTGGCAAATTTATTAATATATGTGGTCTACCCCCGACACCTAGGATTCCTTATCACCGCAAATCGTGGCAATAAGTAATCCTTATTAGCCTGAATGTGTTAGTACTGAGGCACCAGGACAGGGACACCACTCACTTTACTTTCTGTTTTGGCCAGTTGCGGCGCTACTGCGAGCGGGCAGCACTGGAGAGGGACCCTACGGATCCCTCTCTCGGTAAATACTGTGAATGTAGACCATAGGCTACATCGGGCTAACATTATCACATCATCTAAAGATGACATCAGCTGCCGGGACCAAGTTCAGGATATGGGGGCTGCTTCTGCTGTCTGAAGTGGAGGCTCTGCGGCAGATATTGGAGATATCTGCTGCAGTCCCTTCCATTGTACATTCAAGGGATCTTTAATATTTGCGGGTACCTCCCGCAAATATTATCTGACGAATAGGCCCCAAATCTCAATTGTTCTGAATAACCAAATACCTGTATTATTAAACTACATACTTTATCTACTTTTGTTCATCAAATAGATTGAAAGGGACAGACAGTGGTGATGTCAGGGACAAAGAAATCCTGGGACACGTCTTTACAGATCTGTACCGTCTTTTGAAATGTGGTATTTTGGGTAACTGATACTATTTTACAAAGATTTCCAATCATATTTAAATTAGTAGGGAAAAACATTGGTATATTACATAGTTTTACACCAATGTGACAAGTCATAGCAATCATGAGTTTGAAAGGTTAACAGCTGAATTTTTGTAATCCACAGAAACTAGTATACCAATAAATTTTCTCTAAAAGATCAAAAATGTATCAGTAGACACATACCTGACTTCCTCTGTCGTAAATGGATGTGAAGTGAGTACGTTACAGATTCAAATGGACATCTCTTTCACATCCTGTAAGTATTTCTGCTTTAAATAATAATCCTGCAGTCTACCTAACTGGCTATTTTGGTCCGTAGGGCACAGTAAGAAGCTTAACTTTGTTAATCCATTACATAAAATCTGTATATAATCCTTTTCTCTGATGTGTGTTCCTCTAATTGTGAAAGAAAACATAGTGGAAATGGATGAGAAAACGCTGTAGGAAAAAGCTACACGTGTATCTCCTAGACATGCACAGGGCACTGATGGTAATGACAGCCTCACAAATTGGTGATGTCTCAGAGATTGCTTAATGAATGTGATGTTTGTCTAAACATAATTCTTTATTAGGAGAGTACCGTGTGAGTGGAGATTACTCCTTTAAATAGACAGATCTACACCCATGCAGTACAATGGGAACATTAGGTTACATAACTTAGAACACAAGTTAAAAGTAGTCAACACGCAGTGTACAATACTAAATTAATTGGTACATAAATAGAGTAGAATAGGGGGGAAAGACAAATACACTTGGAACACTAACGGCAGACTTCTCTTGATTATAAATGCTAAGAGGCTGAAGGTCATGACAAATGGCTAAAATTGTAAATGATAACAGGCGAGGGTTGTGGCAGCCAAGAATAACTATCTGTGGTCAGGGAAAATGGCAGACAGAATAGTCAAACCAAGCAGGATCAATAACGAACAAGGTAAGGACAGAATAGCCAGACAGGAAAATACTATAACGAGTAATGAGTGAATCAATTTGTCCAGCCCAAACTGACTAATGACTCATGAACAGCAAAGTGCAGGGACAACCATAACAACCTAATTAGTCTGAGCATTAGCAGAATCACTAAAAACCAAATAAATGTGAAAGTGCTGGTTAAATATATATCATGGACCACAATTTAATGTTCAACAATAATAAGCATATTTATTCAAAATAGATAATAAGAAATATATTCACATCACATAAAAAGACCTATTGTTTGGTAAAATGGTCTAAATATATACCGGTATATAATAAAACAAATGTCATAGGATTCTTAAGTATCATACAGATGGATACATATTATTTGCAGATTCAATATAGCAAAGTGCCAATAGTGTTACAATTTGCCTTATTCAGATGTAATATTAGAAGGCTCGCCCGTTGAAAAAACCAACTGGCAGTTAGCTGGAGGAAATATAAAGTTCCAATAGTGTAAGTCCGTGTCACGTAAAGAAACCAACCTATATTGTTGTTAAACAGATCTCAGTGGACTAGAGACCAGCAGGTTGACTCAATAAATCCCTCTTTCCTTGTTGTTACATTTTCCTGTATTAAATCTGTCTGTGGGCTAATCTGTATACCACAGAGCAAGGATCCGGGGTAGCCGGTTGCTGGTACTCATGGTCACTGTCGCTCCTGGCCGGTCCCACAGCACGCTCGCAGATTTCCAATTGCCGGTTAGTGGGTGCGGCACCATTCAAGTTCCGGAGTCACTCAATCACTCAGACTGTTGTTCTGCATATGGCTAAAGTACTCCTCTGAGATTACTCACTGGTAAATACATTTCTGTTGACCCTGTTGACCCTCTGAGGACACTGCTCATCATGGGCTGTAGAGAGTGCTGTGAGAAGTCGGCACATCAAACTACACTTGTTTGTAAGCTAACCCCCTCCCCTCCACATCTCCACTGTTGGATCAAGAGAAACCGATTTAATGGTGAGTACCAAAAATCCCATTTTCCACCAAAAACCTAGTTCCAACCTGGGTTTTCGGACATGATTCCAACCCAGGTCAGACCCCATTTACACTGCACCTTCGATCTGGGTTATTCCCAGGTCAGTCCCATTAACACTGAACCCGGGTCTGCACTGCTAAACTTGTGACATCATAAAAAGTGGGAGGTGACTGCTCCACAACCACCAATCAGCTAATTTTAGGCATGACACAGGTCGGTTAACATGAGTCTCGCTGTTTACACTGTACCATTACCGAGATCAATCCTGGGTCCGACCCTGGTAGCTACCTGGGTTGGATTCCCAGGTCATTTGACTCGGGTTATTTTTCAGGGACCCTTTTCCACTGAGCCGCAACCAGGGTAGATCCGGGATATTGCAGCAGTGGAAAAGGGGTATTAGATACAATCTGGGGGACACTACTCACCATGGGAACATTCCAAAGCTTACCCTGTGGGTACATAACTTTGTTCTAGAAGCTGGCGTCCTTAGCAACAAACACATTAAATTTATAACATTTTGTAAATGTTTGAACTGATGACCAGGTGGTTGTTTTGCATAATTGCTCCACTGACACAGCATGCTGTGCTGTACAAGAGGCAATGATCTGGTAGAATGAGCCACAAGACACTCTGGAACAGGAACATGTTTCGAAACGTATTGCTGACCTATAGCCGCTGTTAAATATCGCGTTACGGACATCTAGGACGCAGGCCAACCTTCTCTTTATACAGAACAAAAAGACTCAGTTTTTCGCAAGACAGCTGAGCAATCAACATAAACTGCTTAAGTCTCGCACTGTATCCAGCAAGGACAAGTCATCACCTTGATGACAAATCCTAAATTAAGGCAGGAATATCAATTTCCTAACTGAAATAAAAACAAGATCACGCCTTGGGGCCGTATTCAATTAGCGGTGGAAAGTGCAGTTTTTTTCGCCATTGGCGAAACTGACGTTTTCACAAAAAAAATGGTGACATTTTTGCCAAAAACAGGCAAAAATGGCAACAGGCGAAAAACAACTGGAGGAAAGTTTTCTCCATCCCAAACCAGGGGGGAAAAAAAGCGAAATCCCTATTTTTGGCTAAAAATGTGGGGATTTCTTTCAGAACCCTTTGGACACACCACCTAATGATAAATTACCGGAAAAAAATCGTAAGTTGCGTACTTTGGCGAAAAATGACTGCGCAAATTTTTTGCGAAAAACAAAAAGTTGACGATGGTTTTAATGTATTGAGTCTGATTTTCCGATGGGCGGTATGGATAAATCAAGTGTTTTAAACATCGCACGCGAAGAGGGTAAAGACCCGCTTAATTGCGCCAGCTATAGACCCATTTCCCTCCTTAACCTAGATTTAAAGATCTATGCTAAGATTCTGGTAAACTGTCTGAACACCCTCCTTCCCTCCCTGATCCACTATGACCATGTCGGTTTTGTCCCTGGTCGTCAAGCTAGGGACAACACCAGATGTGCCGTTGACCTTATTCATGTGACAAACTCCAGGAGATCTCCTACTATCATGCTCTCCCTCGATGCTGAAAAAGCATTTGATAGGATCTCCTGGGGTTTCATGAAGGCCGCCCTTGAAGCGTTTGGCTTCACGGGTGATTTCCTCACAGGGGTCCTAGTTTTGTATTCTGCTCCTTCTGCTACAGTTCTTATCAATGGTAGCTCCTCTGACCCATTTTTCGTTAGCAATGGTACCCATGCTGCTCCATCAAATTACTGAGACTCTAAAGGCCGATTTCAAGTTTAAATGGCAATCCAAACGGATTAGCTATTTGGGGATTTATCTCACTATGACCTCCTTTATCACGAGAATTTTCCACCTCTTTTTTCCAAAATGCAGGGTATTCTGACTTCTTGAAAATGCCTCATTATTTCCTGGCTGGGCCGGATCATATCGGTTAAAATTAACATTATACCCAAGTGGCTCTATCTGTTTCAAACACTTCCTGTGGCTCTACCAGTCACCCTCCTACATGATATCCAGAAGGCTCTGGTCCATTTTAATTGGAACCAAAGACCCCCCCGAATTTTGGCCACTATTTTGAAAAGACCAGCAGATGCTGGTGGCAAGGGTCTCCCAGACATTAAACTGTATTACCTGGCTTCCCACATTTTGCAAATTGTCGCCTCTTTTTCACCCCCAGGGTCCACTTCCTGGCTAGATCTAAAAGCTGCCTACGTTGCCCTTCCTGACCTAACCTCCATATGGGGCCTATCCCCTGCAAAACACCCTGTCTAAACAGCTTCCTACCCTTAAATTTAATATCTCCCTTTGGGATCGGCACTCACTTAAATTGAACCATACCTCCCCAATTTCCCCCTTGACTCCTATTTGGTTCAGTCCCTTGTTTCCCCCTGGGTCCTCCACTAAGAAAGCATATTCATGGTCTAAGGCAGGCCTTAAGTTCCCTGTAGATTTTTCCAGACAGGGCCAATGGTTGTCCTTGTCAGAACTTCCACAAGAATGCCCATCTCAAGTACCTTTCAAATTTTTTCAAATCCGTAATTTTTTTTTTGCGCTCCCTACCTGTGGCATCAGTACTTAGGGACCTTACACCTTTTGAATACCTTTGTAAATATCTTCCGCTAACCAAAGGCCTGATCTCGCAACTTTACTCTATTTTCCTTGATATAACCCTCCCCTCCCCAAGATCTTGGGAGAAAGGTCTTGGGCCCCTTCCGGATGAGGAGAGATGGGAGGAAGTTCGACTAGGAATTGCTAAATGTTCCATTATTACTAAAATTAAAGAAATCTCATAAAAAATGTATTATCAGTGGTACTATACCCCTGTGAGACTCCATAAAATGTTTCCCTCCTTGTCACCTGACTGTTGGCAGAGCTGCGGCCATAGAGGCACTATGCTACACATCTGGTGGACATGTCCAAATATTATCCCCTTGTGGGACTTGGTTCACGATCTTTTGAACTCCCTTTTGAAATCCCCGGTAGCAAAGGACCCCTGGGTATTTTTGTTGTGCTGCCCACCCCCAAATCTTGATACATTTTCAAAGAAATGACATGCATATTCTGTCGGCAGCCAAATCCCTGGTAGCCCTTAACTGAAAAACAATTTCTCCACCGTCTCTCTCTGCGCTTAAACGCCAGATCTAGCATGTGGCCGCCATGGAGGAGATAACTTACTATCTTCATGATAGAGGTCATAACTTTGCCCAAGTATGTGCTCCCTGGCTCTCTGCTGAACATAGACCTCCATCTCCCTCTTCCTCTGTGCGCTGAGCACCTGCGGAGACCCTTGGGTGGCATGTGCTGCCTCCCTCACCTCAAATGACTCCTTCCATCGCTATCAACTTCCCTACAGATTGGTCTGTAACTTCTTATTCCATTTCTTGCTGTGGTCTTTTTCCCCTTCCTTTCCTTCCCCTCCTCCTTTCCCTCCCTCCATCCATTCATTCCTCCAATAACATCTGTGTTACGATTGTTGTTTTTCTTTTAAGTTTTTATTTTTTTAATAATTTGGTCACCTATATGTGTCCAATGTCGCTATTTAATTATGTTATTTTATTTTCTGGTATTTTTCTTCAATTGCGTTGTGATATCTGATATTTGTGTCATTTATTGCTCTGCTGTCTGTGACACGGTTTCAATGTGTATTTTTCTGTTTTTTTGTTATGACTGACCGTTTAAAATAAAGAATTTAAAAAAAAAGACATTGCCCGCGGTTGCAGCAGGCGGTTTTTAAAATTGCGTTTTTACGACATGAAAATATACTTGCACCCATTTTAATGTACCCCCAATTTACGTGGAACAGTAATTTCCTGGAAAAGAAATAGCATTCTGTTTTTATTCAACTTTTTTTTTTTCGCCCAAAATTTGCGCTGTAATTTTTCGCCAAAGTATGCAACTTACAAAAAAAAATTCCGGTAATTTATCATTAGGGGGGGGGGGGGGGGTTGGGGTGTCCAAAGGGTTCTGAAAGAAATCCCCAAATTTGTAGCCAAAAATAGGGATTTTGCATTTTCTTCTCTCCTGGTCTGGGATACAGAAAACTTTTCTCCAGTTTTTTTTTCCCGTTGCCGCTTTTGCCTGTTTTTTGATGTATATTTCAGCTTTTTGTAGAAAAACGCTGCTAATTGAATAGACTGAAAGGCCTCAGAGCAATTCTATCCTGGTGAAAAATCCCCAAAAAACAACTACACAACGCTATAGTGGTAATAATATCACAGACAATTATAATCAATAATAATAATTTATTTAAAATGCCAAATGCATAGATTAAAAGCAATCTGTTAATTCATACAAACAAAAGAATAGTTTGCATCCCTTCAAAGAATCATAATTTCATTGCCTAAAACTGGGTACACACTGACAGATATATTGGTCGATCAATTGATCGGCCAATATATCTGGTGCCCGTCAGCCAGTGTGTACCAGCAATATGTCTGTGAACGGCGTCGTTCACAGACATATCGCATCGGCTGTGTTGCACAGGCGATGAACAGATACTGTACATCTGCAGACATATCTGTCCATCGGCAAATGTGCGGGCTATCAGCCGATCTCCAGTACACATGCAGCGGTAGCCGCAGGGAGGGGAGCAGGACACGCCCCCGGGCCAGCGGGTCACGCCCCCCCAGCTGCCTGGAAGATGACAGTCGTTCAGTGTATATGAACGACCATAATCTACAGATATATCTATGCAGTGTGTACCCACCTTAATAGCAGGCTTTTAGCAAATCAGATAGCATTCTCATATACTGTATAAGAAGCTTGGTAACCTTTAACGTTCAAAGAGATAGGTGGATATGAATGTCACAAAAATCCAAGAATACAGTTCAGTATTATAATAATCTCTATTCAAACCCGCCTATGTAGATTAAAAGCTGTATACACAAAAATAGTCTGTTTCCAAGCCAGCTGGTATAATTGTAGCCACTTAGGTGAAGAATGTATTATTAACTTGTATATATGCACATATATATTTTGTCCCAATTCAGGATACCGACGGAGCCAATAAACAGCCGTTACTATGGCTTCGGTGGGATCACTCACTGCTCTTCTGAGACGTCAGCCCCCACAATTATAGGGAATATTGCAGTAAATAAATAATCCACATTCAAGATATAATGTAGGGGCTGGCGGAGCTGGCTTGCGACCTGCTGTGTGAGCTCCGGTGCAGTCAGTCACCCCTGTCCTCCAGGCGCCGATCCTATATTAGTGGAGTTAGAATCGCACTCTGCAGTATATTTGCAGACAAACAACCAGCGTCCTCCTGGGTGTTCAGTGGCAATGCGCTGGCTTGTACTCCACAATGGTATCTTAGAAAAAAGTATCCACAGATTTTTTATATATAGATCCACCTATTTCCTTTGAAAAAAATAACAGTTTTATCACAAGAAACGTGTCAGTGGTTTGCCGGGGACATTTAGGGGCCCATTTATTAATGATCGCATTTTGCAGTGCGATCAGGGCATCCAGTACCGCTCATGATCGCATTGCAAAATGCGATCATACCAGCTGAATGTACTATCCGGCACATGCAGGGAGACGGGCTCCGAAAGGAGCCCGTCCCTGCGATGTGGCCGGAGTGCACGCAGGACTGCTGCGCATGCGCAGTCCCGCGGACTCCACATGAGCAGCGCCCATTGCCGGCGGAGGGATCTGGGAGATCCCTCCGCCGGCTGAAATGCGGTAAGTCCCCATAGATTACAGCGGCTAACGCTATCTTCAGATAGCGTTAGCTGCTGGGGCCAATATCGGGAATGCTTCGCATTCCCGATATTGATACATTTAGCAGCATCGCATCCCCCATAAAAACCTATGGGGGAGGCGGCTGCGGGCGGCAATGGAGGGATCGCAGCAGGTATCGGAGATACCTGCTGCGGTCCCTCTTTCATACATCCGGGGGATACTTAATATTTGAGGTAAACCCCCGAAAACAGGTGTTTTCGGGGAATTTACCTCAAATTAACTTTGATAAATGGGCCCCTTACAGCCTTAACTGCTTCATACTCTGTTGCAGTGACAACCTTGTTACATTCTTGCTATATAAAAGTAGATATAAGCAGAATAAATATATATATTCAGAATAGGGGGCACATATAAAGGCTGAGACAGACAGAAAGAGAACTGTGGGGAGCACAGATAGAATAACAGACAGACAGACAGAAGAGGGTGCAGACAGAAGCATAGACAGACAGAAAGGGGTACAGATAGAAGCACAAACAGAAGGGGCACAGATAGAAGCACAGACAGACTGTGGGGAGCACAGATAGAATAACAGACAGACGAGGGTGCAGACAGAAGCATAGACAGACAGAAAGGGGTACAGATAGAAGCACAAACAGAAGGGGCACAGATAGAAGCGCAGACAGACTGTGGGGAGCACAGATAGAATAACAGACAGACGAGGGTGCAGACAGAAGCATAGACAGACAGAAAGGGGTACAGATAAAAGCACAGAGAGACAGGGAGCACAGATAGAAGCACGGACATACAGAAGGGGCACATATAGAAGCAGAGACATGCAGAAGGGGAGACAGAAAGAAGCACAGACTGACAGAAAAGGGCACAGATAGAATCACAGACAGACTGTGGGGAGCACAGATAGAATCACAGACAGACACAAGAGTGCGCACACAAAAGTATAGACCGACAGAAAGGGGTACAGATAAAAGCACAGACAGACAGTAGGGAGCACAGATAGAAGCAAAGACAGACAATAAGGGGCACAGACAGAAGCAGAGGCTTACAGAAAGTCACAGATAGAAGCAGAGACAACCAGGTATGTATAGAAGAAGAGACAGACAGACGGGGGCACACCAGCGGTGGAACTAGTGAGTGGTGGGCCCAGGGACAACAATATGCTTTGCCCACACGCCCCACCACTTAAAAAAAAAAAAGAATTTATCTTGCATTTATTACACTATGGCCCCCATTACTAACGAGTTTTATCACCAAAAGAGTGATAAATGTCACTGTGTATGATAAATGGTGCTCCAGCCAATCAGCTCCCAACTGTCTGACACAGTGATTCCCAACCTCGGTCCTCAAGGCACACAAACAGTCCTGGTTTTAGTGATATCCATGCTTGAGCACAGATGGTTAAATCAAAATAACTGAGGTACTAATTAAGTCACCTGTGCTCAAGTATGGCTATCCATAAAACCTGGACTGTTAGTGTTGGGAACCCCTGGTCTAACAGTTGACAATTGGGAGCTGATTGGCTGGAGCACCATTTATCATACACAGCGAAATGTATCACTTGTTTTGGTGATCAAACTCGTTAGTAAATGAGGCCCTGTATGTGACACATATCGGACAGGATGCAGCAACCTGAGAAATGTGGTCAAACCCCCAAAATGTCGGTTTGACAGCATGTCTCATATGCACCAAGCACCGGAATGTGATGCACTCCTGGGCTTGGTTGCAGTGTGTAATGTCATCTTCCTGATGGCGTTACCCTATAGAAGCCTGTGGGCTTCTATCGGGAGATTGCTGAGAGAGAATCTAATTGGATCCCTCCCAGCACCCCCCGTGGCATGTGTGCCCTGCACATGCGCAGAAGGACGCCAGAGGGGCTTCTGGGTCATAGACCCAGAAGTCCCTCCATCGTAAAGGGCGGCTCTTACAGCGAGAGCGGTCCTTTGCGGTGCTTGTCATACATACCGACATTACCAACGCCGACATACATGCGAAGTGTGGCGGGATACATCGCCTGCGATGTGTCATGCATCCTGCCCATAGTGTAATAAATGTGGGCTATATTTATGAAGCAGCGTCCTTTGTAAGGCACTGATTCTCCACGGGTAGGAGCTGAAAATTGAAAGCAGCACTAACATTCAGTGTAAGGCCCAGCGTGCACCAAACCGTACCATTTTATTTTTTACTAAACAGTGAGATTGGCCACAGTGCAGCCCCTCCTCCCTCTCTGTCTGGATCGCATCCTCAGCTTATTCTATGCTAGTGGCACTGGCAACCCGCAGCACAGCGGCAGGTGGCATATAATGAGTCAGTCTGAATCATTGTAACGGCTGCAGGCTCCTTTACATTGGAGAGCCCCGATGCAATGCGCCGACTGCACAGCCGCTAGTTTCGAGTCTGTGGCACACATAGAAGCGGAGGCAGACAGAAAGGGCACAGATAGAAGCAGAGATAGACAGAAGGAGCACAGATCGAAGCTCAGACAGACACTAGGGAGCACAGATAGAAGCATAAATAGAAGGGGCACAAAGGCACAGACAGACAAAAGCAGAGACAAAGAGAATAGAGCACAGGTCAAAGTGCTCTAAGTGCTCAAAGTGGTCAAAGGAGGCACAGATTGTACAGACAGACAAAAGAGTGCACAGACAGACTGTAGGTTGCACACCTAGAAGCAAAGACAGACAGAAGTGGACACAGATAGAATCACAGACAATATGTGGCACAGACAGAAGGGGCCACAGATAGAATCACAGACAATATGGGGCACAGACAGAAGGGGCCACAGATAGAATCACAGACAATATGGGGCACAGACAGAGGAAGCACAGACAGAAGGGGCCACTGATAGAAGTAACTCTCCCTAACCCTAATGCCAGACCCTAACCACCCCCCGCAGCCTAATCCTAACCTCCTCCACTCAGCCTAACCATCCTGACCACAGCCTAGCACTAATGTCCACATTCTGACGTTACCCGTCGACATTTTAACAATGTCAACATCACACATGTCGACATTGTTTATTGTTCTTTATGTTTGAAAAGTGGGATGTAGATCTATGTTGTATTGCTTTAATGTGGATGGCGGAAGATGTATCACTTATCCACTTGTTATTCAGGAAGTGCATCTACACTTCTGCAGCCCTCCAGAGTTCTGTGGTCATACAGCCTAACTCAGGTACTCTTCTTCGGGTCCCTCTCTCATCCAGGTGTCCGCTCATAGAAGACCCTGGACAGCAGAGGGGACCAGGTACTTGTACTCCGTACTTACTATTTAAATTTTTATGGGATTATGTGACACAACATGATATTATCTCCCTATAGTATTTTATAATATTTAAGTATGTCATCCGGGATTGCTATCCTGATATAAATCAGTATCACGTCATCTGGACACTGCATAAGGGGCACTGCATAATGGGTATTGCATAAGGGGCACTACTGGAGGCACTGCATAATGGGTACTACTGGGGCACTGCATAATGGGCACTACTGGGGCACTACATAAGGGGCTCTAATACAGGGGGCATTGCATAAGGGGCTCATATACAGGGGGCATTGCATAATGGGTACAACTACAGTGGTATTGCATAAAGGGCTCTAATACAGGGGGCATTGCATAATGGGCACAACTACAGTGGCATTGCATAAGGAGCTCTAATACAGGGGACATAATGGGCACAACTTCAGGGGGCACTGCATAAAGGGCTCTAATACAGGTGGGCATTGCATAAGGGGCACTACTACAGGGGGCTCTGCATTCGTTTTTAGTAATAAACCTTTAAAAATTGCATATAAGACTTTTTTTTTCTTGCGGACCACACACTCTTAGACCTTGAATATTCGGCCCGGTTGGTACTTTGAGTTTGACATGCCTGATCTATACTATATCCAGTATATTGTGAGAAAAATGTGTAAATATATGTCCAGGGTCGGTGCTAGGGTTTTTGTGTCGCTCCCCAAGACTCCCGGTCTTGCACCAATGCTCCGCTGATCAGAGGACTTGGATTGTAGAATGCTCCCTGCATAAAAAAACAACAAAACAACTTACAGTACCTTGATCGCTAGCCATGTACAGTATATGTCTGATTTATTACATACACTTAGCTTTGTATGGGGCAGACTATAGCTTGTTCAGTGCTAATTATACCCTATTCATGGGCTGGCCACAATAGCTCTAAAATTAATCATTTAGAAACCCCCCTCTAGAAATCCTGCATTTGCCCCTGTGGAGTTCCATTTTCATAGATGTTTAAATTTGTGTTGCAATTTGGCAGGGTAGAGTCAGGGATATTGAACAGAATGGATTTGGATTTGTATGCATTACTGTTTGTTTATATAAGGAAGATTTCCTACTGTACAGTATATTGGTCTGGCACCATCCCAGAGCCACCAGTGAGATCTCTGGGATGGTGCCAAACAGGAGGACATTCAGTGGCAAACGCAGAATTTCCAGAGGGGGGTTTCCATATGCTTAATTTCAGAGCAAGTGTGGCCTATCAATGAAGAGGGCAGAATTAGTACTTTAATAAGCGTCATACAAAGTGTATTGTGTGTAATAATCCCAGCATATACAGGACCAGCAATCACAATAAGCCATTAGATGCGTCAGTAGGCCATCCTGTCTGAGCAGAATGTATTTATTTTATATGTGGGCACCATTCCAGAGCATTGGAACAAGTCTGGGAGCCTGGAGGAGTAGCAGAAGAACCTAGCACTGCCCTGGACATATATGTACATATTGGGCTCTATAGCAAAACATCTCTAGTAGTGCATGTTTTCCAGATCTCCTAGTTGGTGCACAGGTGATTTATTACTGGCTGATACATGTTAAAAGATCCACAGGTTGTGCTTATTATTTCATTTGTGATACTGAGAAGAACATGCAGCGATAGTAACATTCTATTACATTACTATTTCTATTGTGGTCATGGTGTGGGCTGGGGAGGGGGGTTTCCAGGCAGAAGGTAACCCCCCCTGCGTTTGCCTATGACATTAGGCCTGATTCTGAGTTGGACGCTGCTGTGTCTGTGTGTGCGTCTTATACAGGTATTGCTGCTGCAACATTATACAAGCCAAATACAGCTACAAGTCCTTCCTTTGTGTACAACCTTGTGTCTGCATATGCAAGGACAGAGACACCCACTTTCAGTAACTTTAGATGCTAAAATACCGCTTGGCGCTTCTTTAGACATTCTGATGCCATGCTTCTCAATAACAACTGCCCCTCTGTGCGTACACCATGTGACACATTCACTGTGTGACATTTTGCAGCTTAGACTCATGCGCAGTAGCCAAAAATCGTTCAAATCCATGAACATGGGCATTTTGTGTGACTCAGAATCAATCCAACTTGTGGTGGAAGCCTGGGGGTGAGTTGCTATAATCTGTCGCTATAGCTTTTCCTTCTTCACCTCTTATCAAGGCTAAGCAGGAAACAATAACGCTAAGATGTATTAACCTCAAGGCCCCTGGAGTGAGGGATGAAAATCTCCCCCTCTGGCCATCCTGGAAAGACCCAAAGTGCATCAGCCTAGTGCTGATATGCTGTGTCTTCAGGGGCGCCGAGAGGGGGGGGAGCGGGTACAGATTACCCGGGCCCGGGCTTCCTGAGGGGCCCGGCGGGGGGCCCGGGTCCAGCGCCGCTCCCCCTCCCTCACAGCAGCCCAGCACACAGCGTGTGCTGAGCTGCAGTGGAGACTGCTCGTGGCTGCTGAGCAGCAGCCACAGCAGTCTCCTATGACTGTGGGGGGGGAGCGATGACACTGATCGTGCCCCCCCTGGCTTTGAGCAGGGCTGAGGGGGCACAGAGTGCCCCCCCTCCCCAGTGCGTGGCGCTGCGAACATCTATTTTTTTTGCCCTGGAAGGGGACGTGACCCAAAGAGTATTTCCTCATTACTGTTACACATGCCCTGGTATATATGCAAATAATACATGCATACAGCAGATATACAAAGTCAAAATTAAAAGAGATTATGCAACATTAAAAGATTTCATTTGTTTTTGATGTTGAACAGTATTTTCTCAGTAGCTTCATTCTTAATTAGACGTGCGCCTGATCTTTTTTGCTTGCTTTGGATTTTGCTCTGATTTGTCGTCCGGTTTTAGATTTGGATTTGCCAAACCGCCGTTACTGGTTTTGGATTTTTTTTAAAAATGTACAAAAAAGCTAAAATCAGACAATTTGGTCTTTTTTTTTTTGTTCCTAGTGTATTATTAACCTCAATAACATTAATTTCCAGTCATTTGCAGTCAATTTAGACCACCTCACAGCTCACAATATTGTTTTCACCATTATTGGCCAAAGGTTACAGTGAGCTGGCTGGTTACTAAGCGTTAGAGCAGCGGCACAGACACTGCAGTTTAAAGCACATCTAAGAAACATTGCCACACAGCAGTGTCAGAAATAAAAGGTAGTGCAAGATGTAATTGGGGTACGGCCCAAGGAGTCACAGTTATATATATATAAAAAAAATAAATATATACATTCCAATGGGAATAATTTCCCTGCATTGGGTATAAGGCACAATGATCCCTATGGCTACATGTATTTTCTGATAAGTATCAGTGTGTTTTCATCAACAAATAGATCTTGCTAACTGCTTTGGGGCTCATTTACATGTGGCTTGAAGTCAATTTTATAGCACGCCTCTCAGATGTAGCAGTAAACTACCACTTTACTGCTGTGCTCATAGGTGTTGCTTTCACAATCTCCCTGAAAAGTTTTTTCAAAAGTAGGAAAGCATGGTCACAGTACTTGTATACACAGTGGACTATGGCCCAAGGAGTCATAGTGTTAGTATACACAGAGGGGTACGGCCCAAGGAGTCATAGGGGTAAATTTACTAAAGGTCGATTTGGCATTTTGAGTGATTTGAGGTGCGATTTTCATTCGATTTGTACTAGATTTTGCTTTTGTGTATTTACTAAAGGCCAAATCGAATGTAAAATCGAACTTCAAATCAAATTATTAGTCTAATCGACCTCAAATCGACCATCTGAAAAACAATGGTACTTTTACATAGCCCAACACAGACCCGACCCCCGTTAGAAAGGGTCCAGGGCTGGTTCTGTGATTTACAGGGAGACCCTACGCAAATTTTGCCCTGTAAATCCAGAACCAGCCCTGGTTCCCATAGCCCAGTGCTGGTTGTACAGAGTACAGGGAGACCCTACATAATTTTTCCCTGTACTTAGTCAACCAGACTTGGGTTTGAACAGTCCGGGGCTGGTTCTGATTTGGGGGGGACCTCACGTTTTTTTTTTTTTATTTGAACTCTTTAGTCACTTTTTCCAGTCAGATACATGCAGGTATCTCACTGATGTCTGCATGTATCTGTGTGAGAACGAACTGCTCATACTGAAAGTGAAAGCATGAAGCAGTTCTATGGTTTCAGGGATTTGCAGTTCGTTTTGAAGTGAGATATGCCGTTCGATTGTTCAAAACCGATTCAAATCGAATTTGTTTGCAAATTGCAAAACAAATCGAATAATAGTAAGTGCAGTGAAAAAACGGTTTTCACTGCATTTGATTTGAGTCGATTTGAGAAAAGCTAAATCACTCCTCAAATTGACCTGCAAATCGACCTTTAGTAAATTTACCCCATAGTGTTTGTATACACAGAGGGATACAGCCCAAGGTGTCACAGTGCTTGTATACACAGAGGGCTACGGCCCAAGGAGTCACAGTGCTTATATACACAGAGGGCTAAGGCCCAAGGAGTCACAGTGCTTGAATACACAGAGGGCTATGGCCCAAGGAGTCACAGTGCTTGTATACAGTAAACACAAAGGGCTACAGCCCAAGGAGTCACGGTGCTTGTATACACAGAGGGCTAAGGCCCAAGGAGTCACAGTGCTTGTATACACAGAGGCAGGGCCGGACTGACCATCGGGCCCTTCTGGCAAATGCCAGAAGGGC
The DNA here is from genome assembly GCA_031769625.1 of Taudactylus pleione. Taxonomy (NCBI): domain Eukaryota; kingdom Metazoa; phylum Chordata; class Amphibia; order Anura; family Myobatrachidae; genus Taudactylus; species Taudactylus pleione. The sequence continues at coordinate 947,698 of JAUIMM010000272.1, forward strand.
CGATGGCTGCGTGGGCTGGTCTGTCCATCTACATGGATACAGTACTATTGATATTGTCTCTCCCAAAATGGCCACCGCCTCATAGGAGACATCGTAGCACATAGACATTTGAGAGGTCTTCATTTGCCATGTTCTGCTGCCGGACGCTAGAGGACCAGCTGTACCTCTAGTAACAGGGAGCAGCTAGTTCGGCAAAATCCCGGGCAAGAGCTGCATGCTGCCTCCTCTGCCTTTCAGGTAAGTGATTTTTTTATTTTTTCATTATGTGTGTGTCTACTGGGGGGTGGCACTACTGTGGGGGGATTACTACTAGGGGGACTACTACTACAAGGGGGGGGACAACTACTAGGGACACTGCATCGGGGGTGGTACTACTGTGGGGGGATTACTACTATGGGGACTACTACTACAAGGGGGGGGACAACTACTAGGGACACTGCATCGGGGGTGGTACTACTGTGGGGGGATTACTATTAGGGGGACTACTATTACAAGGGAGGGGACAACTACTAGGGGTACTACTGTGGGGGGATTACTACTAGGGGGACTACTACTACAAGGGGGGCTACTAGTAGGGGCACTGCATCGGGGGACCACCACTGGGGGTACTGCATATGGGGGGACTACTAATAGGGGCACTACAAGGGGGAACTACTACGAGGGGCACCACAAGGGCTACAAGGGGGGACTACTACTAGGGGCACTACAAGGTGAGGGGACTACTACAAGGGGAGGGGACTACTACAAGGGGCACTGCATAGGGGGGAGACTACCACTGGGATCACTGCACCACTACTGGGAGCTCTATATAAAGGGCAATACTGTGGGCACTACAACAGGGGATCACTACTGGGGGCTCTACATAAAAGGCAATACTGGGGGTACTGCATAGGGGGGGACTACAACCGGGGCCACTATTTAAAGGGCACTGCATAAGGGGTACCACTATTGGGGGCACTGCACTGCATGGGGGGACTACCACTGGGGGCACTGCATAGGGTGTACCACTACTGGGGGCACTGCATAGGGGGCACTACTTCTGGGGCCACTATATAAGGGGCTTACTACTGGGGGCACAAGGGGCACTGCACAGGGGGGAACACTACTGGGGCACTGTATAAGGGGCACTGCATAGGGGGATCACTACTGGGGGCACTACTGGAGGCCTGCATAAGGGGGACATCTCCTGGGGCACAAGGGGCACTGCATATGGGGGGCCACTACTGGGGGCACTGCATAGGGAGGGACTACTACTGGGGGCACTATATAAGGGGAGACTGCATAAGGGGGACCACTCCTGGGGCACTGCATTGCACAGGGGGGGGACAACTACTGGGGGCACAGTATAAGAGGGATCACTGCATAAGGGTGACCACTACTGGGGGCATTGCATACTGGGAGTACTGTATAACAGGAACTACTGGGGGGACTGCATTCAGGTACATATGGAAAGGACTGTTCCCAGAGTGACGAGAAAGGGGTATGTGTAATATGTAATGATTAGGGCTTTTTCCATGAGACCACGGCCCCTTAATTTGTTTGGGCACACGTAATAATATGCCTGGGGGCACCAAAAATTATATTTGCTTACCAAAAAATTTGGGCTAGGGCCACCCCTGTCTATATGGCTGGGATTCTACAAGCTGCTGGTGACTGGGCAGGATAGAGGAGGAGGCTTGTGTACTGTACCATATGCTTATTTATATATCCACACCATGTTCTATTGGATTGCTGCAACAGCCCTCTCTGAGTGTTGTTTACTGTGTGCCTTGGACACATTACAGCTAGTGTGAACTATATATACACATATTGTTTCCCATATTTTTCTCACTTTTCACCAAATTTTTTTGTTTGTTAAAAACTGAGCTTTTCATACTTACCCTCCCCCTTCTCCCCCTAACCCTCCCCATTAGTGCCTAAACCTAACCCTCCCCCCCCTTCGTGCCTAGACCTAACCCTCCCCCTATTTCTGTACTCATTCTGCTCTCCAGCTCCATTATGCCCCCTGTTCCCCTCTTCCCATGTCTGTACCCCTTCTGCTGTCCCGTGTACTCTGCCCTCCCACCTCTGTGACCCCTGTTCCCCTCTCCCCATGTCTGTACCCCTTCTGCTCTCCCGTGTACTCTGCCCTTCCACCCCTGTGACCCCTGTTCCCCTCTCCCCGTGTCTGTACCCCTTCTGCTCTCCCGTGTACTCTGCCCTCCCACCTCTGTGCCCCCTGTTCCCCTCTCCCCATGTCTGTACCCCTTCTGCTCTCCTGTGTATTCTGCCCTCCCACCTCTGTGACCCCTGTTCCCCTCTCCCCATGTCTGTACCCCTTCTGCTCTTCTGTGTACTAAGTGCTCCCTATTCTCCTCATGTCTGTACCCCTTCTTCTGTTCTGTGCTGTTTTATGTGCTACACGCAGTGAGGCATAAATTGTCATAGGACCCAGACACTATGGAGTAGGACCCCATTTCTTTTAAAGTGAGGGGTCCCTGGGACCCACACTTTTTTTCATTTAACGCGATCACTGGATGTAAGGGGCATTACTGTGTGTAACTTGAATGAGGGGCACTACTCTGCAGTCTAATGTGACAAAGGGGCACTATGATATGGAATAATTTGAATTGGGGGTACTATTGTGTGCTCACGCCCCTTCTCAGCGAACACACAACTGTTTTTTTCGACGTGCGCATACGGTGCGCATAGTACCATATTCTTTTGTGTCGGGGGAAACCAAAGCTCTTTATGTCTACAGGGCATTAAAATGTGTAGTAGCAGCTCTGCTTTGGTGGCACAGATGTGTCCTCCTCTGCTCAGCTCCCCTGCCCTAAAAAATTCCTACAGTGAACACTATCTAATCCTCTACCACTGCTAGGCTAGGCCTTGGTCAATTGGGAAAATGCCTTTCCTTTACTTTGTGCGTGACATATACCAATGTAGTGCCAGCTTTACCTAACAGAACTAACCAAATACCAAATGTTTAAATATGGCACATGTTTAAATCCCCTGCAGGATGTGCTCTTTTGTGTGTATTTTAATACAGAGAATGATGTACACTTTTATGTTCTAATATTAATTATATGTGTAAGCGCCTAGACTAATATGTGGGAGGAGTCAGGATTAGTAAGGGGAGGAGTCTATGCCAGGAGCCAGGTGCTGACGCGAGGTGGGCCTGTGTGCTTTAAAATGCCAGGGCCTATTTTTAGTCCCAGTCCGGCCCTGCACAGAGGGCTACGGCCCAGAGTCACGGTGCTTGTATACAGTATACACAGAGGGCTAAGGCCCAAGGAGTCACAGTGCTTGTATACAGTACACAGTGGGATACAGCACAAAAAAAAACATTTTTTTTTTACTTTTATTCATCTTTTAAAACTTTTTTAAAAATATTATTTTACTTTTTTTTTTTTACTCTGGAGCAGATGAGCGCAGCATACATCAGCATGCCTTGTACACACAGCCACTTGTGAGTCTGGACACAACCACTTTTTTCAGCAGAGTATAGTGCAGCATACATCAGCGTGCCGTGCAGTGTTGTCCCCTATACACAGTCACTTAACAGCACAGCCACTTGTGAGTCTGGAGTCTGGACACAGGCTTGAGACACTTTAATCAGCAGAGTAGCGCAGCATGCATTAGCGTGCAGTGTGCCTCCTACGGTCACTTTACTAGCACAGCCACTCTGGACACAGCCACTTTAACATATGCAGAGATACATTGCAGAGCAGTGCACAGCGTGTGAGTGAACAGTGAAATGGTGCAGAGTCCCGGTATATAGAAACAAACTCTCGCGAGAAACCTATGTTGGGAGGATGATGTTCAGCCTCGAAGTGGGATCCGAGTGAGGCGGGAACACCTGAGCCTTGGCTCAGGTGGACTCGGATCCCTGGGTTTCGAAGCGGTTTGGATTCCACAGAATCCGAACCGCTCATCTCTAGTCTTAATATATAGTTATTAGCCAAATGTACACCATATTGACACCATGACAAAAATTGCAGTAGTTACAGGATGTACTGACTGTACACTATACTAAATATATATTTGTTAGAGATGTGCGGGTTCGGTACCCAGAAAACCGACAACAACCGAATTTAGGGGTTCCGAGTCGAACCGAGTCCGAGTTTGGAATAACTTTGGGGTTCAAAATTGAACCAAGTCCCGGTTTGTTTCTGCAGTCAGTTAGGAACTCGGATTTTACAACTGAACTCTGGTTTTGGATTGGACTGCATGTAAACTAGGGGTGTGCACCGGCCACTTTTCGTGTTTTGTGTTTTGGTTTTGGATCTGGATCTTTCTTCGTGTTTTGGATCTGGATTGGTTTTGCCAAAACCACCCTTCCGTGTTTTGGGTTCTGGGTTTTGTGTTTTGGATCTGTATTTTTTTTTTAAAAAGCATAAAAACAGCTAAAATCACAGAATTTGTAGGTTTTTCTGCTCCTATGCTATTATTAACCTCAATAACCTTAATTTCCACTCATTTCCAGTCTATTCTGAACACCTCACACCTCACAATAGTGTTTTTATGTCCAAAACGTTGCACCGAGGTAGCTGGATGACTATGCTAAGCGACACGAGTGGGCGGCACAAACACGTGACCCATCTAGGCGTGAAACTGCAGTGGCAGACAGGATGGCAGTTTGAAAAACTAGGCCCCAAACTGTACATAATGCAAAGAAAAAAAAGAGGTGCAAGATGGAATTGTCCTTGGGCCCTCCCACCCACCCTTATGTTGTATAAACAGGACATGCACACTTTAACAAACCAATCATTTCAGCGCCAGGGTCTGCCACACAACTGTGGCTGAAATGATTGGTTCGTTTGGGCCCCCACAAAACAAGCTGGCAATTAATGTGTCCCTGCACAAACTGGCTCTATGGAGGCAAGATGTCATCCTCATCCTCCTCATCCACCGATTCCTCACCCTCTTCAGTGTGTACATCCTCATCCTCACAAAGTATTAACTCGTCCCCACTTGAATCCACCACCACAGGTCCCTCTGTACCTTCTGGAGGCTGGTCTCCCTGGAAGAGCTGATAATTCATTTTGATGAACATCATCTTCTCCACATTCTGTGGAAGCAACCTCCTACGCAATTCACTGACAAGGTTCCCGGCTGCACTAAACACTCTTTCGGAGTACACACTGGAGGGGGGGCAACTCAGGTAAAATAGAGCCAGTTTGTACAGGGGCCTCCAAATTGCCTCTTTTTCCTGCCAGTACAGGTATGGACTGTCTGCCATGCCTACTTGGATGCTGTCACCGATGTAATCCTCCACCATTCTGTCAATGGTGACAGTATCATATGCAGTGACAGTAGACATGTCAGAAATTGTTGCCAGGTCCTTCAGTCTGGACCAGATGTCCAAACTTGGTCCTGCCTGCCCTGCATCACCGCCAGTGGGTTGCTTAGGATACCTAAGTTTTTTCCTGGCAGCCCCAGTTGCAGGAGAAAATGAAGAAGGAGCCGTTGACGTGTCACGTTCCGCTTCAGCTGACAGTGTGTTCACCAGCAGGTCTTTGCACCTCTGCAGGCTTGTGTCGGCCGGAAAGAGAGACACCACATAGGCTTTAAACCTAGGATCGAGCACGGTGGCCAAAACGTAGTGGTCTGATTTCAACAGATTGACCACCCTGGAATCCTGGCAAAGCGAATGAAGGGCTTCATCCACAAGTCCCACATGCCGAGCGGAATCGCTCCGTCTTAGCTCCTCCTTCACTTTCTCCAGCTGCTTCTGCAAAAGCCTGATGAGGGGAATGACCTGACTCAAGCTGGCAGTGTCTGAACTGACTTCACGTGTGGCAAGTTCGAAGGGCTGGAGAACCTTGCACAACACGGAAATCATTCTCCACTGCGCTTGAGTCAGGTGCATACCCCCTCCTTTGCCTATGTCATAGGTGGATGTATAGGCTTGTATGGCCTTTTGCTGCTCCTCCATCCTCTGAAGCATATAGAGGGTTGAGTTCCACCGCGTCACAACCTCTTGCTTCAGGTGATGGCGGGGCAGGTTCAAGAGTGTTTGCTGGCGCTCCAGTCTTCGGCACGCAGTCGCTGAATGGCGAAAGTGGCCAGAAATTTTTCGGGCCACCCAAAGCGTCTCCTGCACGCCCCTGTCGCTTTTCAGAAAATTCTGCACCACCAAGTTTATTGTGTGAGCAAAACATGGGACGTGCTGGAATTTGCCCAGATGTAATGCCCGCACAATATTGGTGGCGTTGTCAGATATCACAAATCCCCAGGAGAGTCTAAGTGGGGTAAGCCACTGGGCGATGATTTCCCTCAGTTTCTCTAAGAGGTTGTCTGCGGTGTGCCTCTTACTGAAACCGGTGATACACAGCGTAGCCTGCCTTGTAACGAGCTGGCATTTCTGAGATGCTGCTACTGGTGACGCTGCTGCTGTTGCTGCGTAAGGTGATACATCTACCCAGTGGGCTGTCACAGTCATATAGTCCTTAGTCTGCCCTGTTCCACTTGTCCACATGTCCGTGGTTAAGTGGACATTGTGTACAACGGCATTTTTCAGGACACTGAGGACACTTTTTCTGACGTTTCTGTACAGTCTCGGTATCGCCTGCCTAGTGAAGTGGAATCTAGACGGGATTTGGAACCGGGGACACACTACCTCCATCAATTGTCTAAATCCCACTGCACTAATGGCGGATACCGGACGCACGTCTAACACCAACATAGCGGTCAAGGCCTCAGTTATACGTTTTGCTTCAGGATGACTGCTGTCGTACTTCATCCTCCTCGCTAAGGACTGTTGGAGGGTCAATTGTTTAGTAAAAGTAGTGGTGTTCCTACTTCCTCTCTGGGATGATGAACGACTCCCAGCAGCAGCAACAGCAGCAGCGGCAGCAGTAGGCGTAGCAATGCAGGATCCTCCAGAGGAATCCCGGATAGGAGAGTCAGTCATGCCAGTGACATGGCCTGCAGGACTACTTCCGATCCTGACTAAGGAGGAAATTGACGAGGAGGGAGTTGACGGTGTGGTTTGCAGGCGCTTGGATACAACAGGACAACGGGATTTAGGTGTCCCTGGACTGCTTACGGTCTTAGCCAAAGTTTCTGAACTTGACAGTAACTTTTTATGAACGCGCTGCAGGTGCCGTATAAGGGAGGATGTTCCTAGGTGGTTGACGTCCCTACCCCTACTTATTTCACCTTTACATATGGTACATATGGCAAGACAGTTGTTGTCCGGATTTGGATAGAAATATTGCCAGACCAAAGAGGTGGAATGTTTGGTCTTCTGCCCAGGCATGACCGTGATGGGCTTTTTCATCCCACGGACAACAACTGTCTCCCCCGGAGCCTGATTTAAACAAACCACATCACCATCAGAATCCTCCTCGCCAACTTCCTCCTCAGCGCCAGCTACACCAGTATCCTCATCCTGTTGTACTTCAACAGTGACATCTTCAATTTGCATATCAGCAAGTGGACTGTGGGTGCTCCTTTCAGCACTTGCAGGGGGCGTGCAAATGGTGGAAAGAGCCACCTCTTCCCGTCCAGTGCTGGGAAGGTCAGGCATCGCAACCACCACCACACTTGGACTCTCCTTGGGGATTTGTGATATCTTCTTAGAAAGCACAGTTCTTCGCTGTGCTTTTGCCAGCTTAACTCTTTTGATTTTTTTAGTGGGAGGAGGGCTTCCATCGTCATGTGAAGCTGAACCACTAGTCATGAACATACTAGGGATCGACCTTAGCCGTTCCTTGCCACTCTGTGTCGTAAATGGCATATTGGCAAGTTTACGTTTCTCTTCAGCTGATTTAAATGTCTTTTTCAAGGTCATTTTCCTGAACTTTGCCATTTGGGATTGTATGTGCCCTCTACTATGACATTGGGCATCGGCCTTGGCAGACGACGTTGATGGCATGTTATCGTCTATGTCATGACTAGTGGCAGCAGCTTCAGCACTAGGAGGAAGTGGTTCTTGATCTTTCTCTATTTTATTTTTATCGGAGTGTACTTTCGGGGGTTACAGCACCCTTTAACGGTCAAGCCAGCCGGCCCTTTACTTATGACACAGGCGCACGCTTGGCACTACTTTGTTGATGCACGTGCGGCTACTGCGCACACAATTCACAAACACAGAAAATAATTTTTTTTTTGGTTTGGACTGGAGTGTACTTTCGGGGGTTACAGCACCCTTAACGGTCAAGCCAGCCGGCCCTTTACTTATGACACAGGTGCACGCTTGGCACTACTTTGTTGATGCACGTGCGGCTACTGCGCACACAATTCACAAACACAGAAAATAATATTTTTTTGGTTTGGACTGGAGTGTACTTTCGGGGGTTACAGCACCCTTTAACGGTCAAGCCAGCCGGCCCTTTACTTATGACACAGGCGCACGCTTGGCACTACTTTGTTGATGCACGTGCGGCTACTGCGCACACAATTCACAAACACAGAAAATAATTTTTTTTTTGGTTTGGACTGGAGTGTACTTTGGGGGTTACAGCACCCTTTAACGGTCAAGCCAGCCGGCCCTTTACTTATGACACAGGCGCACGCTTGGCACTACTTTGTTGATGCACGTGCGGCTACTGCGCACACAATTCACAAACACAGAAAATAATTTTTTTTTGGTTTGGACTGGAGTGTACTTTCGGGGATTACAGCACCCTTTAACGGTCAAGCCAGCCGGCCCTTTACTTATGACACAGGCGCACGCTTGGCACTACTTTGTTGATGCACGTGCGGCTACTGCGCACACAATTCACAAACACAGAAAATAATTTTTTTTTTGGTTTGGACTGGAGTGTACTTTCGGGGGTTACAGCACCCTTAACGGTCAAGCCAGCCGGCCCTTTACTTATGACACAGGTGCACGCTTGGCACTACTTTGTTGATGCACGTGCGGCTACTGCGCACACAATTCACAAACACAGAAAATATTTTTTTTTTGGTTTGGACTGGAGTGTACTTTCGGGGGTTACAGCACCCTTTAACGGTCAAGCCAGCCGGCCCTTTACTTATGACACAGGCGCACGCTTGGCACTACTTTGTTGATGCACGTGCGGCTACTGCGCACACAATTCACAAACACAGAAAATAATTTTTTTTTTGGTTTGGACTGGAGTGTACTTTGGGGGTTACAGCACCCTTTAACGGTCAAGCCAGCCGGCCCTTTACTTATGACACAGGCGCACGCTTGGCACTACTTTGTTGATGCACGTGCGGCTACTGCGCACACAATTCACAAACACAGAAAATAATTTTTTTTTGGTTTGGACTGGAGTGTACTTTCGGGGGTTACAGCACCCTTTAACGGTCAAGCCAGCCAGCCCTTTACTTATGACACAGGCGCACGCTTGGCACTACTTTGTTGATGCACGTGCGGCTACTGCGCACACAATTCACAAACACAGAAAATAATTTTTTTTTGGTTTGGACTGGAGTGTTCTTTCGGGGGTTACAGCACCCTTTAACGGTCAAGCCAGCCGGCCCTTTACTTATGACACAGGCGCACGCTTGGCACTACTTTGTTGATGCACGTGCGGCTACTGCGCACACAATTCACAAACACAGAAAATAATTTTTTTTTTGGTTTGGACTGGAGTGTACTTTGGGGGTTACAGCACCCTTTAACGGTCAAGCCAGCCGGCCCTTTACTTATGACACAGGCGCACGCTTGGCACTACTTTGTTGATGCACGTGCGGCTACTGCGCACACAATTCACAAACACAGAAAATAATTTTTTTTTTGGTTTGGACTGGAGTGTACTTTCGGGGGTTACAGCACCCTTAACGGTCAAGCCAGCCGGCCCTTTACTTATGACACAGGTGCACGCTTGGCACTACTTTGTTGATGCACGTGCGGCTACTGCGCACACAATTCACAAACACAGAAAATAATTTTTTTTTTGGTTTGGACTGGAGTGTACTTTCGGGGGTTACAGCACCCTTTAACGGTCAAGCCAGCCGGCCCTTTACTTATGACACAGGCGCACGCTTGGCACTACTTTGTTGATGCACGTGCGGCTACTGCGCACACAATTCACAAACACAGAAAATAATTTTTTTTTTGGTTTGGACTGGAGTGTACTTTCGGGGGTTACAGCACCCTTAACGGTCAAGCCAGCCGGCCCTTTACTTATGACACAGGCGCACGCTTGGCACTACTTTGTTGATGCACGTGCGGCTACTGCGCACACAATTCACAAACACAGAAAATATATTATTTTTTTAGCACTTGGGGGGAGCACCCCTGATGGACAGAGCACCCCCTGGACAACACTACAGCACTCCTTTAGGACTGGGACACTGCACAGGACTTTGGAGTGGACACAGCCCCTATGGAGAACTGACTGCACAACACAGTCCAGCCAGCCCCTATGGACTTTGAAGTAGTGGACACAGCCCCTATTAACAACAGCAGCACAGCACAACACAGCCAGCCCCTATGGACTTTGAAGTAGTGGACAACAGCAGCACTACACTACACTACACTACACTACACAGCCCTAACTCCCACCCTCCCTCTTCACTGTCCACAGCCGAGTGAGAAAATGGCGCCGACGCGGGTACCTTATATAGGATCCAAAACCCGCGAGACTCGGAAGGCGGGATGATGACGTTTTGCCTCGATTTCAGATCCGAGTCAGGCGGGAAAAGTCGAGCCTGACTCGGATCGGACTCGGATCGGGGGGGCTCGGGGGGGTTCGGATTTCAGAAATCCGAACCCGCTCACCCCTAATGTAAACATGTCCAAACTTTCTAAATTACATGATTTTAGCTGTTTTATTTATTTAAAAAACAAATACAGATCCAAAATCAAAACACGTGAAGGTGGTTTTGCAAAACCAAAACCAAAGTACGAAGATGAATCCAAATCCAAAACACGGGTGTTCACGGAAATCTCTAAAATTGTCCAAATAAATATTAAGCAACTTCTATCCGTTATTTTATTCCATGCCATAGTCATTTGCAAATGCAAATAATAAGATAGTCACATGCCAGCTACAGATAATACCATCTGAGTGTCTGTTTAATTAAATCCTAAGTAGCTTGTTTTAAGATGCATAGCAGAGACACAACTAATGAATCCATCTGTAGGGACAGACAGTAAACAATACAACATTGAAAACATGCAACTGGCTGACAGTGTAATGCTCAGTTCAACAGGCTTCAAATTTAAAATGTGTTTTAAAAATGTACACAGGTAGTTATAACAATGACAGGTGATGGACCAAAGATTTACATATGAGTCATCTGATCTGTTTTCCTTGAGCAGATCTGTCCTAGTAAGGGCTCACCTTCAGCATTATTAAGAATACGCTTTGCTGATCACAGTAAGATTAATACCCAGTTGAGTCATTCTCATGATACCAACCGAGCACCAGTCTGGAACTCATCAAGTGAACCAATATTCCTGATATTGTGACACAAGAAAATATCTACGCTTTTACTACTGAATTTCCCTTCAGTGAAGGCTTTCAAGATGAGTCTCAGAAAGGAGGATGTTATGGCATTTCTAGATAACAACGCTGCTTTTACAGAAAAATACTTTCAGAAGAAACTAAAGCCAGAGACGATAGCGTCCGCCTTCGGCCGTAAAGAACTTGCTGTTGATTTTGCTACTTACCGAGAACTCGCTCAAGTGGAAGAAAGTGAAATTCTTTTTGAACTTATTAAAGACATGCAAGAAAGTATAAACATGGAGAAGGTTGTATTTAAAACTCTACGGAGAATCAGCTGTCTTATACATGCGGATCGCTGTAGCCTCTTTATGTACAGGCAAAGAAATGGTACTCCGGAGTTAGCCACAAGACTTTTTAATGTCCACCAAGATAGTAAATTGGAGGATTGCCTTGTCTCGCCTGATAGTGAGATTGTGTTTCCTTTAGACATTGGAGTTGTAGGACATGTAGCGCACACCAAGAAGACAGTCAACATCAAGGATGTTGCTGAGGTATGTCTAAGACGTTTGCTCCCTCTACATTGTACCAGATGCTTATTTCTGTTGAAATGCAAGAATTGTATATTGTAATTTCTGCTCTGATTTTATATAGTGTGCTACTAACAGTTATAGTAATATACACTGATTATCTGGCCTGTCTGGTGCTGCTAAGAGAAACGATTTAATGCATATCATATGTATAATTTATTTTCTGTACTTCATTCTGTCTTTTATTCATCTTGCACAAATATTTCCTGTTTTTCATTTATGCGAATACATGTACATTTTTCCTCTTGTAATTATTGGGGCTGATGCAGAGATACACCTACACCCATTTGCATAGTGTATCTTGTGTTCACACTGCGCCTGTTCCAAAAATGGGTGCATGCAAGTATGGTCTACGCAGAGCCATAGGCATCTACACTTGCAAATGAAAAGGTGGAACTGGGGTGTGAGTGGGTGTTCTTATATAGTCAGAGGTTACTGAGGCGTGTAAATGCAAAGGCATCCTATCCAGACGTTGCGTATGTGACAATATGCCTTTTTGGAGGTGTATCTTTTGCACATAGTGTAATGATGACTAGTAGCAAACTAGGCACATAGGATACATATGCAGATGCGGTCACATCTCACATGTATACAGCTATGCATATGGGCGAATATACACATTTGTTCCGTGCCTGCTTCTTATGATTCATTTACACTGGATTTACTTCCAGCTCTGTATCAGACCCATTGTGAGTTATGTAAGTTGGGTGTAGATTGTCCTGTAAGTATAGATTCTGTAAGGGGGTGTGCGAGAGGTGCCATCACCCAGGGGGCACAGGGCCTCGGGGGCAGTACTGTCGCTGCCCCAAGACCCACTAACAGTTTGGGCAGGCTTGGCTGATGACAATATACAACAGGTAATCCCACATTGTGGGGTTTTCCTGTCCTAGGGGTCTATTCATAAAGACTTGGAGAGAGATAAAGTGGGGAGAGATAAAGTACCAACCAGCCTTTAAAAGGCATGTTACAGGCTGTGTTTGAAAAATGACAGGAGCTGATTGGCTGGTACTTTATCTCTCTCCACTTTATCTCCATCCAAGGTTTAGTGAATAGACCCTATAATGTTACATTCATACATTTTATGAATAAAGGGCCTGATTCAGACACGGTCGCTAAGCTGCAAACACATGCTATGGGCGATTATCACACATCTGCGCATATTTAGGCGTCAAAGTACGCATGCGCAAACCAGTCACTGCGGCCGGGAATCGTGTGCTTGTAGTACACAGACTGGACGCTACGGAGTTTAATGGGTGTGCATAATTAGCAAAGTAGCGTCATTGAACACATCACTTGGTTGTATTTTAGCCTGAACTGATCGCAGTGCTTGCAGTGGGGTAGGGGCTACCTCAAGTGCTGCGTGCAGCTCCGATGGGTCTCGATGTTCCTGATTAATCACACACTTCCTTGAGATGACGTGTGCTAAGAGAGAAAGGTGGGCGGCTTTATACTCCTGCGAGCGCTCACTGCCGTTGCTCTCTAAAACATAGAGGGCGTCCTTAAGCCAGACAGTGCAATCGCGGAATTTGCATACCCGGCCCCTTTTGGCAGCGAGAGAGCGCAGCTTAGCGACCAGGTCTGAATCAGGGCCAAAGTACATTGTACCAGTTTGTTTCATGTCAATTAAACCCCACATGGTTTAATTCTCAGAGTGTGAGAAATCAGTGCAGCTTTCTCACACTCTGACCAATCACAGCAAAGCCTCCTGGAGCAAATCTTTGTCTTCTATAGGTTCTTTGTATCCGCCAATGGATTACAAGGTGTTGGAAAGAATAGGATCCACCATGGGTTTATGTGACTAATAAATGGATAAAAGAAGATGTGTGTATGGGAGTGTAATTTTATTGGAATTACCACCAGACATTAATAAAATAAACTATAAACAGATACATGAGATTTCCATACTCCTCCACCTCTCTTGAGCATAAAGCTATGTATCTTCATTAGGCAATACACTGTCATGAATGTTATTTTCCATTAGTTTCTTACTTCAATACGCTAATACATTAAAGAAATAAAAAGAATGAAAACTAATATATGTTGCCCTAAATGAGCTAAATTAATTTCTTAAGTTCCAAGTCAGTAAGTCAGTACTACAACTTTAAACAGCTTAAGGGAAATTGTAAGGATATATATGACATATGAAAAGGATGCATAACAAAGAAAGTAACGTTTTGTGTTAGAGGGCCTGATTGAGTGGTGATGAAGTATCGATATGGAACGCAGTGGAGTGGTTTTTGGCCACTGAGCATGCGCCTAAGCCGCACACACAGCAATGGGTCTGAAATGGCGCACACAGTGTGGATTTATTCGGAAGGTGTGTGACAGGTAGTTAGTGTTTGAGAATGTAACTGGGGGAACTACCAAAGCCTGATGTGTCGGGACCGTTTTCTGGGTGTGCCCTAGTGAGCCTCTGCGAGTCTGTACGCAGCTGTAGTGGTCACGGCATCTTAGGTGAGACAGACATATTAAGACAGCTTAGGCTTGCTCAGAGGTTCCATGTGCGACCGATGTTTTCTCTTTTGTAGGTAAGCAGCAGATGTGAGATGTCGGAAGTGCGCGTCTTTGTACACAAGACGACGGATGAGACATTAGCATATTTATCTATAAGTCGGCTGTGTATGGGATCACAGCGGCGATGGGCATTGAGTGCACCTCTGAATCAGGCTATACATGTGAATGTGAATAAGAAAAAAAATATTTTTTTTTCTAAAGCAATATACAGATGTGTCCTGCTGCATCTTTGCTCCATACGCCATGTAGCACGCCATGCTAGTCGCGCCCTGCAGTGGAGATGTATATCGCAGCATGCTGCAGTAAGGCGCAACATAACGAACTGAAGCGATGGAAAAGGCGAAGTGTGTAATACAACTTTCTGTCCACCAGATGTCACTTTTCCTAAACTGCACATGCGTGAAATAGCCAACAAAACTTTTGTAACGTCGTCTGCTGATTGGCTGACGGGACTGTGTTTTGTCATGAATGAACACTGAACATCGGTATTTTTTTTCTTTTGAATCTTCACTACAGGATTAAAAATAAATGACTTTTGCATGAGTTCTGTCATTTATAAAAATACATACAGGTACAATATATTGCTCTCAACTTCCCACCACCTGGCATTTCTATGCTACTGTATGCCACCCAGCTGCGGTTTACGCTAAACCGCTACTGACATAATATAGTATTGTACACATGTCAATAGCGGCCTCAGCCTGCTGCAGCATTACAAAGAAGCAAAAAATGGTTGGGGATGGCGGTGAGCCATACGATGACCTCAGTGGGGTTGAATACTAATGAGTGATGTTGGGGCAAATTCGTGAAGGGACAGGTGGCCAAACACAGACAGGAAGGGAGGAGAGAAGTGTAGAGTACTGTATTTGAAAACTATTGAACCTGACATTATCTCTCTTTATAAAAAACTTCCCGAGCATCATATGGACGGCCCTTTAATGTGTATAATACAATGTCTACTGTATAGCGGAAATGCCAGGTAGTGGGAAGTTGAGAACAAGGTACAGGGCCTGATTCAGCTTTGGGAATAGAGTAAGATATAGCAAGTAACTGTGAACCAGGACAAACCATATTGCAATGCAAGGGGTGTAAATACATAATTTTTTTTACATGTGGGGTAAATACTGGCTACTTTTGCATGTAGCTCACAAATACTGCACAGCTTTATTTTTACACTGCAATTTAGATGTCAGTTTGGACACCCCCCTCCCAAATCTAAATCTCTTTGCACATTTTAAATTTGCCTCACCTGCAGTGCAGCATGGCTTTACCAAGATGATCAGTTGTGTGCTATTATTATTATTATTATTACCAGTAATTTATATAGCGCACACATATTCTGCAGCGCTTTACAGAGAGAATATTCAGCCATTCCCTGACCCAGTGGAGCTTACAATCTATATTCCCTACCACATGCTCGCACACATACATACTAGGGTTAATTTATGTTGGGAGCCAATTAACCTACCAGTATATTTTTGGAGTGTGGGAGGAAACCGGAGCACCCGGAGGAAACCCATGCAAGCACAGGGAAAATATACAAACTCTACACAGTTAGGGCCATGCTATATGTTACTCTATTCCCAAAGCTGAATCAGGCCCTGAGTTCAGAAGAGTTCCTTAAGAATACTGAACAATTGCTCTGTCTTTGTATTTAATGCTGGGTGTGTGTCTTCTGGACAACACAGATACAGTACATACCTGTATGTATTTTTATAAACAACAGAACTCACATACCAAGTAATTTATTTTTAATCCTGTAGTCAATAGCAGTTTATAGTCTTAAAAGTATTTATAGTACTTTAAAAGTATTGAACCTGAAATGCTCTGTCTTTATGACCAGGCAATACAATGTCTATAGCGGTTTACTGTAGTCTTGACACAAAGTGATTATATCAAGCACGAGTGACTGTTTACACTGCCTGAACGTGATTGGCCAGCCTCTCACAGATTACCGTGCACTGCTAGAGTATTGTATTCAGTACTGTAGTTTTCATCCGTGGAGCATTCGCCACCTAGCGGTTAAACTGTGTACTGCATGGCGTGTGGTCTTTCATGGCATGCAGTACACCACGGCATAATGCGCAGTATCTGCCATAACGCGTACCAACATGCCGCGCCAGGGAGGCCAGAATACCGCACTATGAGCAAAGCATGACACATCTGTATTGGTCGGTAAAGTGTACTAAAGTTTATTATACATGCTATACTATAAAAGTATACTATACATGCTATACTATAAAAGTATACTATACATGCTAAACTTGCTTTGCTGGCATACTGCATATTGACTTTGAGTGTGCACAACAGCTAGCATTGCAAATTGCCTTTCAATAGCCTGACTAATACTGTTTGTCTCAGTACATAAATCATATGTTGTAACAGTCAAAAAAGCCAGCAAAGTATAAAAAAAAACAAATATTTGGTATTTCCATAGTATGGAGAACTGAATTATTTATATACCTACAGTATACAGCACTTTAAAAAAAAAACAATTATCAAACAGACCATTTTAATGTTGGTAAATTACATGATAATGAAATGTTGTCCACAAACCTTTTACAGATGTTGTCCAGGTTAAATAACAGAATGGGAAAGAATTGTGATCTAAATTATTTTGACACTGAAATGATTGTTGGTGCCAGACTGGGGGTGGTTTAAGAAACTGATGATCCCCAGGGATTGCCACACACAACAATATTTACAGTTTAAAAAGGATGGTGCGCAAAACAGAAAAACAGAAAACATTCATTGAGTGGCGGTTTTGTGGGAGAAAATGCCTTGTTAGTGAGCAACGTCTGAGCAGAATGGCCAAACTGGTTCAAAGTGACTCAAATCACCATGTGTTACAACAGTGGTATGAGGAAGAGCATCTACGGGTGCACAGTGCTAGAACTTTCAATTTAATGGACGACAGCAGCTGAAGACCATCCCATGTTCCACTCCTGTCAGCTAAGAACAGGAAACTAAAGCTACAGTGGGCACTAGCCAGTGTAACGTCAGGCTGAGGGCGAGCCCGCAGCATCCTTTCAGCTTCTCCGGGGTCCGACCCACCACAGCACAGGTGTGGCAGTGGGGGTGCCCAACCTCCCGAACACCCGCGGGACACTTCGGCACACAGGTGAAACAGTGGGACAGTCCCTGAAAAGTGGGACTGTCCCGCTGAAATCAGGATGTTGGGAGGGGTGCGCCCTCTATGGGGTGGCGCCCCTATTCGACGGCACTGAATTTTGGCAGCAATATACAGATTTTGGCACACATTGTCTTGGCACACATTAGGCTCCTGAATACTAACTCAGCATCTTTTAAATTCCAGGGCCAACTAGAGTATTGTTGTTGACCATTTGCATGACTTCATATCTACATATCCTCTAATGGCTACTTCCAATAGGATAACACACCATGTCACAAAGTACATATCCTTCAAGCTGGTTCCACGAACATGACAATGATTTCAGTATACTCCTGTGACCTTTGCCGTCACCAGATCTGAATCCAACAGAGCATATTTGGGATGTGGTTAGATGGGAGATTTGCTGCATTTGCAGAAAACAAATCTGCAGCAACTGCGTAATCCTATTATGTTAACATGGACCAGAATCTATAAGGAATGTTTCCAGCACATTATTGAATCAGTTCCGCTTCAAAGAATTCTGCCTGTTCTGGATTCAAGGATGCGATATATTCAGTACTAGAAGGTCATGACTCATGATACAGAGATATAGATATATATGTATATTTATATATATATATATATATATATATTATATATATATATATATATATATAAAAGTACAGTGTGTATGAGAAACTTTGCTTTTTCACAATGATTATGTCAGTCTCCAGCAATAGCGAACAGCTTGTGACTTGCTGATGGCGCATGCACCGATGACACTAAAAGGTACCTTACTTTGTAGCTCTGGCTGTGTATTGTCCTTGTATACATGTTTTAAACATTTTTATTCCAATATGAAGAGTTGTATCTAATGTTTTAGAGAAGAAATTTCCTACGTTTTATTGAAGCCTAACAGTGAATAAGTGTTTTGCAAGCAATAAAAATGGCTAAAAGCATGGGTGTAAGGTGTAAATGTGTGATAATTATGACGCATGTAAACCTGGGTATTAGGATGCCTTGGCAGATCTGCACGTAGCTTGCAATAGTTTAATGTATTTTATCCCTGCGGTTTGGGTCATTGTTGCTCTCAACTCTGCATCAGTCACTTAGACCAAATCACTCAGGTCAGATTAAATCCAGAACACACACAGCTGCTGAGCTGAGAATCGTATGAAGTCCCAGCAATTATTGCACAGATTGCAGCTGCCACTTACAGCTAATACTTGGTATATTGTGGTAGATTACTGTACTCATGTTGGCATCTGCTGTCACTCATCAAGAGGGTACAGGAACATGCCTACTAAATATCATTTTCGCCCCAGGGGGTTGGCGCCACCATGAAGTGTAATTGTTTTCAAAGTCTGTCTATATGTGTTTTATTTTTGCTTATGTGAGAATAAATCTTTTAATATACTTGTGAAACTTGTACATGTGGTGTCTGAAAAGTGTGACACGCTTTGAACTTCTTGTGGTGTGTGGGAGCAAATCAGGGGACTGTGGTCTCATCCCACTCACTGAATGACTGAATGACTTTGGTTAGAACAATGGTCATTTCTTGTATGGCTACATGAAGGGGTCCATTCATTATCCTATAAATAGATATCACTGATATCTCCTGGTTACTTGTGCAGCCACGATAATAATTCCACACTCCCCATATTTTAGTATGGGTATGTAGAAATTATGAAATTCATCAAATTCCAAAAATTATATATTTTTGGAATTTGACTGTGTTACCGTACACCATCCTCAGATGGCGTACAGCCCCCTTAAGGCTTAACAAGGTAGCTTGTGTAGCAACCCGATATACAGTACATACCTGCTTTCAGTGGGTGTGAGAGGTCCTCCTCTGTTGCTCCCTCCTCTGGCTGCACTGTGGCCTTTATTCAGAGGCGGCTGTACGGTCTATGACCGCACGGCCGCCTCGATGTTTGTCAAGTGCACATGCGCACGAGGGAGCCGGCTCCTTCGTGCGCATGCGTGAGACCCGCTACGACCGACAGCGCCGGTCGTAGCGGGTCTCTTTCCAAAGGGGGCGAGCTGTCGATGTTGATTGACAGCTCGCCCGTTTGGAAGGCGGGCTGGGGGGGTGGTAGCCCAAACTGAGGCATTCCCATGGGAATGCCTACCGTTTGGGGGAGGCCCCTATGACATCACTAGTGATGTCAGTGGAGAGCTTCTGGCTCTGACAGAGCCAGAAGCTCTCCGGGGCTTACAACAAGTGAGACCCTACCCTAGGGTCTCGTCGTAAGCCCCGATGGTCGCGATGGTCTCTGACCATCGCGACCATCACCCTAGTGGTCGTTAGAGCTGTGGGTGTAAACCCACAGCCTAACGACCGAAACAGAGGCGGGCGGTCAGGATGCAAGCGGCCGCCCAGTTTCTGAGAGACCGCTTGCATCCTCCGACCGCCTCTGAATGAGGCCCAGTGTTCTCTTTATCGCTGCATGCTGCTGCTGATGGGAAGTGTCTCCCCTCTGTTTCCCAGTGCCACTTATAAGTAAGCTAACGAACTGTTTATTTACTATAAACAGTTAATTGAAAAAGCACTGACAAGTGCCACCGGGGAATAGACAGAGGGTAGACGCTTGCTGTCCACAGCAGCAGCAGCAGCATGCAGCGGTGGAGAGAACATAGAAAAGCCTTTTAAAAAATAAATATGTATTATATTCAATTAACACAGCTATAATCAGTGCAGCGCATGCTTTACTTCTGTGAACGTAACCGATGCATACGCAGCACTGATTGCAGCTGCGTTGAGCAAGCAGGGAAAAGTATGGCTTTTACGAAAAAGCTGTCTCCGCAAACATGACAGGTTTTTGGAAGAGATGATTATGTGGGGAAGGAATGATGAATTCCTCCAGTAATTAGGTAGAACTCAATGTCTTATCTCCACATAATTTTAAGTTAAGATGAATAGACCCATCAATCTGTTTGCACATATTATGGGGTCTATTGATCATACGATAAATGGCCTGGTACCAGGCTATTCATTATTAGGGGTCCGATAGGACCCCTGCGGTATTCAGCAAAGTCCGAAAACGGAAAGTTTTTGGAGTTTGCTGCCGAGAACAAGCGCCATCTTCAGACGGCGCTTGTTCTCGGATCCCCGCTCCTTCCAGGAGTTTTGGGGATGCACCCCCCGGCCGCCTCCTCCCTCCCGGCGGCTTTGCGCATGCGTGACCTGGACGACAAGGAGCAGGTAAGTAACACAGCTACAGAAGTAGCTGCGATACTTTCCACAGGGACAACTGCTTTTCAGAGCAACTGTCCCCTCACCGGAGCAATGATGAATTGCTCCGGTGTCACGCTTCCTCCGCTGCGAGTTGGATACTTAAGTATCTCTCGCAGCGAGTTAAATACTTCATCATCAGAGGCCATACGTCCTTCGATGATGAATAGGCCCCTATTTCTCCTCCCTGCAGTGCAATATGGTTTTACCATGGCACAAATTAGCTCCTAACTGTGAATCAGTCCCTGAATGAATATGGAATGGATTTGTGGTGCAGTTTAATTTTGTTATCTTAGAATGTTTTTGTTTTACATCAATAGAGTGCAACATACAGCAAATTTGCTGATGAACTTACAGCATATGACACAAAGAATATACTTGCTACACCAATTATGAATGGAAAAGATGTTGTTGCAGTTATTATGGCAGTCAACAAAACTGATGGTCCATTCTTTACTAAAAATGATGAAGATGTAAGTATTTATTTCCTTCCCTTTTGAAAGTTACTTCTCATTTTATCCCCCTTATAATTACTACAATATTGTTGTTTAATAATGTCCATACATTATTTAATTTATTTTTGTTTTGCGCTCTCTCTGTCTATCACTAAACATCTCAATATTAGATATGACTAATCAGGGCCATAAGTAGGGTGGTGCGACGTGCCACGGTACAGGGCACCACTAACCAGAAGGGCACTGTTGGGGCCTGTCAGTTTTTTTTGTTTATAATCATTATCTCTTCTTTTATCCCCGACATTTCCTGGCCGCCCATTTATTCTCCCTGCCCGTCTCCTGCTCCATCTGGACAAGCACCTTCAGTCACATCCTCTTTTATTTAACACACACATTTCAAAATACTGTAATACCCAGGAGTCAAACCTATCATCTCTCACATTGCAGTCAGACACCTTACACATGGAGCTATCTGCCCCACAATTTCTGATTGTAGCTCTGAACACATTTCCGACCCAGGCGTTACCAGCACACCTCAAGTACCACTGCCGTTGAGTTCAGCTGCCGGTGCAGGATACATACACCAATCTCCCTTTCGCAGACTTTCTTCACCTTCATTTGGTGATCTACACTGCCGGCTCCAGGCTTGTGCATGGCTGTTTTGATGGACAAATTCTGCTGCAGGAGCAGCTTCACCAGCATTCTTTCTCATCTAGAGCTGGTGAGTTACAGGGCCGTTACTAGGGCAGTGTGGCCTGTGCCATGGCACAGGGCACCGCAGGGTGGAGGGCACTGTTTGGCCCTGTCAATTTCTGTTTATTATCATTCTCACTTGTAGCTTCCTCTTATATCATCCCCACAATCTCTTGGCCTCCCCATCTCTTCCCTAGCCCTTCTCCATGAGGCCATGGCCCTTCTTTGGGTGCGTTATGTCCCTATTTGAAAAATGGGGGGGATCCAATGTTCTTTCTGGCACAGGGCTCCAAAAAGTCTAGTTACGGGTCTGGTGAGTAATACTGCATAATTATTGTGTATCATCACTGCAACCATTGGATTCACACTGCATTTGGCAGTGACACCTGATCGGTACCCCTTCATTATCATACGGGACCAATAAGATTTGTCATGACCCTTCCCCATGAGGCCACAGCCATTTTTCTGCTGCATGTCTTATTACCCTATTTGAAAAATAGCCCCGCCAATGGTTTTTCTGACCCAGGCCACCCAAAAGTCTAGTTACGGCTCTGTGAATAGTAGATTCTGGGCTTGCCTGAAGGCAGCCTCATAAACTGGCCATGGTTACAACTGGAAAACCATTGTCTATATTTTATATAAAAACAGGGGGCTGTATGAACTTGGCATAGTTACCCCTATTTCCAGTAACTCATCCTTGACCATGTTGAGGACCTTGAAGCTCATCCAATATGTGGTTTTCCAAATGGGTTTGAGCCTTCCTGGTGTCAACATGAGTGTGCCCAGGTCTTCTGGTAAACTAGTGCATGCTCCCTGCTGGAAAAAGAGTCAGGACAGTTGTTCTCCATGTTTGGCAGCAGCTGCTATCACCAAAGAGGCAATGGCGATCACCAGTGAGGAATAGAAGTGGCAACAGCAGGGCAATTGACAGCAATGACAGTTACACTTATCAGGAGGCTGAATTGAGATGGCATTCTAGTAGATCTTCTACCCTTGCCCTTAGTGTGAAGGCACCCCTTGGCATCTCTCCTCTAATTTCCCACAGTCTTCAGCAATTTTTAAGTGACTTATATTTGTTAAAGATTATTATGCGCAAGAACAAAGCACTAATCTAAAGTGCAGCCTGCAAACGGTGTGACTACTCAGCTTCCATCCACCACTTGATCCCACTTGTATTGTTAGAGGTACTGTAGGAGTCAGTCCAACTGTCATTCCTGGTCATGTGTTACAGTGTGTATTGGAATTATCAATAGTAGTTCCATTGCATTTTGCAAATGAAAGCCCCTATTTAAGATATTATGTAATCTCACATATGTAAACATATATGTTAATAGGTATACTCTAGAGATGTGCGCCGACCCCTGTGTTATGGTTTTGGATCCAGACTTATCTTCATGTCTTGGTTTTGCAAAGCCACGCTCACGTGTTTTGGTTTTGGATCTGTATTTTTTTTTTAAATAAAAAAACAGCTCAAATTATATAATTTGGACATGTTTATATGCAATACCAAACCCGAGCTTGGCTTTTAAATCTGTGTTCCGAACTGAATACAAATCCGAAACCGGGACTTGGGACCCCAAAGTGATTCCGAACTTGGACTCGGTTCGAATTGGAACCCCTAAATTCAGTTGTTGGCAGTTCTCAGGGAACCGGACCCGCACATCTCTAGTATACTCCTGTAAACCTTGATATATTAATGTGATTATACTGCCACTCTGTCACTACATTCACACTTTTATATACTGTAGCAATGACCTATTTTATCTGGTTGACATTTTTCAGCATCCATATGAACTGAGAACTTTCTTGCTCAATTAACATAGCCTCGATTTTCTGATGTAGAATATATTTAAGGTAATACTTTATGGGTCAAGAGATATTTTTGTCGGCCCTCATATTTATCACTGAATGAATTAACCTGGGCTCAATTAAATTGTTTGCCTTTTACATCAATTAATTAAGGCTAGGTTCATTAAGTCATAAAGTAGTAGTGAATACAGGACTAATACTTCCCTTAAGAAATGGATCACAGTGATTTATGGAAGAGTATATTTACATCATCTCATGGAATTGTTTCAGAGTTAACATACAGAATCTAATTAAAGATTCTGTTAATTATTATAAGTTTTCTCAGTAAGATTTGCCTGTATAATCCACAGAAAATTGTGCAAATTGTCTCATTACAAACGGAAGCCCACTTTCAGACAATTTTATCATCCAGATATATTTTCTTATTTCCATTGCTGTAAATATAAGGCAACAGATAAGTTCAGGTCCAATAATTACAATTTTAGCTACAGTATATAGCAAAACATATAAGGGCTGCAAAAATCATCTGAGAAGGTCTCAATTGATTAATTCATTTGGATACTCACGCAGGACTAGTTTAATGTTTATAGGGGTCTCAGGGCAACTAAATTGTGGGAGTCCCTAGTAGGACCCCCTACCAATACAATTGTAAAAAATATAGAATGGTGATGTTGCTAAAAAGCATAATGTGTAAATCCTCCCAGACTCACAACACATTGAAGCGCCCCCAGTTCACATTATGCCACACAGAACCCTCAGTTCACATTATGTCACAGTGTCCCTCATACTGGTGATGTAGCTTTTTGTGGGAGCATGGCCCCTGGGCCACCGCATCATCTGCCCTTATGTTAGCCCACGTGTGTGGGCGAGAGTGATTGAGAGCAGTTTAAGATTAATAGTGGGAATAGAGGAAACAATGGATAAGGAATATGTTTAAGTGGCATGAATCCGTATGATAGAGATAAATGAATAACAATTTACAATTTATTTATGAAATGTGGCATGGCATGGTACTGCTTTTCTCGTGTCCATGCATGCTATTACATTATACCTTCTCACATTAGACAAAGCAAAACATCAAATAAATAAGGCTTTAAGTGCTGGAAAACCTCATTCTTTTTGGTTTCAGTAAACAGTTGTAGGACAAAAGAAAGAAATTATGCATGATTATCCTCAACTAAGGTAATGCAGTCTATATATTAACTCAGCAAAGTATTTACATTGCCATACAACGTATATGTAAAATGACAGAATAATACAAAAAAGAAGAAGGAAATGTCCATTGCGGTGCACTAATCAAACAACATAACATAAAACATAACTTTTATTAATTAATGAATAATATAAGGACTAAAAAGCGAAATATTAAAAAGGGAATGGTGATATGTGTGTTTTGAATGAGTGTATTAATAAAAAAGCGTGCGCTCCTTTTACACTATGTATCCTGATGTTGGTATTATTGGACTGGTTAGCAAGTGTAATCCAGGGTAGGTAAAAACCTTATCCTCTTCTTACTAAGATCCATATATGGGAATATTATATAATCTATATCATGTAGGTTAATATTGGCGTGACATGTGGGATCTAGTTCCCTAGCAGATATTTGTTGAATTATCTACATTCCAATAAGGACTAAATTGTTCCCTTTATAGCAAGTAATATAATACTGTCCTTTTAATATCACAGCCTACGCTACCTGAATTGTATCATCAATTGGAGCATGTAAGGATTGCCATTTCACTGTTTTAAATGATGATAAGTGCAGAAAAACTCTCTTATTGGTGTTTGTTCATAGATTATCACCCAATTCTAATAGAGTTCGTAAAACTTCCACTATTATAATATTACACACAAATATGGTGTTTTTACTTCTGATATTAACACTTAATTATCTCTGCACATTGGTGATGTGATTCTTCTCACTATCTTCCATTCTTATAGTGATAGGCTTCCATGCTTATATCCTCAATATTCAGCCACATTTAGTATCTTGGCTCTCAAAATAGATATATATATATCACCCACATAAATGTATTCAACTTTATTCAGTGTATTTTCATCATACAAATTTTCATCAATCTATATGCAAGTGTTGCTGGGAATTACTTTATGCAGATAGTGCATATCTATGATTTACACTATTGTGCTGTGTTCACATATCTCTCTGGTATGTCCGGGGGTTCCCTCTGTGACTCAGCACCGCACCAAACCAATGTGTCCTCAGTAATCAGAGTATTCCATTATATAGGCATGTTTTTCATTTTTTCCTGCCTCTGATTTCAACAGATTCCACAGTCATGCCCACTTGCTATTCAATAGTGTGTACAGCCCTTAGCTAACAGACAGTCTCATGCAGGTAGCGCTGCCGTTTGTACATACATATTTCAGTTAAACATACATTATTTATCTTGCAGCATTTACTAACATGGTATCTTAATTAGACATAGTGGTATAAGGAGCGCCGCTGATCGACTCGGCGTTTCGCTAGGTAGCTTTATCAAGGTAAGCCGAGCTGCTTACCGGAAGTGTCTTAAATACCCTTCCAAGTTTCACATATCCAATCCAAAACTCCTTAGACTGTGCTTCTCCAATCCAGTAGCTCCATGTTTCCTAATACCTCCCCTCTTCTATTAGATTGACAGACTCACTCCATTTCAGTGAATATTAATGAGTCTTGTTCACGTATTTCAGACCAGATTAATCAAATCCTGATTGTTCAGTTCTTACATTTACTCATATAATTGTGTTGTAAAGAAGTTATTTCTATATGTATTATGATGACACTGAATGTCTCCAAACCTATTTATCTGCTATGGAAATCTCCATTATCAAATAAAAGTGGAAATATTAAGTACATGGAGTCTATCTCAGTATAGGGTCCATTCAGGTTGGTAAGGTGATTGCAGATACATGGATTTCATCATTCTCATAGGAGAATCTATAATACATCTATTCCTATGGTAATGAAATAATTTTTTATTATTTTTAATAATAAGATCAGGGAGTTTTTTAGCTTCTTTCCTACTTCATGTAATGATACTTTATCCTATAAATTAGTTCATAACATTTCGATTTGATATCTCAATAAAATAGATAACTCATAATAAAATAATATAATTCCCATCCCATTATTTAATATAATATATCATTTATAATTTGAATTTTCTACACACCCATATAGATCAATATAAAGATTCAATCGTATTTAGTAAGGTGATTATTAATCTCCATTTGTGATTTTAATTAATATATCCATCCACATCAACGTGTGTGAATTATTAGTGTCCATATATATACACGTGTTCGGCCCATACCACATGTAAGTGTATATTACACATAAGTACATACCTCTATAAATATAGGCATGCACAAATATATATATATTCCTGCTGCATATTACCCATTAAAGTGTCAAAAGTTTGTTAGAAAAATACCTATCTTAAATGTACTCATCTCTAAAACTTAAAAGTGTGAAAATGTGTAAGACCAAATCAATAAATAAGGAATAAATAAATAAAAAAGTGAAAGGATATTGATAATAAGACCCTAAATTAATAATTAGCCAAAAAGTGCCTAATGTTCGTAAGAGAGGAAAATCATAAATCATAAATCTTAAGTTCCTCATATATCTGGTGATGTAGATATACTCTTAAATCTAGAAATGTAGTCCCATTGATCTCATTATTGCAGATTCTAATTCCATGAACCAGTTTTTATCAATTAATTGATTCCATCATAGTTCTTACTACTGCCTCATATTCTAATGACATTCAAGTATCCTTTTTATATTTTACTCCCCCAGGAAAGGTATGTAGCTATTCT
This sequence comes from Taudactylus pleione, assembly GCA_031769625.1. Lineage (NCBI taxonomy): Eukaryota > Metazoa > Chordata > Amphibia > Anura > Myobatrachidae > Taudactylus > Taudactylus pleione. Next base: position 975,276 of record JAUIMM010000272.1, read on the forward strand.
CTTCATTCAAACCCATAGGATTTAGTGTATTCATAAGAAAAATCAGACGAGTTTCTTGTTTCAATAATTCCCTATCCACATCCCCTCCTCTAATGTTCAAATTGATTTTCTTCATTCCGTATGCTCTTAATCCACTGGGGTTCCCCCCATGATATTTTAGGAAGTGTTTCGCTATTGGGGTCAAAGGTTTAAACATTCCACGGTCTCTTTCTGCATTCTTGATACTGTTTAGATGTTCAAATATCCTCTTTTTGAAAGGTCTTTTGGTCTTTCCGATATAGCTTTTGTGACATGGGCACTGCAGATTATAGATTACAGCTGTTGTATTACAGGTAATGTAATCCTTAATATACCATTTCTTGTTAAACCTGTCAACATATGATTCCATTGGTATCATAGTTAGACAGGCTTTACATGTTCCGCATTTGCGGGATCCTTTCTTGAAATAAATTTGTTTGGCCGGTGCTTCCAAGTGGCTTCTAGTTAGAATATCCTTCAAATTCTTTGATCTTCTCCAGCTCACTGATATTCTCTCTCCAACAATTGTGGCCAAATCATTATCCATTTTCAGTATACCGAGATGTTTCTGTAGAACATTCTGAATAAATCGCCATTCTCTACAGAAGGTCCCTATGAATCTGACAGTCTCATCTTGTTCTTTTTTCTTTTTAGGTGTCAGCAGTTGTTCTCTTGTGTATTGATGAGTATCTTTATATCCTCGTTTAATCATTCTGTTGCTATATCCTCGACTTTTTAGTCTTCTTGTTAGTTCTTCTGACCTTTTCAAAAAAGTGCATTCTTCGGAGCAATTTCTCTTCATTCAGAGAAATTCCCCTTTAGGTAAGCCCTTTAATACCGACGGGAAATGTGAACTCCCCTTATGCAGTATACTGTTTGTGGATGTTTTTTTACGATATAGATCTGAGGACAGATGCCCATCTTCCTCCATTTTTAAAGTGATATCCAGAAAATTGATGCTCTCTCTGCTTGCTTCATATGTTAGTTTGAGATTTAAGTTGTTGTTATTCAATTTTGTCAAGAATTCCTGGAATACTTGTATATCACCTTCCCACAAAATCAAGAGATCGTCAATATATCTCAGCCAGAGTATTATCTGGTTGGTATAGAAATCATTCTCCTCACCAAAAACCATCTCTCTCTCCCACCATCCCAGGTAGAGGTTTGCGTACGTGGGGGCACACGTGGTCCCCATCGCAGTCCCTCGTACCTGGAGGTAGAAACTGTTGTTGCATACGAAGTAGTTTCTGGTGAGGACAAATTTTAAGAGAGATATCAGAAATTTACTGAAGTCCATCTTTTGGCCCATACTCAGGAAATAATCAACTGCTCCTAGGCCATATCCATGATTAATACTTGTATATAGACTCTCTATATCGCATGTTATAAGCCACGTATGTTTATTCAGTATTACATCCTGTATTTTACTTAGTACGTCAGGTGTATTCCTGGGGGAGTAAAATATAAAAAGGATACTTGAATGTCATTAGAATATGAGGCAAGAAATTAACATTCAATCCGACCCAGAATTTTTTGGATCTATACAATGAGATGATCGGAACAGCCAGGAGGAATGGAATCATATCCAAGAGAGATTTTGAATATCTAAAGAAAGACAATCCGAAAATACCAACGCTATACATGCTCCCCAAGATACATAAGAATGAGAATAACCCCCCTGGGAGGCCTATTGTCTCGGGGATGGGGAGCCTTACAGAAAATGCGAGTAGATTTTTGGACTCACACCTAAGAGAACATGTCCTGGCCTTACCATCATACGTCAGGGATACACCTGACGTACTAAGTAAAATACAGGATGTAATACTTAACAACTTAAATCTCAAACTAACATATGAAGCAAGCAGAGAGAGCATCAATTTTCTGGATATCACTTTAAAAATGGAGGAAGATGGGCATCTGTCCTCAGATCTATATCGTAAAAAAACATCCACAAACAGTATACTGCATAAGGGGAGTTCACATTTCCCGTCGGTATTAAAGGGCTTACCTAAAGGGGAATTTCTCCGAATGAAGAGAAATTGCTCCGAAGAATGCACTTTTTTGAAAAGGTCAGAAGAACTAACAAGAAGACTAAAAAGTCGAGGATATAGCAACAGAATGATTAAACGAGGATATAAAGATACTCATCAATACACAAGAGAACAACTGCTGACACCTAAAAAGAAAAAAGAACAAGATGAGACTGTCAGATTCATAGGGACCTTCTGTAGAGAATGGCGATTTATTCAGAATGTTCTACAGAAACATCTCGGTATACTGAAAATGGATAATGATTTGGCCACAATTGTTGGAGAGAGAATATCAGTGAGCTGGAGAAGATCAAAGAATTTGAAGGATATTCTAACTAGAAGCCACTTGGAAGCACCGGCCAAACAAATTTATTTCAAGAAAGGATCCCGCAAATGCGGAACATGTAAAGCCTGTCTAACTATGATACCAATGGAATCATATGTTGACAGGTTTAACAAGAAATGGTATATTAAGGATTACATTACCTGTAATACAACAGCTGTAATCTATAATCTGCAGTGCCCATGTCACAAAAGCTATATCGGAAAGACCAAAAGACCTTTCAAAAAGAGGATATTTGAACATCTAAACAGTATCAAGAATGCAGAAAGAGACCGTGGAATGTTTAAACCTTTGACCCCAATAGCGAAACACTTCCTAAAATATCATGGGGGGAACCCCAGTGGATTAAGAGCATACGGAATGAAGAAAATCAATTTGAACATTAGAGGAGGGGATGTGGATAGGGAATTATTGAAACAAGAAACTCGTCTGATTTTTCTTATGAATACACTAAATCCTATGGGTTTGAATGAAGAGAATAGCTACATACCTTTCCTGGGGGAGTAAAATATAAAAAGGATACTTGAATGTCATTAGAATATGAGGCAGTAGTAAGAACTATGATGGAATCAATTAATTGATAAAAACTGGTTCATGGAATTAGAATCTGCAATAATGAGATCAATGGGACTACATTTCTAGATTTAAGAGTATATCTACATCACCAGATATATGAGGAACTTAAGATTTATGATTTATGATTTTCCTCTCTTACGAACATTAGGCACTTTTTGGCTAATTATTAATTTAGGGTCTTATTATCAATATCCTTTCACTTTTTTATTTATTTATTCCTTATTTATTGATTTGGTCTTACACATTTTCACACTTTTAAGTTTTAGAGATGAGTACATTTAAGATAGGTATTTTTCTAACAAACTTTTGACACTTTAATGGGTAATATGCAGCAGGAATATATATATATTTGTGCATGCCTATATTTATAGAGGTATGTACTTATGTGTAATATACACTTACATGTGGTATGGGCCGAACACGTGTATATATATGGACACTAATAATTCACACACGTTGATGTGGATGGATATATTAATTAAAATCACAAATGGAGATTAATAATCACCTTACTAAATACGATTGAATCTTTATATTGATCTATATGGGTGTGTAGAAAATTCAAATTATAAATGATATATTATATTAAATAATGGGATGGGAATTATATTATTTTATTATGAGTTATCTATTTTATTGAGATATCAAATCGAAATGTTATGAACTAATTTATAGGATAAAGTATCATTACATGAAGTAGGAAAGAAGCTAAAAAACTCCCTGATCTTATTATTAAAAATAATAAAAAATTATTTCATTACCATAGGAATAGATGTATTATAGATTCTCCTATGAGAATGATGAAATCCATGTATCTGCAATCACCTTACCAACCTGAATGGACCCTATACTGAGATAGACTCCATGTACTTAATATTTCCACTTTTATTTGATAATGGAGATTTCCATAGCAGATAAATAGGTTTGGAGACATTCAGTGTCATCATAATACATATAGAAATAACTTCTTTACAACACAATTATATGAGTAAATGTAAGAACTGAACAATCAGGATTTGATTAATCTGGTCTGAAATACGTGAACAAGACTCATTAATATTCACTGAAATGGAGTGAGTCTGTCAATCTAATAGAAGAGGGGAGGTATTAGGAAACATGGAGCTACTGGATTGGAGAAGCACAGTCTAAGGAGCTTTGGATTGGATATGTGAAACTTGGAAGGGTATTTAAGACACTTCCGGTAAGCAGCTCGGCTTACCTTGATAAAGCTACCTAGCGAAACGCCGCGTCGGTCAGCGGCGCTCCTTATACCACTATGTCTAATTAAGATACCATGTTAGTAAATGCTGCAAGATAAATAATGTATGTTTAACTGAAATATGTATGTACAAACGGCAGCGCTACCTGCATGAGACTGTCTGTTAGCTAAGGGCTGTACACACTATTGAATAGCAAGTGGGCATGACTGTGGAATCTGTTGAAATCAGAGGCAGGAAAAAATGAAAAACATGCCTATATAATGGAATACTCTGATTACTGAGGACACATTGGTTTGGTGCGGTGCTGAGTCACAGAGGGAACCCCCGGACATACCAGAGAGATATGTGAACACAGCACAATAGTGTAAATCATAGATATGCACTATCTGCATAAAGTAATTCCCAGCAACACTTGCATATAGATTGATGAAAATTTGTATGATGAAAATACACTGAATAAAGTTGAATACATTTATGTGGGTGATATATATATATCTATTTTGAGAGCCAAGATACTAAATGTGGCTGAATATTGAGGATATAAGCATGGAAGCCTATCACTATAAGAATGGAAGATAGTGAGAAGAATCACATCACCAATGTGCAGAGATAATTAAGTGTTAATATCAGAAGTAAAAACACCATATTTGTGTGTAATATTATAATAGTGGAAGTTTTACGAACTCTATTAGAATTGGGTGATAATCTATGAACAAACACCAATAAGAGAGTTTTTCTGCACTTATCATCATTTAAAACAGTGAAATGGCAATCCTTACATGCTCCAATTGATGATACAATTCAGGTAGCGTAGGCTGTGATATTAAAAGGACAGTATTATATTACTTGCTATAAAGGGAACAATTTAGTCCTTATTGGAATGTAGATAATTCAACAAATATCTGCTAGGGAACTAGATCCCACATGTCACGCCAATATTAACCTACATGATATAGATTATATAATATTCCCATATATGGATCCTAGTAAGAAGAGGATAAGGTTTTTACCTACCCTGGATTACACTTGCTAACCAGTCCAATAATACCAACATCAGGATACATAGTGTAAAAGGAGCGCACGCTTTTTTATTAATACACTCATTCAAAACACACATATCACCATTCCCTTTTTAATATTTCGCTTTTTAGTCCTTATATTATTCATTAATTAATAAAAGTTATGTTTTATGTTATGTTGTTTGATTAGTGCACCGCAATGGACATTTCCTTCTTCTTTTTTGTATTATTCTGTGGTTATATACGTTGTCCGTGGTAGCACCCCCACGTTTTCCAAACGAGAGATAGTGATATATGTGGGGTTTATGATATCAATTTATATAGGCATATATGGTATCTAGTGCAACAGGAAACTCTATTTGAAATTGTATTGTTCCTTATGTGAGTTTATCTCACTCTTTCTCCAGTTAGCACAGATATTCAGCATATATAGATATATATAAGAAATATATTGACATATATAGAATAAGTGAACATCTGGAGGTCGAGCTGATACTTTTGTAAAATACCGATTTAAATCATGTCCAATCCTGTAAATACTGAAACATTCAGTTTGAGTCGAGAACTGAGTGATAGACAAACGAGACTGAATAAATGTGGAGATACTCTCCTCACTATAGATCCCAAAAATTTGGACAACAGTCAGGGAGACTGGTCAAAGGATCTTTTTCAACTAAAACAGATATTAATTAAACAGACCAAAACTGTATGGAATAGGGCTACTTTCGAAAATTACATAAAGCAGAAAATAACACCGAGAGGTTTAAGACCACGTGTTTTTCCATCATTTGAATTAGTGAATGATACACTGAGAGAAGAATGGGAGAAGGTCCTAACCGTCTGCTCTCTTAATCTAATTAATATATTAATTAGACATGATGAAATATTACTTGAGAGATACTCCAAAGAGATTGCCCATCTGGGAGATAAACTCAAACCCTTTGAGGGTCTAGATAAATTTCAAAAAACCTATGATAGATACAGAAGTGAGGTGGAGAACATCGAGAAAGAAATCATTAGCAGAAAAAGGAATAAACTACAAAGAGATATCAATGATTTTGCTACAAATAATGCTTATCGATGGTCACACATAAAGAGAAAAATAACAGATAATAGATCAAACTACTCAACTTCTGAGGCTGAATCTTCTGAATGTGAGGTGACCTTAGATTACAACCCCCCCCAAAGAATTCAACAAAGGAATTTTTTAGGATTTACCCCCAGGGAGAACAGAGAAGGTCCAAGATTGGACCCTATAAGATCAGAAGGGGGAAGAGAAAGAAAAGAAAAAAGAGGTGTCAGAGAATGGAGGGAGGAACACAGAGAGTTCCGTCGATACAGGAAATAGGAGAAGATGATCATCTTAGGATCATCAATCTGACGGACAAGATACTAACAGCATCACAAGTAGAGGTCCTAAATAAAGGACTTTCCTTTTCACCTACACAGACATGTGATAGGTTTGAATTAGAAAAAGACCTAAACCTTTTTGTTAGAAAATTGCTCCTCAAGAAGTTCTTTCTTAATAAGAATCAGAAGGAGGACATTCAAAAATTAGGTATTGACATGATGAGTCTCTCTAGAGAGGAAGAGAAAGCAATTTCTATCTTGGAGGAATTAAGAGATTCATCTGCACGAGAACCCCAGGAATCATCTCAAACTCCTATCTATAATCAACTATCTGACACTCCTCATATTCAATTGAAAAAGAAATCTACCTTTTATCCAGATTTTTCAATATGTCCACAGATTAAGATCTATATGGACTTGGTCAGTAAAGATCTTGATAATCTTGAGAACAATAAAATGACCAAAGATCTGGAATTTAATCTGTCAAAAAATGAGAGGGAAGCCCTAAAGGAAATAAAACGATGGGATGATGTTATAGTAAAACCATCGGACAAGGGTGGGAATATTGTACTGTGGCCCCGCAACCAATATATAAAAGAACTCAATAGACAACTGGAGGATACCTCATGTTACAAGAAATTAACATTCAATCCGACCCAGAATTTTTTGGATCTATACAATGAGATGATCGGAACAGCCAGGAGGAATGGAATCATATCCAAGAGAGATTTTGAATATCTAAAGAAAGACAATCCGAAAATACCAACGCTATACATGCTCCCCAAGATACATAAGAATGAGAATAACCCCCCTGGGAGGCCTATTGTCTCGGGGATGGGGAGCCTTACAGAAAATGCGAGTAGATTTTTGGACTCACACCTAAGAGAACATGTCCTGGCCTTACCATCATACGTCAGGGATACACCTGACGTACTAAGTAAAATACAGGATGTAATACTGAATAAACATACGTGGCTTATAACATGCGATATAGAGAGTCTATATACAAGTATTAATCATGGATATGGCCTAGGAGCAGTTGATTATTTCCTGAGTATGGGCCAAAAGACGGACTTCAGTAAATTTCTGATATCTCTCTTAAAATTTGTCCTCACCAGAAACTACTTCGTATGCAACAACAGTTTCTACCTCCAGGTACGAGGGACTGCGATGGGGACCACGTGTGCCCCCACGTACGCAAACCTCTACCTGGGATGGTGGGAGAGAGAGATGGTTTTTGGTGAGGAGAATGATTTCTATACCAACCAGATAATACTCTGGCTGAGATATATTGACGATCTCTTGATTTTGTGGGAAGGTGATATACAAGTATTCCAGGAATTCTTGACAAAATTGAATAACAACAACTTAAATCTCAAACTAACATATGAAGCAAGCAGAGAGAGCATCAATTTTCTGGATATCACTTTAAAAATGGAGGAAGATGGGCATCTGTCCTCAGATCTATATCGTAAAAAAACATCCACAAACAGTATACTGCATAAGGGGAGTTCACATTTCCCGTCGGTATTAAAGGGCTTACCTAAAGGGGAATTTCTCCGAATGAAGAGAAATTGCTCCGAAGAATGCACTTTTTTGAAAAGGTCAGAAGAACTAACAAGAAGACTAAAAAGTCGAGGATATAGCAACAGAATGATTAAACGAGGATATAAAGATACTCATCAATACACAAGAGAACAACTGCTGACACCTAAAAAGAAAAAAGAACAAGATGAGACTGTCAGATTCATAGGGACCTTCTGTAGAGAATGGCGATTTATTCAGAATGTTCTACAGAAACATCTCGGTATACTGAAAATGGATAATGATTTGGCCACAATTGTTGGAGAGAGAATATCAGTGAGCTGGAGAAGATCAAAGAATTTGAAGGATATTCTAACTAGAAGCCACTTGGAAGCACCGGCCAAACAAATTTATTTCAAGAAAGGATCCCGCAAATGCGGAACATGTAAAGCCTGTCTAACTATGATACCAATGGAATCATATGTTGACAGGTTTAACAAGAAATGGTATATTAAGGATTACATTACCTGTAATACAACAGCTGTAATCTATAATCTGCAGTGCCCATGTCACAAAAGCTATATCGGAAAGACCAAAAGACCTTTCAAAAAGAGGATATTTGAACATCTAAACAGTATCAAGAATGCAGAAAGAGACCGTGGAATGTTTAAACCTTTGACCCCAATAGCGAAACACTTCCTAAAATATCATGGGGGGAACCCCAGTGGATTAAGAGCATACGGAATGAAAAAAATCAATTTGAACATTAGAGGAGGGGATGTGGATAGGGAATTATTGAAACAAGAAACTCGTCTGATTTTTCTTATGAATACACTAAATCCTATGGGTTTGAATGAAGAGAATAGCTACATACCTTTCCTGGGGGAGTAAAATATAAAAAGGATACTTGAATGTCATTAGAATATGAGGCAGTAGTAAGAACTATGATGGAATCAATTAATTGATAAAAACTGGTTCATGGAATTAGAATCTGCAATAATGAGATCAATGGGACTACATTTCTAGATTTAAGAGTATATCTACATCACCAGATATATGAGGAACTTAAGATTTATGATTTATGATTTTCCTCTCTTACGAACATTAGGCACTTTTTGGCTAATTATTAATTTAGGGTCTTATTATCAATATCCTTTCACTTTTTTATTTATTTATTCCTTATTTATTGATTTGGTCTTACACATTTTCACACTTTTAAGTTTTAGAGATGAGTACATTTAAGATAGGTATTTTTCTAACAAACTTTTGACACTTTAATGGGCAATATGCAGCAGGAATATATATATATTTGTGCATGCCTATATTTATAGAGGTATGTACTTATGTGTAATATACACTTACATGTGGTATGGGCCGAACACGTGTATATATATGGACACTAATAATTCACACACGTTGATGTGGATGGATATATTAATTAAAATCACAAATGGAGATTATTAATCACCTTACTAAATACGATTGAATCTTTATATTGATCTATATGGGTGTGTAGAAAATTCAAATTATAAATGATATATTATATTAAATAATGGGATGGGAATTATATTATTTTATTATGAGTTATCTATTTTATTGAGATATCAAATCGAAATGTTATGAACTAATTTATAGGATAAAGTATCATTACATGAAGTAGGAAAGAAGCTAAAAAACTCCCTGATCTTATTATTAAAAATAATAAAAAATTATTTCATTACCATAGGAATAGATGTATTATAGATTCTCCTATGAGAATGATGAAATCCATGTATCTGCAATCACCTTACCAACCTGAATGGACCCTATACTGAGATAGACTCCATGTACTTAATATTTCCACTTTTATTTGATAATGGAGATTTCCATAGCAGATAAATAGGTTTGGAGACATTCAGTGTCATCATAATACATATAGAAATAACTTCTTTACAACACAATTATATGAGTAAATGTAAGAACTGAACAATCAGGATTTGATTAAGCTGGTCTGAAATACGTGAACAAGACTCATTAATATTCACTGAAATGGAGTGAGTCTGTCAATCTAATAGAAGAGGGGAGGTATTAGGAAACATGGAGCTACTGGATTGGAGAAGCACAGTCTAAGGAGCTTTGGATTGGATATGTGAAACTTGGAAGGGTATTTAAGACACTTCCGGTAAGCAGCTCGGCTTACCTTGATAAAGCTACCTAGCGAAACGCCGAGTCGGTCAGCGGCGCTCCTTATACCACTATGTCTAATTAAGATACCATGTTAGTAAATGCTGCAAGATAAATAATGTATGTTTAACTGAAATATGTATGTACAAACGGCAGCGCTACCTGCATGAGACTGTCTGTTAGCTAAGGGCTGTACACACTATTGAATAGCAAGTGGGCATGACTGTGGAATCTGTTGAAATCAGAGGCAGGAAAAAATGAAAAACATGCCTATATAATGGAATACTCTCATTACTGAGGACACATTGGTTTGGTGCGGTGCTGAGTCACAGAGGGAACCCCCGGACATACCAGAGAGATATGTGAACACAGCACAATAGTGTAAATCATAGATATGCACTATCTGCATAAAGTAATTCCCAGCAACACTTGCATATAGATTGATGAAAATTTGTATGATGAAAATACACTGAATAAAGTTGAATACATTTATGTGGGTGATATATATATATCTATTTTGAGAGCCAAGATACTAAATGTGGCTGAATATTGAGGATATAAGCATGGAAGCCTATCACTATAAGAATGGAAGATAGTGAGAAGAATCACATCACCAATGTGCAGAGATAATTAAGTGTTAATATCAGAAGTAAAAACACCATATTTGTGTGTAATATTATAATAGTGGAAGTTTTACGAACCCTATTAGAATTGGGTGATAATCTATGAACAAACACCAATAAGAGAGTTTTTCTGCACTTATCATCATTTAAAACAGTGAAATGGCAATCCTTACATGCTCCAATTGATGATACAATTCAGGTAGCGTAGGCTGTGATATTAAAAGGACAGTATTATATTACTTGCTATAAAGGGAACAATTTAGTCCTTATTGGAATGTAGATAATTCAACAAATATCTGCTAGGGAACTAGATCCCACATGTCACGCCAATATTAACCTACATGATATAGATTATATAATATTCCCATATATGGATCCTAGTAAGAAGAGGATAAGGTTTTTACCTACCCTGGATTACACTTGCTAACCAGTCCAATAATACCAACATCAGGATACATAGTGTAAAAGGAGCGCACGCTTTTTTATTAATACACTCATTCAAAACACACATATCACCATTCCCTTTTTAATATTTCGCTTTTTAGTCCTTATATTATTCATTAATTAATAAAAGTTATGTTTTATGTTATGTTGTTTGATTAGTGCACCGCAATGGACATTTCCTTCTTCTTTTTTGTATTATTCTGTGGTTATATACGTTGTCCGTGGTAGCACCCCCACGTTTTCCAAACGAGAGATAGTGATATATGTGGGGTTTATGATATCAATTTATATAGGCATATATGGTATCTAGTGCAACAGGAAACTCTATTTGAAATTGTATATGTAAAATGTAATTGTAGATAAACTTTCATTAGGTATTTGAATTTCTTTTTGCAAGAAATACAAAAGAGATAACTGTATACAAATGTACTGATTTTATTTATTTATTTATTTATTTGCAGGTGTTTTTGAAGTATTTAAATTTTGCTTCATTAAATCTGAAAATCTATCACTTGAGTTATCTACATAACTGTGAGACGCGGCGAGGCCAGGTAAAGCAGCTGTGACGTGCAGTAACGAGAGTGGTTCCATAATGCACAGCAGCATGTAACAGTTATGAAAATTATGTTTAGTTTTATAGACTTTTTATATAATTTATATACAGTATATACATATATAAAAATATACACATAAAACATACATCTACATCTATATAATAATTCTACAACTCTGTCCTGATAAGTCGCTTGTGAATAATTTTTTGTTAATTTGACCGGCAGCATTACCACTTACCGTGAGGTCACGCAACCTTGCACACACAGATTGCTCCGCGCTTTCTCCCACCACTCGCCCCGAGTACAGGCCCCCCTCGAGAATGGATGTTATAATCCAAGCCTATATCCTATTCAGGGCCATCTTAATGTATGGGCACACTGGGCGGCCTGGGCCAGGGGGCATCTACATGGAGTATGTGGCCACTCGCTCTCTGCATAGGATTACCGGCTGAAAGGCAGGCAGAGAAAGATTCTCCCCGGCTGATAGTGAATTACACACAATCAGAGCTGCCAGACAGTATTCTTTACCTGCCTCCCAGCCTGCAGACACAGAGCTGGATTAAGGAAGGGGCACGTCCCTCTGGGCCCTTCTCTCTCTTAGTTGCCCCCAATACTTTAATCCCAGCTGCAGTGCAGTGGAAGCTGGAGAAGAGAAGAGGGAGGTGGAGTCCGTAATCCTTGCTATACATTATATCTGAACATTGATTTTTTTTTTAAATTACCAATAAATCTAAAGGTTTATTTTTTATTGACAGTTTAAATTTTTATTCTCATGTATGGGTGGGTAAGGGCCCCAATGCATTGCTTTGACCAGGGCCTACAATGCTGTTAAGACGACCCTAAACCTATACCCTGATAGGGTTGGGTACGGGATGTCGGCCCTCAGGATCCCGGCGCTCAGAATCCCGATGCCGGCATCCCGACTCAGTTAGAATACCGACAGTTACCTGTAAGTACCCTACCCCTAAACCTAACCCTCCCTCCCCGCAACCTAAACCTAACCCACCACCCCGCAGCCTAAACCTAATCCTCCCCACTGCAGCATACCCCCTTCCTCCCGTAGCCTAATCCTAACCCTCCATTCCCGCAGCCTAACCACCCCCCTAGTGCCTAACCCCAATACTTACCATCGGGATGTCAGCGGTCAGGATGCTGGCGCCAGGATTCTGACTGGTGTAGGGATTCTGGCGCCGGCATTCTGAGCACCGCGGCTTCCCAAGTGCCAGGATCATAACTACATCCCCCCTGATATACTGTTCCAAATAAAATTGTGAAGATTTTATCAAAATCAGTTCATTTGTTTTTGAGTTAATCAGGAACAAATAAACAGACAGACTATATTATAAAAATGGCTACTTTGGTTTAGGTTCCCTATAAACTAAAGGTCTAAGTTGAAATCACTTAAAAATGTTACGATTACAGACAAAATTACAATTTTATTTATATTTACTGATATGTTTGTGTTTGTATCTATGGACGTGTATGTAGTACTGTAGCTCAAAATTTAAATATATAAATCACAACACAGCAGTATTATATATACTTTAGTTTTGGGAGGGACATTCTGTGCAATAGAATGAGATGTTTTTGCCTCTGTTCTCCAGGTATTGTTGTGGTCGGCAAACAAAGTGTTTGAGGAGCTTACAGACATTGAAAGACAATTCCACAAAGCCTTCTATACAGTGAGAGCGTATTTAAACTGTGACCGATATTCCGTTGGCCTTCTAGACATGTCAAAAGAAAAGGTACAGTACATTATTTTAAGGATTACAAAACACTGAACATGGCTTCAGATTCATTCCAGATTTCCCAAACAATGTAATACTGTAATTAATAGATTTACAGTATTGATAGCTAGAAGACCTAACAAATAGCCTTATTAAAGCATCAGAGTCCCTGACTAAGGGGCCCATTTATCATTCTATATTTACGGCTATGTCCCCGAAAATACCCGTATTCGGAGGTTAACCCGAAACATTTAGTATGCCTCGGATGTATTAAGAAGGGACCGCAGCAGGTATCGGAGTTACCTTCTGCGATCCCTTCATTCCTGCAGGCAGCCGCATCACCCATAGGTTTCTATGGGGGATGCTATGCTGTCACATTTACCAATATCCGGAATGCAATGCATTCCTCATATTGGCCCCAGCAGCTAACGCCATCTGAAGATGGCGTTAGCCACTGTAGACTATGGGCTACACACCGCATAATTTGCCTGCCCAGGCAATGGCTGCCACACATGTGTGGTCAGCGGGACTGTGCATGCGAGGCAGCCTCCGCAGCTCTCTGGCACATCGCAGGGACGGGATCCTTTTGGATCCCCTCTCTCTGTATGTACAGGATAATACATCCCGCCGCTATGATCGCAATCTTGTGATTCGCAGCATTACAGCAAGGGGAGGGGTACTCAATGATGACATCAATTTCCCTGATCTTATTAAATGACTAATCAAAGTGACAATGCTTTTTCCCTAGGAATTCTTTGATATGTGGCCTGTTCTAATGGGGGAAGTTCCTCCATATTCTGGACCCCGTACTCCAGATGGAAGGGTAAGTTAAGCATAGCTCAGCAAATGTTTTCTTAAAGAACATCTTTTATTTATTTTATAAATAGTGCCAGGTAACTTTAGTCCGCCCCTCCGCCCCTTTCCACCACCATCCCATCCCCGTCCTGCTATACTACTTCCTGCTATACTTCTCTTCTCCTGCAGGATGGCTGTCCCGTCTCTGTCACCAGCATTGGGAGCCATTGGCGTAGAAAACATGACAGGCATCCATGAATATTATATAGACTGTCTTTTATCCCCAACTATCAGAATCACTAGGTTCATCATATGCAGTGGTCTCCCCATGGCTCTGGAAACTACTGTATTACTCCAAGCTGGTGCTCACAGCCCAGAGTTTGAAAGCAAACTCCTTCAGATGGAACTCGTTGATGTAGCTTTTAGTTGCACTGTTTGCATGCATCTGCAGGAGTTTACATTCCAACTCCAGGCTCTGAGCCATGGACTAAAATGGGGCTGCAGTACTGCACTTCTACAGGGGTTCCTTGCAGTTCTGCTAGTTGGTGGAAGGAGATTGTTAAAAAAATAAATATATTTCAATTTTGCTACTCACGTGTGTGGACAAGAATGACTGAGGGCCTGATTCAGCAGCGGACACAATGAAGATTACAGACACAAATCGAGCGGTTGTTTGCCATCCCGCATGCGTTTAAGCCGCACTGCGTGTGTGCAGTGATCGCACTGCAATTACGGATGCACAGAGGAATCCTTAGCAAAGTGAGTGACAGGCTGTCAGCATTTGGGGGTTTTAACAGGGGGTGGTCATAAAAACGCAGGTGTGTCTGACTGTTTGAACACCGTTTCATGGGGTGCACAAATTAGCCACTGCGATTGCATATGTAGCATGAGAGCTCTCTGTGTGCAAGGAGACTTAAGGTGTCCATCCACATAGCAATATTTGCAAGCGATTGCACGATAACGACATCAATTGCAAATCGTGCATGTATCGGTCACATTTATGTCGGAAACGACCAGCAATGCGCGCGCCTGCTGGTCGTTTCCGACATCTATCATCGTGCAAACAAGCTGGTCAACCTGCCGAAAACGTCAGGTTGAGCATGTTTGCAGATGATTGATGAGCCTGCACTGAACGACTGCTCGTTCAGTGCAGGCTCATCACAGACTGACAAACGACTGCACGATTACAACGTCGTAATCATGCAGTCGTTTTCAGCTCGTCTAGTGGATGGGCATCATTACAGTGCTTGCAGCTGGTCAGACTTGAAATGCTGCGTGACTACACGATGTACGTCGAAGGCACCGATGTTTAAGCAGAAGAGCGACATTGGATGGATATGAGAAGGCAACATTGTCCGTCTTTATGTCGGCTATGCTTTGGCAAGCATTGGCATATTTTAGCAACTGTGATCCGTAGGTGATTGCAGTTGCGATTGCATTTGCTTCCACTGCTGAATCAGGCCCTGAGATCTGAGCAGAATAAATGTATCTGGACATATCATCCCAGCAGCTTTTAGTATCCAATTCAAACCTATGTATTATATTTATTTTATTTCAATGGCATAAATATTTTTGCATTTTTTAGGAAATTTTATTCTACAAGGTTATTGATTACATTCTACATGGAAAAGAAGACATCAAAGTCATACCGTAAGTGGACTTAGAGTCTGGAATATGCATTTTGTCTTCTGTAGTAGACAATAAACAAAGAAATTGTGAATTTTTACAGATTCATTTATTTTTTATTTTTCACTTTAAGAAATCCCCCCGCAGATCACTGGGCTCTGATTAGTGGCCTGCCGACTTTTGTTGCAGAAAGCGGATTTGTAAGTCTACAGTATTTTTGATTCTTTAACAAAATAAGTCTCTGTAAAGAAACCAAAGCTATGATGAAAGTAAATGCCAGATAGCAAGACACAATATGAATGTGGTTAAAAAACAAGTAAAACTAGTAATTTAAAAGTTGAATAGCTTTATTTATGAAGCAGCGGCTTTTGCTTCCCGGCAGGTTGTAGGTGAAAATGTAAAACGGCACCCGCAATCACTGTAAAACACGCCGGGCTATGCACTGACTGACGATGCTTTTTTAAATTTTCACCTGCAACCCGCCGGGAAGCAGCAGCTTACAAAAGCTGCTGCTTCATAAATAAAGCCCGTAGACTCTATACATTTTGTGCAGTCAAGGCATCAGGAACTGAACTTTCTTTTGAGATCTGCTTGCAAATGTGCTACAGTTTAAACAAGCGACTATCAGGAATGTCATTACTAACCAAGTACACTGCATGATATTTCATGAACTACTTGCCAGTTAGCAATAATTTACAATGAAGAACTGCATTTATTTATAACTGATATTCTGTAAGAGGGTAGTAATACATTGTGACATCACATTTACTATTGTTTTCTTGTTGCATTTGGGCATACTGTATGTATGACAGTATGCCCAAATGCATACTGTCATACATACAGTGAGTTAAGTGTTGGACCTCGTTCATTCACCTGCTTGGCCCTGGTGAAAACCTATACACTATGCACATATATAGAAAAAAAACAAATAGAAAATAATAAATAAGTAATCATTGTTTAGTACTTGGAACACAGTGATTGATTTATAACATTCTTTTTCAATTATATTTTCCACACCTTTGTAGATCTGCAATATTATGAATGCAGCTGCAGATGAAATGTTCAAATTCCAGGTGAGAACCTCTCCTTTAGGTAAATAGTGACATGTATATAGTGATTTATTTTGACACTTGTATGAATTTACTTTTGTGGTTTTAATCCACCAACCATTTGAATATCATAATATAAAGGATTTGGGGCCTGATTCAGAGCTGTGCGCTATGCTTATGTTTTCACAATTGAGCGATTATCATCCGTCTCCGCATGCGTCTGACTCGCACTGCGCATGTGTCAAAGTACATTGCTGTAGTCGCTTGCAGCGAGTATTTATTCACTCGCTGTGATTGACAGTCAGGGAGTGTTTGGGGGAGGTAATGGGAAGTGGTGGCAAGGAACAGAGCCATGTAGTGGCCGCTTCAGGGGTGTCTCAACCTACACTTGCGAGCCCGCACGCTAGGATATTGGCTCTGGCCTTTCTGCGTGACGATAGACTCACTCAAGACCAGTGGCGGCTCGAGAGGTGGGGCTACAGCACAGTTCAAAATTCAAATAGGGGAGCCGCACCAACTGCCATTTCAAAAGCTGCCAAACATCTCTGGCTGGAATTAACTTACAGTTGGTGTGGCTCCCCTATTTGAATTTTGGACTGTGCTGCAGCCCCACCTCTGGAGCCGCCACTGCTCAGGACTACAACAATCAAATGATCTGCGAATAATGCTGCGTCTGTGTACACAGTTGCTGCAACATTTTACGCAGATGCTTGATTTGTAAAGCCACAAGTAGGTGTCTCAATACATCTTCCTGCGAGTGCAACATTTGCATATTTTCGCATCGCAGCTGCCTAGAAAGACTCATCAGCGGCAGCATTATCGTACAACTCTGAATCAGGCCCTTGGTTGGCTGGAGTTCAGGCCAACCAAATGGATCAGCTAGTACCGATGACTGAAGGCTCTTCACACTGGCAAAACATGGCCATTGGTTGACCATCAGTACTCAATGACATATGATCATCTGCATGTGCTGCAGCTTTAGCAGGGCCACCCATAAGAAATATGGACCCTCCTGGCAAATTTTGATCCTGGGCCCCCTTTGTCTCCTTTAACCCTAGTATTCATTCATATTACAGCAGTTGCCAATAATTGGATCACAGCAGTATAACTGATAATGAATCCCAAAACAAGTGCTGTAAAGCCAAATGTAAATATGTAACGATTACAGTTCAGAGTCAATCAGCAGTTACTCACAGCATGTGAGATTATTACTCTCTGTTTGTGCGTTGGTAAATAGATATTTCCGTCCTGTATGTGTGATATTATCCTAAATTTATGCTGCAGTCAGACTGATAAACCCTGGTATAATTTGTATTCTCAATTGAAAATGAAGCATGTGCAGTAAACAGTCCTTGAAGTTGAATCTCTCCAGCTGACAGGGCACAATTAACAGATCCACCTCTCAATCAAGCACATCATCATCCTTATGGGACCAGCCCTGCACACAGCCGGATGGGCCCGCGAGCTGATGGGCCCCCCTCGACATGACCCCTATGGGTGACCCTGATTTAGACACTAGAGAAGTGGAATTTGACGGGAGAGGGAAGCCAAATAAAGATCATTGCGGAAGAACCGGCAATGATGCGCCAATGAATATATATATATATATATATATCTGGAAAAACTATGTAGTGTCAGAAGAGACTAGAAAGTTTTCTGCAACAATTCATTTCTAATATGGGAGTGAAGTAACAATCATAAAATTCTCAGAAATGTAAAGGTCAGCGATAAAATAAATGAAGCATATGATAAACACAAATGTGGAAGGCCAATTGTAATCTCCAGCATGTGGATCTATGTAGTAGAACTGGAAGGTAATTTTGCCAACTGGATGCTGTGCCTTCTGTAAAAAAATAAAACAAAACAAAACAAGCATCACTTATTTAATTCTGTTTGGCAGGCTTCTGAATCAACACATGTTCTTTATACTGTATGCACATTACCATAGATTATTTTTGCGTACTGTTGCACAGTTATAACAGTTATGAGAAAATATAACCTAGTCCCCCATTTCACCATTTTCTTGGTTTTTATTTATTCTAAGAATCTGGTAAAGAGCAAAATTAATTAAGATGTGGAATGTAGCTATTTATTCTACAGGTCCAGAGCTGGATTAAGTGTGGGCGCAGGGGGCGATTACCCCCGGACACCCTTCTCTCAGCTCCCCCAGTGGCTGGGGGTGAGTGGGATGATTAGTGTTGGGAGTGAGGGGGTTAAGTAAATATATAAGGGCTGGGGTTGAGGGGGATCATTAAATATATAAGGGCTTGGGGTGAGGGGGGATTATTACATATATAGGGGCTGGAGGTGAGGGGGTCATTAAATACATAAGGGATGGGAGTAAGGAGGATTAATAAGTATATAAGGGCTGGAGTGAGGGGGGATCATTAAATATATAAGGGCTGGGGGTGAAGGGGCATCATTAAATATATAGGGGCTGGAGGTGAAGGGATCATTAAATACATAAGGGATGTGAGTAAGGGGGGTCAATAAATATATAAGGGCTGGGGGTGAAGGGGGATCATTAAATTTATAAGGTCTGGAGGTGAGGGGGATCAGTAAATATATAAGGGCTGGGATGAGAGGGGATCATTAAATATATAAGGGCTGGGGGTGAGGGGGATCAGAAAATATATAAGGGATTTGGGTAAGGGTGTAAGAGCAGATCATTAAATATATTTTATAAGGGTTAAGGGGGGGAGAAAATCCTGCAATATAAATAAGGAGTAGGGGTGAGAGAAATCATTAAATATATTATTTAAGGGGTGGGGGTGATGAGTTGTTGGGAGGGGAAAAGAGACAAAATCATATATATATAAGGGAAGGACATTTACAATATATATATTACTATATATATATATATATATAATTATATATATATATATATTATACAGTATGTATATATATATATATATATATTATATATATATATATATATATATGGAGGCACAGCCAAGGGGAAAGGTGCTGACAATGGGGAGTGGGCCCCCCTGTCTTAAATGCCCCAAGCCCCCCTAAAGGCTTAATCCAGCCCTGCACAGGTCAGGAGCGGATCTAGACTTTTTTTTTAGAGGAGTTGCCATAACCACTGTATGCCTCTGAGTAGAAGGTAGATCTATCCAGTGTGCTCCTGCAGGCTACTAGGGGGCGATCTGCAACAGGTATAAAGGAAGATTCAGTTTATTAAAAAATGTGCCTGTACAAGGTTAAAACATTTTGACTTTTGCAAGGGTAGAGTGACACAAGACTAGGAAGTACAGCATCTTCTAGCTGTGCTACAAGCCTTGGAAGCACATGCGTAACTACTATAGGTGCAGTGGGTGCCGCTGCTATGGGGCTCACAGCCGAGGGAGGCAAACCTTCTGTCAAAGTTCCATGTGTTATATACATTTTCACCATTGGGTGGTACATAAGGGACCTTAAAAACTTTTGCTATGGTGCCCGCAATTATCTAGATACGCCCTGAAGTCAACACAGAAGTATTAACAGTGAAATTTGTATCAGTCCAGTAATAAACACTATGCCTTCAGCATAAATACATCTTTATTATTTTCCCAAGAAAGAACCACTGGATGAAAGCGGATGGGTTGTTAAAAATGTCTTATCAATGCCTATTGTAAATAAAAAGGAGGAAATTGTTGGGGTTGCCACTTTTTACAACAGAAAAGATGGAAAACCCTTTGATGAGCAAGATGAAACATTGATGGAGGTAAGAATAGTTTCATAGTTTAAATCTATTGGTGCAATATGCATTCTCTAGGGACTCTTCCTTCTGTAGGGACTCAGTTACCAAAGAGTTTCATCATACACAACGAGTGATAAAACTCGTTGTATATGATAAATGGTGCTCCAGCCAATCAGCTCCTAACTATCATCTGTTTAAAAAATGACAGTTGGGAGCTGATTGGCTTCAGCACCATTTATCATACGTAACAACTTTTATCACTTGTTGCGTATCATAAAACTCACTGATAAATGAGCCCCATAGTATTAATAATACACAAATAATATTATTACATGAATAAACTAGTGATGAGCGGTTCGGTTTTGCTGAAAACCAAACACACCTGAACTTTGGGGTACCTAGTCGAACCAAGTCCTGGTTCAGAATCACTTTGGAATTCCAAGTAATATTGATTCCTGACTCTGGTCTTCTCATAACTTCGTAACTCTGATCTAAACACTGTAACTGGAAATGACTGAAATTATTGATGTTAAATTACATGATTTTATCTGTTTTTATACATTTTTAAAGAAATCCAAAACTAGAACCAAAACTAAAACTGAACCAAAACACTTTTGCTAAAGCCAAAACCAACACATGACAATGATTTAGAACCAAAACACAGGAGTCTGCTCACATCTGTAGTATAAACTATAATAAACTGTATCTGTATGATGTGAGTTCTGACATCATGATCGTCACTTATAATTGTCAAGTTCTGAAGTCATAACACTCAATGTTCATTAGGAAAACTTGTGTATAAAAGTGAATATGCATCTGTTAAAAGCAAATGATTCAATATACGGTATTAGAATTCATCTGGAATTTCTGTGACTACATTTTCCCATACAGAATGCCAAAGAAACCACCGTACTGTGTCAACAGACAGAGGGCCTAATTCAGACCCGCTCGCGAGCGCAGAGCACTCGCAAGCGGGTCGATGGTGCCCTAATGCGCATGCGCACGACGGAGGGAGCTCCGTCACGAGCATGCGCGAGACCCACATAGCGACAGCCAAGCTGTCGCTATGGGTCTCGCACCAAAGGGGGCGTGCTGTCGATGGTGAGTGACAGCACGCCCCCTTTGGTGGGCGTGCCGGGGGCGTGGCTGATCAGACGGAGGCGTTCCCATGGGAACGCCTACCGTCTGGGTCCGGCCCCACTGACATCACTAGTGATGTAAGTGGGAGTGCTTTTGGCTCTGATAGATCATCGCGACCATCGCGACCATCTTTTTGGCTGCTCGCATAAGCTGTGGGTGGTCACCCACAGCTATGTGAGCGGCCAGGAGGCCGCTCCATTTTTAGGTAGGAGGGTCCTGATTCAGAGCGGGCGCTCTGGTCAGAGCGTCCGGCTCTGAATCAGGCCCAGAATCCATTACATGTTTGCTTAGTCCTTTCAAAATGTTTGTTCCAAAATAGAAAATAATCTTGGGTCAATATTGCAGGCTCTCTACTAATTAAAATAGTTTTTAGAATAACTGTGGACAATGTTGTGTCATTACTTTCAAGGTATCTATGTCCCCTTTACAGGTATGTTACTGTAGCTCACAAATCCCATTTGCAATTCAAGTATGTAATGTGCATTATGTACAAGGTCTGTCTAAAAAGTTAGGTGAATGGTCTGATACATATGTATGCAATGCTTGCTACAAAGTCGCTCGTGTGCATGGACATGTCTGGACCTGCCCCCAGTCGGGGTTTGCCAGAGGCTGCCACCACACTGCCATTGCATTCATTTCAACAGAGTGTCCCGAGCAGTGTGTGTCGAACAGCAATGGAACAATGAAGCTCGACTTCCACCGATTCCTTGCCCCTGCAAAAGCGTGCAAACCAATCGTACACACATTTTCTAGTCACAGCATCCTGCCCGTACACTTCACCAACAATTTGTGCTTCTCCGTCGTCGATTTACCCAATTTGAAGCAGAACTTAATGTTGTGTCGTTGCTCCATTGCTATTCTGAAAGTGTAGCAATCATCTATGGCCATCTTCCGACTACATCTAACCACCTTGCAGATAATGATATGTACAGTTCTGCTCAGATTATTGGACATCAGAAAACTGTCACATCAACAGTCTCACATTGGCTGCATTTCCAGCATAAAAGAACTTGAGTTTGAGATACAATTTGTTTTAAAGGGTTGGTTGCTGGAATAAGATCTCAGTGGTCAGTAACACCACACAGATAGGGGCCCATTTATCATTTAATATTTGAGGCAAAATCCCTGATAACACTCTGAAAATATTAAGTTTCCCTCGGATGTATCAAGTAGGGACCGCTGTGATCCCTCCTTTCCCGCAGGCAGCCACATTCCCCATGCTCCCAGATTTACCAATATTCAGAATGCAATGCATTCCCGATATTGGCCCCCGCAGCTAACACCATCTGAAGATGGCGTTAGCTGCTGTAGCCTATGGGCTACCACCGCAAAATTAGCTGGCCCAACCCTCCTCCCGGAAATGGCCACCGGTCACCGGCACTGTGTATATACAGCAGCCCAGGCACTGTCCAGCAGGTCTTCGGAGACATTGACGGTAATGGCTCCTTTGGAAGCCTGTGTCCCTGCTTGTCCCGGATGAAACATTCGGCCGTTATGATCGCATTTTGCAACGCGATCATGGGCGGTACTGATCATTAATAAATGGGGGCTATAGTGAATTAACCACTTTGTTTTTTATATTCTAAACATTTTCATCCGGTACTCATGATCTTTTGCAGTTAGCAGATCTACAGATCAGGGATGACTTATATACTATCTAAAGATAAATAGGCATAGTACCATGCACACAATCATTCATGCTTTAATCTCTTCATCTCAACAGTCTTTGACGCAGTTTCTTGGTTGGTCTGTTCTGAACACTGATACTTATGACAAGATGAACAAGATGGAGAACCGTAAAGACATTGCACAGGACATGGTGATGTACCACGTGAAGTGTAGTAAGGATGAAATGCAAGATATCCTGGTAATTTTTCTGTTCTACTCTATACATGTGCCATCTCCCCTAAGTTCTTATAGCAAATATTTATCTGCATATTTTGAGGTTTACAAGATAATTTAACGGTAATAATTAGTGTGCAATTGATATGTAATCTACAATGGAAAAACAAAAGGAAAGTAACACAAACAGTCTGAAATGACATTGTGATAATGTATCTGGGGCACCTAATGGATGTAGGCATGGTTCCCTGACAATAAAATAGGAAACTGCTATATAGAACCAATAATTGGCACATCCCAATGAGACACTGCATAGTATTACTTTAAATGGACTTATTATGGCGCAAGTAAATGAAGAATATTAATTTAAATACATTTTGGTTGAAAACTAAACCAACCAAAGGTCAATGACAGTATCTGCTATTTTTCTCTTGTCCTTCTTTTTCCAGCCATCCCGTGCAAAACTAGGAAAGGAACTTGAACAATGTGATGAGGATGAAATTGCACAAATTCTTGTACGTACAAAATACATAGCACTGGTGGGAAGATCACACTATTAATAACATACAGGGGTCTATTTACTAAGCAGTGTTAGGAGAAGTGAAAAGTGAAGAGTGAAAAGTGATAAGGTGCCAGCCAATCAGCTCCCAACTGTAATTTTTCAAACACAGCCTGTGAGATGGCAGTTCGGAGCTGATTGGCTGTCACCTTATCACTTTTCACTCTACACTACAAGCAATGTATCAACTGATATTTTTTTTTTCTCAGAAAAAACAATTACCAGGACCCACCAAATTTGAAATTTATGAATTCCGTTTCTCAGATTTTGACTGTACGGAAATAGATCTTGTGAAATGTGGAATCCAAATGTACTATGAGCTTGGAGTGGTCAAAAAGTTTCAAATACCCCCGGAGGTAGGTACTATATAATAACAACACCAATTATATACTCATAATAGACATCCACGGGTGCTCAAGGGCTTTTATTAGACATGCATCACTCTCTATTTGCACTACTAGCCCCTCTCGGCATGCCAGGCCCTATGCATCTGATTTGCATGAATAAAACAACGGCAAGTGACAAAACTACATTGCTAGCGTACAATGACCATTGGGGCTTGTGACATTTGTACATCTGTGTGTGACTGAGTCTGAATCTGTTTAAAAAGGGCTCCAATGTGAGCAGCTGTGGCTTTTCCTCACGTTGAGTTCTTTTGTGCTTCATCTGCGACTTTGTACGTCCTGGTTTCCATCTGAAGGACAGAGTGGAGATATCCAGAGCTCCCTTTTTTGCTTTCATCATTGCTCCTAATTTGGAGCTTTCAAGGTATGGGCACACACAACAATCTTAGGAGGAACTTATAAATGTATATGTACCTTTTCTGAACGGCATACATTTATTAGGAATTATTGGGATTATTCCCTAATCTTAAAGTGATTTTTATTGTTACAAATAAAGTATACGATTTTTTAGAACATACTACACTACTGTATATCCTTTTTTATTTCTCTTCCTTCTATTTATTTTGAGCTGAACACTAATGATACAATAAGAAAATATTCACCAGTAGGAAGATTCTTCCCTCTTCATACAGAAATATCATAATTTTTCAAACAAGAACAATAAAGAAGATATCTTATGAAATAACATTGTGGAATAGAAAAGGACTCATCCCATGCTATTTTGATTTTTATTGTGAATTTTTGAGCATCCATAGAGCCTGTATATGTTTTGTTACCTTTTATATTTATACCAATTCCTGTGTGGTTCAAGTCGCAGCCCAGCGTCTCTGGTACACTGTGAGCTGCTTTTTGCTGCATCTGCAATGCGACTAAGGGTAGGATTCAATTAGTCGCGTAAATCGGCCAATTTTCGACAAAAAAAACGGTAGAAATGGACGATTTTTGCCAAAACACAGGTGAAAAGTTTTCTCCACCTAAGGCCAGGAGAAAAAAAATGCAAAATCCCTATTGTTGACTAAAAATGTGGGGATTTCTTTCAGAACCCTTTAGGCACCACCCCTAATGATACATTAGCCAATTTTTTTTGAAAGTTGTGTAATTTGGCAAAAAACGACCGGTCAAATTTTTGGAGAGAAAAAAAAAATATAGCTGAAAATGGGTTCAACGTATTGGGTCTGGTATTTTAGGGGGCGGTATGGATGCGTCAAGTGTTTTAAACATTGCAACAGGCACTTTTTTTAACAGTTTTTAAAATTGCGCTTTTACGACATGAAAATATACTTGCACCAATTTCAATGTACCTCCAATTTCCTGGGAAAAAAAATTGCTTTCTTTAATTTTTTATTGTTTTTCTGTATACACAAATTATCGCCAACCGACGCAATTTTCAGACCTCAAAATACTGTTATTACGGCCAATCGTACCTTTCTAAAATAATTTCCAATGTACGTCAGCCATTTATTGGGGTATAGATGCAAATTCCTAACTTTTTCGCCTATTTTTTCGCCCCTCCTGTTTTATCTATTTTTTTGCCAAAAATCGGCCAATTTTGCCGGTGGTGGCGAAATCGACAGATTTTCACGTTACTTAAATCCATCCCTTAGATGTAAAACCTCAAGAAAAATAAGCATGCTACTTGTTTTAGAGCGTCTCAGTCACACTGGACATCTTGCTCCGTATGGCGTTAAGATGCTCAGTGCATGAGGGAGTGTGGCATGAAGAGTCGACATTAAGAATATTGAACTTCAAAATGTCACCAGGGTCTGAAAGTCAAAAGGCAGAATGTTGACATTGACAACTAGGTTGACAAGCAATATGACGACATTCACAAATGTCGATATGGTTTAATGTCCACATGTTAATAATATCGACATTTAACACATAGACACCAGATCTTGACATACATTTTTTTGCACATTTTTACCTAACCCTAAAAATAACACAAAAATGTACTGTCAACATTCTGGTGATTAACATATTTAATGTCGACATTATGAACATGTTGACATTTTAACCATTTAGATATTTGTGAATGTCGACCTTATGAGGACACATCTGTACATGTTAATTTGAATACACAGAAAAATAGAGCTGTAGATCTTCACAAGAATTTGTGAGTAGGAAAAGTATTAAAAAAAGAATGAGCGAGGAATAGTCTAAATACACTCCAGCAACAAAAACGTCCATTGCACAAGTGTACTTAGGCCCTGATTCAGCTTCAGATGGAATAGCTAAGCTGCTCGCAAGCAGCTTAGCTATTCCATCTGTGCTGATATGGTAATGCAGCAGGAGGCATCACGTCTCCTGCTGCATTATGTAACCAAGCTGCATTGTTCAACGCAGCATCGGATACTCTGCAGACCATCGGCCAGCTAAAGTGACCCATGGGGTCATGCAGCCAACCGTCGCAGCTGCGAGGAAGAGGCCAGGAAATCTCCTTCAGCCTACGGAGATCCAGGCCTCTTCCCTCCCCCCCCAACGGCGGTGAAACGCCTCAATTTCGGGTAATGGAGGCTGTCGCTGCCCCCTCGCGCCCCCATACGGCAGCAGACTGTCAATCACTGACAGTCTGCTGCCAGTTTACGTGCAGGCTCGCAGACCGGTTCTGCACATGTGCACACACAATAAGAAAAAAAACATAGAGCACAAAAAGGATGTGTGGTTTTGTGACACAATAATACACCTTGCAACACATTATGCCACACTAATGCCCCTTGCAACACATTATGCCACAGTAATGCCCTTTACAACACATTATGCCACAGTAATACACCTTAAGGGTACACATTATGTCACAGTAATGCCCCTTACTACACAATATGTCACAGTAAGGACCCTTACACATTATGTCACAGTAATGCCCCTTACTACACAATATGTCACAGTAAGGACCCTTACACATTATGTCACAGTAATGCCCCCAGTGACAGCAGCCCCCCCAGAACTGACAGATGAAACACTATAAAAATAGGACTTTCACATTCAATTGGGATCTCCCAGTAAACCAGCTCCCTCCTTTTACCTGCCGTGGCTGCATGGTGGGTAAGCTCGGACGGCGTGGGACGGGATTGAGATGCCATATGCCGGGGATCGGTCAGCGCCACTCATTCTAATGTGGCACCGGTCGCGATCCGATTGGAGCTCTGATTGGTTTGCAACCGGCGTCACATTAGACTGATGGCTGTGCTGTGTCTCACAAGGCCGGGCTGCTGGCGGCTGCCTGCAGGTCCCGGCGTGTGGTCCAAACCCACACGTGCAACTACCTGGGGCCGACCCGCCTTGGCAGACTCACCTCGCCACCCCCTCAAGTCCAGCACCTGGGGCACGTGCCCCCTTAGTCCCCCCTTCCTAGTTGCGGCCGCATACCTAAGGTCACATACCTAAGTTATTGTATTTTCAGTGATTAACACACAAGAATAAAACTGTGTCAGGGAAGAGGTAGTGCTAAACTGGGAAATAGATTACCATCAATGGCAAGTCTCCCTAATAGTGATCTAAGCATGCTAATGTACAGTAAATTGGCAACACACAGTCCAAAATAGGTGGTCACCACTCCGTGACAGAGCAGGAGGCCAGACATGATAGAGGGAAGGTGGGGCAGAGTGGTGGCAGAGACTGAGGTGACCCGGCATATGTCTGGTCCAATATAATAGAGTTTATATAATTATGGACTTCCCATAAATAGAACTTCATGTGCATGTATAGCTATGTAGCCATTTACTGTATATATATTTACTCCTTTACCTAGGCACTGGTAAGGTTTATGTATGCAATGAAGAAAGGATACAGGAAGGTTACCTATCACAACTGGCGCCATGGATTCAATGTTGCACAAACCATGTTCACACTCTTGATGGTATGTAGAACCATAACTAGACATTGTGTTCCCTGGGTGAATGAAAATAATGGCAGCCCACCCTCTTCATGTTGGTGGTAGCATTAATAGGCATCTCTGGAGGGGGAACGTTCAACCGCTGTGGAGGCGTGCTTATACTACTGTGTACTGCATCTCTCAGTGATAGCCTGCTGTTCTAATACTGTGCCCCTGCTGTTCTAATACTGCGCCCCTGCTGTTCTAATACTGCGCCCCTGCTGTTCTAAAACAGCGCCCTTGCTGTTCTAATACTAATACTGTGCCCCTGCTGTTCTAATACTGTGCCCCTGCTGTTCTAATACTGTGCTTCTGCTGTTCTAATACTGCACCCCTGCTGTTCTAATACTGTGCCCCTGCTTATGTTGTGCACACCACACCACAAAAATTACAATGGGAGGATCTTACATAGAGAGTACACTAAACTCAGATGAGCAATCCAAAGCTTCTCTGCTCACTATATTACGGTATGTGTTGTGGTGTTCCATGACACTGTGATGAATTACATTATTCATAGCATCCCAGATACAAGCCATGGAAAAATGGTAGATATCAACATTATTAATGCCTACCACAGTGATTTATGTTAAACACAAAAAAATTTAGATTATTGCTATAGATTTTGTATATTGAATGAAAATTATAATTTTTTCTATATTTGTTAGTGTAAATAAACAAATGTTTGGGGAAATACAGGACCCTTTTACATTTCATTTAGATAATTTCCTGATTAATACTATTTACACTGAAAGTTTTGGTCCGAAAAATAAAAAAAATATTAAATGCATATGATTTATTAGTTATGATTTTCATTTTATACATAACATCCCACCAACCAAAAATAAGCTGCATATTTACTGTTCCATTTTATGCCATATTAATGTATTTTACATTCAGCATTTATAATGCTAAGGATATCACAAGCCATACAAGTGCCTATGATTATCAGAATATTCCATTACATCTCAATGATGCTGTCATTTTACAGATATATAATTAAGTGAAGATGTGGATGATAATATATCTGTTTTTATAGACTGGGAAACTGAAACGCTATTACACAGACCTAGAAGCCATGGCTATGGTCACTGCAGGGTTTTGTCATGACATAGACCATAGAGGAACAAATAATCTATACCAGATGAAGTAAGTCATTGTGTTATCTAATGGCATTGTAGAACACACATATATCGCAGATTAATATAGATGGACATTCTGATGGTATTAATATACTAGCTGGTATGCCCAGCGTTGCCCGGGTTGAAGACTGGACCCTGATGTACACCTGCAGCCTTTATTTATTTCGATTGTCCTCGCCTATAATCCTATTCCATTGTTCCTGAAAAGGACCCCAATGTTTGCTAACATGCATGCAAACAGTGGTGTAACTACCGTGGGTGCTAGGGGCTCGGCTGATATGGTGTCCGTACTGCCTCTGTGGCCCGCTCCTTCTCCTGCACCCAGTCACATACACAAGGTGGCCCGGTCCAGTCAAGGTCGTCGAGGGCGACCCACGTGTCAGCGGTGTTGATTTGGTGCCAGCCCCACAGCTGATTACAGCTGGCGCATCGTCAGGCTTACATGGAAAGTCAATGTTGCCGGTCGCGAGACAATCAGAGCTCGTGGTACCAGCAGCCAATCAGCAGTGGCATCTCTTGTTTGGCTGCTGGTCCGCGAGCTACGATTGGGTCATGACTGGCGCCAGATTCAAATTCTGCCAGTGCTGTCTGTCCATGTCAGACGCTGCCTGCTGGTGCAACAGCTGTGATTAGCTGGAGGCCTGGTACCAAATCCACAAATACTGGCTGCTGATGGCACACAGGGGGAGGTGAGAGGCTGCTGGAGAGACACGAGGAGGTGAGTTGCTGGGGGTGCATAATGTGTAATTGGCACTACTATTGTGTGGAATACTGTGTTATATGTGGCACTACTACTATGTGGCATAATCTGTAAAGGGTATTACTGTGTGGTGTGGTGTAGTGTAAGGGGGATTACTGTGAGGCATAATGTACAAGGAACACTACTACTGCATGGCATAATGTGTATAAGGGATACTACTGTTGTGTATAAGGGGTACTACTGTGTGGCATAACTAGAATGGGCTTTGTGTGACATAACATGAATAGGCTCTCTGTGAGGGCAAATGTATGTGTTTTTTTTACCTCTGAGGGGCCCTAAAATCTTGCTATGTGGCTCACAGAGTTCTAGTTATGCCCTTACAGGCAAACACAGAGTGCTGACTAATATATATAGTCACTTTAAAAGGACTAACTCTGGATTTAATATGAACTTGCATGAGTCATAAAGTTTGACACTTGCTCAGCTTGTGAGGTTCACATAGATTTTTGGCAGACTGACAATTTCCACTGGAGCCAGCCCTAGAACCTGTGTAATGTAAGTGTCCCCATTTATAGGGATTGTGCAACAGAATGTGGCCCTGACAAAGTTCAAACCTAGGCAAACACCTAATCCTGGTCAAACTACACCACCCTGCCAAATTTGGTGGTGCTAGGTCCAAAACTCTGACCGTGCATTAAGGACAAACAGACAGACACGCTTTCTCGTTTATTATATAGATTGTCACTTCTGACATTAAAAATACCTTACGATAATTGTAGACTGGACAGTTACAAATCTTTATGGGGTCTAGTCATCATCACTTATTTTTAACAAAAGCAGGTGAAAATTAACTTTTTCACTTACTTTTGTATAAATTAAGTGTCAGGGCTATTCATCAAGTTCCGAAAAAGCATTTTTTTCGGAACTTGATGGTGTTACTGAATGCCATCCTGTGATGGCGTACAGCTCCAGATAATCTTCACAGGCTGCCTAAACGGCAGCCTCTGCAGTAGAGGTATCTATTCAGATCCCTCCAGCTGTGTCTCCCTCCTTATCTCCGATGGCTCTACTCCCCAAGCAGGTCCTCTTGTTTTTGCAGCTTCTCCTGCAGGAGTGCCGTGAATTTTTACTATAGACAGTGGTGCTTGGGACAGACATCAGCAGGGGATGTTACATACAGAGCAGCTGTGACGGCCGCTTGGGGGGGGCTGGCTAGGACAGACACCGGCATGTGAGTTTATACAGAGCGGCAGTTCCTACACAGCAGCACTGGTTGCCACGGGGACGGGGTGTGTTGGGACTTGGACAGACACCGGCAGGGAAGTGGCTACAGTGGCGGCAGACAGGAGAAGGGTTGCTGCAGGGGGCTGGGACAGACACCGGCGGTGGAAGAGGGAAAGTGATTACACACAGAGACGAGAGGGTCAATTGGCTTGGGACAGACACTGGTGGGGGGGTGAGTCTGGGAGACGGGAGACACTGAGCAGGGGTTGAGGCCTGGGAGTGTGGAGACACATAGCAAGAGCTGCAGGTTGGGAGTGTGGAGACATGGAGCAGTGGCTGTGGGCTGGGAGTGTGGAGCCACGGAGCAGGGTGTTGTGGGCTGCGAGTGTGGGGACACGGCAGAGACTGTGGGCTGGAGCGGAGAGGGCATTGATAAAGGAGAAAAGTATAACAATTCCGAAAAGCTGACTTCACAGAAAGAGCAGCTTTTCGGAAGCGATACTTTAGTTAATGAGGCCTGACGGTACTTTGAACTCGCAGTGAGATCAAAACATAATTATCACTAATGATAATTATGTAATGATGAATTGACCCCTATATCATAGAAATAACCAATGCAAATAGTAAGGTAAATAGTAAGTAATATAAAGATTATATAGAGATGACTGATTCTTTCCTACCTTTTTTGTCTTGTGCAGCCAGTTTATACACTTTGAGGGTTACTCCTTTTAGCTTATATGATAATATTGTATTGTATCACTAGAAAACTTAAAGAGCTAATTCAGTTTTCTTTGCAATATAGATCTCAACATCCATTAGCAAGGCTACATGGATCCTCTATTCTGGAGAGACATCACCTGGAATTTGGAAAATTTTTGCTGGCAGATGAGGTGAACAGTACTTGTCTTAAAATGTTTTAGAGTGCTGCTTACACAGAAAAGGGTCACCATTTTTTGTAACTGAAAGATCAATGACCACAGTCACAAAATAGTAGGTTGCATAAAAAGTGATTAAAAGTTATAGTTATATAGTAAAATTACAAGGGACACAATTTATTGTCATTACGCAACCCTTATAATTCTGATTTATATATTTGCTACTTTTCAAAGGAAATAGCACAGTATTGGCATGAGAATGCCTTAAAATATATTCACATATTGTGGGTCATGTTATTAAGTTAGGCATCCCAGACCAATTGCCACCTCTCTGTGAAGTTTTCATCAAAATCCATCCAGTGGAAGGCCCAGAACAGGGTCCCTGGGTCAAAGTTCTGCCCAGTGTACACCAACGGGAGGTCCGACCGAGACCATAACCCCTCTAGAACCTGGCCAGGATTCAAATGGACCACCTCGCGTTGGTTTCAATGAGTTTTATAGATAAGATATATATATATATCCTAAAAAAAAAAGACAATAGATATACTATATATATGTAAATGTGTGTGTATATATATATATATATATATATATATATAGTCTCTTTGCGGCGACACTCAGAAAAAATTCACACTGGGGCAGATTAAGTCACCAACGTTTCGATGCCTGTCTTTATCGCATCGTCATCAGGGTAATAATTAATACAAAAATGTAATCTTACCTATATACCGTCACCAGCACCATCTACTTCCCACTGATGATGCACACCTCCTGCGCCCGTTGCCTTTGATACGCGGTAAACGTAGATATATAATAAAAATGGCAGCATATACATATAAATATAAATATCGTAAGGAAAACTCATTGTTGTACTTTTATGTGTCCACAAATGTAACACATTATCCATAGATAAAATTGCAGCATACAGATATAACATTATAGGATCATGTCAACTATAGTATCAGGCCGTAAATAAAGGTAACTGTCATCATCATTATGCTAACATCAATCCTACACCATTGCTGCATCTGCTCATACAAATGAAACATATTGTGTAGTAACACCTAATAAAGATATGTAACTCTTGATTAAATAATTAAACATTATGAACCACAAAAATGATGATATTAACTTGCACGTCACATATATCAATTTTATGGAGTTTCATAGAAAGCAATGTAAGCCTAATCCATCATTGAGCCCCTTGGGCACAAGAGTCCCCAATCTATGAATCCATCGGGACTCGCATTGCAACTGTTTTTTTTTTTTCTATTACCTCCTCTAATTGATAGTGGTATATGGTCAATAGACATATACCTCAAGGTTGCAAGGCTATGGCCAGCTTGAACAAAATGGCGTGCCACAGGTTGTTCACTATGTCCTGACTGTATAGCCGCCCTAATTGCGAAGAGACTGTATGTGGCCCCTTGCGAGGAGACTGACGTAGGACACCAGTATTGAATAGACTTTGCACATGGGAGTGCCATCCACAAAGCTTTGTATATATATATATATATCACACACATATATATATATACATATATATATATATATATATATATATATATATATATATATAGTTCTTCCGAAAGGAAACAAGTCCCACTGATGTAGTGGCAGCAGCAGCGGCGCTCAGGGAATAGAAACCACATTTATGTCTGGTACTCCTTTAAAGTGAATAACTGGCCAGAAGCATCTATTGCAGGAGGCACTCCATGAGGACAGTTTGTAAATGAACCAGAATATTGGATAAAACATTTTTCCATAATTTCTTATTTGTTGATAGTGCATAAAAAAATTATTTCATATCTTAATACTTCTGATCTGGTAAGCTTGAACTGATAATAATGTCTGGAGAAATACTTTGTTCACATTAAAATAAAAAGTTTTCAGCACCTGTTAAATAGTATTTCACTGCCCCTTTGAGCTCTATTGGGAATTTATAATTCAGCAAATATTGTTTATATATGCCCAGGATAAATTGTAAAAAATCCTATTATTAATTGCATATTTTTATTTTGTTTACATAAGTTTAATATTAGCGTTACAACATACTTAATATGTGTGAAAATGAAAACTGGTTTTATTAATTGTATCATGTATTCGGTGAACATTAAAATACATTACAAAGCTACATGTTATTTCAGCTTAGGAATGTTAGTGTAACTGTTTATATTAGTAAGGTGCATTACATGATGATTATTTCACCTGCTTGGAACCAATGGTCCTGTAAAGTACATTGTAAGGGTAATAAAATAATTGAAAATAAATTACCCTTTTTCTTTCGACTGTATTATTTATACAAGGATTAACTTTTATTATGGAGATGTACCTGTAATTAACATGCTCACTTAGTGGTAACAATAGGAATGTTTTATATGCTCAATACGTTTCCTATGCTACAGTATATGGAAACATTAAGCAGCTATTCTTCTTGTTGAATGTAAATGTTTTAACTTCATGATACATTTAGATCTTGACATTAATCTACTTGATTGGAACTAAAAAAAACATATTGTTCATTGAAATAATCTGGACTTTATTTCTTGTGACAGTCCATGAACATTTACCAGAATCTTAACAGAAGGCAGTATGAACACGTCATCCATCTGATGGATATTGCTATCATAGCCACAGATTTAGCTCTTTACTTCAAGTAAGTAGCTCAAGGAAAATATTTCCAGTCAAAGTAATGATTATAATACTGTTGGTTAGTTATTTATTACATTTGACATTGAGTTAAGTCTAAAAGTTCTGTGTACATTTCAGTGCCATCAGTTTCCTGCAGGAACTCGTGATTGTGGGATGTCATTCCATACTTGTGTTAGACAATAACCACTTTACACAGAATGTACAATCTCTGCAAAATCACTTTCCCCCCAGGCAAACACAAGGTTTGTACAGGGGGTTTCTATGGTATGGCAACAAACAGCATGCAAGGGGCAAGGATATCATTTTAGCTACTGCTATACTGCTCTCCAATTCTTACTATGACCTTCAAATAGGCAAACAGACAATAGTGGGTTAGTCCCAAATGTGGTTGGATATTCTGCTCAGCGAGGACTTTGTCCCAATTGTAGGGACAACCAAAAGTATGTCCTCCTTCACTCAGCATTGCTTGTGTAAGGTACAGTATGCTGCATGTGCCTAACAGTAGCATATCCTGCAGGTGGAACTAAGTCCTGACAGAGTGGGACTAACCCACCAGAATTAGGACAGTTGCTACAACCAACCCCAACATTTTATTATCAGCATTCACATTTAATTTACAGACCTATAGCCCTCCAAAACAACTCCAACATAAAATTAATAGTATTCACATTTAATATACAGACCTATAGCCCTCCAAAACATCTCCAACATAAAATTAATAGTATTCCCATTTAACATACAGACCTATAGGCCTCCAAAACAACTCCAACATAAAATGAATAGTATTCACATTTAATATACAGACCTATAGGCCTCCAAAACAACTCCAACATAAAATGAATAGTATTCACATTTAATATACAGACCTATAGCCCTCCAAAACAACTCCAACATAAAATGAATAGTATTCACATTTAATATACAGACCTATAGCCTTCCAAAACAACTCCAACATAAAATGAATAGTATTCACATTTAATATACAGACCTATAGCTCTCCAACCAGTCACAACATTAAGTACATAGTATTCACCTTTATATATATATATTATATATATATACTGTATAGGATAATCAAATACAATTTGCAAATTTGTCCTACAAATTATCGTTTTTTTGTTTATACACACCAAAAATTCTTATACATCCCTTCCCATGCACCAAGGGGGATAGGATGGGGCACGTAAGTGTGGCCAAATAATAGTATGAGAGTGTCTGCGCAAAATGCATTCCATGCTTACACTTATTTAGAGGTTTGTGGGGCTCAAGCCCTGGTGCCAAATGCAAACTGATACTTTTGATGATTGGTGGCCACTTCTGATTGGCTGAATAATTGTAAATCCTTCCCACTTATGCTAATACTATAGTAATGTTTGCACTGTGTTCTATTCACATTGTTATATTTATATTAGTAAATCAGTCCACAGCAATAAAG
Organism: Taudactylus pleione; assembly: GCA_031769625.1. NCBI lineage: Eukaryota > Metazoa > Chordata > Amphibia > Anura > Myobatrachidae > Taudactylus > Taudactylus pleione. Next base: position 1,011,863 of record JAUIMM010000272.1, read on the forward strand.
CATATGTCCATTTTATCTTTTAAAAGGGAAGACGATGGATGTTGTATTTGCAACTTCTTTTAATATGATAAATGTTGTTAATAACATTGCCTGGGAATGTACTATATTGTGTATGAACTGTGTACTGCAATTGTATAATTTACTACTACTGCTGTGCAGTCACCCTTCTTGATGTGAGCCACATACAAATAGTACTGTTACCATGCTGGATGCATCCTGCATATACAGTCAGCTCTGCCTTTTTGTGGTTGTGGCCAGAGTCCAGGCCCACATGGTCAAGCTGATGGCCACGGGACTAAGGTGGTTAATCCCTCGTACTGCAGCGCCATTTTCATATGAACTATCAGCACTAGGCGCCATGTACTGTAAATGTATAAGTAATAATGTGTTTTAACTTGTTATGTTTAATGTGTTGTTCGCGGTTGGGGAAATGTTTTTTAAATGTATAGCTTATAGGAATGTGTTTCAAGAGTATTGTATTGTATAAGGAATTTCCATCTTCTGTGACATAGGATGAGAGATGGTAATTATTGTGACCTAGCAAAATGTCTAGTGTGAAATGACCAATTGATTGCAGTCACTGACCTCCAGGGGGTACTGTATGCATGTATTGTGGAGGTTAATTAAGAGGATGTAAATCAGCCCCCCCCATTTCTCTCCAGGCCCCCAAACCACCTCAGCATTAAATGAATAGTTTCATCCACCAGCTATAACCCAATCAGTTCTAAGGAACGAGTATGACTTGGTCTTCACTCTACCTTTAAAATACTAAGAAGAGTTTCACCAGTCCCTGCAACTTACCACCTCAAGATAGTGAGTTGCCCTATCCTTGTCCCATATCCTAGTCCAAACTAGTTTTTCATTTTATTGTAATATTTTGTTCCTAAATTTGACAATTTACGGTATTGTACTTATGAAACGTCAAATTACTCTGGTGTAAGGTGGAAAATGTAGTTATTTCAGTTGGGGCTTGGGTTAAGGCTGGTAATCACATCATTAAAATCTTTATAAGTTGATTTATGAGTACAGATACAGTACTTCAAAAAATGGCAATTGTTGAGGGAGGAAATTAGTAGATCTGGTGGATGCAGCCTGATTGAAATTGTTACTTTGGAAACTTTTTTTTGTGGTTTGTTTGGTATAAATAAAAGTCAGTGAATCTATTGCAAAATAAAGATTTGTAGAAAATTTACATAATGCAGTTGTGTTATCCTGGCTAAAGTTGAAAAACTTCAAATATGTGGAGTCTTGGAAGTATTTGTGATGTTAGATTAAAATTGTTTAGTTTGCACAAGTGAAGAATGATTGCTCACAGCTACTTTAGATCAAGAAGAACATTGCAATATAGAACTTAGATGTAAGACTAAATATACAGCATTCTGTCCACTAGTTCTAAAAAGTCTGCCCTTTATTGTGGAAAATTGCATGGCTTTTTTTAAAGCCTAAAATTAGCATAAATCATGCCAGTCCTTTTTGCAGCTTTAATGTGATTTCAAAAACCAACAACATTTAAAGAGAAATACAAGGCATAAGTGTGCACACTCTTTCTTCATGGGGCAGTAGCTGTGTTTAGAGTTACCCAATCAAATTAAAAATCATGTTTAAAAGTGAATATAATACACCTGCCAGCAAAGAAAGTGGTTGACATTGCCCCAAATAATCAGCTGTTCCTGTAGGACAGGCTTGGACAACGTGCAACGCTCCAGGTGTTGCAAAACTACAAATCCCAGCATGCTCTGCAAGCTGATAGCTATCAGGGAATGTCGGGACTTTTAGGACAGGAGATCTAGTCAGGATGCTACTGCCGCTGGGAGTTGATTTTCTCAAACCAGAAGGGGACCAGGAAGAGTGCTTTCCAAAAACAAATATAGAATTGACTTAAATAATTCTTTGAAACCTTCTATAAAGGCATTTCCCAACCTGTACAGGGACATAAAAAAACATAGTTAGTTAGTGCCACTTAACCAGCACAGATATGTGGACAAGCATAAGATCTATGATTTAAGGCAGGGGTAGCTAACCCTGGTCCTCGAGAGCTACCAACAATGCATGTTTTCCAGGTCTCCTCACAGAATCATAACTATAATAATTAACTCCACCTGTGGATTTTTCTAAATGTTTTGGTGAGTAATGAATACACCTGTGGATCAGCTAGGTCGTCTGGAATATGTGAGGTCTCGAGGACAAATCTGACCGTGTGTATGCTCCATAAGTCTTATGGAGCGTACACACGGTCAGATTTGTCAGACTTGTCAGATTTGTCAGATGAACGATTGAACGATTAAACGATTTGAACGATTTGAACGATTGAACGATTTTTTTACTGCATTAAAATGAATGGAATCGTCCAAGTCTGACTGCAAACCCATCAGATGTCAGATATCGTTATCTGACAAACGGGAACGCGCATCGATGATCGTCCATCGTTCAGGCATGTCAGATATGAACGATTTTCCTTCAGATATGAACGACTGAACGATTTTTAAATCGTTATCGTTCATATCTGAAGGAAAAATCTGATCGTGTGTATGCACCATTACATTGTGTCTTTCTTGGGAATTCTTTCTTGAACGCCATGCTTGCATGCTGGGAGTGGATTTTTTTCATGCCATAATGGGACCAGGAACAGGAAGTGTGCTTTCCAAAAATAGATAAACAATTGCCTTAAATAATCCTTTGCAAACCTTCTGTTCTGTAAAGGAATTTCCAAACTTGTACAGGGACATTAAAAAAACAGAGTTAGTTAGTGGCCTTCAAATTGCTATTGTTCCTACTGTCCACTTAACCATATTACTTAGATATGTGAACAAGCAAAACAGAGCATTAAATGCAACATTTCAGTTTAAGATTTAAGTCTTACATTGTGTCTGGAGATCATTTAGAAAGCAGAAAAAGAGCTCCACCACAAGCGGCAGATGACTAAACTCACACACAAAGGTTTAATAGAAATAGATACAACACCAGATCAGATATTTACCCTGGAGGATCTGTTTGATTCATCATGGTGCCCCCAAGACCAAGATTGTGCAAATTCTGCCAAAAGAGAGACTTACACCACAGCTAAACATAAGAGTCACCTTCTGGATGTGAACTGTCTCATTTGCATGGGGAAAACCCAACCCTCAGATGAGATGGATCTCAGCCAGTGGACAACATTGAAATCACCATTAAAAAGTCACAATGGAAGACTACAGTGTGGAGAATCTTTCTTCACAGTCAGGGAACATGAAAAAAGATGCTCTCTGTGCTGAACTTCAAGGGATTTCTCCATCATGATCTGCAGTGTGGAAAGGTTTCATTCACATGTTTTCTATAAAGCAGTTCAAAGTTACAGCCTTCAAAGTGTCTGGCTATAACACCCACCTTTGCCAGGAATTACCAAAGATTATCACAAGCAAAGGATTAATCTGTCCGGAATCTGTCTGGGAATTCATGGATCGTATCTGGCCTGAATGCACTAAGACATCCAGTGATTCTTTGTTCTGTAGCCGACTTTATTCCTACCTGAATCGCAATCTGAAATACGGAATAGTGAGCACAGACAACATGGAGGCCTTTGTTTTTCCGCTGCCTGCAATACCTCCCAGACTACACCCACTGGGGCACCAGGTCTTGATAATGACCATACTCATGTGTTGCTAGACCTTCTTCTTCCAAACCATTCATCCTGGACTTCATGTCCAAAAAGGGTGAGCAAGGTACAGAAAGAGGAGCTAGATGTCCCCGATTAAATTTTTTTTCCATCTATAATGGATAGATGATGTGGAGAGAGAAGAGCTTCAGATGTTGGAACAGGGGCTCCCACCTATTTAGCTTCCCTCCAGAGAGCAGAGCTCTGTTCCTCAGGAAGTGTCTATACCTGAGCTGATGATAGGTAGTCTCTGTCTGTTGGTAAACACCCTTCAGAAGATGGCGACCCAGAATAACAACAACTGTAATAATGTGTCCACTGATAACCAGCCTGATCCCTTAACAGCAACATACCCCATATGGCCAACTCATAACATGACACCCAGTTTGCAGCCTCCTCTTCCTTATGACACTAATCCATTCGCCATGGTTGATCCATCAGCCATGTGTGGTCCACCCAATTTTTGGCCTTCTACATTCTAACATCATAATAACACACTATAACACACTAGACTTATAATCTTTGCTTTTGTTTATGTTTTTGAATAGAACAGTTTTAGAATTTAGGATGTCCACTCTATATAGGTTTGTAATTAAATATAGGCTTTAGTATTTTAGAGCATATAACTTTATAAGCTGTTAGGATAACATTTCTGCTATGTTTAAGATTAAAAAAAAAACTTTTTGTAAACCAATAACTTAAAAAAAAAAGTTTTCATTGCAATATTCATGTTTGTTTTTTTAAAAAAAGATTTTTTTATTACTGGTTTTGTTTACAAAATGCAATAAAAATATTTATAAAAATTACAAAAATAAAGTAAAAAAAATTGTCTTTATTTTCTCACTGATGGTGTGGCTAACATGCACCGAGAAATTTTAATTTTTTTTTCACACTGGGGGTGAACCCCTGAAAGAGGCAGCAGCCCCTTGACAGACAGCAGCACAGCACCCCTGCACACCTGCGCCGATGACAGTGACAGCCAGGTATAGGTAACATGCATTTTTGGCCCAGCAGCCCTTGACAGACAGCAGCACAGCACCCCTGCTGACACGCACACAAAAAAAATGGTTTATTTATTTTTTGGGCAGCAGCCCCTCGACAGACAGCAGCACAGCACTCCTGCGCAGCTATGCCAATGACAGTGACAGCCAAGTATGGCTGACATGCACACAAAAAAAATCTATTTTTATTTTTGAGTCAGCAGCCCCTTGACAGACAGCAGCACAGCACCCCTGCGCACCTACGCGGATTACAGGTGTGGGTAACACACCACTCAAAAAAATGTGTTTATATAATTTTGTTTTAACACTGGGGTGAACCCCTGAAAAGAGGCAGCAGCCCCTTAACAGACAGTAGCACAGCACTCCTGCACTGATGACAAGTGTGGCTAAGCTAACACTAATTTTTTTATTTTTTTTCACACTGGGGGTGGGTGAAGAGCACCCCCGAAGGACAGAGCACCCCCTGGACAACACAGCCAACCACCCCTATGGACAGGACAATGCTAGCCAGCCCCTATGGACATATTAACAGCACAGCTCCCTCTCTCTTCACTCTCTACTGCCGAAATGAAAAATGGCGGCGAATCTTTATAGAATCCCAAACCCGCGAGAATCCGACAGCGGGATGATGACGTTTTGCCTCGTTTTCAGATCTGAGTCAGGCGGGAAAACCCGAGCCTCGGATCCCCGTAATTTGGGTGGGTTCGGTTCTCAGGGGACTGAACCCGCTCATCTCTAGTAACCAGAGTATTGTAGGTTTTTATTTTTTTATTTTTTTTACAAATTGTTGATTTTTTTTTTCAAATTCATTTTACTGATTTAAAGGTCACAATGAAGGAGGAAAAAGTTAATTATCTTGATTTCAAGCTTGAAAAGGGTTTGATAAATGATCTTGCTTTCGAGCTTTACATCACAACAACCGGCACTTACAGTAGGGAGTGTAAATGTATTACTCCTCACTGCTCACTCTCACTATGCATCCTTCAGAGAAGTCAGGAAATGTATTATATTTGTAATTATTAATAGGCACAAGCTGCATTGCATTTGTCTTCTCTACTTTGGGAATTATTCCCTCCATTGCATGCAGTATTTGTGCTGAATTACATTTTGTCTGGGTGTAAATTAAACATATTTGCCTAGTTTCAATCCATTATAGCAATTAATATAAATGAATGCAGAATGAATGAAATGATTACTAATTAATGTTATTAATATGTCTCTACACAGGAAGAGAACAATGTTTCAGAAAATTGTTGATCAGTCCAAGACTTATGATGATCAACAGAAATGGGTTGAATACCTCTCACTTGAAACAACAAGAAAAGAAATCATTATGTAGGTATATTTTTCCAGCTATAGGTGCTATACGTGACATACATTGTAGCAAAAGCATTGTGGCAGCAGGGGCCTGGATCAGATGTGTACGTAATGATATTGCAGCTGCGATCTCGTACGTAGCTACTGTGCAGAAATCTGCTGCAGCTGCCTGGACGTGTATTGTGACAGCAGCTTCACAGATCTAAGCAGGTGCGTACAAATACACATCGACGGTTGCAGATCCATTGATAATCAACCATCTGAGTAACCCGATTGTCGCACAGAAGGGCAGAGGGAACTGAAACACTGGCGCCATATTTTCTGCATAAGGGTTGCAGATGTAGGCAGATACACGCCTCGAAGACGGTATGGACACGCCAGTGTTTTTTTGTTTTTGTAGCCACTCCCTGTAACTGTCCCCAAATGGCCCTTGAATGTCAATCACTTTGCAAAGTAATCCTCAGTGTGTGCGGCATCGCTAAGGTATCTTAGTGTGCGCGCAGTGCGACCATGATGCATGCGCAGTCGGACGTTAATGTGTAAATATCGCATTGCGTCCTGAATCAGGCCCTAGGTTAAAGACCATAAATGAAATGGTAAATGAAGGGCTTCTATATGTGCAGCTTGTGATGCCATTAAGCATATACTGAGACACATCACATTGGACTGAGCTGCCGGTTATGGCCGTCTCATGGGAGCTGTGCTGCAAGTAATAGGACTGTTAATTCATGTCCGCACTTGTGGTGCTAAATACAATAATATCTCTTGTATCCCTATTCTTTTCCTGACATATCATTGAACAGTATACAGAGTTTTAAACGCTAAGGGCAGTATCCAATTAGCTAATGGATCCCCCGGGTCTATCCAATTAGCCCCGAAGTCCATCCTACGCCGGCACTTATCAGGCTTTTTTTTTGGACCTGATGTGTCCCGAGGAAAACTCGTCGAAAACTGCAGTTTTTTCACCCCCGAAATGGTGAAAAAATATAGAACGGGATCGGTATGGAATATCGCCGGACCCTAACCCACCCTGTAAGTGCTGAAACCTAACCCCCCCTTCCCCTGGCCGAACTCTAACCCTCCTGGGGGGGTGCCTAACTCTGTCCCCCCGGGAGCCCAAAACCTAACCCTCCCCCCCGCGGCTGTCTGCGCCCGGCACCCGGCTTACCTTTTGATCGGTATGCCGGGTGTCGGGCTCCAATGTAGGTAAAATGACAGGCATCGGGATCTTCCATGCGTGCCATTAGACCCCTGCTGGGATTAGACAGTCGGGATGCCGACGGTCGGCATTTGGATCGATGGCATCCAGACTGCCACCCCTGTGACCTTATCATGGATCCTATGTGTTTTCGCCCAAAATATCCTATTATTTCATCCGAAAAAAAACAAACAGTTTTTTGCAGCCTGCCGCTAATTGGATACACCCTAAGTTGCACTTTTTCCTGCCTGTAAAGGCAATGCTATAAATCTGAAAGTTACACGTTGATTTATTGATGTTATGGTTGATCTGCAGGGCTATGATGATGACAGCCTGTGATTTGTCTGCGATCACCAAACCCTGGGAAGTCCAGAGCAAGGTTGGATGTTATTTTAACTACTTTCAAATATGTTGTGCTTTCTGCTTTGTATTTATGTTATAAGTAGTGTGAGTTTTATATATGTTAGTTTTATGGAAACCCTCATCACTTCCCACCTTGATTACTATAATCTTCTCCTCTCCAGCCTTCCTTACTCCCTCCACACTCATCTCCAATCTTAACACTGCTGTCCTCTGCCAATAACTAATCAGTCTACCTTCTGCTGCCTCCTTTGTCAGTCTCTCCAGTGTCGCCCACCTCCCATACATAATCAAGTTTACAGTTTTCTCACTCACCCACAAAGCCCTAAATCACTCTTCACTTGTCTACATCTCCAGGCTTTAATCACACACTCCCCCTACCAATGACCACTGCCTCGCCTCCTCCCTGACACTCTTCCCCCTCTTGCCTTCAGGATCACTCCTTGGCCGCTCTCACCACCTGGAATGCCCTTGCACAGTCAATTAGACTTTCATCCTGCCTCCCAGCCTTTAGTCGTGCACCCCTACTCCTAACTCTGCAGCCTCTGCTCTCCCCACTCTGATCCTTTTTTCCTCCTGCCCATCCATTTACCCTTTAGGATGTAAGCTCTCGCAGGGCCCTCTACCTTTGTTTTTCTCTACATAATTATGCCATTTGCATATTGTAATTATGTATGTTAGTTTCAAGTTGTCCGGATCAGTTTGTACATGTGCTATTCTCTCCTCTTTGTATGATGTTACAGGACCCTTGTGGGTCTTTATAAATAAAAGATAATAATAATAATGCATATATTGTACAATATGTAGTCAGATCTTGTATTCAGGGCATGTTCCCCCAAGGGCCTGTAAACCACACCAGACCAAGCTACTGGGCCACATCATACACACACTAATACATATTTCTCCACACATCTACGCACATCTGGGCATAGGCAATATCACAGTGACATTAATGGAATCTGTATCACCACTTAATGGACCTTACCTCCAGGAAATGAACACATGAATGAAGATGTCAGTGACATCTAAGATATTGTTAGAGAATGTTAATACCTGAACTAGCTGGTATCACTCTCCATGCAGGGTACTGTATACTGTATGAGTGCACAGATAGGGCCTGATTTTCAGTGCACGCAATGCAAATATTTGTACAAATGGTCGATGTTTTTCAACTACTCATGCGTCTAAGGCCCGCATTCAATTTGAGCCGAGCCGCGATACGTTTTCGCGGCCCGGACTTTCCGCCTACTTCGCCTGTTCTGCAGGCGGAAAAGTATTGCGGCCGTCCCTGCTTTACCCCGTATTCAGTATGGAAGTACGCGAAAACGGGTCCCGGCGAAACTGAAGGAGGCAGAAAGTACTGTCATTTTTGGGTTAATCAGCCTGACACCCCCAAAAAGATGCTCTGACATGGGGGTTAGCTATGGTACCCCCTGATTTGGCTTGCTGAAGGTATTTGGTGATTTTAAACGGGCTCAATAGCTGTTAAATAGCGTTTTTCTATACGTAATGCAGAATAGAAAATCCACCTGTCGCAAGCACCTGCAATCAAAAAAACACTTGGGGCCTCCCCCAGAGACAAGTTTGCTAGTTTTTAAGTTTGTACGCCAACATTCTTTTTTTGCCCCCTTTTTCAAAGTAATTTTTTTGGGTGTCCTTAAGTATTTTTTTTTAATTTAATTTGACACAGATTACCTTTGGGGGACTGTCTGAAGGCTGCATGGGGGTTCCCGCAACGTTGCACCCCAAAACCCCAATTCTGCACTTTTTTCCGCCTCCCATTCATAGGTGAAACTTTTTCACCTATTACATTGCATTGACTTTCTGCCTAGGCGGAAAGTCTTCCAAATTGAATACGGAGTAAATGTCAAACAGTTGAAAATGACGTAATTGGCGAAAAACCCGCGGAAACTGACTTTTCACCTAAAATTGAATACGGCCCTAAGTCGCTAAAATGTTGCATAGCGCATGCGTCCCATAGTGTGTACGTGAGACGTACATTATCAGTAATGTATTGGTAATGTGCTAGGTGCTCTTGGGTGGTGAATAGCTGGCTATTCAGACGCACAAAGGTAGTCTAGCTTATGAGAGTGTTATAGCAGTGTTGCAGGCGTGACACAGAACTTGTTGCAACCTCAGATACTTAATCGCTCACATTGGAAGCCATACACTGACGGCGACTCTGTACCTAGCATGGGGCTGGTGCGAGGTTCACACACTTGTACACCAGCAGAAGGGCTGATACTAGCATTAGCAAAAAGTTGCAGATGCAACCACAGCAAAAGATGCTACAGCGATCGCAGCAGCGGGGAATTCCGAATAAGCCCTATAAAGACGTTCATGTAATATCTACATTTAGTTAGCTACATTTTTTATGTTTCTTTTCCATGTATGATATATAGATTAACATTTACTATATTATAATATAGGCATAGAGTTTGCTTCTTACTGTTCCTTTTGTTTTATTAGGTTGCTCTTTTAGTCGCAGCTGAATTCTGGGAGCAAGGTGACTTGGAGAGAACAATCCTTCAGCAGCAGCCCATTGTGAGTAGGACAATGCTTACATAAACTCAGCCATACACCATCAGGATCCGGGCAGCTGAGGAGCTAAAGTGATCAACATTTCACCAAATACTACTAACACAGGAATAAGACCATGATTGTCAGAGCCACAATCTATGCGGCAAACCCCCATTTATTACCAGTTATTTATATAGTACATACATATTCCGCAGCGCTTTACAGAGAAATGTTGTCCGTGCACCAGTGGAGTTTACAATCTATTTTCTCTAACAAAACAAAGAAGTATTCCTATGTGGCGCTCTCTTGAACTATTCTTTGGCCCAGTACAACAACATTATTATAGCACACACTAGGAATAATGTATATAAAATGTAATTTTTATTATAGTTATTTAAAATGTTCAGGCCACAAAATATATTTCTTTTTAAATCAGGTGCAAAAACATAGACAAGTGATGAAAATACATTAAAATTAATTTGTAACTCTCTGTTATATTAAATTGACGATGCGGTCAGAATGCCGACCGCTGGGATTCCAGCAGTCACAATGCCTACGCTGGAATCCCGATACTTTACAGAATAAGGCGCTGGCATCCGACCGCTGGAATCCTGAAGGTAAGTACTGGAGTTAGGGGGAGAGTTAGGGTATGGGATTAGGGTTAGACACTAGGGGTAGAATTAGGGTTAGGCTGCTATGGGGGGAGGTTATGTTTAGGCTGTGGGGAGGCTGGGTTAGGTTTAGGCAGTAGGGGGGAGGTTAGGTTTAGGCATCGGGGAGGGAGGGTTAGGGGTAGAGGTTAGGTTAGGCTTACTTAGCTGGTGGTGTCGGCATTCTAACCTGGTAGGGATGCTGGTGTTGGGATTCTGACCGCCGGGCTCCTGAGCACCAGCATCCTGTACCCTACCCATTAAATCCCGTACCCAACCCATTATCAGTGATTTGTCACTCTACCCATAAAGTATTGTTTATTTTTAAAATTTAAATTCAGTACAATATAGTATATATCTACTCAACTGTGTTCTATGACCCTATTAGCAGTTCTATACTGTGGTTAGAGAATCAAACAGTGATGCAAAGCCTCCTCTTGCAAACTGAGCTGTCACTGCCTGGACATATATCAATATTGTCACATATGGTTATAATAATTAGCAGCAATCATTCCAGCTTTCTGTTTTATAGGAAACTGGTTATAATTCTGCTAATTCTAAGTATTGATCTAAGCCAGCTTTCCTCGGCGTCACAGCAGTATTGTCACTATCTTTGAGACTAGAGAAATTTAAATTGCTGCTTAATTTATTGTTAGAACTGTAGCTTAATGTTTCATATTTGTCTCACAACATTGTATCAATTTTAAATTGAAACTTAAACATAATATTTTCAAGGTCTCCTGTGTAGGTCACATTCATAATCAAAGCCACATTATATTGGAGAGTTACAGTTTGTAAAAGATCAGAACACATTGTAAGCGTGTACCACGTGTCTCCTGATGCTGGTTTCACTATAGAACTTAGTCATAGGATCCTTAATCTGTACCACATATACACACAAACACACATAATATATTGTCAGTAGCCAGTAGTCCCTATTTCATATTTTTCATTTATCTTACTAGAGATAACTGCAGGGGGCTACAGGCAGAAACCTTCAGGTTACCTCAACAAGAGCTTATCCCACAGGAGACCACAAAACTGATACACTAAGTGGAATGTGGCAGCAACAGTGCAGCATCTACTGTATGTTGAGCTGAGGAGACAGATCTGATTCATGGAAGTAGGTGAATTAGGTCTGTCACATTATCCTTTAGCTCCTTCAACCTTGACATTTTTTGGTGTTTCTCACACAAAGAAATGTAAATGTGCCCTTAATATATATATATATATATATATATATATATATATATATATTATACAGTACATACCTAGGGAGACCACCTGCTGCCCATATGCACTAATGCACTGTTGCAAAACATGTGGCTCAGACTAAGCAGATCATGTACTGGGAGATCGGGAACAGAAACACAAGAGTGAGGTGGAAAATGGTAACTATTGAGGGAAAGGGCTATTTGCTGCTACATGCAGTAGCTGATTGGTGACGTGTTACATGGGAGAGCGGGACACGGATGTCTTATCTTTACATTCCAAAGTGAACTCCCCTATTAAAGTGTAATGGTGGTACGGTGTAGGGAAATGACGTTGGGAAGATGTTGTTCAGTTTAGAACAAAAAATTATAATGTTAGTACTGCATGTTTAGTAAGGCATGTTAGCAGTAGTGCTCCAAATGAGAGTTTGCAAGTGACGTTTTCAAGGATGGTATGTTTTAATAAGTGTACTTAGTACATTACTATTAATGACTGGTGCATTATGGGGACATCCACTCTAACACTACATAATGTGCCATGCCATGGGTGCATTACACACATAATAGAAGTGCTATACTATTTCCATTTACTGACAATTCCTCTACATATAGCAATGACCTGCATGTATTAGTGAGCAGATAATCACTGCTACAGTAGATGTTGAGTAATAATAACAGTACTATCCCACAAATGAATGTTTATTTGCATTTTGATAATATATTTTATTTTATTAACAGCCAATGATGGACAGAAATAAATCTGCAGAATTGCCAAAGCTTCAGTGTGGTTTTATTGACTTTGTGTGCACGTTTGTATACAAAGTAAGTAAAATAGAAAGTAACTATATCTGTTTGTATAGTATTAAGTATTTTCTTTGAAAGAAACCATAACATATAAAAATATTGCACTTTATAATTGTATTATAGTATTTGATTTATAACATCTAATATTGTAGAAGTACATTAAACTGTGAACCCTTTATCTTGTAATTATAAAGTTACAATTTAAATATTTCAAACTTATAATTACTACTGTACTTTTCTTGTAAAACGTATGAACCTTAGGCCTTAACTAAATAATTACTTTTTATGCCATTATTTTAATATTTTACAAATAAAATAATAAAATGCTGATGATTATTATTGTTATTATTGTTATTAATAATAATAATAATAATAATAATAATAATAATAATAATAATAATAGGTGATTATGATGATAACAAAATAAGCATCTAAGCTACATAGTTCCATAAAGGCACAAGTTCTGGAAATATGTAATATTTTAAAGGTCAATATTATAGTTGTAATTGTTTTAAACTCTTAACTATGAATATAGACTGATCATTAAGTTGTGTTAATATATCTTTAGGTTACAGATGTTTTAAGAACTATCTTGCAAACATTTTTTAGATAAATTACACTAAAGTAACAGATGAAGTCACCAGTATTTGGACACTAATCTGAGAACTGAAAATGTATTAATGCTAATTAAAATAGGAACACTTTTAGACCTTCTTAAGGTATCATTTGTAATGTAGGTTATTCATTTTTTAAACAAAAGTTTGTGCGTAGACTTTTTATATAATATTCTTGAGATATATGTGGTGGGTACAAAGTGAAAGTGAACCAAGTCCATGAGAGTTAATTTTGAGAAAATGAATCTCAACATTGAGGAACTGTAATTAATTAATTAACCATTGACTTTTAATTGTTTTTACTGCTTCAATAATGTAGTACCGTGTATAAGTTCTACTATTTTATAAAATACGACACTGTACTATGGAAGTGTTGATACCAATTGAGCAAAATATGCACTTGGTTCAGAGGGAGATGTACTAAGCCTTGGAGAGTGATAAAGTGGCTAAAGATAAATTACCAACCAATCAGCTCCTTACTGCCAGTTTTCAAACACAGCCTTTAAAGTGACAGTTACATTCTGATTGGTTTGTACTTAATCTCTCTACACTTTTTCTCTCTTCAAGGTTTATTACATCTAGCCCTACATGAGTTTCTTGTAATGCCATTAGCTGGCCCAGCAAATCCCACTGTTATATATCTAATAACAATCTAGACATGTAGGACTGGCGAGAATTATTGACTTCTTCACAATAATGTACATGGATTTGTTGCTATTCAGGAGTTTTCTCGCTTCCATGAGGAAATTCAGCCAATGTTGGATGGTTTGATGAATAACAAGAAGGAATGGAAAGCTCTTGCTGATGAGTATGAGGCAAAAATGAAGGTGATTGAAGATGAAAAGAAGAAAAAGGAAGAGGAACTCGCTGCAAAAAAAGGTTAATAACTGTATATACTATAATGGTAATTTCATAAACATGTCTATAGGGGATGCGGTTATAATCCCGGCAAAAGGATTGCCGGCGCTTAGAATACCGGTACCGGAATCCTGGCACCTGTCAGAATCCTGGTGCCGGCATCCCGACTGCCAAAATCCCAAAGGTAAGTAGTGGGGTTAGGGGGAGGGTTATGGTTAGGAACTAGGGGGAGGGTCAGGTTTAGGCACTAAGAGGGGAGACTTAGGTTTATGGTGTGGGGAGGGGGAGGTTAGGTTTAGGCACCGGGGAGGGGGAGTTATGATTAGGGTAGGGAGAGGAGAAGGGTTAGGATACCTTCTGACAGGTGCCATATCCTGACACTGTCGGGATTCTGGGGTCTGGATTTTGACCGTCGGGATCCTGAGCGCTGGCATCCCGTAACCAACCCATCTATAGAACCAGAAACGTAATATTCTGTATATAGTGTATACATGTTTCTGTAGGGCATCACAGTCATTCAATAAAAGGAATAATCAAATTTTTGGCCTTAATAAGTTTTATACTAAATAATGCTCAAATGGTCATTGTCATTTATTAAAGTTGTCACCTATCTTCTTCACACCGATAGATACTACTTCTACTAAATGTTTTTAGCAACTACGTACATATCTTCTTTCATGTAAAAATTTTATTCCAGTAGTGATAGAGACATGTGGTAAGTGCCATGAGTGGATTAGTGCCCTGGCAAAGCTGGGCCAGGATGGGTTGATTTGAATGTTGTGAAATGTAGACATGTAGACATTTCTAGTGGTACTGGGGAATTGTCAGATGGGAACGCTATATAGTATGATGGCCATCGACAATCAATGTTTTCAAAACATTGATGGTTCCTGGCCGATGTCAACTAGTTTTACCATCGATGGATGACTGTGAGACGATATTTACTTTTTTTTTCTCTGTACAGGACGGGGTTTAGCCTCGCCCCCATTTTTGATTGGCCAGGCATCCCCCAGCAGCAGTGGCCATCGATGTGGTGCAAACCATTGATGGTTCACCACAGATGTTTGTGTGCCATCAATGGTTATCACTGGTGGACCATCGATGGTAACCATCAACGGACACCCCACCGATGGCCATGTCTACTATACAGTAAAATGTGGCTACAAACTTATTGCAAATAATGAATATATATTGCAGTCCCTAAAAATAAGACGCTTGCAGTGCTATAGTTATTTAAATAAATGGGTTGTTTTTGGTTTTGTATACATTGATTTCATTAACACTAATCATAGCAATGTTCTGTACCTGCTAATTACCTAGCATTTAGCTCATTTAGCAACACTTGTATCATTATTGTCTCTTACCTACTAAACTTTAATTTCCTGGTGCTGCACAATATATTTAATTATATTAACCTTAATCCATAATCTTCCTAAATCCTCTTTTGCCAAAGTCACTTTAGTTATTCAACCAATTTATTTTCAATTAGCCGTCCCTAATTGCCCAGGCTGACATGGCATTTTCTACTACAATGTACTATATAACACATTACACAGTAATGTGATACATTGAGAAGGGTCTATCTCAAGGTTACAAAGCTACAGTGCTTTTAGAAAGCAAAACATATTTAATACTATGAAGGAATGGGGTTTTTCCATTATAGGAAAAATTTTTGTTAATGCAGAGTTAATCCCCATATAATTGTACGTATCACAGATTTTGAGTAAAGATTAAACTTTACAACAAAATCTAATACAGATTTCAAGCTTTGGCACATTGACCTCAAACTCTTTATGCTCCATTATGCTTTAATGTTAGCCCTCTATATAAACTATGAGGGATTATGGGACAGGGACAAAAAAATGTAAGGTCTTCCGACAGAACTCAGAGATCTGTCAGCAGACCTGTTACGAGAGCCAGTTGTTTCTGCTCTGTAAATAGCCATTTGATTTCAAGGCAATGTCGCTCAATTGATACAACACAAAACTTTCTAATTAGTTCTAAAAGTGTCTCTAATACTAGCATTCTCTGTTTTCTGTGCACAGCTGCTCAAGGAGGCGGGGAAGGGAACGGCACTTCCAAATCTTCAACCTGTACACTATTGTAATCTGCTTGGCAACACACCTCTTTTGGATACCACCTGGAGAGTACTTCATGAAAAATGAAAAGCAAATCTCTTTTAGAAATTATTTCTTTATTTTGCCAAGTATGATCCAAGTATATCAGACATGTGAATACTTTTTTAAATGGAATTTAAAAATTTTTTTTTAAAATGGCTTAAACACTTGCCACTGATTTAATAAGGAAACTCAACATATACTTTATTATTGTGTGATTAACAGGGAGAGGAACTACCCCATAACACGTGGTATATAAAAACATTTTGTGGGTTTAATTGCACCAATAACAGATTGAAAGCAATTTTGCTAGACAAACCTGGATGTCAATTACAGATGCCTATATCAAGGAACCTTGGCCCCCAGGCTACACCTCCAATGGGAGGTACAAGTGACAACTAGAATAGTTAGTGGTAAATGGTTGGGGATATTATAAAAGCCATTAGATATCAGATTTACCCACAATACATCAGCAGAGTCATTACTCTCCTGCAGTAGGCCATCATGGCTTACCATGGTGCTACGTCTGCATTTCTTTCCATGTTATGCCAGCATGTGGCCAAACAGTCCCAGCTCTTTCTATTGTTATGCAGGTGCCAATAGGCACAGAGGACAATAGCCTTATCAGTTTACATATAATTACACATCCTCTACTATTGTACTATGCTGACATTTCTCCATTTACTTTGCAATATCTACAATTCCGATTCTACAGTAATGTAGCAGTGTTATTCAAAAATAATCCAAAGCGAATGCTAAAGAAATATAATCTATGCATGAACATGCACCTTCATGTGTCACAATAGCATGATTTTATATTCCTGCATTTGTATTGTTATGAGTGAAAATAGCATTTTTAGACAGTAAATAAAGTTGTATAAAATACTGTTTAAGCTAACATGAGAATTTATATAAAATATAATAAGCAAAGTTTTCTTAACTGTAAATTAAAAATAAAAGAAAAATGCAACAGGGTTAAAAATCAGGGAGCTTACTTTAGGTGGCAGCTGCATCATGTTTGCTTTAAGATATGTGTTAACATATGTAGGAAAATTGTGTTAATGTATCTATGTCATTATCATGAAAATATATGCAATCTGTAAAACTAAATATGCAATGTAAATAAAGTTGTTTTTTTTCAAAAATAAAAAATGTTAGTACTTCTTTGCTCTATAAATCACTATACAAGATTGGCAAAACAAAAACAAGTAAATTATAGTGGTTTACAAGCTTGAGTCACAAGGATGTACACTGGTATATTGCAATGTATGAGGACCATTGATATAAATATACAGGAGCATAATCAGGATAATTATGAAAACAATGTA
Organism: Taudactylus pleione; assembly: GCA_031769625.1. NCBI lineage: Eukaryota > Metazoa > Chordata > Amphibia > Anura > Myobatrachidae > Taudactylus > Taudactylus pleione. Next base: position 1,029,472 of record JAUIMM010000272.1, read on the forward strand.
TTAATTGTGTCATAATATTTCCCAAACTCACAAGTTACTTTAGTTAGACTGGTGTCCAGAAAATCGCTGTGTTTAAGCAAAAAAAAGTAATTAATGTTTTTTTGATGTAAGAACATGCAACTTCAGAGGCCTGCTTCCTGTTGCTTTACCTTGGTTGTTTACTAACATCCTTTTCCCACTGGCCCAGGCGATTGCCGTGTCAACCCGGGTAGCGGCTCAGTGGAAACGGTTTCTAGGAAAAAATCCTGGGTCAATTTCTTACAGGGTTTTATGTTGGCAAAACCCTGGTCAGGCAGGGTGGAAATGGGCAACCTGGGTCTTCCAACCCGGGACCGTTTACAGCATGGTGATTGGGTAGTACTTGGAAGCTGTCTGTGACAGCTGTCACCGGTGAGGAAGAGATTACAACCTCCCCATATGGTCCAGATCATTCTGGTTTTTACCCCATCCCCACTTCATATGGTGAGGCTGTAAACTCCTCCCGTCACATGGTCACCGATCCGCTCTGGTTTGGTGTTCAGGAGAGAGCTGGAGTTTCCGGAACTTGTTGATGACATTATCTCCAAGCACCGACACTGCACCCATGTGCAGTGTGAACACGCCGACCCAAGATATTTCCGGGTCGGCGCCACAGTAGGAATGGGGTAAATCCCAGGTCTGGCCCGGCTTGGATCCGTATTCCAAATCCTGGGACATACCCGGGATTTTGGTGGAAAGGGGGCATAAGATGCTAGGAGGAGACATCGATGAAACTTCAAACATTGGTAAAAAATATATATTCCTTATAAAAGACATCTACTTACACATGCAGAATAATTCAATTGAAGGGCTCCTGCTCACTAGTAAGAAGTTGAGATGGGCGGTTTGGTTTTGCAGAAATCCAAAGACACCCAAACTCTGGGTTTTTCCGAGTAGAACCGAGTCCCAGCTTCAGTCTTTCTGCCAAGTTTGGGTCTCAAATTGAGGCAAAATGTCATTTTCCCAGAAATCTTGGATCTCGTATGCTTTAGATTGCAAATGAGAGTCCCTCTCTTTTGATCATGCACCATTTCACACAGGAGAGTAAATGGAGGGGGTATGGGCTGTAGTTGCTCTTCAAAAGATGCCATTAGATTAGAGAGAGTTGTAGTAGGTAGGTCATACTTGCCTACTCTCCAGGAGACTCCTGAAAATCGGGTGGCTCCCGGCCACCCAGAAAAGTAATCAAGTCTCCCACACCGCCTGAACCACTCCTCCCCCCCACGGCGCTCCTCCATCCGCTAGCATCTTCCCTCAACCCCCCTCCCCACGGCTCCACTCTTACAGAGCACAAGTGGGCCGGTCCGCGGGAGCCGATGATGTGATTCTCTGTGAACTGCTCCATCGTAGCCCCGTCCCCCGCTATACAATGACTGTTTTCTCTGCACTGTACAGAAAGGGACGGAGCCACGATGACGCAATTGTGCTGCCATGCCTCCTGCACCGCCCATTGTTCAGGCTACCACGCCCCCTCTCTACTAACCTAGCTGCCCCCTCCCAGAGGAGGGGGCATGAAAGTCGGTAAGTATGAGGGAGGTGGAGTAGGTAGGAAGGGTGACTGCAGGCAACTTTGTCACTATGTATGTGTGTTTGTTTGTCTGACACACTAGCTAGCACCAACTGCAATCAAGTGCACTACAAACAGCAAACAGGATACTGTATGTGTGTTTGTTTGTCAGACATAGTAGCACTTGCAATCCAGAGCTGCAAACAGGCTGTTTGTTAAAGTGAACTTGCACTTGTTTTTTTCACAAAGATATCTAATACACTGCAGTATATACATTGTCACTTGAGTATGAGAGTAGAGACAGTGTAACTTCAAGATTAGTGTACTGTGCGCTGCACGCCAAAGACCTCATTTCCTGTTATAAAAAAGTAATAATTGCCACATGGAATAATAATCACTCTGCACTAGCTCCATAATACTTTTTATAGTTAGGCAGTTTATAATACACTTCAGTGTGGCCCAAACATCAGTACACAGTCAAACATTAGGTGATCTGACCTCCAGAGAGGTCAGATCACCTAATGATATCATTCACAACAGGGCCTGGTATTACACATTAATGACCTGATTTAGAGGTATGTCATATGTACAGTGCATGCCGAATTCAGGCGTACCTCCTGCACCAAGCATGGGGTAGGTGTAACTGGGGGGGAATGGTGGCTGCTCTTGTGATCATAGGACTGGGGGCAGTGTGATCACATACTGTAGATGCACACCATTCAGAATACATGTATATTATCACAGACTACACAGTATTCCCCCCTCCTCCTACCCATACACACATTATTCCCCCCTCCCCCATACACACATTATTCCCCCCACCCCCCACCCATACACACATTATTTACATCCTCCCCCCACCCATACACACCTAATATTCCCCCTCCCCTACCCATACACACCTCCTCCTCCCACCCATACACACAATATACACCTCCTTTCTCCACAAAGATTATACACCCCCATACACAAATTATACACCTCCCTTCCACCCACAGATTATACATCCTCCATACACACATTATATACACCCCCATCATATACACACATTATTCTATCCTCTCCCCAGACACATTATATCCACCCTAATACTACTACACATAAACATCCCTTCCCCACACATCACACAGAGGCACACTATACCCCTTCCACCACTACAGACACATACGCCCCACCCCAACACCACAGACAAATTCCCCCCTACCATCACACAGACATCTCTCCCCCCTCCGCCCCTACACAACCACACTGTTCCCCCTTCACCACTACACAGACAAATCTCTCCACACCCTGCACAGGCACATTGTACCCCCCTCCACCACTATACAGACACATCTCTTTGCTGCCTAACCAGTGGCGTAACTATAAATTTTGCTCCCCATGCCAAAAAAGTTTCAGGTGCCCCCCCCGGCCAAAGATCAAACACACCCAAAGACGACGTTTAAGGTGTGTGGTTACATGATACAGCAACGTGCCTTACACATTATGACACACTAAGTAATGCCACTTATAACACAGTGTGCCACACCGGAATGCCCCTTACAACACATTATGCCACACCGGAATGCCCCTTACAACACATTATGCCACACAGCAATGCCTCTTACACATGCCACACAGTAATGCCACATATAACACATAATGACATACTGTAAAGCCCTTATAACAAATTTATGCCATGCTGTAATGCCCCTATTTCACATTATGCCACACTGTAATGCCACATACAACACATGATGCCACACACAACACATTATGCCACACAGTAATGCCCCTTACACATTATGCTACACAGTAATGCCCCTAATAGCACATTGTGCACACAGTAATGCCAAATACACATTATGCCAAACAGTAATGCCCATTACATCCCACCCTGACAGATCTACTTCACCAAGCCCCCTCTCTGCTCCTGCCAGTCTGTCACCTCAGCTCAAGACAGGTTGCATAGTTTTTTTGTCAGTGTAGAACCAGATTATTGGGAACATAGTTTATAACCTGTAAACTGTGTGTATCAAGTTAGTGCCTCTTATACAGTGCCCCCTGTAATTGTGCCCCAAAATGCAATGCCCCCTATACTAGTGTCCCTTATGCAATGCCCCCTGTAATAGTGCCCCTTATGCAATGCCCCCTGTAGTAGTGCCCATTATGCAGGGCCCCCTGTAATTGTGCCCATTAAAGTAGTGCCCCCTGTAGTTGTGCCCATATGCAGTGCCCCTTGTAGTTGTGCCCCTTCAAGTAGTACCCCTTGTAGTAGTGCCCCCTGTAGTTGTGCCCATTTTAGTAGTGCCCCCTGTAGTTGCCCTCAGTAGTGAGCCCCCTGTAGTTGCACCCAGTAGTTGCCCCTTGTAGTTGCCCCCAGTAGTGAGCCCCCAGTAGTGAGCCTCCTTTAGTTGCCCCAGTAGTGAGCCCCCTGTGGTTGCCCCCAGTAGTGAGCCTCCTGTAGTGAGCCCCTGTAGTTGTCCCCAGTAGTGAACCCCTTGTAGTTGCCCCCAGTAGTGAGCCCCCTGTAGTTGCACCTAGTTGCCCCCAGTAGTGAGCCCCCTGTAGTTGCCCCCAGTAGTGAGCCCCCTGTAGGTGCCCCCAGTAGTGAGCCCCCTGTAGGTGCCCCCAGTAGTGAGCCCCCTGTATTAAGCCCCCTGTAGGTGCTCTCCCCCCCCCCGCACGCACGCACACAAACACACACAAAGAAAAAAAAACACATACCTTTATCCCCGCTCCAGTACTGCTGCCGTCCATAACCCGGCATTCGCTCCTCGGCATTATGGGAGTGACGTCATGACGGCACTCCCATAGTGCTCTGCGGGACCCGGAAGACGGAGCTCACTCCTGAGCTCCGTCCCCGGCTTCCGCTCCTCGGCACTATGGGAGTGACGTCCTGACATCACTCCCATAGTGCCCTGCGGGACACGGAAGACAGAGGGACACGGAGTTTCGAGGCCAACCCCCGTCTTCAGGGACACATGAAATGTCAGATTAAAGGACTTTTATTTATTCTCCATTATAAGTCATGTTGGAAAGTTTGTTGTCTCCATCTTTGAAATAAGGAACTTGGCTCATCGGGGGTTCTGGGTACTCTGAACCCCCCCCCCTCTGTGTGTGCCACTGACTGTAGTTGCATGCAGGGGTGCTGGGAGGTGGGGGGGTGCAGGTACTAATTACCCGGGCCCAGGCTTGCTGGAGGGGCCCGGCGGGGGCCCGGGGTCGGCAACGCTCCCCCTCCCTCTTGCTTCACAGCAGCCCAGCACACACTGCTTTGTGCTGGGCTTCACTGGCAGACTGCTCGCGGCTGCTAAAGCAGCAGCCGCAGCAGTCTCCTATGTCTATGTAGGGAGCGATCACGCTGATCACACCTCCCATTGACTGTGCACCGGGCTGAGGGGCACGCAGTTCCCCCCTCCCCAGAGTGCAAGGCAGCTTCGTGACGCTACAATTAGTATTTTTTATTTTTTTTCTGAGGGGATGTGGCCACGCCCCCTGTCACCTGGGTTCGCCGCGGCTGTCGACGGCCCTGGTTGCATGCACGGAACTAAAGGAATGTCTGCAAACAATTCACCTGTCATCTTCATCAGTGCACAAAAAAACGTTAGCTGACAATTACATTGACATACCCTCACTGATTATTGCAGAAGTGAGAACGCCAAGTTACAGACCAGTTTTGCCCCTTCAGTTGCAAGTAGAGATTACTGCATAGTGCATACTTGCCTACTTTTGAAAATGCATTTCAGGGAGATTGTGATAACACCTATGAGCACGGTGATAAAGTTGGCGTGTACTGCTACATCTTAGAGGCGTGTCATAAAACTGATTTACATCCAAATGTAACTGCGGCGGTGGAGACACGGAGGAGTGTCTCACTGGTTTTTCCTGAAAGTGCAAAAAGGAAGTAGGCACCACTCCTCTTTCATCAAGACCACGATGTGACTGGTGGAGCAGTGAGACCAGCATTTGATAAAGGCTGGTAAGTGACCCTCTGGGGGGCTGAACACAGCTGTCAGCACACACTGATATGTGACATTGCTATTATATAGGGGAGAGGGAACAGAACAGTGATATACTGTATGAGGGGGAATAACACAGCCACCAGCACACACTGATATGTGGTATTATTATATAGGGGAGAGGGGACAGTACAGTGATATACTGTATGAGGGGGAATAACACAGCCACCAGCACACACTGATATGTGGTATTATTATATAGGGGAGAGGGGACAGTACAGTGATATATGAGGGGGAATAAATACAGCTCCCAGCACACTGATATGTGGTATTATTATATAGGGGAGAGAGGAATGTACAATGATATATGAGGGGGAATAACACAGCTCCTAGCACACTGATATGTGGTATTGTTATTAATATATAGGGAAGAGGGGATTGTGCAGTGATATATGGGGGGGGGAATACAGCTTCCAGTGCACACTATGTGGTATTATTATATAGGGGAGAGGGGAATGTACAGTGATATATGAGTGGGAATAACACATCACCCAGCACACACTGATATATGGTGTTATTATTATTATATTGGAGAGAGGGGACAGTACACTGATATATGAGGGGAAATAACACAACTCCCAGGACACTGATATGTGGTATTGTTATTAATATGTAGGGAAGAGGGGACTGTACAGTGATATATGAGGGGGAATAACACAGCTCACAGCACACAGTGATATGTGGTGGTATTATTATATAGGGGAGAGGGGACCGTACAATGATATATGAGGGGGAATAACACATCATCCAGCACACACTGATATATGGTATTATTATTATATAGGAGAGAGGGGACTGTACACTAATATATATGAGGGGAAATAACACAGCTCCCAGAACACTGATATGTGGTATTGTCATTAATATGTAGGGAAGAGGGGATTGTACAATGATATATGAGGGGGAATAACACAGCACCCAGCACATAGTGATATGTGGTGGTATTATTATATTGGGGAGAGGGGGACCGTACAATGATATATGAGGAGGAATAACACAGCACCCAGCACACACTGATATATGGTATTATTATTATATAGGGGAGAGGGGACCATACAGTGATATATGAGGGGAAATAACACAGCTCCCAGCACACTGATATGTGATATTGATATTAATATGTAGGAAGAGGGGACTGTACAGTGATATATGAGGGGGGGGGGACACAGCTCCCAGCGCACACTGATATCTGGTATTATTATATAGGGGAGAGGGAACTGTACAGTGAGATATGAGGGGGAATAATACAGCTCCTAGCATACTGATATGTGGTATTATTATTATATAGGTGGCAAGGGACAGTAAAGTGATATAGGAGGGGGAATAACAGCCACCAGCACACACTGATCTGTGATATAGTTATTCTATAGGGGAGAGGGGACCGTATAGTGATATATGAGGAAGAATAGCACAGCTCCCAGCACACTGATATGTGGCATTGTTATTATATAGAGGAGATCGTACAGTGATATATGAGGAGGATTAACAAAGCTCCCAGCACACACTGATATGTGGTATTATTATTATATTGAGGTGAAGACTCGGTTCCGTTCGGATTTAAAAAACGAATCTTATTGGGTATCAGCTGTCACGAGTTTTGGATAGCCAATAAGATTCGGTTTTAAAATCCGAACAGAACCGAGTAGAACCGAATCCGCTCACCCCTACTATACAGTGATATGAGGTGGAATAAAACAGCCCCCAGCACACACTGATATGTGGCATTATTATTACTATATAGAGGAGATGGGATTGTACATTGATAAATGATGAAGAAAAAAACAGCTTTCGTCTCTCTCTTTCTATCTTTCTCGTTTGTTTCTCTCCCTCCCTCATCTCTCTCTGGGATTTCTTGCTGTCTCTCCTCCACTTGCCCCCTATATACCATTAGATCAATTTAGATATGTAATCAGATCCTGCCCCCTTCACAGACTCCACCTCCTCTCATTTAGGGCTGCTGCAGAAATTTCCCGGGTTGGTTTTCCATCTCAATCCGCCCCTTTATAAAACTCTGGGGGGTTTTATATAACAGCTTCATAATGGGAGTAAGGTGCAATCAGATTGCTAAACTCTTCAGGGAGTCAGGGAGATTGCTATTATTTCAGGGAGTCTCCCTGACAATCAGGGGGGAGAATTCAATTCAATGCAATGTTGAATAGCCGCGGGAGGGAGCTCCCACAGCTATTCAACACCGCGCTGTTTTTTGTGGCGTGCTAAGGATTTCTTCTCGCACCCCCGTTGGGATTCGAGGAGAAATCCAAACAAAGTGCCGGGGGCGCAGCAGTTTTTCTGCTTAGTGCCACGCTAACAGCCGCGTCCCCTGCACTTTGATCAGAGAATGCCGGTTAACACACCTTAACACCCTTGTTAAGGCGCGATAACCGGCAATTCTCCGACCACACAGCACACTGAATTGAATAGCTTAGGGAGCTCGCTCCCGGCGCTATTCAATTCGCGCTGAATTGAATCACCCCCAGGGAGAGTTGGCAAATATGGATTACTGCACCCAGATCATATAATTATGTAACACATCACTGCTCTCAGATCACATGATTATAACTACAGATGTGCGCCGACCCCGTGTTTTAGTTTTGGTTTTGGATCTGGATCATCCCTAGTTTTGGATCTGGATTGATTTTGCCAAAACCTCACCTCCATGTTTTGTTTTCGTGTTTTGGTTTTGGATCTGGATTTTTTCCTAAAAAATCATAAAAACAGCGAAAAATCACATAAAATGGGCATGTTTTTGTTCCTACAGTATAATTAACCTCAATAACATTTATTTGCAGTAATTTCCAATCAATTTTGACCACCTCACAATATTATTTGCTTAATCTAGTTAAGGCCAAAAGGTTGCATCCAGCTAGCTGGCTGACTAAGCTAAGTGACACAGTGGGCGGCACTAACATGTGGCAGTTCAGTTTCTAATTTCCAACACGAATACAGTGTGGGTTGGATACACCAATAGTGCACTTACTGTGACAGTAGTGTCGGCAGAGCGGGGTTGCTGACTTTGTCATCAGTACATGGAATGGCAGTCCTCAGTGAAGGGTACCGGTGATGTCAGCAGTGCGGGGGTGCCAGCGTTGACTTTAGTGCAAGTTTGCTGGCTGTGTCGGCAGTGCGGGGGTGCAGCGGTGTGTTAGGGCAGGTTTGCTGGCTGTGTCGGCAGTGCGGGGGGTGCCAGTGGTGTCCTTAGTGCAGGTTTGCTGGCTGTGTCGGCAGTGCAGGGGTGCCAGGGGTGTCTTAATGCAGGTTTGCTTGCTGTGTCGGCAGTGCGTGGGTGCCAGCAGTGTCTTTAGTGCAGGTTTGCTGACTGTGTCGGCAGTGCAAGGGTGCCAGCGGTGTCTTAGTGCAGGTTTGCTGGCTGTGTTGGCAGTGCGGGGGTGCCAGCGGTGTCTTTAGAGCAGGTTTGCTGGCTGTGTCAGCAGTGTGGGGGTGCTAGGTGTCTTAGTGCAGATTTGATGGCTGTTTCGGCAGTGCGGGGGTGCCAGCGGTGTCTTTAGTGCAGGTTTGTTGGCTGTGTCGGCAGTGCGTGGGTGCCAGCAGTGTCCTCATTGCAGGTTTGCTGACTGTGTCTACAGTGCGGGGGTTGCTGGCGGTGTCCTCAGTACATGGAAGGCAGTGCTGGCAGTGTTCTCAGTGAAGGGTACCGGCGGTGTCGGCAGAGCGGGGGTGCCAGCGGTGTCCTTATTGCAGGTTTGCTGACTGTGTCGGCAGTGCAGGGGTGTCCGCAATGCAGGGTGTCGGCAGAGCGGGGGTGCCAGCAGTGTCCTCAGTGCAGGTTTGCTGACTGTGTCGGCAGTGCAGGGGTGCTCTCAATACAGGGTGCCGGTGGTGTCGGCAGAGCGGGGCGTGCCAGAGGTGTCCTCCGTACAGTGTCGGCAGTGCAGGGGTGCTGGTGGTGTCCTCACTGTGGGAGTGTCGGCAGTGTCGGCAGTGTGGGGGTCGCTGACGGTGTCCTCAGTACGTTGGGCAGCAGTGCAGGAGTGTCAACAGTGGTGGTGTCGGCAGCAAGGGATGCTGCCAGTGGGGGTGCCGGCAGCGGGGGGGTGCCGGCGGTATCAGGTGACTGGGGATGGCGGGCGCCATCTTTTTTTCTTCCTTTGTAGTGATTTCAATGGGCTTAACGCTGATTGGCTGAGAGCTGTGACAGACGGCTCTCTCAGCCAATCAGCGTTAAGTCTGCTGAAAGCAAAACCTCGCGACTCAACAGAGGAGTTGCGAGGTTTTGCCTCGGGTCAGGGATCTGGGGCAGGCAGGGAGATCTGAGCTGCGCTAGGATCGCCTCGGATCCACGAAATTCGGGTGGGTCCGGTTCTCAGGGAACCGGACCTGCTCATCTCTAATTATGACACAATTACTGCGGCCAGATAACACGATTATGGGGTCCATGTTCTAAGGGGAACACATGTAACGGCAGAGAAAATCCCTTTACATATCGCTTTTTTATATCTTCTAAAAGGATTACTCTGCCTTCTGTCTGTCAGCACTACAGTGCAGGCTAGAATATAAATAAGTGTCTCAGATGTTACTAGGGTGAGAGGTCACTTACCATTGAGAGTCTTCTCCATTGTCGTTTTTGCCCACGCAAGCTGCCGTTATCTGCTACCTGCAGTGTGAAGATCCGGACATCATATTTGTCGTTTTGTTCATTTATCAATAAAGTTTTGCAACAAAAAAAAGGCATAAAGCAGCTGAGCTGTGCTTGTTCTCATGAGACAGCATACTGCGCAGAAAACCCATCATGGATGTGTAACTTTCCGTGTAGCATACACAGATAAGTGGAGGGTTAATACATGGACCCCTAAGTCAGGGCCATCTTAACATATGGATACAATGGGCAGCTGCCCAGAGCCCCAAGAATATAGGGGCCTCTGAGCAAGGGAAGGCTGAGACGGGAGGGGGGGGGTCATCTACATGTGTTCCGTGCATAGGGGAGCCGGCTGAGAGGCAGGCAGAGAAAGATGCTCCCCGCTGCACTGATTCTGAATGACACATAATGCATCCCAGCCTGCAGCCATAGAGCCATATAAAGGGGGAGGGAAGTTAGATCCTTCCGGGCCCCCTCTCTTAGGGGGGCCCCATACTTTAATCATAGCTGCAGTCAGAGCAGGAACTGCACTGTGAACTCGAGACGAGAAGAGGGAGGTGTAGTCAGTAATCCTCGCTTTACATCATTTTTTTATGTTTAAATATTGATTTTGTTGAAAATACCAATAAAAGTAGTTTTGATTCTATTGACTGTTTACATTTTATTGCCATAAATAGGCAGAGAGGAGCCCCAGTCCATTGCTTTGCCCAGGGCCTACAATACTGTTAAGACGGCCCTACCCTTAGTCACACATTACTACCCCCCAGATAACATAATTATGCCACATATTACTGCCCTACGTCTCCTCACTGGCGGCTGTTGCTAGTTTCATATAATTCTACAGTGATATAGTTTCAATGTAAATTATGCACTGTAGTTTATGTTGAGCTGCTGGGAATGTAGAGCATTGTGTTATTTTACAGGAATATGGTTTACATTTGGAGGTAACAAGCATATCACAATAAGACAAACATAATATGATAATGCCCTGAAACAGACTTGTTTGTATTTGCCAAATTATGCAATTTAACCCCTCCAAGTGCGTCATTGGGAGGGATGTGCTGTATACAGTGGATCTGGAAAGTATTCACAGCGCTTCACTTTTTCACATTTTGTTATGTTACAGCTTTATTCCAAAATGGAATAAATAATTTTTTTGTCCTCAAAATTCTACACACAATACCCCATAATGGCAACGTGTAAAAAGTTTTTTGGTGATTTTTGCAAATTTAATTGAAAAAAAAAAAAAAAAAAGAAATCACATGTACATAAGTTATCACAGCCTTTGCTCAATACTTTGTTGATGCACCTCTGGCAGCAATTAAAGCCTCAAGTCTTTTTGAATATGATGCCACAAGCTTGGCACACCTATCTTTGGGCAGTTTAGTCCATTCCTCTTTGCAGCACCTCGCAAGCTCCATCAGGTTGGATGGGAAGCGTCGGTGCACAGCCATTTTAAGATCTCTCCAGAGATGTTCAATCGGATTCAAGTGTGGGCTCTGGCTGGGCCACTCAAGGACATTCACAGAGTTGTCCTGAAGCCACTCCTTTGATATCTTGGCTGTGTGCTTGGGGTCATTGTCCTGCTGAAATATGAACCGTCGCCCCAGTCTGAGGTGTCGAAACAGGATTATTGGCTGAGACAAGATCAGTTTAAAATTGAATCGCAGCGACACCATCTTGTAACTGGCCGCAAGACGCCATTTTGCGAATGGCCGCCTAAACGCCATTTTAGATAAACTCACACATTAGTAAATGTGGCGATAATACTATTAGCATCATGCGATTGCATCCGTGACCATCGCCATAAGTTACGGCGATTCACCAAAAGCCCATTTCATGACTTTATGTATTATAAAGGATATATTTCAGAAATGGCTTAACAGTATGTCAAAATTGGATTGCATTAGCTGAACAGAGCAAATGGCCACGTGACAACTAGCTTGTGTAGATAAGCTTCCTGGATAACGTCTGCTCTCACTCCAGGTGGCCCTACTAGAATACACACCTTACATTAGCAGGCTTCCTGCAATGAAATAACTTCAAAGCCAAGAGTGTTATCTTAGGTCTGGGTTTTGTAGCTGGGTTAATTTGCATCCACACAAGAGTCTGGGAGAATAAAGAGCTTTTCTTTTGAGCCTGGGAAAGGTGGGGGGGCTGCTGAGAGAGGGGGCATGTGGAACCATCAGGCTCAGCATTTCACACTGCTAGATGTTCACTTAGTAAGTGAGATTTAAGTGCACCATTCCTCATACACACATTAATTCGCACAATTGCGCTGGTAACTAATCGCATATTAGCGAATGCATAAGATCCTGTATGAAAACGCTGGTTGTTAGCTTCATGCGCACGCATCTGCCCCAAGTTAACTAGCGTCTTTACATCACACCCCGCATACTCACACATTACATATTCACACATAAGGTTTAATAAGCTTTAAGGTATAAGATTTAAGTTTGTTCAGTTAGTATAAATGCTGTGAAATAAAGATATTTGATAACTAAGGTTTTATACATGCTAAGAAAGCCGTGTTTGGTTTCGTATTGCTCGTACTCTTTCAACAGAATTCCGGTATTATCTGTGTGGAGATCGCATCATGCATTCTCAACCTATGGACCGCAGAGACTTCAAGCAACAAAATGTATATTATATGAACAACTGTTAGGATGATTGCATGGGGTGAGAGGGCAGAGACCCCCAGTTGTTAGAGGTTGGGATGAGTCTATTTGAAACAGCCTGTTAAACGCTCTGTAACAGATGCTTCCCCCCTGGGAACCAAAGGCATAAGCAAGAAACTTCTCTATTGTCCTGTCTATTCTGGGGGAGTATAAATATGTGTGCTCCAACACTGGGTTCTTAGGGCCTGATTCAGAGCCGGACGCAAGTAGCCTTTCGCTCGTCCGCCGTACGAACGAAAAAATGTAAATTCAAGCGCTCGCTCGTATGTTCGCTCGCAGCTAATCTTCCGCCCCATATTCTCCCAACCCCTCCTCTAGCTAGCGAACATTCGAAATAGCGACCGTCCATCTCCTCTTTGGTTGCAGGGAATGCTCGCACAAGTGAAATCCGGAAGTGGCCCTGCAAGTTTTCGATTGCCTGCTATTTCATTCAGCAAATATACTTGAATCGATTAATAGCAATCACTATATGAATTTGCTTAATTGTTATTCACATGTTTGCAATCCTTTTTTTTTTTTCAATGTCAATAAACTTTATTATTGTTAGTGTGTGTCATTGCTTCCACAGAATACGTACGGTTGGACCAAGGGGATGATTTTTCAAAATTAAAAGTTGGTTTGAATGCTACTCTTGTTTAGCTTATTTTTTCTAGCCCGATTTTTCATCTTTTTTATTAATATTTAAATTAGCAAATCAAAATTTTTCTAGGACCTTTATTAAAACTGTTTTGTATAAAAAAAATCATTGCCATCATGAGAGCCGCAGCTTTTTGCAGACGTGAACTCCTGGTCCTCACTGATGTGATGGACCGGAGGATCACACACCAGCCGCACTCCATCACTAACCTCCGCAAGCGGCTGGCCTATGCGGAGGTGCGGTGCCGCCTGCGTAGGATCGGCTACCGCAGAAATATCGGCCAGCTTGAAAGACAGTGGTCGGATCTGGGGCGCAGATCCCCACGCCTGTTGGCCACTTTGCATCAGCAAATTTTGGAAAGTAAGTGTTGTTTTTAATTAGATTTAAAATGTAAGCATACCTGCGTGTGCATGTTTACTGTATAGCCCTGTTTCTTTATTTTGGACATACCTGCGTGTGCATGTTACTGTATAGCCCTGTTTTTTTATTTTGGACGTACCTGCGTGTGCATGTTTACCGTATAGCCCTTTTTTTTTTTTTGGGGGGTGTGTAAATTGTTGAATCAAAAAATGAAATATTTAGTAAGATAACTTTTCCAACATCATTTAGGGGCTGAGCGCAGACTACAACATCGGCATCCTCCTCGACGTCGGGCTCGTCTCCTATCCCCCACTCCCACCTAAACCACCTCTGTCCACTCTTCCCCAAATTCCCCCTCCACCCCAGACCTTGCCATCCTTCAGTCCTCTCCCTTTCCTCACCTGACCATCCCTCCAACTTCCCCCTCCCCTCAACCCCCCCTCTCTTTTCCTCACCCTCAACTTCCTCCCAAATCACCCCTCCTCCATCCTTGCAGCACTGGCCCACCTCTGATGAGGAAGATTTTGGGGCTCCAGGACCAGGCACCATTAGGACCGGTATGTTTCCCTTTAAAACTATGGCTGTTTTTTAAGTATTTGGATTTTGGTTGATGTTGTCCTTTTGCCTGTGCAGTTCAAAATTGTAAAGTATTTCTAATGTTTTGGATATATATCTTTGTGAATCAATGTCTAGGATGTTTGCCCCTTACACATATGACATATGTCAAAACACTCATACTTGTGTCTTTCTTGTTTACGGTACCAACAAATGTATTTTTGCGTAGTTGTAACTCTCTTTTATGTTATTTTGTCCAAATAATTTTTGTCTTTGTTTTTCGACAATCTTTTCGTTTGGCAATCATTTTGTTTGGTAGTTTTTTTGTGTCACCTTTTTTTGTATAGTCTGTTTTTTTAGTTGTTTTCTCACATATAAATTAAGGTGTCATTTTAGTAATCCGCACATTTTTTTGACCCACAGAGGACCAGAGGCATTACGAAGACATTTATGCAGGATTGCAGATTATGAGGGGCCATGTAGTTGGGCTGCTTGTGGCGTTGGATCACATTCTGGCACGCCTGCACCACTAATTTTTTTTTTTACACCTCCAAAAATGTTTAAAAAAATAAATTATATTTTCGTTTATTTAAGTCTCATTCCTTGTGTGTAAATTTTAGATTGGTGAACCTTACATAAGTCTACTATTTGTCCATGTTTTTTAAAGAAATGTAAATGTGTTTGTCGAAAGCTCAAGTAAGTATGCAAGCTTGCACATTAAACACATAACAATACCAATAGGTTTGGAGAAGTAACCTCAAAATGTGAATATTGTTTGGTGTGGGTAATGTTACATTTAAAGCTACCTGCTTAGGCCTACAATTGCAAACATACTGATTCACCATAATACCTTTGGTGTTTGTTTTTAGCAACAAAGCAGGGTACTAAACTTTTCAAAATAATAAATTACAGTATTAGGCATTAAGCAACTTTGCATTTTTAGAAACAGGTTACACTTGGTTGTAATTTATGATGGAAATGGTTGGTGAATGTCAAAAAAATTTTTAATGCACACAAATAACACCAAGTGAATACACACAATAATTTCAAAAATCCAAACCACACACACAAGTCAAAAACACACCCAAAACCCCAAAAAAACACAATCAGGAACTGTTTGAAGAAGTAGCATGCCAACAGGAATCCATAAATGAGGAGAAGAAATCATTGTTCCCGAAGTTATAACCAATGTGTCCACATAAAGTCATTTGTGTTGATCAGGTAGTAGGTATGGTTTTTTATGGTCATTTTACGGATTAAAAAGAAAGAAAAAAAAATCAGTTAAAAGTGAACTTTAAAATATATACATTGTGGCATTTTTAAACATTATGAGGAAATAATTACCTAAAATATCTGGCCACAACTTCATCACGTATGGCCCCCCCACATACTGACCTCCGACCAACCTCAGGGGGCCGTCCTCAGGCAAGGCATCCTCTGGCTGCTTTGGGACACCACTCCTTATGGCGATGTTGTGAAATATCCCACACAGGACCACAATTTTAGAAACCATAGCCGGCAAATACATGAGGTCGCCACCAGAGCGGTGGAGGCATCTGAATCGGCCTTTTAAAAGGCCGATACAGCGCTCCACCACCTGCCTGGTGGCTGTAAGTGTGGAATTATACTCACTTTGTGGCCCTGGTGTGGGAGGCAAATAAGGAGTGAGCGGCCAGGGCATGCAAGGGTAACCACTGTCTCCTGTGAAAATATAAAAAAAAACATCAGAACCATTGTGTAACAAGCTTTGCATTGGTTTCAACAGAAGGTTTCAACTTACCCAGAAGCTAGGCATCACCAGCTTGTAGGTTGTTTAATTTGTGCCAAATCCCTGATTACAGGATGACGAAGGAATCATGTGCACTGTCAGGGAATTTGGCATTCAGGGACAGGATCTGGAGGGAGGCATCACATACCACTATTACATTTAGTGAATGAAAGTGCTTGTGGTTCCAAAAAATAGCCTCCAGCCTTGCTGGAGGCTGAAGTGGTATGTGAGTGCCATCCACAACCCCTATGATGTGTGGGAAGCCAGCTATTTGGTAAAAATTTGCCTTCGCCACATTAAGGGTACCCATATCCAATGGCATTTTAATAAAATGAAGGAGGTGTTTAAAAAGGGCCTCCATCACTGCCCTCAGGATCCATGAAAAGGAGGATTGGGATATTCCCGCAACTATTCCCACAGTGGTTTGAAAGGATCCTGAGGTACAAAAATGTAACACCGACATTAAGTGGTGGTATTGCTGTAGGACTGTCAATTTGCCATTCAAGATCACTCTCTATTAATGAGAGAGTGTCTATGATCATTTGGGGCGGCAGACGGTATCGCCGTAACACCTCATCATCTGGCATTCCAAAAAGGGTGACATGTGGTCTATATATCTGGGGCGTTGCATGCCTATGAGGCCTACGCCTCGGACGAAGTTGAGGTTGGTCGGGTTCTGGAACCATGGCCAATATAATACGACCAACATCAACCTGAAATGGTAAGCCAGGTAGTTATTGTTTTAGACAGATGTGTAAAGAAAAATATACTTATCTTTTCTAAGAAATCCAAAGTTGCTTACAGGCCTGGGACGTGTCATGTGCAGAACAACCTACATTTCAAAAGTAGAAAATATGTTTAAGATTAATTAAATAAAATATGATTGAAAACAAATTGTTTTCGTGAAAAAATAGAGAAGGGAGCACACATTAGTTCAGAAAATAGTACGCTACATTTAGTGTTAAGACATGATTTTACACAGAAAATTTAGAGAAACATTAGTTCGCAAAATAGTACGCTACTTTTACAGTTAAATCAAGACACATTAGTTCGCAAAATAGTACGCTACTTTTACAGTTAAATCAAGACACATTAGTTCGCCAAATAGTACGCTACTTTTACAGTTAAATCAAGACACATTAGTTCGCCAAATAGTACGCTACTTTTACAGTTAAATCAAGACACATTAGTTCGCCAAATAGTACGCTACTTTTACAGTTAAATCAAGACACATTAGTTCGCAAAATAGTACGCTACTTTTACAGTTAACTCAAGACACATTAGTTCGCAAAATAGTACGCTACTTTACAGTTAAATCAAGACACATTAGTTTGCAAAATAGTATGCTACTTTCACAGTTAAATCAAGACACATTAGTTCGCAAAATAGTACGTAAATTTTACAATTAAAACCACTCAAACATTATTTCGCTAAATAGTACGCTACATTTAGTGGTAAGACATGATTGTTCCCAGAAAATAAACAACATTACTTAGCGAAACATATGCTAAGACCAACACATCGATTTTGTAAAATCATGAAAACAAAAACACTTACCAAAAACAGACAAATATCCCAAAGTTCAAAAACGTCACTGGGGCAATGCCAAACTAACTGTAAAACAAACAAAAAAAAATTGCAAACATTTGTAAACTATTTACTATTATTTTTTACGGTGGTTTTTTAAAATACTTGCTCAAAAATTTAAAAAAAAATAGCCAAACAATAAAAAAAAAACGAACGGAAAAGAAAGAAGCTAGAAAAAAACAAAAATATTGCACCAAAAAAGTCCTCCTACTCAATAAGCCTAAAAACCACTCCAACGCCAAACCTCCAACAATCAACATGCCACATCAACTCGAGTCACACCAAGCCATAAATAGTCTTTATTTTCCCGCTCAAATTAAGGACGGACAATAGGAGCGCACAGTCAATGATGCGGCCGAATAATGCTGACGTATGTATAAAAACGTCACTGAAAACCCAAATCGGTCTGCTGTAGTGAGACCTGAAAGTCCAAAATGACTACAGAGCAGCAAAGCAGTGGCCAAGAGGCGCCAGGTAAGTATTTCTCTTTTTTGGGCTAAAGGATTATGTTTAACAATAATTTTGGGAACATTTTACATTATAAATTTTAATCCCATTTTAAAAAAAGGTGTTGAGGATGCCATGGAAGAGGCTGCTGGGCCTAGTAGGCCAGCTAAACCCAAAAAAAAGGCAGCCACAATTCACAAGAAAGGAGATGGAGGTTTTGGTGCAAATGTGCAATGACAACCTGCCACAGGCAGCAAGGAATATGGGTGCAAGCCAGAAATGGAAAATGTGGGATGACATAGCCAGTGGTGTCAACAGGGTGGGTGATTTTGAACGTTCAACCAGAGAGGTCAAACGCCAGTACGTAAAAACTACATTTTAGTAAAAAGTGTTTACAGGTCCAAATACTGCAGTAATAATGCCAACTTTTTACCCCACAGATGGAGCGACTTCAAATATTGCCTTAAGCAAAAACTGGCTGATAGGGCTAGGCATGCAGGGGGGACAGGTGGGGGTCCCCCCCTGTGTCACTGGAGCTCACAGATTTGGAGGAGATGGCCCAGGGGTGTGTGCAGGATGAGGAGGTGTTTGGCGTGTCGAACATGGATACCGACATGCCAGACTTTGCGGCTCCTCATGTTGCCCCAGGTAAATGTTGTAATGTTAACAACTCAGAAATGTGTTTGGGACAATATCTAGATTATAATGTTACTCTCAGACACAGGCGGATGAGTCTGCACCAGAGGGGAGCTTTGGCTGCAGAATTTCTGCTGGCTTTGCAGGGGAGGAAGCAGTAGATTTGGCTGGGGACCCTGTGGCAGACAGTCCAGGGCATTCCACCTCGCAGGCAGTGGGCCTCCTCACTGATCTCAATATTAAAACGGATCAGCAGACTGCTGGACGCCAGTCTGCTACGGGTGGCGGACGCCCTGGAGCAAAGTGCTGCGGCCAACGTGACCATTGCTAAGGCCCTGGCAGAAAATACTGGGGCCAACATGCAAATAGCAAATGCCCTGGAGCAGCTCGTTCGCCAGCACATGTTGGAGCCAGCCTCCCTTCCTGCCAGAACATCAGGACTTTCCACCTCTGGCACAACAACAGCCATCCCTCCAAATGTGCCTAGCCCTATGCCTAGTCCAGAGGCCACAACATCTGCCTCTGGCCAGGCCAGCAGAAGGACATCCCGGACCCGTTCAGGCTCCCTCCCTACCCCGGCCAAACGGGCCAAAAGGCAATGACAGCACTGGCTAATTTTCCCACAATCCTTCTCTGTGTTTGCCCCATATTCCTTAATGCCCAAAACCTCCCTCTCCTTTCTTGTGAATTTTTTAATAATTTTGTTTGTTTGTGGATTTCAAATGCCACTTATTTTGTTTGTGTGTTTCTAAAATCATTTGTTATTTGTTTTTACGTTATCAAGTTTTTATTATTTCCTACAAAATTTTAAAAAAAAACAACAACAAAAAATTAAATACTGTTGAAAATCTGAACTATTCTATTGTTAATTTATTCAAAAACTTTTTAAAAGGTAATCCCGCAAACAAAATTACAAACAATACAATGGAAAACTAAACATTATTTTTGATTAAAAAAACCAAGGGTTAAAAACAATTTCTGAGTTTTAATTAACACTTAGCAAAAAACAAAAGGACGATTGTTTTCTTGGCCCCTAAAAAATGAAGAAAAAAAACAAACATGCATACAATATTGTTGCCCTAAAAAAAGGAAAAATCAAATTGGGAAAAAACACGCCAATTTAAAATAAATTTGTAAGCTAATTGATTGTCTAACCCAGAAATTAGCAGCTGAGTTGTTCATCTGCATACGTTTTTTTGCTACTAAAAAAAGGCTATTTGCTAAACACCTTACAAGCATTTTTGCAATTCAAAACGGATTGCTTTTGAGGCCTCAATTGGTAAATCGGAATACCATCGATGTGCCTCGGGAAGGATGAAGAGACAATCGTCATTGCGGTAGAGTATACCAGACCACAAGCTGAGCGAGCAGTTTTAATGGAAAGTGGATCAGACAGTGACGTAACACTTGTTCCATTCACATTGGCCATTCGCATCAGATAATTTATGTACGCCCAAAAAATGCCTCGACACACCTGCGTTTTCCCATCTCCACCCCGTCACCGCCCCAAAATGGACAGTTCTGTCAATCACATCTGACATGTCTCACAATAGGTCCTATATAGTCAAACAAATAAAACAATAAAATCCGCCAACGCGTTTCAACCCGCAGGTCTTTTTCAAGGCATCACACATACATAACTCTGATCTAGCTTAAATACCCTCTCCTCCATCTTCATTGGATGGGGCAAGGTCCCAATTAATTATGATAAAAAAACACTTTTAGCTGCTCGGTACAATAGAAAACAACATTCCAATCAATATGGATCTCACCTCTAACATCACATAAATCTATTTTTATTACATCACTGTACATGATCTCCCATAAATAATGAAAAATAATAAATTAATAAATACCATTGACACACTGCGTTCCACAGCTTGGAACGCATCCTTTTCCGCCGGAAGTATGGGGACCCTTCTTGAAAAAGACCTGCGGGTTGAAACGCGTTGGCGGATTTTATTGTTTTATTTGTTTGACTATATAGGACCTATTGTGAGGCTGTTTAGTCATATACTTACCCTGTTTTGGGAATTAAAAGATTTTTACTTACCTCTGATCTAGCTATATGATTGATTAAAGATACTTCTATGGGAAAGAGCACCTGGAATTCCACGTGAGTATGGTATGCTCACCAACACTTAATTACTAAACGTTATAAGTATGGTCAGACGGTGGTTAAAGTTGGAAGATCAAAGATACCCTGTATGCGTCTAACCTCTCATATATATATGTGAGTGGGGTGCGTAATAGGAACATTCCTTCCCCGTCTGCTGATATTTAGAAATTCCATTATTTGAGTAAAAGAAAGATCGACCGATTGCTTCCCTTCTCTTCTCTTTTTATGTACATCTCGGAAATATCGAGGGACAAAGAGAAAACGCAGGATTGGGACATATTCGGAGGCTAAAACCCAGAACTGACGTGGTTTTTATTTTTATTTTTAATTATTTTTATTATAACTCTTATTGTATTTTTTAGAGCGCCTATATCTGAGAACTTCACTTTTTTTGGTACTATATATGCATTTGGTGTTGGGTGGACACTAGAAGTTTTTGTTGATATTGGCTGCTTTTATTGCGCTTGAGAAGTGGATCTGCTATTTTGTTTTACTGAATATCTGTTTTCACACCTAGATCCTCTACTTAGCTGCATTAGGAATGTTTCGACATAGGGAAACTAGAAGAGAGAAATTTGAAGAACTATTCTCTAATGATGATGAATCAGTGAGTTTAGCAGATGATGATGTGGACAGTATTATGAAAAAGCTGGAACTAGCCCTCATCAAAGAGAGTAAAATCTGGTGGGAGTTGGTTTCACTGGAAAAGTATGTAGCAGACGAGATAATCCCTAGAGGGTTAAGATTGGATAAAATCCCCTCTTTTAGTAACTCTGCTAGTTTTGAAAAAGAGTGGTGTAGGATCTTAGATTCATGTTCTATGTCATTGATGCGTTTGATCATAAAAGAAAGAATGCGGGAACGTAAGGAATTAGAGAAGGAAATTGATATACTTAAAAGTTTAGTCGAGCCTATTTCGACTTCATCAGAGTATAGAGAATTAGAATCTGCTATATCAAGTAAAATACAAAGAATTGAAAACGATCTAATGATAAAAAAACGTAAAAAATATAAGAGGGATCAAATAGATTACAAAGAAGGTAACCAACATTTGATTACGAGAAAAGAGAAAAATTTCTTTAGCAGAAATAACTCTAAGCCTATTAAATTTAACCAAAATGTGATGGATCGCCATCCCAAGTATGGCCCTAATAGGGAGTACGAGAGGGAACGCCAAAGAATCGCTACCCCCCATTATAGAAAGGAGAGACCAAGGCATACAGAGATGAGCACCAGACCAGACAGATCCCGCTATAAGCCTATGAGCCAGATTCAACCTAGACGTACAGACTATAGGAATCAGAAACTAAGTACACGTTTTTCGGACTCCCCATCGGTACTTTCCCCAATGTCCCAGAGTTTACTCTCGAACCGGTTTGCAACATTGGACAATATCAATGAAAATGATTTTTTAGATCAGAGGTGGAAGTAATCCACCATAAATATACACATAGGGGAAAAAGGGGGGGCAAACGTAAACCTAAACGTAAACATAAAAGGATATATAGTAAGACAACTAATAGTGAATTTACCAAAGGTGCTGTCCAGGAAGAGGAACTAACAAAGATCTACAACTTAAGTGATCACGTATTAACAGACCCTGAAAGAACAGTCCTGCAAAAAGGTTTGAAGTTTGCACCATCGAGTAAAATGGACAAATTTCAAGCCTATATAGATCTTCAACGGTTTATACGTAAACTTACTTTAAAAAAATTCTTTAATGACAAAGACAATAACGAAGGGATGAATAGTATTTCAATTTTTAAACCTAGATCTGTTTTTTTCCCAGCCTTTAAAAAGGGCTGCTACATCAAAACATTTGAGAAGTTGGTAAGGGAAGAGATTGAGAATACAAATTTTAAGTCCATTAAAGGAAATATCAGCAAGTTAGAAAGAGAAGCACTGGAAAATTTAAAATCGAATGAAAAAATAGTGGTCAAACCGGCCGATAAGGGAGGAGGAGTTGTAATACAAAACACCAATGATTATCTTCATGAAATTGAGAATCAGTTATCGAATATAAACACCTATAAAAAATTGAGAGGTAACCCTTCAGCCAATATTAATAAGATACTAGATAATTTGCTATTGAAATATAAAGAAAAAATAGTACTAACAGATAAAGAATGTAAGTTTATTAAAGTGACGCATCCATCTATCCCAGTGCTATATACATTGCCAAAAATCCACAAAGATCGAAACCATCCCCCGGGTAGACCTATTGTGGCGGGTGTGGACTCTATCTCCTCAAATTTGTCCCAATTTATTGACCATAAATCACAACCTTTAGTGGTTAAGACTCCTTCCTACTTGAAAGATTCCCTTCAAGTTATTGAAAAATTGGAAGGAATTAAATGGGATAAAGATATGTTTTTGGTGACAGCAGATGTCACCTCGCTCTACACCATTATTGAACATGTTCACGGCATAGAAGCTGTTAGACATTTTTTAGAACAGGAAAATTTGGAATCTGACCAGAGGGATTTTGTTTTGGATAGTATTGAGTTCATATTAACAAATAATTTTTTCTGGTTCCAGGATAATTTCTATTTACAGATCAAAGGAACTGCGATGGGCACCAGGTTCGCACCGATTTATGCTAACTTATTCATGGCCTTCTAGGAGAAAACTTCCGTTCATGTGGGCCATGAATACGGTGCGAGCCTGGTGTCCTGGATGCGGTATATAGATGATGTCTTATTCATATGGAGAGTTGATGGCGAGACTTTAGATAGTTTTTGTGAGTATCTGAATTCTAATACTAGGAATATTAGACTTACTTATAATAGAAGTAAAGAATCAGTTAATTTTTTGGACCTATCTGTGTTTATTGAAGATGGAAATATTTGTACAAAAGTCTTTTCGAAAACCCACTGACAGTAATTCCTTTATTGATTTTACAAGTAACCATCATATTAATTGGTTATCAGCTATACCCAATAGTCAGTTCCATCGTGTTTCGTAGGAACTGTACGAAACAGGAAGATTATGAAACCCAGGGGTTAAATATGAAAAATAAATTTATCAAAAGGGGATATAAAAAGGACCAGGTGGAGAAATCCTTCAATAAATATGCAAGTGTAGATAGATCTTCCCTACTAAACAAAGAAGGTAGAGAAGAACGGAAGGACCACCAAATAATTCCATTTATTACTAAATTTAATGGACAACATAAAAGTTTAGAAAAGATAATCAATAAATACTGGAATATTCTAAGTAGAGATAAGGAGATTAATAAATTCATTACAGAAAGACCAAAGTTTGTTTATCGGAGAGCAGATAACATTCAACAGAAAATAGTTAAGAGTGCCCTAATACCTCAACCCAGACTGACGAGAAGCCTTGTGACCTCAAAAGGTTTCTATAGGTGTGGAGAATGCTCTATGTGTAAGCACTGTAAAATGGAACATACAAAAATCACTGATTATATATCCAGTTCTAATAAATCAAAACGTAAAATTAATAGATTTATTTCCTGTAACAGTAAAAATGTAGTTTATTTATTACAATGTTCCTGCAACATACACTATGTGAGAAGAACCACACGGAAGTTGAAGGAACGTCTAGCGGAACATGTACGTAATATCAAAAAAGGTTTGGCGACACATAGTGTGTCAGCACATTTTGATAACGTACATGGCCGGAACCTAGCCCATTTAACCATGGCTTGTGGTATTATACAGGTACCTAGTATGTGGAGGAAGAGTGATGAGGAGGAGAGGTTAGCTAGGGCGGAAATGCGTGCAATTGTTGAGCTGGGAACCCTTGTGCCCAAGGGGCTCAACTCAGACTTTGAACTTAAATGGTTCCTGACTTGACTAAGAGGATGGAATTAATTAACCCATATTTATTAATTCATAGTTTCCACATAAGTACTATTAATAAATAATAAGAGATATTATACATCCCATTTAAAAGTTTTAAAATAAATAAGCACAATGCACTTTAGGAATTTTTATTACAGTTATCTGCGCACCAGGAGTGGAACGCGGAAATGAAAACTAACCCCATTACTGTTTGAGGTACGTCAGAGCGACCACGTTGTGCGCGTCCAGAGCGTGAGTGTCAAGGGAATAATGCGGAAGTAGATGGGAGGAGGGTAGCGACCGGATAGGTTCGTTCCCCCCGTCCCGGCACTAGAGGGTTGTATTTTCCCCTCTAGTGAGAGCCTGCACCTCTAATGCTCCCTTAGGGGAATACGGAAGTAGACGAGGTGAAGACTCCTGCCGAGTGGACCTGTCTGTAACATCAGACACTAGAGGAAAGAAATTTAGCTTCTAGCGATAAGAAGGGTCCCCATACTTCCGGCGGAAAAGGATGCGTTCCAAGCTGTGGAATGCAGCGTGTCAATGGTATTTATTCATTTATTATTTTTCATTATTTATGGGAGATCATGTACAGTGATGTAATAAAAATAGATTTATGTGATGTTAGAGGTGAGATCCATATTGATTGGAATGTTGTTTTCTATTGTACCGAGCAGCTAAAAGTGTTTTTTTATCATAATTAATTGGGACCTTGCCCCATCCAATGGAGATGGAGGAGAGGGTATTTAAGCTAGATCAGAGTTATGTATGTGTGATGCCTTGAAAAAGACCCGCGGGTTGAAACGCGTTGGCGGATTTTATTGTTTTATTTGTTTGACTATATAGGACCTATTGTGAGGCTGTTTAGTCATATACTTACCCTGTTTTGGGAATTAAAAGATTTTTACTTACCTCGGATCTAGCTATATGATTGATTAAAGATACTTCTATGGGAAAGAGCACCTGGAATTCCACGTGAGTATGGTATGCTCACCAACACTTAATTACTAAACGTTATAAGTATGGTCAGACGGTGGTTAAAGTTGGAAGATCAAAGATACCCTGTATGCGTCTAACCTCTCATATATATATGTGAGTGGGGTGCGTAATAGGAACATTCCTTCCCCGTCTGCTGATATTTAGAAATTCCATTATTTGAGTAAAAGAAAGATCGACCGATTGCTTCCCTTCTCTTCTCTTTTTATGTACATCTCGGAAATATCGAGGGACAAAGAGAAAACGCAGGATTGGGACATATTCGGAGGCTAAAACCCAGAACTGACGTGGTTTTTATTTTTATTTTTAATTATTTTTATTATAACTCTTATTGTATTTTTTAGAGCGCCTATATCTGAGAACTTCACTTTTTTTGGTACTATATATGCATTTGGTGTTGGGTGGACACTAGAAGTTTTTGTTGATATTGGCTGCTTTTATTGCGCTTGAGAAGTGGATCTGCTATTTTGTTTTACTGAATATCTGTTTTCACACCTAGATCCTCTACTTAGCTGCATTAGGAATGTTTCGACATAGGGAAACTAGAAGAGAGAAATTTGAAGAACTATTCTCTAATGATGATGAATCAGTGAGTTTAGCAGATGATGATGTGGACAGTATTATGAAAAAGCTGGAACTAGCCCTCATCAAAGAGAGTAAAATCTGGTGGGAGTTGGTTTCACTGGAAAAGTATGTAGCAGACGAGATAATCCCTAGAGGGTTAAGATTGGATAAAATCCCCTCTTTTAGTAACTCTGCTAGTTTTGAAAAAGAGTGGTGTAGGATCTTAGATTCATGTTCTATGTCATTGATGCGTTTGATCATAAAAGAAAGAATGCGGGAACGTAAGGAATTAGAGAAGGAAATTGATATACTTAAAAGTTTAGTCGAGCCTATTTCGACTTCATCAGAGTATAGAGAATTAGAATCTGCTATATC
Organism: Taudactylus pleione; assembly: GCA_031769625.1. NCBI lineage: Eukaryota > Metazoa > Chordata > Amphibia > Anura > Myobatrachidae > Taudactylus > Taudactylus pleione. The sequence goes on from JAUIMM010000272.1 coordinate 1,056,120, forward strand.
AAGTAAAATACAAAGAATTGAAAACGATCTAATGATAAAAAAACGTAAAAAATATAAGAGGGATCAAATAGATTACAAAGAAGGTAACCAACATTTGATTACGAGAAAAGAGAAAAATTTCTTTAGCAGAAATAACTCTAAGCCTATTAAATTTAACCAAAATGTGATGGATCGCCATCCCAAGTATGGCCCTAATAGGGAGTACGAGAGGGAACGCCAAAGAATCGCTACCCCCCATTATAGAAAGGAGAGACCAAGGCATACAGAGATGAGCACCAGACCAGACAGATCCCGCTATAAGCCTATGAGCCAGATTCAACCTAGACGTACAGACTATAGGAATCAGAAACTAAGTACACGTTTTTCGGACTCCCCATCGGTACTTTCCCCAATGTCCCAGAGTTTACTCTCGAACCGGTTTGCAACATTGGACAATATCAATGAAAATGATTTTTTAGATCAGAGGTGGAAGTAATCCACCATAAATATACACATAGGGGAAAAAGGGGGGGCAAACGTAAACCTAAACGTAAACATAAAAGGATATATAGTAAGACAACTAATAGTGAATTTACCAAAGGTGCTGTCCAGGAAGAGGAACTAACAAAGATCTACAACTTAAGTGATCACGTATTAACAGACCCTGAAAGAACAGTCCTGCAAAAAGGTTTGAAGTTTGCACCATCGAGTAAAATGGACAAATTTCAAGCCTATATAGATCTTCAACGGTTTATACGTAAACTTACTTTAAAAAAATTCTTTAATGACAAAGACAATAACGAAGGGATGAATAGTATTTCAATTTTTAAACCTAGATCTGTTTTTTTCCCAGCCTTTAAAAAGGGCTGCTACATCAAAACATTTGAGAAGTTGGTAAGGGAAGAGATTGAGAATACAAATTTTAAGTCCATTAAAGGAAATATCAGCAAGTTAGAAAGAGAAGCACTGGAAAATTTAAAATCGAATGAAAAAATAGTGGTCAAACCGGCCGATAAGGGAGGAGGAGTTGTAATACAAAACACCAATGATTATCTTCATGAAATTGAGAATCAGTTATCGAATATAAACACCTATAAAAAATTGAGAGGTAACCCTTCAGCCAATATTAATAAGATACTAGATAATTTGCTATTGAAATATAAAGAAAAAATAGTACTAACAGATAAAGAATGTAAGTTTATTAAAGTGACGCATCCATCTATCCCAGTGCTATATACATTGCCAAAAATCCACAAAGATCGAAACCATCCCCCGGGTAGACCTATTGTGGCGGGTGTGGACTCTATCTCCTCAAATTTGTCCCAATTTATTGACCATAAATCACAACCTTTAGTGGTTAAGACTCCTTCCTACTTGAAAGATTCCCTTCAAGTTATTGAAAAATTGGAAGGAATTAAATGGGATAAAGATATGTTTTTGGTGACAGCAGATGTCACCTCGCTCTACACCATTATTGAACATGTTCACGGCATAGAAGCTGTTAGACATTTTTTAGAACAGGAAAATTTGGAATCTGACCAGAGGGATTTTGTTTTGGATAGTATTGAGTTCATATTAACAAATAATTTTTTCTGGTTCCAGGATAATTTCTATTTACAGATCAAAGGAACTGCGATGGGCACCAGGTTCGCACCGATTTATGCTAACTTATTCATGGCCTTCTAGGAGAAAACTTCCGTTCATGTGGGCCATGAATACGGTGCGAGCCTGGTGTCCTGGATGCGGTATATAGATGATGTCTTATTCATATGGAGAGTTGATGGCGAGACTTTAGATAGTTTTTGTGAGTATCTGAATTCTAATACTAGGAATATTAGACTTACTTATAATAGAAGTAAAGAATCAGTTAATTTTTTGGACCTATCTGTGTTTATTGAAGATGGAAATATTTGTACAAAAGTCTTTTCGAAAACCCACTGACAGTAATTCCTTTATTGATTTTACAAGTAACCATCATATTAATTGGTTATCAGCTATACCCAATAGTCAGTTCCATCGTGTTTCGTAGGAACTGTACGAAACAGGAAGATTATGAAACCCAGGGGTTAAATATGAAAAATAAATTTATCAAAAGGGGATATAAAAAGGACCAGGTGGAGAAATCCTTCAATAAATATGCAAGTGTAGATAGATCTTCCCTACTAAACAAAGAAGGTAGAGAAGAACGGAAGGACCACCAAATAATTCCATTTATTACTAAATTTAATGGACAACATAAAAGTTTAGAAAAGATAATCAATAAATACTGGAATATTCTAAGTAGAGATAAGGAGATTAATAAATTCATTACAGAAAGACCAAAGTTTGTTTATCGGAGAGCAGATAACATTCAACAGAAAATAGTTAAGAGTGCCCTAATACCTCAACCCAGACTGACGAGAAGCCTTGTGACCTCAAAAGGTTTCTATAGGTGTGGAGAATGCTCTATGTGTAAGCACTGTAAAATGGAACATACAAAAATCACTGATTATATATCCAGTTCTAATAAATCAAAAATTCCTTTGCGCCGAATTGTGTCTGGATCAATAGCGTGTAACTGACTGTACTTTTACCTGAATAATACTTGTGCTTTGGAACCACAGATTCCAGGTCTTAAGTCTTTATTTACTGTATGCAGGGCTGCAACCAGAAATCGTGGGGCCCGGGACTGACTACATATACAGGGCCCCCCCCCCTGTGTTTTTGCAACTCCGGCCTGACAGCATCTCCCCCAACACCCCTTCTGTCCCTTGCAGACATTTACCTTCTCCTGTGTCTTCTGGCTGCTCCTCTTCGCGCTGTGGCCGGATCCTCTGTCAGTGGTGCGGCGCGTGTGATGTAATGATGTCACACGTGCCTTGCCTCAATAAAAAAAATAAAAACCTTTATTGTAGCGGGCAGCCGTAATCCCCACATTTCTCTCTCTCAGCGCTCCCTCCATTTCCCTCCCTCTCAGCGATCCCCCACATTCCCCCCATCTCAGTGACACCCCCATACATCTCTCTCTCTCTCAGCGATCCTCCCACATTCCTTTCTGTCTGTCAGTGCCCCCACACACATCTAATTCTGTAAGTCAGTAACACCTAACCCCCCCTTCTGTCTGTCAGTGCCAACCTCCCCCCCACACACATTTACCTCTGTATGTATGTCAGTAACACCTACCCACCCACCCCCCCCTTCTGTCTGTAAGTGGTGCCCCCCGCCTCCCCTCCCCATTTACTATTGTCAGCACTGCTGTGGGGCCTGAACTGCCGCCTGTTGCCGCCTTGGGAGGAGAGTCCATCTAGTGAAGCACGCTGATGAGGACAGGAGTGTAGTGCACTGTTGCTCCGGACTCAGTGAGGCATATGCTGGGCTGATCGGCTGATCGGCGGCTTTGAGCGCTTCTCCTTGTCAGGTGGCTGGTCCGGGGGAGGGGCCAACCGACAGTCACCACTCAGCATCAGCTCAGAAACTTCAGGAAGTCAGTGACGGCTGCAGCGCGGATCGTTCCGCAGTGTAAGATCCGCTATGTGCCGGATATACCGGCAGGCCCATAATCCTATGGGGCTTCTGATTGCTGGTATTGTAGGTCCGTACCTGGGCGGGCGGGCCCCCTCCCTGCCCGGGCCCGGGACCCCAGACCCGGCAGTCCCCCCCTGATGGCGGCCCTGACTGTATGACTGCGTACGCAAATTAGCGTCATCCTTAGAGGTTTATAGGTAGGATATTAGAAAGTATAGGCAGGGGTATATAGAGGTTCTGATCCAGTATCATCAGAGGTCAAGAGCGCTCTGGAGCAGGGTTATACAATCGGGAAACCAGCTGCCTTAATACCGACAGCCGGCTTCCCGACTGTCATATCCCGGTGAGGGTGAAATGGCAGGCATCTAGATGTAGACGCCTGACATTTCCCCGACGCCGGGAGACCGACGCCCGACATCCCGATCGGATGCCTGGCACCGTGAGTGAACAGCCGTGGGGGGGGGTTAAGTTTAGGGCACCCGGGGGGGACATAGGGTTAGGAACCCCCGGGAGGGTTAGGGTTAGGCTAGGGAGAGGGAGGGTTAGGGTTAGGCACCCCCGGGGGGGACTTAGGGTTAGGCACCCCCCCGGGGGTTTACACAGCGGGGAAGAGGGGGGTTAGGGTTAGGCACTTAGAGAGGGGATTAGGGTTAGGCACTTGGGGGGGAGGTTAGGGTTAGGCACCCCTAAGGAGGGTTAGGGGGTTAGGTTAGGTTAGTTTATACTTACCTTAGCGACGATCGGGATTTCCAGCGCTGTCCGGCTTCCCATGTCGGGAACTCTGCTTTTGTCGGCCAGGCGCTGCCGGGAATCGAACCGCGGCCGACGGTATTTCATACCGATTCTGGAGCAGGTTTTCATCCAGGATGTCTCTGTACATTGCTGCATTCATCTTTCCCTCTATCCTGACTAGTCTCCCAGTTCCTGCAGCTGAAAAACATCCCCACAGCATGATGCTGCCACCACCATGCTTCACTGTAGGTATGGTATTGGCCTGGTGATGAGCGGTGCTTGGTTTCCTCCAAACATAACGCCTAGCATTGACGCCAAAGAGTTCAATCTTTGTCTCATCAGACCAGAGAATTTTGTTTCTCATCGTCTGAGAGTCCTTCAGGTGCATTTTGGCAAACTCCAGGCTAGCTGCCATGTGCTTTTTACTAAGGAGTGGCTTCTGTCTGGTTACTCTACCATACAGGCCTGATTGGTGGATTGCTGCAGAGATGGTTGTACTTCTGGAAGGTTCTCCTCTCAACACAGAGGAATGCTGTAGGTCTGACAGAGTGACCATCGGGTTCTTGGTCACCTCCCTGACTAGGGCCCTTCTCCCATGATCGCTCAGTTTAGACGGCCAGCCAACTCTAGGAAGAGTCCTGGTGGTTCTGAACTTCTTCCATTTCCGGATGCTGGAGGCCACTGTGCTCATTGGGACCTTCAAAGCAGCAGATATTTTTCTGTACCGTTCCCCAGATTTGTGCTTCGAGACAATCCTGTCTCAGAGGTCTACAGACAATTCCTTGGACTTCATGCTTGGTTTGTGCTCTGACATACACTGTCAAGTGTGGGACATTATATAGACAGGTGTATGCCTTTCAAAATCATGTCCAAACAACTGAATTTACCACAGGTAGACTCCAATTAAGCTGCAGGAAAATCTCAAGGATGATCAGTGGAAACAGGTTGCACCTGAGCTCAATTTTGAGCTTCATGGCAAAGGCTGTGAATACTTATGTACATGTGATTTCTTAGGGGTTTTTTTTTTTTCATTAAATTTGCAAAAAGCTAAAAAAACTTTTTACACGTTGTCATTATGGGGTATTGTGTGTAGAAGTTTGAGGACAAAAATGAATTTATTCCATTTTGGAATAAGGCTGTAACATAACAAAATGTGGAAAAAGTGAAGCGCTGTGAATACTTTCCGGATGCACTGTAAGAGGTTCTGCACTGTGCCCTGACATTTTTACCTTACAATAAAGATATTCCTTCCTTTCCATCTGCTCAGTGGGGTGTGCACAAAAAATATGAATTTCTTCTGAAGAATCAATGTGAGTTTGGAATTGAATTTCAAATTTAATTATTGTTGCAAGTTTGCCATGAGAACGCAGGACCCAACTTGCACCTAATTGAATTGACCCCTAAGGATGGAGAAGAAGCCCTCATTCATTAAGTTTTACATATGTTGTAAGTAGTAGCAAACTCATACTTCCTGACTTTAGGTTTTTCCTCTCCAGGAGAGATGTAGCTGACCACTTTGGGGGCAGAGCCGGGCTCTTCACGTCATTAGGCCCCAACCCTGTCGTAGTAAAATATCGTGATTCACTGTATTATATTCCCAATCTCCCCACTTAACTAGGAAGTGGGTGGGATGTGGACGATCCACCCACTATTTTCGGAGGTCCGTGGGGACTACCCGCTAAAATCGTGTGTCTCCCCTCCCTTCTGTGTGTTATTTTTATAGTGCCATTAAATACAATACAGTTGTATTTTATTTTAGTTACAATTACATAAATATTAGAACATTACCCTATTAGTTTATGATACACATTTATTTTTTAAAATGATCTGCATCTGCGGAATTATGGCTATTGTTGTGTATCTATTAGACCAGAAGATGGCAGCAGAACACCTGCACATGTACAAAATAGATTGTCTTGAATCATGTGCATTGAAAGCTGAAGCACTTACTCATCTTTTACAGCAGTGAAATAAATAGCATGGATTAATACTGCATTATACGTCCTGAAATTTCAATACTTTGGAGCTCTAACTAGGAATGCTCATTCTTGCTTTAAAATATTTCCCAAAGTTTAAAATAATTTTTAGGGCAACAAAGCATAAGAGTTTACTCAGTGGTGGAATTAGAGAAGGTGGTGTCCAGATGTAATAATATGTTTTATAAAAAAAAAGAAAAAGGTCTTTATGAGGTTGATATACTGTAAATAATCCAATTTATTCAAGTTACTGTAATAAACCACTTAACCGGTGAGGTCTCATGTTATGCGACCGCAGCCAGAAGTGCTTCAGCTGCCAAGGTTGCATCAAATGTGACCACTCCACCCCACTGTTTGCCCCAGCTTTAGAAGAGAAGATCCGTACTGCACCAGTCTCCTCTGACTCTCGGAACCCCCCTGAAGTGATGCATCACTGCCGGAAACGTGCCTCAGAATGCTGTGCGAAAGACATTCTGGAGTGCATGCGCCCCATGGGGATCAAAGTGTCAAGAGGGAAACTTAGGTCCTGATTCAGACCAGCTCGCAAGCGCTATGCGCTCACAAGCGGGTCGATGGTGGCCCAGTGCGCATGACGGAGCAGGCTCCGTCGTGCGCATGCGTGAGACCCGGATAGCGACGGGCAAACCGTCGCTCCGGGTCTTGTACCAAAGGGAGCGTGCTGTCGATGTTGAGTGACAGCACTCCCCCTTTGGTGGGTGGGCTGGGGGCGTGGCTGCCTGGGGCGTGGCTGTCTGGGGCCGGCCCCACTGACATCACAATGAGACCCTACCACAAGGGTCTCTTCGCAAGCCCGATGGTCGCGATGCTCTTGACCATCGCGACCATCTTCCTGGCCGCTCGCTATAGCTGTGGGTGGTCACCCACAGCTATGCGAGCGGCCAGGAGGCCGCTCTAAAAAAAACAGAAGGCCGGCCCTGATTCAGAGCGAGCGCTCTGTCAGAGCGTCCGGCTCTGAATCAGGCCCTTAGTTCCAAGCATTGTTTGGCTAATCTGCAAGTACAGAGATCAGCTACAGCAGGGGGGATTGATCATTAGCCCCCCTGACACACGCTCCGCTGCGCTCTGCATGTGTTGGAGCGGGAAGGGGGGGATAATATACCCATGCGGGTGAGGGTGAGGTAACCCATAGGAGCGATCTAGTATCAGTGGGGGTGGGGTATAATAAAGCAATATGATGCTGGAGGGGGGGGGAATAATAAAAAAAATACACTGGTTACAGGGTAGAAGGAGGAGGAGAGGGGAGGTCAGCAAAAAAACTGGCTTTTTACAGGAGGGAGAGTTGGTTTATAAAACAAGGATTTTTTTTTTACTACTAAGGTACAGTAGTGTGTGGGGGGTACTGTTATTAGGATTTATGACCACTGGGGGTCTATTGCCAATGAAGGGAGGGTGGCGGGAAGTTATTCAATAATGGGGGCCTATGAACATGGAGGGATGTGAAATCACCCCCAAATATAATTTTTTCTATTTAAAAATTTTAATATATTATTAAAAATATATTTTTTTTTTATTAAATAATAAAATTTCCTTTTTTTTATCCTCAATTTTTTACAAATAAAAATAAACCCGGACTGAAATACAGTATTAACTTATTATATTACAATTATATATATTATAAGGTTGATTATTATATAATGTAGGACTTACACCATATGGTACGTGATTGTGATGGTAAGCCATGTTATTATTTGAGCCTGGAAAATAATACTAAAATGTAGGATGTAGGAGGATAAATATATGTAAGAGTATGTGTACGGTGGGAAATTGTCACCTTAACCGAACCCATATCAGCAATGTCAGACTGGGACATGAAGGGTCTACCTGGGCTGTTCAGAGCCAACAAGTGCCCGGGTACTGGATTGTGGGGCATGACCAAATCCGAGGCCCACATTTTGTCCCCCTCTGCTTGCTGCAAAAGGAGACAGTGTTCACCCACAATAGCTGTCCCTCCAAGAAGCCTGTGCTTGGGTAATCAGTAAAACCTCTGCGCAGGGCCTCCGCTAGGTGTCTCTGCACCCAGCGCCATCCCGTGCTTCCCCTCTGCCCGCTCCTTCCCTGCGTCCTCCCCTTAACCATATAATTATACCTACAGCAGGTGGGTGGAGGACGGGGATTTTCTTCCGATGGACCAGGCGCCCCTGTGCGGCCGCACTGACAGAACGTGTCCGGAGTCGGGCCTGCCTCTGCGCCCCTGGGATAGCAGTAGTAGGGGTCCATGTTTAAGAGGTGTGGTCAGCCACCAGAGGGTGTGTGGCCAGCCAATATAGCTAACCATTAGAGTGCATGGTCTATTAGCTATTAGAGAGTGCATGGTCTAGGCCTAGATAGATAGAAAGACAGACAGACAGACTTGCTGGAGGTAAGATGCAGGGCTGGGGAGCCCGCTGCTCAGAGGAGGTGTTAACATGCTCCTGGGAATATAGTATAATGTAATGTGTATAATAATTAGGAGCATAATGGTGATCCTGTCTATAATAACCACATTAATGCACTGTACATGTGAAAGGGGACCCCGCTAGAGCACTGGGTTTAGCTATAATGGGTCCAGGGGGCCTACACTGGACACATCCGGCACCCATATAATTAGTATACTTACCTCTCCGGAGTCCTATTTCGGCTGCTTCTGTAGACTGAAATCACCGGGAAAATTACAATGGTGTCACTAGCCTGGTGATTTGCACATACGCATTAGAGATGTCTCCAGGAACATAGCGTGGGCGCCATGTTCCCACAGACCTGAACATGCGCAGTAGACTCTGGCACAGAGCCAGAGTCTACTGTGCTGCCAGAGAAGAGGGGGCCGGCATGCGCCCCTGCGATACTGACCAACCAGTATTTAAAACTCAATGAGAAGTGCATTAGGTATAGTAAAGGTAAAAATAAATTCAACTGGATGACTTAATTGTAGATTAGTGAAACAATGCAGAGCTACAATACCATTCCAGTCACTGGCGGGAACTGTGTTCATTATGTTAAAGCCCCCAGCTAACAAGAGGAGGAGCTAATGTTGAGTTGTGTCCACACACTTTTATTGGCAGGAGGGAGGATCTTGGTGTAGTTTTTAAGTACATATGTTCACCAGTGGTCCTGCTCCACCCGGTAATTGAGTAACATTGTATAATTCGAGTATACTGTCTGGTACCTGATCCCTAGAAGAGGAGGTGGGCTCTGTGAGCCAATCTGACCATGCATATCAGGCACAGAAGGGAGGGCTAAGGGACAAAGGAAGTCAGTCCACCAACGAGCCAATAAATCCTCCTTATGTGAGTCTCAGAATTTCCTAAAACCTACCTGTTTGATCCTGGCTTAGCTCTTCATTCTCTTAAAGTGTCATCAATTAAAGTGTCTAGCAGCAGAGGCAACGAGAGGTGAGTTCCCAACACCAATGAATGGTTGCAGAAGCCTTAATATGTTCCATTTTAAGCTGCTTCCAGAGCTGTACATGGCAAGAAAAAAACATCTTAATATTAAATGAACCAAGGCTGCAGAGATATTGTAGTGGAGACAGCGCACAAAATAAAATATCATAGGACTGCTTCAAACTTGAAGTGGCATCACTGGTCACACCCATGCATAAAAATCCTCTACTCTGTACAGTATTTGTTTTACTACACATCAGTCAGACAATCAGACATACAGTATGGAATGAATCTTCCGATTCTTGTGTGAATTAAGAAGCTTCAGCCCTCTTCTCTTTCATGATGTGTACTTTCAGCAAAAAAATGGGACAGATAGTATACTGGAGAGGGGTAGCTAGAGCTCTATACAGTACACCAGTGGTTCTCAAACTCGGTCCTCAGGACCCCACATAGTTCACATTTTTCAGATCACCTAGCAGGTGCACAGGTGTACTCATTACTCACTGACACATTTTAAAAGATCTACAGGTGGAGTTAATTATATCAGGATACCTGCAAACTATGCACTGTTTGGGGTCCTGAGGACTGAGGGCCTGATTCAGACCCGGACGCTATCCACAGTGCACTCGCTATTGCCGATGGTTGGTAATTGCGCATGCGTATGCATCGCAGTGCGCGTGCGCAAACTACACAGTGCATTCGCAGATCCCTCGCTCGTACAGCAAAGCCAGCCCAGCAGAGTGAGTGACAGGAGAGGCCGTTTGTGGGTGGTAACAGGGGCAGTCCAGTAAAAACGGGGTAGTGGAGGTGCGAACGCAGGCGTGCCTGAGTGTTTCAACGCCGTTTTAGAGATGTGCATAATTAACAGGCAGTGTCATAGTACACGTCACCAGCCATTTTTTTACTCTCTTTTCCTTGCAATGCTTACGGTATAAAAAAGCTACCACAAGCACTGCGTTCACATCCGATAGTGGTCGATGTACCAATGTTTTCAAAATCTTCCAGGAGATGACGTGGGGCAGTGGGCGTCTCTGCATTCGCTAAGGGGAGTCTGCATATACAAAGCGAACGCTCGTACAGGTAAGATGGGCGTGCTTATGCCTTGGCGAGCAATCGCTCCCCCCCGCGTCACATTCAAATATTTGCAAACGACCGGGTCTGAATCAGGCCCTGAGTTTGAGAACCTGTGCAGTACAGGCAAGGGCAAAAATGTGATTAAAGCATGTACAGTACATTGCGTCACTTACCTTAGTGAAAGCTGTAAAAATACCTCTACATGGGCAGAAACTGAAAATAAAAAGTAACACAATTTAATACTTATTACCACAACATTTTTTTAAATAAATAAATAATAATAATTAAGAATGCAGAAACTAGGATAGCTTGCATGCATTTTTTTCTTCTTTTCATTATACATTTATATACTATAGCTTACTGTTTAAATTGTAACATTAGTATTATCATTTCATATTCATTGACTTGTTAAATCTCTTACATTTTACCATTTGTTATCATTCATATTTCATACTATCTATAAATAATTTATATATATATATATATATTATATATATATATATATATATATATATATAAATATATATATACAGTCAGGTGCATAAATTTTGGGACATTGACAGAATTTTCATATTTTGGCCTCTATTCACCACCACAATGGCTTTGAAATGAAACAAACAAGATGTGCTTTAACTGCAGACTTTCAGATTTAATTTGAGGATAATTACATCCAAATCAGGTGAACGGTGTAGGAATTACAACGGTTTCTATATGTGCCTCCCACTTTTTAAGGGGCCAAAAGTAATGGGACAAACTAAACAATCCTAAATCTAACTTTCACTTTTTAATACTTTGTTTCAAATCCTTTGCAGGCAATTACAGCCTGAAGTCTGGAACGCATAAACATCACCAGATGCTGGGTTTCATCCCTGGTGATGCTCTGCCAGGCTTCTACTGCAAATGTCTGGTTGCTTTTGCAGTATGCTTCGGGTCATTGTCCATCTGCACTGTGAAGCGCCTTCAAATGAGTTATGAAGCATTTGACTGAATATGAGCATATAATATTTCCCAAAACACTTCAGAATTCATTCTGCTGCTTTTGTCAGCAGTCACATCATCAATAAATACAAGGGAACCAGTTCCATTGGCAGCTATACATGCCCACGCCATGACACTACCACCACCATGCTTCACTGATGAGGTGGTATGTTTTGGATCATGAGCAGTTCCTTTCCTTCTCTTCTCTTCCCATCACTCTGGTACAAGTTGATCTTTATCTCATCTGTCCATAGGATGTTGTTCCAGAACTGTAATGGCTTTTTTAGATGTTGTTTGGCAAACTCTAATCTGGTCTTCCTGTTTTTGTGGCTCACCAATGGTTTACATCTTGTGGTGAGCCCTCTTTTTTCACTCTTGTGAAGACTTCTTTTGATTGTTGACTTTGACACATATACACCTACCTCCTGATTTGGCCAACTGTTGTGAAGGGGTTTTTCTTCACCAGGGAAATAATTCTTCTGTCATCCACCACAGTTGTTTTCCGTGGTCTTCCGGGTCTTTTGGTGTTGCTGAGCTCTCAGATGCATTCTTTCTTTTTGAGAATGTTCCAAACAGTTGATTTGGCCACACCTAATGTTTTTGCTATCTCTCTGATGGGTTTGTTTTGATTTTTTAGCCTAATGATGGTTTGCTTCACTGATAGTGACAGCTCTTTGGATCTCATATTGAGAGTCGACAGCAACTGATTCCAAATGCAAATGTCACATCTAGAATCAACTCCAGACCTTTTACCTGTTTAATTGATAATGAAATAATGAGGGAATAGCCCACACCTGTCCATAAAATAACTTTTGAGTTGATCGTCCCATTACTTTTGGCCCCTTAAAAAGTGGGAGGCACATATAGAAACTGTTGTAATTCCTACACCGTTCACCTGATTTGGATGTAATTACCCTCAAATTAAATCTGAAAGTCTGCAGTTAAAGCACATCTTGTTTGTTTCATTTCAAAGCCATTGTGGTGGTGAATAGAGGCCAAAATATGAAAATTCTGTCAATGTCCCAATATTTATGGACCTGACTGTATATATCTATATCCACCATATTCCAATAATTATTGTGGGACTACCCTCATGGTGTAGAGAAGATATTACACTTTACTAGCAATTTACTTTCACTATCATAGTAATTCTTTATTTTTATTTGTATTTTATCATGTCCATCACTTTTACAATGTTTCTTTATACTATTCCAATGGCTGAACATTTTGGACTGTCCCCTCAAATCGGGAGTTATGCTTATGATAATTTATTTTAGCAATATATGCATAATTTAGAATTTGTGTGTCTAAATATTGTACCAAGTTTATTATCCAATCTTATATTATTCACATGCAAGCATTCTCTCCCCATTGGAAAGATACGGTTTGCATCAGTAAAATCCATTTCCATCAATCTTCGATATACCCCTGATCAAGTCTTGATAAAGACGAAATGCATGTGGTGAAGGTGCATGACTAACCGCCACTAGGTGACGCTACTGTTGAGAGCTCACACCCTTTAGTAGGTTAAGACAGGAGGCTGTTGAAATCTTACCATAAGTGGGGTCAAAACTGCATCTTGTGTCATGATCCAAAGTGAAAGTGGCTCCAGTACAAGTGTTTTTCCATCTTCTGGTTTATTTACATAAAGAAGAAACCGTTCAGGAGAGGACTACATTATTGAACTAAGGGCCTGATTCAGCAAAGATCGCAATTGCAAAGCTGCATGCAGGCCGCTTGGCAATGCGATACTTGCAATCATGCAAATGCAGCAGGAGGTGTATGACACCCCCTGTTGCATTTGCGATTCCAGCACTGCGACGTAGGTCACAGTTCTGGGATCACCATCGCGACCTTCGGTGGACGATGGTCTTGATGGTGGACGGCATCGGGAGGCCCGCCAGCTGAGTAAGCCTCAGCTTACTCAGGCTGGCTGGCTTGCGGGCCCAGCAGACTGTGTATGTCCACGCTGTCTCTGGGCTGGCCAATCCTGGAAAACCGGGCGGAAGTACCTCGTTTCCAGGAATGCCAGACGACTTTGAATGCCTCTGTCTGTCAATCAGGCAGAGGCATTCAAGGGCTAGTCTGCACGGTCACAGAATGGCTCCTGCGCATGAGCAGATTCCTGATAATCGGTCATCTGTGTTCAGCAGTGCGTTTGCGTGCACTGCTGAATTAGCCCCTAAGACTCTTTTCTTCTCTCTGGCTCACTCAGAGAAACACCTGGAGTGGGTTATATTTGGTTGCTTATGAGTTTCAGATAAACACAGCATATACCATATACCATATATCTTACATTTATATTGAATTTCTGCAGTTTATTATTATATATTGTTTGAGATTCCTCTTGGTATATTTGATTTGTATGTGCTCGGTTTAGATCTTGTACTAACAGATCTTCTGAGAGAAGCTGCTGGTCTATAAAATCTTAAGAACTTTTATTGAGACTTTTAAACATTTCATTACCATTTAGCACAGGATAAGAGTATTTCTTGATCGATACATACATAGCTATGTGTGTGTGTTTGTGTGTTTGACTTGTGATGGCGGAACTCTCGGTATAAGTTGAAATAAAGATGTCAGAAAACTTTAACGTGTTCACAGTTTCAGTTTGCAAAACTTGTATTTATCTATGTGGGGGGTCACCCGGAAAGCTGCATCACCTATGTATTCCTATTTTCAAAGAAAGTACACAGTGCTTACAGTACAAAACACATGTGATGTTTGTTTAAGCAGTATTGCATTCATCATTTCACATGTTTTTTCTTTAAAACCTAATAATGTATATGACAATTCTGCAACCAGAATAAGTGTTATACAAAATTTTCAGCATGCAACAAAGAATAAATGCAGTGCAGCCACTTGTAAGAACTTATAGCCACAGGGCTGTGATTGAGTTAAAATGCAGAATGATGGACCCCCAAAAAATAACCTTGTGATTCAGCCTAGCTTTGTCTACCTATGTCTGGCAGTGTAGTGTAGCTTTGTCTACCTATGTCTGGCAGTGTAGTGTAGCTTTGTCTACCTATGTCTGGCAGTGTAGTGTAGCTTTGTCTACCTATGTCTGGCAGTGTGACACTGCTGACCCATCTGGTGACTAGCTATTACCCAGCCCAGCAGTGAGAGCGGACAGCAGATCCCCTAGGTGTTTAAGCAGCTTACTCTCCCCAGCACTGTTTGTCTCTCCCTCCCTCCAGTCTTCCACATGCACGTTGTGTAGGCACACTGCAGAAACCACTGAGCAATATTCATTTTCCTGTTTTATTTTTGTGTGGTTTGTGTTTATTGTTATATGTCCTTGTATAGAGTAAAATAGATGTTCAGAGTATAGCACTGCCCCTGGACTGCATTTCTGCAACACTTCGGATGTAACAACATCTGGAAGTTTATCTCACCTCTGGGATACAATGTTTTATTGTTGTTATTGCTTTTTCAATGAAGATGTTTTATTTGGACAACAGCTTAAGGATTCAGTTTCCTCACTGCATCCATCCAGTGTGTGATTTTAATTGACATCATTTACTTGGATCTGGCTTGCTAGTAACATGCTTTTGGAGAAGTGTCAGAGGATTTTAGCTTTTGGGTTCTACCTATATATTTTTCTGTTTTTGACTCTCTTCAGAGGTAAGTGTTCAATCAGCAGTGCTTAACTTATTTAGGTGATTGTTTTTATTTGTTAACATACATTTAATGTGATATATATTGTTTTGAAATATTGCAATAATGACTTATAGAAACCACTCTTTGACACCAGAGACAGGTATAGTATGAGAATGTATAATGTATTGCCTAGCATTCTGGCAGGATAACTTGTGTGAGTCTTTCTGTAAATGATACATTAAACAATTCCATTTAGATTGCAATTTAAATAAGTAACAGTAATTTAAAGGATTAGTATCTTAAATGTGTCATCATTCGTATTATTAATTATGGCAGGTGTAAATGGTCCGATATATTAAATAAGCAATGTAACTAAATATAGCAAAACTAGTATACAGCTAAATATTCATAAACAGTAAACAAGGATTTGCATACTGTCAGTAATTATCTTATACATGTAAATCTCACAATGTGCAGGCTTGCACACATTAGCTATTAATGCAGTGATTTAATTGCTGTATATATTACATATATGCATGTGTTTAACAATGACACTATGAGGGTTGTTACATTTAAAAAATGTATTACTTTTGTTCAGTTTTGTTGGTGAGCAATGTGTGCCCACCTGTTAGAACTATGAATTTACACATTCATGACATGTCACATGCTCCCATAGTTCCAGGGCTATGCAGTTCATGTTATTACTGCACATCCCCCTAGGGGGATTTCTTCTTCACATTGAAGGGATCAGTGTATGTCCAGTCAGGGAGATAGAGAGATAGATAGATAGATAGATAGATAGATAGATAGATAGATAGATAGATAGATAGATAGATAGATAGATAGATAGATAGATAGATAGATAGATAGATCGATAGATAGATAGATCAGAACAAGAACTCACAAGGATGAATTTACTAAAAGTCAATTTTAATAAATTTTAGGGACTAGATCAGCTAAATCGCACATTTACTAACAGATTATTTATATATTTTTATATTGATTTTTATATTGATTTTTAAATGTTATGTGCGATTTAGCCCCTGAAACACAACATCGATTTATATTGCTTTAAAATCGATCAAAATTGATTAAAATTAACCTTTTGTAAATTTAGCCCATAGTGTAAAACCATATGATGCAATGGAAATTGGAAGCAGATCAATACTGCATGCTTATCTGATTGCATAGACTTCAGAGCCCAAAATTATTCAAAACATAAAGGGTAATGCAGTACCTTCATCCAAATACAGTATGAGAGATATCTATAACAAACAATGCAGGCCACACAAAATATTTAAATATGGGATTTCAAAGAAACTCATACAAGATAAATTAACATGAAAGTGCTTTAGCTATAACATCAACTGGTGTCTCAGTCATCTGAGTGGTTGAGGAGATAATCTCAGATGGCAGATGTTTAGGCCAGTTTAAAGTCAATTAGAAACAAGTTTGAGGGGCCCTTCCCTAAAGGAAAAAGGTTTCTTAAGAGCTCAATCTCCATCAAACCGTCAGGGACATACAGACTCATGCGGAGTTGGATGTACAGTACAGTGAATGCATTTTGTGCCCTTTTTTAGCAGCAGTTTGCAGTATTTTTCTATTGAGCAACTGTGCCAAACATTCTTACATACAATTAACCATGCTGACTGAGTTTTATTTCACACTTTCTACTCCTTGTGCAATTAGGACCAGGACAGTGGTGGGAGAGGTCGTGTAATCATTTCAAAAGCAGTAGGTCACTGCGACATGTGGACTGCAAGGTGGTGGGGGCCACTGGCTTCAGTGTGGGTGCCAGGTTTTGCTTTTGTAGAGAGGCCTAGTTAAAGGGTGGCCAGAAGCTCCTATGCACATTTTTTAATGGCATATTGTATTATATGGTGTCTGTTCTATGGACCCTATACGTGAGGCTGGAAGCAGAGCCAGATTAAAGTGGGGCACATGCTCCAGGTTCCCCTCTGCTGCCCCCCCAGACTGTGGATCATGGAACCTTTGTTAAATCTTCTTTTGAGCTCACCAGTCACTACCACTGCCATTTCAGCCATGCAAGGGAGTGACCCACCCCCCAGTCTTTAATAAAATCCAGCACAGGCACAGCGCCAGTGATCATCAATGGGTATAAGGGGAAGGCTGATGGTGCATTGCCTCAATGAGGACTTGGAGTGGAGCATGCGTGAGTATCACAAATGTACAAATCTGTTAATTCCCCTTTCATGAAAACCTACTGTAGATGTGCTGGTTTCCTGACTCTTGTATGTGATGGGGTATGATGATGTGTGTGTAAATATATCTATCTATCTATATGTATATTTCCAAAGTGGTCCACACTCATGTCTAAGCCTGAGGAAAACACTGGGGTAGCTTCCCAAAAGACATAGTAGATACATCCAAAAATCAAGGGGTGCACCCACCAGTCTTCAGAATGGCAGCATTTATTCATGATAACCATATGATACAGATTGTAGCGTTGATGTTTCGGTCATACATCTGTACTTTTATCAAGACACATAATACAAGTACTAATCCAAATATACATAAGATAAAACACACCCCCAATTACCAAAAGCAACCCTTGATTGATTAAAAAAAGGCGCCAAAACACGGCACCCACTTATATGTAAAACACGGTAAAATACCCTACTAAGCACTATATATATATATATATATATATATATATATATATATATAGTCCCTCTCTGTGTCCACGTGGATAGTAAGGAATGATGTTGGACAGTAACTGATGACGTCAGGGTCCACTTGGTGAAGGGCATCTAGACACTACTGTGCTGTCACTCGCGGCAGTGGTGTGTGCTCCACTGTGGACTAAACGGTCACTCCCTCCTAGTAGAACGTGAGCATCACCCATGTCACACATCATCATTCGGTTCAGTTCCTCTGAGTGGAATGGAAGCTGCAGCAAGACTCAATCGCCTGTGACCTGTATTCCATCACACTCCAGCAAAGGAATCCTATGTGTTCTGCATAAAGCAGAACTATCTAAAAAACTTAGCAGCATCCAAAAAAAGATACTATTAAGCCCATACTGTAAATCTATATGAATCTATCACATATGTCTAAATCCAAAAGTGTTATGCGATCAATAATCAGATGGAATCCAATTTGTGAATCCACATGGCCTCTCTGCATAAAAGTATCTTTGCCTGCTCTCCACCACGTATCCAGTCAATTATCATGCATTTTAAGGTCGCCAATGAATGACGAGCTACATCAAAATGTCAAGCAACTGGTTTATCGCAGTTCCCACTATTGATGGCTGCCCAAATGGAAGATCTATGATTCACCATTCTTTCGCAAAATGATCGAATAGTCTTGCCCACATAGATCAAAGAGCAGGGGCAAGTAAAAATGTAAATCACATGGTAAGACGTACTTGTGACCCTATGCTGGATCTGGATTTTTTGCCCAGTATGTGGGTGATGGAACCTTTCTCCTACCATCATACTTCTACAAGTAGTGCAATTCACACATCGAAAACAACCCAATTTCTGTGGTTGTTGCCAAGTCTGGGACCCATGTGGTGACATCTTTTCAGGGAGCATCAAGATGTCTTTAAGATTGAGACCACGTTTATAGCTCATCAGAGGCCTCTTAAGCAGGCATGTTTATAAAGCTGGATCGGTAGCTACCATATACCAATGATTATTCACGGCCTTCCTAACAATAGTACCCGCCTTGTCATAATTCGTTGTTGACATTTTTATGAAGCTCGCCATTCATTGGCGACCTTAAAATGCATGATAATCGACTGGATATCCCCACCAAGACGTGATGGAGGTCGGGTGAAGATACTATTACATGAAATTCAGGGAATATAGGACCACATTCAGAGTCGGTCGAAGCGGCCGCACGGTCGTATGCCACCGATGTTCGCTATACTGCGCATGCGTAAAGATCACAATGCGCGTGCGCAAACTTGAGGCGTTTGTGGGTGGTAACAGGGGAAGGTGCTTGAAAACGGGGGAGTGGAAATCCGAACGCAGGCGTGCCTAATTATGCGAATGGCGTTTTATGGGAGTGCATACGGTTTATGGGAGTGCATAATTAACAAAGTAGCGTCAAGGCACATGTGACATGGGTGGTTTTTACACTGACATGATCATAGAGCTTAAGAGAGGGTATGGCCAACCTTAAGCTCTACGACCAGTTCCCGATGGTCTCGATTAATCCTTATATGCCCGGAGATGACGTGTAATGCGTACGAGAAGGGGGCGTATTTTTTTGTCTTCCGGCCGCTTCCTCCCCTTGGTCGGCCAGCTACCGATCCGAACTTAGGGATACAACTTGCGAGGGAATCATTTGCATATCCGGCCCCTTTTCCCGTAGGACCGTGCGGCCACTTCGACCAACTCTGAATGAGGTCCTATATTCCTTCCATGACGTAAGCACCGACTAAGAATGGATTTTTCAAAATTTGACTCCTAAGGAGATGAAAAGGGGAAAAATGTTTCCAGCCCCTGTGCAATTACCTGACTGACTGATCAACACCCAGCCCGAACCCCTGGACCTAGAAACATGAAATTCGGGGAGAATATTCCTTCCAATATCTAAGCACCCACTAAGGAGAGCTTTTTCTAAATTTGACCCTTAAGGTGGTGAAAATCGGTAAAATGTTTCTTCCACATGTGCAATGCTCTGACTGACTAACTCATCAAAGCCCAGCCTAAACCCCTAGACCTAGAAACATGAAATCTGGGGAGTATATTCCTTCTATGATGTAAACCACCACTAAGCAGTGATTTTTTTTTAAATTTGACTCCTAAGGGGTAAAATGTTTCCTCTTGACCTAGGTGATTGGGTGACAAAGCAACTTGGCCCAAGTGCTGTAAGCTCACTGTCTGGATGAGCGGTGTGACTGTAGTGCAGTCTTATATCCAAATAGGGGAGCCACAGCAACTGGCAGTGATGTTTGGTAGCATTTGGGGTGGTAGTTGGCAATGGGGGTTTCACAATGCTGCTAGCTGGAGACTTCCGTCAGGCTCTGCCAGTAGTACCGAGGGGACCTCGAGCTGATGAAGTTACGGCATGTGTGAAGCCATCATATCTGTGGCCCCTCATCTGGAAACTCTTTCTCGGGAAGAACACGTGGGTCCACTTGGGCTATGTCTCCACTGGGCAATTCCTCAAACTCCTACTCAAAATAGGAGATGGAAGATATCATGAGTCCGTGGGAAAGTTGAACATTCCTGCAGGCCTAAGCACAGTAGTGATGACCCTAGCAGACATCACATCTAGGATCTACCCTGATATTGCTGTTATCCCAAAAAAAGTCCATGTACTGGCTGTGTGAGCGTGTCATTCTGAGCCCCAAAAACAACGCGGTTACCATCATTAATGACACTTTACTTCAGTCGTTTGAAGGGGCAGAAATAGAGTACAGGTCTTTGTACTCGGTAGTACAAATGAATGACGTGGTCCAATACCCCGTAGATTTCCTCAACACCCTCAACCCTCCCAGTTGACAAGCTTCTCCTCAAAGTGATGTTGCTACAGGATATCAACTCACCCAAACTCCAATCACACCAGGCTGCAAGTAAAGTTCCTCCAGAGGAATGTCATCAAGGCCATAATGTTCACCGACTGTGCTCAGGGGGAGTGGGTGTTCATACCATGCATATGACTAATACCATCATAGTACCCCTTCCAGTTCAAGATGCTGCAGTAACCCCTCAAGGTCTACTTTACAATGACCATCAACAAGCCCCAGGGGCAGTCGCTGAAGGTGGCAGGGATTGACTTGAGGGAGGACTGCTTTTCAAATGGGTAGTTCTACGTGGCCTGCTCCAGAGTGAGCTCACCCAGCAGCCTGGTGATCCTAGTACCTGAAGAGAGAACCACCAATGTGGTTTACGAAGAAATCCTTAAGTAGAGAAAAAAGATTTACATATGTCTTATAACCCACCTTCAATTAATTAAAATGTATAAAAAACTAAATTTATTTAATCTTGATACTACCACGCTCCTTTACCCCAGAGGAATAAAATGAACTAACCATATATATTAAGTTAAAATGGGATGAAGGAAATGGAATTAATAAATATCAAAACAGGGGCTTTTTAAGAGAGGAGAGGGCCTGTGTGCAAACTCAGTGTGGACCTCCACTCTGGCAGCGCAGTAGATTCTGGTTTGGTACCAAAATTACTTCGCATGCACGGGTCTCTGGTAAAATTGGGCCTGTGCCTTATTACCGGGCATGTCTCTACTGCGCATGCGCAAGTGACCAAGAAAATGGGCGCTTCCATTTTCCCTGTGATGTTTGCTGCTTGGCCCGGCACTGCAGAGCAGCACTCTGGAGATTGCGGAGAGGTAAATATTACTATATGTGCAGGATGTCAACTAGGTATTTGAAGACCCCATAGCAAAAGTTTGTAAGGGCCCCTATTTACCACCGAATGGTGGTGTGCAGTGTGGGTTCTCCTGGACCCAGGGGCCTGTGTGCACCGCACACCCTGCACACATTAAAGATACGCCATTGTATCTAAGGTCAACCCGGGTGAAAACGGGCACATCAGCTAGTTAGGAATATAAACATTTGCTATATGTTACATGGCAAGTTTGACCCTATATTTTATTTAGTGTTATTATAATCTCACAAAGTGTATTTTACAATTGCACACATCTCATGGCGGGATCCATTCAGTATCCCGGCGCAGGGGATGGCGGCGCTTAGAATACCGGTGCCGGAATCCCGACACCTGTGAGAATCCTGGTGCCGGCATCCCGAAGGTAAGTAGTGAGGTTGGGAGTAGGGTTAGGGGTTAGGCAATAGGGGTTAGGCACTGGGGGGAAGGGTTAGGTTTAGGGTGCAGAGAGAGGGAGGTTAGGTTTAGGCACTAGGGGGGAAGCTAGGTTCAGGCACCGGGGAGGGAGGGTTAGGGTAGGAAGAGGGGGAGGGTTAGGATACCAACCGACAGTGTTAACCGAATGTTTGTAATATGTAACATTCTAGCAGCAATACCGATGTATTAAGTATAGGTTGGATCACTACAATTTCCTATCATATGCCGCAAATTAGAATCCCACCTGGTTGTCAATGAAAAATTATTTTTGGATGATACTTGATGAAGGAGTGCGAAGCCACTAGAAACAATAGATTTAGGGCCTGATTAACTACCGATCGCAACTGCGATTATGCACACAATCGGACGATTGTTGCATTCTGTGCATGCATTGTAGTGCATGTGTGCAAACCGCAGGCCCATCACAGAGTGATTGACAGGAAGTGCTGTTTTTGGTAGGTGACGGGGGGGGGGGGGGTCAGCGAAACGCAGGTGTCCCAGTGGGTTCGAATGCCGTTACAGGGGCGTGCATAAATTATCCATTGTGATGCCATACACATCTTGTGGACTCACTGCGTGCGATGAGGTTAGCAATTCCTGAGTAAGCTCAGAGCTTGTGTAAGTGTGTGTGAGGCTGCGATGGTGCTCGATGTTACCGATGGTTTTGCAGTCTTGCTAAAGATCACGGATCTGTGTAAGGTAAAGTGGACATCGTTATGTTGTGCTGCGGCGGCATATCGATCGCAATGGATTAGCATACTATCGCAGTGAGTGCATGTGTATTCGCTATTGCAATCGCAGTTGTGATCCGTAGTGAATCAGGTCCTTAGATAGTAGTTGAGGGTGTGAGTCGTACACCCATATGCTCCTATAAGATAGAAGTGATCTAAAGAGTGTCTATATATCTTGTATTATTGAACTAGTGATGCGATCTGTACAATGGGCCTGATTCAGCAAGAAACGCAAAGGAAAGAACGCACACGCACCCATCCGCTCACAGAATATGCTAATCAATGCATACGCATGGAGACAGTAGCACAAGATGCAGATGCCCAGCCCTATATTAATCCACCCATCTCCCTTTACTCAAAGCCTGATGAGTACGCAAGATATCGTAAACATCGGTAACATCGAGAACCATCGACCACAGGATCTTGGCAACTTCATGTGTGCACGAAGTCTCATCACTGCGTGTGTTGACGCACTGGCTTAATTATGGATGCCACTACAACGGCGTCCCAATGCTCTGGCACGTCTGCGTTCGCCCGACCACCCCCCATCACCACCCACAAATGGCACTTCCTGTCAATCAATAGCGTACACGCTGCATGTAGTCTGCATACGCTTACCCGACCGCACTGACTAGTTCGCTCACGTGCGATGCATACGCATGCGCAGTACAAAAACATCAGCCAAGTGTGTGCATTCTCTCTTTTGCATTGCTTTATGAATCAGGACCAATGTGGAACTGTTCTAATCACTGATACATATTAGACTTACAGTAATCCTCCATTGCACACTGATATCGGGAGGAATGAAACTAGTATAAGGGAATTAAATCTGTACAACGTGGAACTGTTCTAATCACCGATACACATTAGCTATACAATAAACCTCCATTACATACTGATACTGACATACGGAGGAATGAAACTAGCATATAGGAATTAAGGCCCTCATTCAGAGCCGGACGCTCTGAGCAGAGCGCTCGCTCTGAATGAGGGCCGTCCGCCATAAAAATGGAGCGTCCTCCTGGACGCTCGTATAGCTGTGGGTCACCACCCACAGCTCATACGAGCGTGCAGGATGATGGTCGCGACCATCGCCAGTGCGACCAGAAGCCTGTGGTCGGGGTTTTCGACCACAAGCCCTGGAGTGATTTTGGCTCTATCAGAGCCAAAATCACTCCCACTGACATCACTAGTGATGTCAGTGGGGCCGGCTTCTGACGGTAGGCATTCCCTTGGGAACGCCTCCATCTGGGAGGCACGCCCCCGGCACGCCCACCAAAGGGGGCGTGCTGTCAATCAACATCGACAGCACGCCCCCTTTGATCAGACACAACAAGCGAAGGAAAGTCCTTCGCTCGTCGCGTCTGGCGCATGGCACGACGGAGCTCCCTCCGTTGTGCGCATGCGCAGTGCACACCATCGACCCACTTGCGAGCGGACAGCCGCTTGCGAGTGGGTCTGAATGAGGCCCTAAATCTATCGGAATCTGATGTTCAGTGAAAGACACAATCTCGATACTATACGAGATACACGGTGGTGACCATTTATTGAGAAGAGCTACTCCATAAAATCTTACTACTCATTTTAATTAACCCACTAGTAACTACTGTATAATAGATATATTAATGGTATTGCAGCACTGGATCCCTATGAAATAATCTGCACCATTTTATGAGAGAGATATATTCCTCAATAAATCATGTACAGGTGGATTAGATACCTAAGGTACAGTTATTAAGGATCTACTGTGGGGTAATCTATACGTACTCATTTGTTGAGAAATGCAAAACCTCTGAATTTTATATCAGTTACAACTGTATCTCCCACAGCTAGCTATACAGATATGTGATACATGTAATTATTACCAATTGTTACAGTGTGACACATTGATGTATGAGATACAGAGTTACTCTATTGTGTACAGCAATTCCATTAGCTGAAGATTATTGTGATATCTCCTAAGTAGTGAGTAGAGGGAAAACCTTTATTTAATACATTAGGAATTCCTTTCCTGTGAGTATGATCAATAGTCTTATCTATAAAGATCATACCAACTTTTAGAATAAGCTATTCATTAATAGGGCTAGACATTAATATTAGAAAATTGATTTAACCTTATACTGGTAAATAATCACACAGACACTCAGCTATATAAAATTATTTTATTATTTTATTTTAAACACTTTTTCTTACACTGTATGTACACAATTCTTACTATATTTTTAACTATATATTTTGCTTTGCTTTTTGTATTCTATTTTTTTTTAAGTAAATTAATAAAGGTTATATTTTAACACTAGTGCACCATATACAGATTCATTTTCTTATTCTTTTCATATTGCATATCTTCTGGATCTGTGGTAGCACCCCCACTAACAATACTAATAGTTATCATTATTTGGGGTATTTTCTTGAATTTTGATTTGTATTAGATTTCCTGTGCAACCGATACCCTTTCTCTTTGCCCTCCTGTCCTGGTGTGAAAAATAAAACCAATCATGTATCAGTCGATTGAAGAGCAGAAGCAGCAACCCACTACTAGTGCTGTGCCTACTGTCAGTCATAGTACTTCAAGGTGGTCAAGGTTAAATAAAGTTTAAGAAATCGCACCTGAAATCTAAACAATTTTTCACAATATTAAAGAAAACATGACCACTAAGAATAAAGAGAAAGTTTACTGCTGAAAAACTTAAAATTGGAAACATGCCATACACCACATGCAGTGACAAGGAAAGGCTCAGACCATGGCCTTTTTTTGCAAGTGGTGGTTCTGCTACTGCTGTTTAATGCTGTAAAAGGCTTATTGTGGAAGACAGGGCCAAATGTAACCCCCCTTTACCCTCTAAAGGGACACCAGGTTACTAACTCCTATGTGATCTCTTTTTCCCACCCTTAAACTCATTCTTAAGTGGTGTACCTCCTATTACTATTAAATCAGTGCCTCCACCCAAGTATTGGTAGTAGACTGGGCCTACTTCGGAAAACCCATATGAGGATAAACTCACACTTAAACTATATCACTGCATGTTTATAATTTTACTTAAGCTCACAACTGACACTCGCAAATAATAACATCTTGTATAGATATTATGTAATCACATAACCGAATTACAATATGAGTGGTAAAATTTAACTGAACAGAGTAACACTCAATCCTTGTATATTAATTATTAACTTAGATGTATATAGTGGTAATACAAGTCATATTTTACTGTAACACCTGTGGTCATAAAGTAGTTGATACATTGCAAGTCCTCAACTTGTTTAATACGGGGTAAGTACTTTACACCACTGTAAGTTTGTAGTCCCATTGACACTTGTTGATAATATGCTGTTCCTAACTTTTAGTTTATATAAGTTCTGTTGTCGGAATATCCTTTGACGGTAACTTTTCCTGTATGCTACTATCTATATCCACTGAAGGATAAATAAAGTTGATACCTGTGCTGCAAATGAATAGCATTTAGTTATAATCCACCTACTGAGTTTTGAAATATTTCCTGAGTTGGTAGTTTGCTTTATAATTTCAAATGTATTCTTTTCCATATAATATATATTATATAATATTTATATGCATTTCCCCCTCCCCCAGCTATTTGCTAAGGCTAGTATTTTAGGGAAGTCTATCCAGCTCAATGGCTGGTAGTACAAATGTCAGCCATCAATACTAGTGTTATTTTTCACCCTTGCACTCCTGTGCTACTAATGTACAGTAGCTATGTATGTGCAGAGCTTGGAGTCCACTCTCTGATCAGCATTAGTATTCATACCACCGCCTTTATGGAACTGAGGATTTCTCTGCTGGGGCACTGCTGCCATCACTACCTCAGCTGTCGATTAAAGAGCATATGGTGAGGCTTTAATACACTAACAGATTAACCCCAGCCTTGTCCGACAGTAGCCTGCCTCCTTCCTATAGCTGCCACCTCTCATGTCTGGTTCCACACCTCCGCTGGCCGCTACTGCTGCTATTCTGCCTCTGTCTCAATTTTATGAGCATACGTGCCCACCTTCTGGAATGCAGCCACTCAGCTGCAGTAATGGTCCATGACTCCGGCCCCTCAAAGCCTCTGCTCACCGCTGATCACGCCGTGCAGCTCCCCCATCGGGACCACTGCTGCTGCTCCATCCTCATGACCTCGGCCTCTGACCCGGCTCCTGGGACCAACACTACCGATCACTCCACCAAAGTGCCACACGGTGAGCTGCTTACTGGGACGCCTCTGTCAACCTGCTTCCCCAGCTCCGGCTGGGCTCCCTCTCCAAATCCACCCCCCTTTGCCCAGGAGCCTATCTACCACTCAGCTGCCACCTGGGACACAGGGGGGTGAGAACTCCAGCCCTCTCAGTCTGCTGTCAGCTCCTCCTATCTGTCTCTGTCCCTGCCCTTCTTTTTCTGACAGGAACCAAACCACACCCATCTAAATCACTCCGCCCTTCTAGTATGTGTGTATCCCATACAATGAGACACATCCCCACCAAAGAAAAAGTACAATATAAATTTACATGTAACTACATGAAATAGATATACTGTACCTGTATACATAAATTATAGAAGGGCCATGTACATGAATACAATAAATACATCTATATACATATAATTGACCTCACAAATTGTACATTTATAAATATTACAATCATTTATGAGTACAGTACTTATTTTAACCCTTAACCAGGGTTACACAAACATGGTCAGGCATCTTCTGTAACCTGACATGCAACATCTTCTCGCTCTGAGTCTAGAGGTGTCACCTTTAGAACAGGTAAATCAGGGCACAAAATAACACTAAGGCTTAAGAACAAAAATGTGTGTTCACAAACTTCACAGATCCCTGAGGAGAGTCTAAGGGTGTCCACGAGTGCTATGTGTGAGTCTGACATTTCTAAACCTGTAATTGTAGGAAAGCCTCCTTCCACCATTTCTGCACCCTCTGCAAATGTGAGGATGAGTAGTAGTAAAGGCAATGATGGTGACATAGAGATTGAGGATACTACTGTTGAAGTGCAACAGGATGAGGGAGATATTTGTGTATCTAATGCTAATAAGGATGTTAATGTGTGAATTGGATAAGAAAACGTTGATGAAATTAAAAATGAGGAAGTTGTGTGTCAAAGTAATACAGCCACCAGTGGCAGCAGTGCCAGTGATAAGAAGGCCATTGTAATGCCTGGGCATAAGACCAAAAAAGTAATCTCTTTCATGTGGAATATTTTTTTCCCAAATCCTCAAAACATTTGTCAAGCCATTGTACCATTTGTGAGGCCAAAGTAAGTAAAGGTAGGGGCATTAACAATCTAGGCACTTCCTCTCTGTCACAAAAAATCGGTAAAATAGTAACAAGCAGTCCATCATCAGCTACCAGCAGCATGGATAGATCCCAGCACATGCAATCTACACTGCTAACACCCTCATTATCAACCTCATTAATCAACAGGTAGTCTTCCTGCATCCAATTTGAAAAGGCTACCTGACTATCCAGGATCCTTGCACATTGGGGCTGCTGCTGCTGGGGGTGAATCTTCATCACAGAAGAGGACCAAGAAAACTAGTAGTTTAAAACATCAAATGACTGTGAAATAATCATTTGCAAGAGGAAGCAAGTATAAAAGTTGCCATCCTGTTTCTAAGCCGATCACTGAAGCCATGACGGCTATTTTATCATTAGATCTGCGTCCAATATCCATCATTATTGCATCTGGTTTTAGATAGTTAGTTGAGATTCTGTGCCCCCTGCTTCCATCTCGATTTCATTTTTACCAGAACCGCAATTCCTCGCCTTAATGGAATGTTAAAAAAACCATTTCTTAGCCTAGAATATGCTAGTCTACCGAGTATCCACTCAGCTACAGATATGTGGACAAGCAGTACTGGTCAAACTAAAGATTACAGTACATGACTGTGACAGCCCATTGGTGAGTGTATCGCCTTTAGCAGTAGCAGAAGTGTCTAGCACACAACACCATCTCATGGCAGGCTACTCTCTGTATCACCGGCTCAATATGAGGCATACGGGTGTAAACATGTTGGAAAAACTCAGGGATGTGATAGCAAAATGGCTTACCCCGCTAAGACTCTCTCTTTAGGATTTGCCATTTCCGATAATACAAGTAACATTGTATGAGCATTACAACTGGGTGAAATGGAAAACGTACCATGTATATATGTTTTGCGTACACAATAAACATGATGGTTCCGATTTTCTTTTAAACGAACAGGTGTGTGGGCATGGCTATGGCAGCAGTGAGGCTATGGGTTGAGGTTCTTTGCAAGCTGGCGTGAGGCTGTTGTCTGGCTTGACTTGCATGCACCTAGGCACAGGCAAATGGCCGCAGACTGATTATTCCTTCTGCTGGTTTATTTTCATGTTTTCATACTTCTGACCTGTAACTATTCTATATGAAGTTGTGTCTGTTTAATCACATATCAATGTTTTACCTTCAGCTGCAGTATATAACATCTGTTATTATGGCGCTATATGCTTATGCAGCGCCGGCTCTAGGGGTGTTCAACCAGTGCATGCGCGCAGCATCCATCCACTGAGGGGAGAGGGCTGGGAGAAGCCCAGCCAGTGACGGAGGGCTGGGCTTTAGACCCAGCCTGACGTTATTTGGAGGCGTGCCATGCGGACACGCCTCCAAATAATGTCACTTAGGGGGTGTGGCCTATGGTAATGAGGCCATGCCCCCCGATTTCAGGCGCACGTGGCTTCGCCGCACATGATTACAGGGCGCATAGTAACGGGCCGGCACAGGGTGCTCAGACCCCTGGAGTCGGCCCTGTGTTTAAGCTTTATGTGTTTTCCTATTACAATTTTACCATATGATTATAAGTGTTATATGTTAACAATATATATAATACCTGTGCGGGCAGTTTAAACTTATATAGCAGGTTGGTTATTGATGTGCTGCTTGTGCTGCTCGGCCTCTTATAGCCAGAGTATCCCCCTGTCTGTGGCTATTATTATTCATTGCCTCTCCTGCATAATGGGATCTAGTTTTCACTTGTTTGGGAATTAGGTATGCAAAAAGTTCAGGGTGGTATACAGGGAGTTTGGGATTTGTGTTGCTTTCATGCTGTGTGTTTCTTTTTTGGGTTTTTCTTTTTACTTTTATCTTTCTCTTTTATTAACGAATGTTGGCAGTTTGCAGTGCAAATATGGATCTAATTTTTTTTTATTGTGGGTCCTTCATTCCATGATTTTGTTTGGTTTGGGCACATAGGACTTAGCTGTGCCAATGAAGTTTCCCTTCTCTACTATGTGTTATGATTAAATTACTACTAGGAATGTTACAGGGGTAAACGACAAGATCAAACGTTCCTTAGTACGTAAATAACTGAGGGCCTGATTCAGTAAGGATAGCAATAACGATTACCCACGCAGTCTTACAGCAAAGATATGTGAATTATTGCAATCGCAATGCCGTCGCAGTCTAACATAAGGATGCCCCTTTTACCTTACACACATCCGTAATACTTCATCGAGTACAATCGGAGCCTCACGCACACTTGCACAAGGTCTGACCTTACTCAGGAATTGCTAACCTCATCATACGCAGTGAAAGCCCAAGCTGCGTATGGCATCGCAATGGCTAATTTATGCCCGCCCCTGTAACGGCATTCAAATGGACTGGCATGCCTGCATTTCACCGACCACCCCCGTCACCACCCCCACACGATTTTTCCTGTTTTCCTGTCAATCACTCTGCGAATGCAGTGGAGTCATCGTGCATGTGCACTGCGATTCATACGCATGCGCAGAACACAATAATTGGCCGATTGCATGCGTAATCGCAGTTGCGATTGGTAGTGAATCAGGCCCTGAGACACTATGACCCTGATGTTGCATTCCTGAGATACATTTGGTGGGGAGTAAGCTACTTTATTATCTCCTGCCGGTGGCTGTGGGCGAGCTGGGCATATCATGCTTCTCACAATATGGCTTCCACGCGGGTCTATATACTGATGAAAAAGACGGTGTCCGGTGTAAGATTTATATAATAATAATAATCTATATGAAGGTTTGTTCCCTTCATACATGTCAGAAGCACTGATAATAGTATTATGCAAACCTGGGAAGGATCCTAAGTTTCCAGACTCCTACTAATCTATAGCCCGAATACCTACCTATGCCAAAATACTTGCGAATATGTTGTCCCTTAGGTTGAATAAAGTGATAATTATTTTTGTCCACCCATGCCGGTTTATTCCTGGCCAATCCACTGGAGTGAATATCAGACATCTCTTCACTCATATTCAGACCTCCCATTGGGAGGAGTCCTCATTTATTGTATCTTTGGATGCAGCTTAAGGCTTTTGATTCAATGGAGTGGTCCTTTCTGTGAGAGGTCATGAAAGACTTAGGAATAGGCCCTGTCTTTTTAAAGTGGGTGCAACTATTGTATTGTGGTCCGTGTGTCAGAGTATCGAGGGATACGAGAAAAGGTGTATCCTTTCCCCAGCTCTATTTGCACTGGCTATCAAACCGTTGGCCTGTCTCTTGCGTGCACACTCTGGTGTTGGGGGCTTAGATTAGGGGACAGAGTGGATAAGGTGGCATTATATGCCAATGACCTACTACTCTTTCTGTCTGACTATTCAATATCCATGTCAGTTGTCCTTCAG
This sequence comes from Taudactylus pleione, assembly GCA_031769625.1. Lineage (NCBI taxonomy): Eukaryota > Metazoa > Chordata > Amphibia > Anura > Myobatrachidae > Taudactylus > Taudactylus pleione. The sequence continues at coordinate 1,087,494 of JAUIMM010000272.1, forward strand.
ATGATGTCTAAGGCCCTGATTTAGACCCACTCGCGAGCGGCTGTCCGCTCGCAAGTGGGTCGATGTTCTGCACTGAGCATGCGCACGACGGAGGGAGCTCCGTCGTGCGCATGTGCCAGATGCGACGAGCGAAGGAAAGTCCTTCGCTCGTTATGTCTGATCAAAGGGGGCGTGCTGTCGATGTTGATTGACAGCACATCCCCTTTGGTGGGCGTGCCGGGGGCGTGCCTCCCTGACGGGGGCGTTCCCACGGGAACGCCTCCCGTCAGAAGCCGGCCCACTGACATCACTAGTGATGTCAGTGGGAGTGATTTTGGCTCTGATAGAGCCAAAATCACTCCGGAGCTTGCGGTTGAAAACCTCAACCGCAGGCTCCGGCTCGCAGTTTCGATGGTTGCGATGGTCAAGACCATCGCGGCCATCAAATTGCACGCTCGTATAGCCTGTGGGTGGTGACCCACAGCTATACGAGCGTCCAGGAGGACGCTCCATTTTCATGGAGGGCGGCCCTCATTCAGAGCGTGCGCTCTGCTCAGAGCGTACGGCTCTGAATGAGGGCCTAAGTTTGCTAATTTTCCTGGCCTTGCCATGAAATTTGAAAAGCCCTATTTATCCATTGATACCTTTACCCCTCCACTTGGTGGAAAAGTTCAAATATTTAGGGATTTGGATTAGTAATTACCCATTGGATTACATTGCCCTTAATGTCCAACCACAACTTGTATACTTTAAGGCAAAAACCCAATCTTGGAGTAAACTACCTCTTACTGGTAGAGTTTACCTTGTTAAGATGGTTGTCCAACCCAAACTTTTTTATATTTTACACCAATCGCCTATATATCTTCCAATGTCATTATTCCATCAAGTGGAAGGTCTGGTCTCCTCTTTGGTCTGGGTGGATTGTGGGGCTTATATGCAATATTATACCCTCAATAGAGCCAAAACAACAGGGGTTTAGCACTACCTCACTGTTGGTTCTATTATTATGCAGCTCAACTGTCACATTTGCGGGTATGGTTACATGATACCTTGGTGGATGCTCTTCACCCTTACAGGCCCTGCTTAGTGGTAAGGAATATCGGTCGGGTCCTCAGTTGATTACACAAGCTGTTAAAATTTGGTCATCTGTTCATAAGCTCCTGAGATTCGTGGACATTAACCCTGATACTCTCCTATGGAATGCTAGCTCACTGCCAGTGTTATCCTTCCTTCAGACTAGGATATTCTGGGGAAGCAGAGGTGTGTCTACATTGGAACATATCCATGAGAGCAAAGTATTGAAATCATTTACTCAGTTACATAGTAAATATCAACTCACTCACCCAATATTTTTGCATTTGGGGGTTGAGCTGATTCTATATGTCCCAAATGTGTGAGTTCTCAGGGGACCTTTTGGCATTCACCTTAGACTTGCCCACAGGTACATCGTTTTTGAGACCAGGTGATTCAAGTGATTGCCTCTACCGGTATTCCTCAGTCTATTTTAACATCAGCAGTTTGCTAGGATGCGTTCACTCGTAGCTGCCCGATATTCGCATTCTGCGCATGTGTACGCATTGCAGTGTGCATGCGTGAACCAGTGCGAGAGATCGGGAAGCATTCATTCACTGCGCATAGACAGCCCAGCAGAGTGAGTGACAGGAGAAGCCGTTTGTGGGTGGTGACAGGGGCTGGCCATTAAAAATGGGGGAGTGTTGGTGCGAACGCAGGCGTGCCTGAGCGTCTTAACGCCGTTTCAGAGGCGAGCATAATTTAGAAACAGCGTCATAGTACACGTCACCTGGCTGGTTTTTACACTGAAGTGCTCGCAGTCCTTGCGTTAGGGTATAGTCAGCCACAAGCGCTGCTATCGCATCCGATGGTACCCGATGTAGCGATGGTTGCATACACTTCCTGGAGATGACATGCAAAAGTGTTCATCTTAAGACAGGCTGGTGGGCATCTGCATACACAAAGCGATCGCACACCAGGACATAATGGGCATGCTAATGCCTTGCCGTGCGATCGCCTGCCTTGCTGTGGGTTGGCCGGATTTGTATAGGCTGGGTGCGAGCGTACGCATCTAGTGAGCGGGTCTGAATCAGGTCCTTAGTACTTTGGCAGAAGATGCCTTAGACCGGTACACTAGACAATATATTCTTTATGCTCCTTGGCCAAGGTTTGCACAGCGCGAGCATGGATGGCTAGAATGGACCCTAAGTTTCAGGCATGGATTTTTCTAGTCAATACCATGGTGTCCCACGAACGATATCTACTGTATATATTACCTGAAAAGCTGTATCAAAATGTTACCGTATTTGGCAAAGGTGACTACAATATAAATACGCTAAGATGTTGGTTGAACTGAATTTTATATCTGCATTATAACTACCAGCTTCAGTATATGGTCTAGGCATCTTGACAAGTTTTTTGCTTTCATTTTTCATATCTAGGGTGGTACTTTTTACCGACATCGCGTGTTTTGAATGCGGAAAATTATCGTGCGCGTCCCCGCTTTCCGCCGTATTCAATTCCAAAACAGGTGAAAACGGAAAACGGCGAATGCAGAACAGGCAGAAAGTACTGTCAGACTTGTGGAAATCAGCCTTACCCCCCAAATAAAGATGCACTAACATTGGGAATCAATGTAGAATTGTTCCAATAGCCCTAATAAAACTAATTGGGGTACTGAAGTTGTTTAAAATCCTTGTTATTAGCATCCTTGCAAAAGTGGTGGAGAATGGCATTAAGCAGTATTTTTTGGTGAAAATAAGTAGTCCCATCAAATTTGGGTTGCTTGAAAATGGGTGCTAGCATCTTTTAATGTCTCTAAAGTGAAGTTTTAGAAAAGTGAAATTCCTCCATCATACAAGCACCTGCAATTCCAAAAACACTTGGCCCCATCTTAGAGCACCCCAGAAGCTTATTTCGTTAGTTTTTGAAGTTGTCCCCCAACTTTTGTAATTTTCGCCCCCAATTTCAAATGCGTTTTTTGGGGGGATCCTGGAATCTTTTAATTATTTTTTGGGGTGAATTGTCCTTTGGGGGGGTGTACCAAGGGTTTTGAGTGGTTTCCCAACATCTGCACCCCAAAATATAGATTTTACACTTTTTTTCAACTGCTATTCTGTGGAGAAAAAGTATTGCCTATTTCAGTGCCTATTTCATAGGCGAAAATGAAGTGGAATTGAATACGGAGTAAAAAACCCCACAAAATTGTCGCTAAAAACCACACGAAAACAGCTTTTTGCTTCTAATTGAATACGACCTCTAGTGTCTATTGTTGTCAATTTTATGTGGCTTATGGAGGTTCCTTCAACATTGCATCTGTAGAATTTATGTATCTACATGCTTATATGCTGTTTTATTATTTTTTTGGTCTGATTCTGTGTTCGATATGTTCTCCATTTACCTGTAAAAACTGTTTGTGTACTGCAACATGTGCTTACTATATTGTACTTATGTATTCTGTTCTGTTTTCCTATATATTTATTTTATTTTAAGATGCCTTAGACCGGTACAATAGACAATATATTCTTAATTTATGCTCCTTGGCCAAGGTTTGCATAGCGTGGTTTGCGTAGCTATGCAATTGTTTTGTTTGTTGATTTTTCAAAACCCATAAAAACTACTCAATTTGACAAAAAAAAAAAAAAGTGTGTGCAGAACATCCTGTCTCCATCCCGAAAGATTTCAGGACATATTTTCAGTATTTAGCAAATGCAAATGCAGCAGCTGCAACAACAGTTCCATTTGCCATGCCACCTACTGAAGCAAATTACCAGGTGGAATTCCATCCTTTATATGCTTCAGTGACTAAAGGAACAGCAGCAAGCCATCTAAAGGTACACAACAAGCCATGACATAGGGCGAGGAGAGGGAATGTACCTTAGTTCAGCACAGTGGAGAATACTATCCATTTTATGCAAGCTACTAAAATAATTTGAAATAGTAACCAATGAAGTGAGTTCAGACACTGCCAGCCTGAGTAAGGTGATTCCCTTAATTAGACTACTAGAAAAACAGAGAAAGTGAAACTGAAGAGATGAAACTGAAGGTAGAGATGAAAGTGATTGCATTAAGTATGTTGGACTTTGAGATCAATTTCTTTATTCACTTCATCAGGACCAAAGGTTTGCAACATCTTGATATTGGATCACTACATATTGACAACCATGCTTGATCCCAGGTTTAAGTCTTTCCAATTGATACAGATCTTAGGAGAAGCAAAAAGCTCCTTCAAGCAAGTTGCCAGCTCAAGTGGCACATGACACAACAATGTATCCTGGTTGAGTTTCTCCTGCAAATGCTGCCATAAATATACCTTTTCCAAGCCCTTTTCCATCCCCACTAGTAATGAGTCAACAAGAGTGAAACACCATTATGACATCAAGTCAGGCTTAAAATAATTTCCCACAATTATTGACACCACTACCATGATTCAATCTGATATAGTAAGCATCAATAGAATGGTGGAGGATTATATTAATGGAAATGTACAAATTAGCATATCACTCAGTCCCTTTGAATACTGGGGAAAAAAAAGGCAATTCGGAGCTCCTTGTAAATACTAGCTTTGCTTTACTTAAGCTGCCCACCCTCCAGTGAGTACTTGTACTTGGAAAAAGTGTTTAGCACAGTCAGGAATCTTGTGAGTGATCAGCGTAGGAGTCTACTGAAAAATGTGAATAACTGATGTTGATAAAAATTAACTACAAATTCTATGAGGAAGATCTTTGCCACCAATAACAACAAATAGACTTCTGTAACAGTGGATTCCAGTGGGGATGAGCTAATATTATGTGATAATATTATTAACACTGATGAGTCTGAGGATAAGGATGATAATGATATCTTCCAACTGTAGATATGTTTAACAACACTGTTAGCCGCCTAGGTCCATTGGTAACTTGTTTTGTGGGGGCCCATACAAACCAAGCACTTTTTAATATATAACATATGGGTGGGTGGGAGGGCCATCTTGGTTAGGGAACAAAGTTATCCTAAAGGAGACATTTTATTGGAGGGAGTGCAGTAGTGCACTCCAATACAAACAACAATAAATCAATAGGTCTCCCTACCTGCAAACATCCTGACATTAAATTGATTGCATTCACATTTAATAAATAAGTCTACCTCCCATATACAGCCCCAACATTTAATAATTAATACTCAATATATAGCCTTTCTTTCTAAAATCAGCCACACATTCAATTATTAGCCCCCCCAACCACACTAGATATAACAGATCCATCACCCGACCTTAAATGAATAGACACTACCATACAACTTCTCCCTTTTAAATTGCCTCCACAATCAAATAAACTGTATTATCAATACATTTATATATTTTACTGTTAAATGACTAGTCTTCACCCTCACCATTAAATTAATACCCCAGATACTTTCTTCCTCCCTACTTCCCTCCTCTCCCTCCCCCTTTAAATTCTTTACTTCTCTTGAACTCCTCGCTATCATGAATTTCGCTACAAAGGCTTCATTTTCTTCCAGCCTGGTTCTCTAAACTAGTGGTTCTCAAACTCGGTCCTCAGGACCCCACACAGTTCACGTTTTCCACTTGTAATTCTGTGAGGAGACCTGGAAAACATGCACTGTTTGGGGTCCTGAGGACCGTTTTGAGACCCTGGCTCTAAACCAATAGCAGCAACAAAGATGTATTTTATTTAAGTAGAACAAGTACAATTTTGTATACACAAACTTTGCAGTATATAGAACCACAGAGATATTTATATGGACACAAGGTATAACTGTCAAAAAAGCACTATATTCACGTTAGACAGAGCCCAGCTAAAGCACACACAGAGAGACATAAATACTATATTATTATTTTTTCCATTTATTTTTTTTTCACTTGTTTTTCTTTACCTTTCTGTAATTTCATTTTGCTTTCTTCCAATAATGAATCCAGACTTGGGGGTATATTTACTAAAGTGCAGGTTTTTAGAAGTGGAGTTATTTTCCATAGCAACCAATCAGATTCTAGGGGGTAAATTTACTAAAGTGAGAGTTTTTAGAAGTGAGTTTTAAAAGAGAAGTTGCCCATAGCAAGGTTCTAGATAAATAATACCTAGAATCTGATTGGTTGCTATGGGCAACAACTCCACTTCTAAAAACCCGCCTTTTAGTAAATATACCCCTTGGACTTAGGGCCTGATTTAGAGATGGAGAGTAATGCATATGCAACTAGTACATTCTAGAAGATAATATCCCCATATTTGCCGACATCTCGGCAGGGGAATCTGGGAGGGGGCTGGCAGGTCCGTCCAGCAGGCAGGATGGGGGCGAGTCAAGGAGGCGGAGCGGGGGCGTGCCGACGCGATCGCGTCATAGTGGCCCTGTCCCCCGCTTTATAATGCCAATATTACTGGCATTATAAGGCAGGGGACGGGGCTACGATGACGCAATTCGCGCTGAATCGCGTCATCACACCCCCGCACCGCCCACTTTTGAGGCTGGGGCGGGGGGTTAGCGGGGAGCCGGCATCCATTCCGGGGTACTTGCCTAGTCTTGCGGGGTGTCGGGAGCGGCACCCGATTTTCGGGAGGCTCCCAACAGTCCCGGGAGAGTAGGCAAGTATGAATATCCCTGGTGCCTCTCTCAAAGGTTGGGGGGGGGAGTTCCCCCTTGCTCCCCCTGTTCTGGCACCTATATGTAAGCATATGCAGTTGCATATGCATTACTCTCCATCTCTAAATTTGATATCAGGGCCTAAGTCCAAGGGGTATATTTACTAAAGTGCGGGTTTTTAGAAGTGGAGTTGTTGCCCATAGCAATCAATCAAATTCTAGGTATTATTTATCTAGCACCTTCTAGAAGATAATAGCTAGGGGTAAATTTACTAAAGTGAGAGTTTTTAGAAGTGAGTTTTAGAAGTGATGTTGCCCATAGCAACCAATCAGATTCTAGCGATTATCTTCTAGAAGGTACTAGTTAAATTATTATTATTATTATTATTATCCTTTATTTATATGGCGCCACAAGTGTTCCGCAGCGCCTTACATAGTACATAGAACTAATAAGTGAACAAGAAACAAGTAACTTACAGTACATTACAGTGCAGGACAGGGACACAACTTATATACATTGCTGAAATAGTGATTAAAGTGGAGTTGTTGCCCATAGCAATCAATCAAATTCTAGGTATTATTTATCTAGCACCTTCTAGAAGATAATAGCTAGGGGTAAATTTACTAAAGTGAGAGTTTTTAGAAGTGAGTTTTAGAAGTGATGTTGCCCATAGCAACCAATCAGATTCTAGCGATTATCTTCTAGAAGGTACTAGTTAAATTATTATTATTATTATTATTATCCTTTATTTATATGGCGCCACAAGTGTTCCGCAGCGCCTTACATAGTACATAGAACTAATAAGTGAACAAGAAACAAGTAACTTACAGTACATTACAGTGCAGGACAGGGACACAACTTATATACATTGCTGAAATAGTGATTAAAGCACTCACAATAAGCTGCCGGGAGTTGGCGGTCCCGTGTTAGGTGCCCTAATGGGGAGTAGAGAGTAGAAGAAAATGTAAAGAGAAGCACATGAGGGAAGAGGTCCCTGCTCATGAGAGCTTACATTCTAAGGGGAGGGGCAGACAGACAGGCGTGACACAGAAGGGGAAGATAGGAAGGAAAGAGCATGAGGTGGGTTAGGAGGAGTGCTGGAAGGCCTTGATGAAGTAGTGGGTCTTGAGAGCCCGTTTGAAGATTTGTAGAGAGGTGGAGAGTCTGATAGGGAGAGGGAGAGCATTCCAAAGGTAGGGAGCAGCACGGGCAAAATCTCGGATGCGGGAGTGGGAGGAAGTAATCAGTTGGCAAGAGAGGCGGCATGCATTAGTTGAGCGAAGTGGGCGGGTGGGAGTGTGAAGGGAGAGAAGGTCAGAAATGTATGCGGGAGAGGATTTGGTGAGGGCTTTGTAGGTGAATGTAAGAACCTTGAATTGGCATCTGAAGGGGAAGGGGAGCCAGTGTAGGGCTTGAAGGAGAGGGGAAGCAGATATAGAACGTCTGGAGAGGAAGATGAGCCGAGCAGCAGCATTGAGAACAGATTGTAGTGGAGAGAGGTGAGAGACTGGGAGGCCAGCTAGGAGAAGGTTACAGTAGTCCAATCTGGATATGACCAGTGAGTGGATGAGGGTTTTAGTGGCATCCTGGGTGAGGAAGGGTCTAATCCTGGAGATATTTTTTAGGTGAAAACGGCAGGACTGCGAGATGTGCTGAATGTGCGGTTTAAAGGAGAGGGAGGAGTCTAGGATAACTCCAAGACAGCGCACTTTGGGGCTAGAGGAGATAGTTGTGCCATCAATAGATAACGAAATTGTGGAAAGTGATGTAGTGGAAGAGGGTGGGAAGATGATCAGCTCAGTCTTAGACATGTTAAGTTTAAGAAAGCGCTGGGACATCCACGAAGAGACAGCAGAGAGACAGTTGGAGATACGGGTAAGGAGCTCAGGGGTGAGCTCAGGGGTGGAAAGGTAAATTTGAGTATCATCTGCATAGAGATGATATTGGAGGTCAAAGGAGTTAATGAGTTCACCTAAAGAGGATGTATATAGGGAGAAAAGGAGAGGTCCAAGAACAGAACCTTGGGGAACTCCTACCTTTAGTGGAAGTGGAGGGGAAGAGGAGTCATGAGAGGACACAGCGAAGGAACGATCAGAGAGGTAGGAGGAAAGCCAGGAGAGGGCAGTTTCACGTAAACCGAGAGAGTAAAGGATTTGCAGGAGGAGAGGGTGGTCTACAGTGTCAAATGCAGCAGAGAGGTCAAGGAGAATGAGCAGAGAGTAGTGACCCTTGGATTTGGCAGCAAGGAGGTCGTTGCTGACTTTCGTGAGGGCAGTTTCCGTGGAGTGGAGAGATCGGAAGCCAGATTGAAATGAGTCAAGGAGGGAGTGGGAGGAAAGAAAGGTGGTAAGGCGGTTGTAGACAATACGCTCAAGGAGTTTGGAAGCAAAAGGGAGAAGAGAGATGGGTCGATAGTTTGAAAGTATGTTAGGATCAAGGGTAGGTTTTTTAAGAATGGGGGAGACAAGAGCATGTTTGAATGCAGAAGGGACAGTGCCAGATGATAGGGAAAGATTAAGGAGGTGAGCCAGATGGGAACAGGCAGAAGGAGACAAGTGGGAGAGGAGACGGGAAGGGATAGGGTCAAGAGGGGAGGTGGAAGGAGGGGAGGACCGGATGAGGGCCAAGACTTCCTCTCCAGAAGCAGGGGAGAAGGATGTCAGAGTTGGTGAGACAGAAGGGGAGGGGTGGTAAGGGCAAGGAGGGAGAGGAGTGCTAAGGGTCTGATGGGATATGATGTCCTCACGTATGGAGTCAATTTTAGATGTAAAGTAGGTGGCAAAGTCGAGGGCAGAGAGCGAGGAGGGAAGGCAAGGAGGGGAAGGGCAGAGTAGGGAGTTGAAAGTGGCAAAGAGACGCCGGGGGTTTGAGGACTGGGAGGAGATGAGGTTCTTGAAATATGTTTGTTTGGAGAGAGACAGGGAAGCACTGTAGGAGGAGAGAATAAATTTGAAATGGAGGAAGTCAGCCTTAGAGCGTGACTTTCTCCACTGACGCTCCGCAATTCTTGAACACTTTTGTAGGTATCTGGTGCATTTGGAATGCCAGGGTTGTGGTGTGGATCTGCGAGGGTGAGTGGTTATTGCTGGAGCAACAGAATCAAGAGCAGAAGCAAGGGAGGAATTGTACAGGGAAGTAGCTTGTTCAGGACAGGAGAGAGAAATGATAGGGGAGAGAAGAGAGTCCAGCAGGGAGGAAAAAGCAACAGTGTCAATAGCCTCAATATTACGCTTAGTAATGGTAGCCTTAGGAGTTAGAGGAGGGCAAGGAGAGAGGGATAGGTTAAAAGAGAGAAGGTGATGGTCAGAGAGGGGGAATGGGCAATTGGAGTAATCAGAAATATCACAACGGTGCGTAAAGACCAGGTCAAGTGAGTGCCCACTCACATGGGAGGGTGAGGAGGTCCATTGGGCGAGACCAAATGAAGAGGTGAGGGTAAGGAGTTTAGCTGCAGAGGATTCTGTGGGAATGTCAATAGGAATATTAAAATCACCTAGGATAATGGAGGGAAGATCTGAGGAGAGAAAGTGAGGGAGCCAGGAAGCGAAGTTGTCAAGGAATTTGGAGGGAGAGCCAGGGGGACGGTAAATGACAGCTACTCTGAGGTTTACTGGTTGGAAGAGTCGTATAGCATGAACCTCAAATGTGGGGAATGTAAGGGATGGTTCAGAGGGTATTAGCTGGTATGAGTAACTGGTGGATAGAAGGACCCCAACTCCACCACCATGGCGACCCCCAGGCCGGGGGGTGTGGGAGAAGGCAAAGCCCCCAGAGGATAGAGCAGCAGGAGAAGTGGTGTCAGAGGGTGAGATCCAAGTTTCAGTGATGGCTAGGAGATTCAGAGAGTTGGAGATAAAAAGGTCATGGGTGGGGACCAGTTTATTACAGACTGACCTGGCGTTCCAGAGGGCACAGGATAGAGAGATAGCATTTGTGGGGGAGATGTGAATGAGATTGTCCGGGTTGCTGTAACGTGGAGGTGAGATTAATTTGGGGGACCGATATGAATAGAGTTTAGTGATGGTGCGGGCACCTGAGCTGGAAAGGGAACCAATAGGAGGTGGGCAGGGAGGGAGATGTGGATGGCAGTGGGGTGAAGTGACAGGGAGAGGAGTGTAGGAGGAGGGTTTGGTGGTGGGGTAGTAGGACAGAGGGGGGGTAGAACAGGAAGAAAGTGGAGTAATGGGTGAGGAGTGAAGAGTAGGCAGACAGAGGAGGGGGGAGAAGGGGAGGAGGAGGTGGAAGAGATAAGGGGGAAAGGATAAAGGTGGAAGCAGGGGGCAGAACAGAGGATTAGGTAGAGACAGAGGGAAGGAGGGAGTTGACGAAAACCTTGTCATGGTGTTTATAAGTAAACAAGAGGAAAGAAATTTGGAAATTTAAATGAGATATGAGTGCAAGAGATTTGTAGGAATGCAAGTAAGAAAACAGTGACGTATCAAAGAACAGTGTATCAATATGTATGCAGATTAACAAGATTGTTATAGGGAGAAATAAAAGTGGGGTTCTAAAGTGTGCAGAATGTGAAAAATAACGCAGATTGTAAGCAGACAGAGGATGTGAGGCTAGGCAAGAGAGCTGAGATAAAGGACAGTGTTTCAAAGTTGATAGATATAAACTGACATGGGGAAAAGTACGATAAGCATTGAATTGTATGCTAGAATCAGTAGGCCAGCATTATGAATAGCATTAGAAGTGTTCTTGCCGTGATTGTACAGGGAGTCCAGTTGTAGTCTGAGTCTTTAGATTGTTGGGGTTTGTTGCATGATGGACCTTTTTTCTCCTTCTGTTTTTCCTCGGTTTAACGCAGGTCTAACGCTAGTTATGCACTTAAAAAACTGCACTTAGAAAAAAAGCTGCACCCAGCCAAGGCTTCCCCAGCCAAACTACTGACACTTATACAGGGAAGCAGGCAAGTGTGGACACTAATTAATGAAAACCCCCAATTGGCCAGCCAGAGAAAGCTAGCAATAAAAATGGCTTAAGTCAACAATGACCACATACCATACATCTAAGGCTACAAATAAATCAAGCATTCACTTTAGTCAATAAACTGAGAGAATCCTTAAAACAATGTAACTATTACAAATCATAAGGCATTAGAAACAAAAGCATAAGGATTCAGTAAAGAATAAGCTAGTTACCTATGATTATAATTAATAAAGGAGGCACAGGAGGTGAAACACTTTGCAGTCACAGTCAACTTCAGTTACCTATGATTATAATTAATAAAGGAGGCACAGGAGGTGAAACACTTTGCAGTCACAGTCAACTTCAGTTACCTATGATTATAATTAATAAAGGAGGCACAGGAGGTGAAACACTTTGCAGTCACAGTCAACTTCAGTTACCTATGATTATAATTAATAAAGGAGGCACAGGAGGTGAAACACTTTGCAGTCACAGTCAACTTCAGTTACCTATGATTATAATTAATAAAGGAGGCACAGGAGGTGAAACACTTTGCAGTCACAGTCAACTTCAGTTACCTATGATTATAATTAATAAAGGAGGCACAGGAGGTGAAACACTTTGCAGTCACAGTCAACTTCAGTTACCTATGATTATAATTAATAAAGGAGGCACAGGAGGTGAAACACTTTGCAGTCACAGTCAACTTCAGTTACCTATGATTATAATTAATAAAGGAGGCACAGGAGGTGAAACACTTTGCAGTCACAGTCAACTTCAGTTACCTATGATTATAATTAATAAAGGAGGCACAGGAGGTGAAACACTTTGCAGTCACAGTCAACTTCAGTTACCTATGATTATAATTAATAAATGTTAAGTAGAATCTGATTGGTTGCTATGGGCAACTTCTCTTTTAAAACTCACTTCTAAAAACTCTCACTTTAGTAAATTTACCCCCTAGAATCTGATTGGTTGCTATGGAAAATAACTCCACTTCTAAAAACCTGCACTTTAGTAAATATACCCCCAAGTCTGGATTCATTATTGAAAGAAAGCAAAATGAAATCACAGAAAGGTAAACAAAAATAAGTGAAAAAAAAATAAGTGAAAAAATAATAATATAGTATTTATGTCTCTCTGTGTGTGCTTTAGCTGGGCTCTGTCTAACGTGATTATAGTGCTTTCTTGACAGTTATACCTTGTGTCCATATAAATATCTCTGTGGTTCCATATACTGCAAAGTTTGTGTAAAGGGGGAAGGGCGGGGGGGCTCCGCCGACGCGCCTCCCTGCCAACGGGACCCGCGGCTGCTGAATAGATGATGACCGTTCAGTGTGTATGAATGAACCACCGTCATCTAAAGATATATCTGCAGATCTCTCGATCTGCAGATATATCTTTCAGGTGTGTAGCCAGCTTAAGACAAATTTCCCCTGTAGGTTTTTGAGCTATGACCTCAATCTCTTCTAAGGGAGAAGCACTCATGTCAATGTGGCCTTGGTTCCTGTAGAAGGAGTACTCAGAAATACTGTATGCCACCACAGTAATAGTGCACAATAATATGCCACCAGTTGCCCTTATTATTATAATTGAACCAGTAGTTGTACACAGTAACAAATCACATAAAAGTAATGTTATGTATTATGATAATGCTCATGAATAGGCTCCCTGTATGTCTGATAATGCTTGCTCAGCTATTTCTGCCTATGTTTCTTATTTTTTTCTGATCCAGCCACTTGTCCTGTAATGGAATAAAGTATTCCTAATGGCACTCGCTGCATCATCACTCACAGTAATCATAAAGTGACAGAAGATGAGCACCACTTGGGCTGAGCTATTACAGTCCGACACCACTATGTTCCCCAAAAAATCCAACATTTGGTGGCAGAAGAATATATACTGTTAAAAACAAATAATCAATAAGAAACTGTCTTTCATTGCTCTGCTGCAGCTGGAGTATACACGGCCATATGTAATTGGGCACATGTGATGGAGACACAGGCCAAATAATAAACTGAACTAGTTACCATTTATTCAGTAAGGAAGGTTTCTTATTCAAAATACAATATAGAACTCAGCATGTTGCGTTGGAAGACAGCCAACAAGTTAAAACCAACAAAAGAGAGACAAACAGTACATTAGAAACATAAAAGCATCGTCTGTGACAATAAAATGTGTGTTATAGTAACAGACGCTACACCCTGCAAATGCTATAATCACAATCATTATTTATGTATTATTATTATGCATCCCAAATCTTGCCAGGCAGTCGGTATAACAAACCATCCAAAAGAGAAATCATACAATGACGCTGAACCAATACAGTATATACAAGAGGGAGAGGGTAATGCTAGAGGGATGGATGCTAGCTAGTAATGCCCAGAGGGAGCAGTATCAGATGCAAGTAGAGTAAGCTACAGTGAAGAGGTAATTTTTAGAGAGAGTTTGATAGATTGAGGATTGGGAGAGAGTATGAACAGGTCAGTCAGATATGTATAAGGGGTCGTGTGGGTGAGGGCATTGAAGGTAGGAGCAGGACTGGCTGAAGGCTGCATTGACAGGTGTTACCTCACAGGGACGCTATGCCATAGGGGCCACACTGTAAGACTGATCAGCTATGAGGCACCCGGACATATTACCTAGATTCGCCCGCTGCACCACTGCTCCATTATCCACATTAGCTCCACTGTAGGTCGCCAGCACTGTGCTACTATTTCATCCTGAAGTGCTGTTTTCTAGTCTTCTATGCCTGTGATGACGTATTCAGTGACCGGAGAACGAAGATTTGAAATTCGCAGTTCAAGTGGAAGTAGCAGCGTAGTGCTGGCGAGCTGCAGTGGGCCCAAATAAATTATCTTTTCTTTTTATAACAAAATAATAATAATAAATACTGTGCTGCATTATTTAAACCTAATACTTTAGACTAAGAATAAAGCCATTTTTTTAATGTTGTTATTATCACTACATTCTGGATTCCTGCCCTCAGTTTGTTTCCTGGACTTTCATTGTTATGTCTGCCGTCTGCCCTGAAGTCAGACCTTGTCCAGACTATGGGGCCTATTCATCATTGATAAATGGCCCGGTAACCATGCGGAAACACTAGTTTCCGCATATTTTACTTAACGGGCCATTCACCTTCAGGGGCCTGATAGGACCCCCTGATATTCAGCAAACTCTGAAAACTGAGAGTTTTCGGAGTTTGCTGCCGAGAACAAACGCCATCTTCAGATGGCGTTTGTTCGCGGATCCCCGCTTCTTCCTATCCGAGAGGATCCCTCCGCCGCATCCTCACAACCTCCCCCGAGGCTGTGCGCATTCGTGACCTCGGGCCGACGGGAGAAGTAACACAGCTACATTTCATTGTATATTTCATGCTGTTTGCTTTTAGCAACATTTTTTTCATACATGAGATGAGGGGGTATATTTACTAAAGTGCTGGTTTTTAGAAGTGGAGATGTTGCCCATAGCAACCAATCAGATTCTACTTAACATTTATCTAGCAACCTCCTCTGTAGAAACGCCCCTGCGCCCAACCCACTGTGTACGCCCAATATATCGTTAACGATGAAACAACCAAACGATGCAAGATATATCGTTCGGTCATTTGAAGTGTTGCATAGTGTGTACACACTATATAGTTTATTATGGGGATGAAGGGAAATCGGGATGATCATCGAGTAGTTTGCACATTGTCTAATGTGTACCCAGCCTTAGTATTTGGTCTAGATTACTGGTTTTTAACCTTTATAAGTGCTCGTATTCCTTCAGTTTTCATTATTTGTTCTCGTACCCCTTGTCAATTATTATTATGTATGACAATTTTATAGCAGAAAGTGAAGTAAATAGGGACATACAGTAGGGGCCTATTCATCATCACTTATTTTTCACAAGAGCATGTGAAAATGACAATTTTCACATACTTTTGTAAAAACTAAGTGTCAGGGCTATTCATCAAGTTCCGAAAAAGCATTTTTTTCAGAACTTAATAGTGTTACTGAACACCACTTTCAGATTGCGTTGAGCCCCTGATAACAGGGCAGCCTGTGAAAATTTACATGCCAGCTACAGCGGCGGGATGGGGGGTGGGGGTTACTTAGAATTGTGCTTTATTGTTTTAAAAGCATGGATTCTGGTAAGGTATATGCACACTGGTATTAGGCACAATTCTAGGTAAGTCCTACAAGTTATATACTGTTATCGATTCCTACCTATCGATTCCTACATACCTATACCTTCTAAAATTGTTGCTATTTAGTGTTATGAGTTGCACAAGAAATAAATGCTTTCAGACTTTGAGTGTGGTTCCAAAGCACAAAAAGTTATTATTCAATATAAAAACAGATGGTTACATGTTGTGATCTAAATAAAATTAGCGCAAATAAATCATACAGGCCCAAGGTACAGTTGTTACATACGCACGCGCTCTGGACCCAGATACCGGTATCAATATAGAAACCTCCGTCAACAGCAAGGCAAGAAGACTGGCCTCCAAGTTTAAAGAGACCACATATATACACTAGCAGAGATAGGCAATACAATAGGACAGTTGGGCATGATTCCATTGGTTCTTCTTCCTGGTTCTTCTGTTACAGTACAGTTCATAGGTCAATTCGAATGGACACAAACCAGCCGCCAATAGCCCTTTGTGTCCTTTTTCCTGCTGCATACTAAATCTAAGCTGGTTACATTACAGAGTACATTTTAATGTTTAACTCTCTATAGTCCATAGTTTGCAGACACATGTTGCGATCTCACCGATGGTACCGGAAATCTGCAAAAACACAGTGGATCAGTACAACACCAAACACAGTCTGCTTACCATGTACTAAACCTTAGATATCAAATTACATTTATTTCACATCATTAATAATACTGAATAAACCTTGAATATTACACTTTAATGCTAGGGAACCTTTTGTGTAAGTGTGCAGTGTGTAAGTATTGGGATTTTGGGAAAAGACGCTAGTTAGCGTTGTGGGACTACGTGTTTTGTGGCGTACACCATGGTACATGTTTTGCAGGGTTGATCATTTTATATGTTTTAGTGACTGTCTGTATTTATATGGTGAGAACTTTTAACTTCTTTCTATTGCGTGGGAATTGCACAACGCTAAATAATAGCATCACCGTATGTACTTATAATGCAACCAATCAGATTCTACTTAACATTTATCTAGCACCTACTAGAAGATAATAGCTAGAATCTGATTGGTTGCTATGGGCAATATCTCCACTTCTAAAAATCTGCATTTTAGTAAATATACCCCTAAGAGTTATACCAGCAGTACTAAAGGGGGTTTTGAAGTTTTATTGTGGTCAAAAAAGCCAATGCACATTTTGCAAGCAAAACAAATAATTAGAAACATGGGTGTTACTATGGGGGAGATGTACTAAGCCTTGAAGAGTGATAAAGTACCAAACAATCAGCTCCTAACTGTTACTTTACAGGCTTTGTTTGAAATATGAGTTGGGAGCTGATTGGTTGGTACTTTATCACTCCACTTTATCACTTTCCAAGGCTTAGTACATCTCTCCCTATATGAGATGTATGCCTGGCATAAACATGGGATGTGGTACTGTATATTTTGTAGACATTCATCATGTCAACATTCATAATGTCCCCATAAGAATGCCAGCATGGTTATAATGTCGACATTGAACATGTCAACATTCATCATGTCAACACTATTAAAATGTCGACATGATTAGAATGTTGATGAAACATCCCTGGTGGTCCCTCTGGCGGCTCCAATTAAGTCTTCTGGGTCTGACGGTCAGCTGATGAGGATCCAGTAGTGAGTATCACTAACCCTAACCCTCTCCCTAGTGCCTAATCCTAACCTCCTGTATCGTAGCCTATCCCTAACACTCCACATAGTGCCTAACCCTAACCTCCCCTCCCGTAGACTAACCTAAAATCTCCACATAGTGCCTAACCCTAATCACCTTTACCGTAGCCTTACCCTCCCCCTAGTGCCTAACCCTAACCTCTCCTCCCATAGCCTGACTCTAACCCTTCTCCTAGTGCCTAACCCTAACCTCCCCTCCCATAGCCTGACTAACTCTTCCCTTAGTGCCTAAACTAACCTCCATAGCCTATCCCTTCCCCTAGTGGCTAACCTTAACCTCCCCTCCCATTGCCTAACCCTTCCCCTAGTGCCTACCTAACCTTAACCTCCCCTCCCATAGCCTGACTCTAACTCTTCCCCTAGTGCCTAACCCTAACCTCCCCTCCCATAGCCTGACTCTAACTCTTCCTCTAGTGCCTAACCCTAACCTCCATAGCCTAACCCTTTCCCTAGTACCTTACCTTAACCTCCCCTCCCATAGCCTAACTCTTTCCCTAGTGCCTAACCCTAACCTCCCCTCCCATAGCCTGACTCTAACTCTTCCCCTAGTGCCTAACCTCCCCTCCCATAGCCTATCCCTTTCCCTAGTGCCTAACCCTAACCTCCCCTCCATAACCTAACCCTTTCCCTAGTGCCTAACCCTAACCTCCCCTCCCATAGCCTGACTAACCCTCCCCATATGGCTTAACCCAACCTCCCCTCTCAGCCTACCCTCTCCCTAGTGCCTAATCCTAACCTCACCTCCCGTAGCCTAATTCTAATCCTTCCCATACTGCCAAGATAACCTCCCCTCTTGTAGCCTAACTCTAACCCTCAACCCTCCACCTAGTGTCTAACCCTAACCATCACCCTAGTGTCTAACCCTATCCTCCTCTCCCGTAGTCTACCCCTAACCCTCCCCTACCATAGCTAAACCCTAACCGTCCCCCTAGTGCCTAACTCTAACCTCCCCTCCTGTAGCTTAACTCTAACCCCCTCTCCTGCAACCTTACCCTAACCCCCCTAGTGCCTAACTCTAACCTCCCCTCCCATAGCTTAACCCTTACCTCCCCCTATTTCCTAACCCTATTCTATCCTCCATAGCTTACCCCTAACCCTCCCTTCCATTGCCTACCCTAGCCCTCCCCTCCATAGCCTACCCTAACCCTCCCCCTAGTGTCTAACCCTAACCTCCCCTCCTGCAGCCTAACCCTCCCCCTAGTGCCTAAATGGTGGTATACTGACCTCATTAGCAATGGGACCCGGTACACACTTGGCAATGCCGGAAGCGACAAAGCGACGGCGGGGACCATACTGCATTCGGCAGCATGGCCCCTGCTAATGATGCCACCCGTCGGACTTGCATGCAGGTCCGAAGGGCGATGTAGTGGTAACACGTGACAATGTGCCCGATTGGACGATATATCGTCTAGTGTGTACCCGGCATAACTGTAACCTCCCCTCCCGCAGCCTAACCCTCCCCCTAGTGCCTAACTCTGCCGACATGTTCAATGTCGACATCATAATGGTCGACATTGTGATGTTGTCATTATAAATGTCGACATTTTTGTTGCTTTTTATTGAATGCATTTTGCCCCTGCATTTGCAACCAATTCAGCATCAGCCCTATGATCTGTACTGACAGGAAAACAAAAGAGAGTTTCTTATACTGGTGCTGGCAAATATAAGTAACAAGATTTTGCATTGTAGACTGTTGCAGACTTTTGGGACATACGCTAGTAAAATGTCCATGATCTCCACATTATGGGCACACTTTCTCCTGCCATCTCCCTTTGCTATTCAAACATCATTGCTTGTGAATGGAGTTACAGTAATTTGCATTGGTTTAACAGCAGATAGTTCCCTTAACTCTGCCCTGAATTAATCTGCTGTGCTGTGCTGTGCTGTGCTGTGTTCTCTAAAATAGTGGTAGCTGGCTTTCCTCTAGGGAAGGATTAGTTGTGCTTCTTGCACACAAATGCCGTTATGAATGTACAAAGGTCCATAGAATTCTCTTTTAAATGTAGCTATCAATGGGCCTGATTCAGCAAGGAACGCAACTGCTAATGAAATTGCTAATACACATGTATGCTAATTCATTGCGATCGCTATGCCACCGTAGCACAACATAAGGACGCCCACTTTACTTGCACACATCCGTAATGTTAAGCAAGAAACCATCAGTACAATGGAGTACCATCGCAGGATCACTTGCACAAGGTCAGACCTCACTCAGAAATTGCTAACTTCAGCGCACGCTACGAGACCTCAGGCTACGTATGGCATTACAGTGGCTAATTTATGCACGCCCCTGCAACAGCGCTGAAACGCACTGGCACGCCTGCGTTTCGCTGACCACCCACCGTCACCACCCACAAATGGCACTTCCTGTCAAGTCACTCTGCGATGGGTCTGCGTGGCCTCTGTGATCACAGTCCCGATCGCAATGACCGGTTCGCACACTCGCAGTACACAACAATTGGCCGATTGCGTGCATGTTAGCAACTGTGATCCAAGCTGAATCAGGCCCAATGCCATTGCCAAGGTTCATTCTGGCAACATTGAGTACGGGATATTCTCAGTTTCTAACATGAAGATGTGTGTATGGTAATAATAAAATAAAGGCCTGAGATAAAAAGATAAAAAGACATGAGAAGCATTCTGGGGTTAGAACAAATTGCTGGAATAAACGTTACTTTATTATACAATTTGAAGGTAGAGTACAAAATGTTAGTCTGTTTATTTTGGCAGCAAATATATATGTGCAGTGAATCTCAGGACAGGAATATATAAATAAGGCTGGGTACACACTAGACCAGAGGTTCCCAAACGCGGTCCTCAAGACTCCTCAACAGCTCAGGCTTTAGAGATATCCATGGTTGAGCACAGGTACCTCAGTCAATCTGAGTTAACCACCTGTGCTCAACCATGGATATCTCTAAAACCTGAACTGTTGGGGAGCCTTGAGGACAGTGTTTGGGAACCTCTGCACTAGACGATAAATTGGACAATTTGTTGTTTTGGGCTGAATTGGAGCGACAAATCATCCACATCGTCAAATGTGTGCGCACTATTGCGCTCTCCCGTGCGTCGTTCCTAGCATCTTCTGATCTGCTGCATATGCACAGCAGATGAGAAGATATGTTTAATGATTTTGAGCAACTTGTGAAGTGTGTACGCCCAACCAGGGGCGTATTTATAATGGGTCGAGGAGATGCCCGCACCGCACACCCTGCACTCATAAAACTTACCTCTCCAGAGTCCCATATCGGCTTCGGTGTCTGCGCCTGTAAAAAACGTCTGGAAAATGCCGGCCGTGGCCATTTTCCGGTCGTTTGCGCATGCGCAGTACAGGGAAAATGGCCATCGCTGCCATTTTCCTGGTGAATTGCGCATGCGCTATAGACTCCGGGGACACTCTAGTGCCCAGAGTCTATAAGTGCGGTGCAAGCCAAGCAACACTCATTGTGCAGCCGGCCGCCGGACGGAGCGGAAGGGGCCTGTGATGGAGAATGCACACATGCCCCCTCCTCTCTAGAAACGCCCCTGCGCCCAACCCACTGTGTACGCCCAATATATCGTTAACGATGAAACAACCAAATGATGCAAGATATATCGTTCAGTCGTTTGAAGTGTTGCATAGTGTGTACACACTATGGACCTGATTCAGAGCCGACGCTCTGACCAGAGCGCTCGCTCTGAATCAGGGCCCACCTCCATTAAAATGGAGCGTCCTCCTGGACGCTCGTATAGCTGTGGGTCACCACCCACAGCATATACGAGCGTCCAACAAGATGGTCGCGATGGTCTTGACCATCGCGACCATCGGACTTGCGAGTGAAACCCTGTGGTCAGGTTTCTCAACCGCAAGGCCAGGAGTGATTTTGGCTCTATCAGAGCCAAAATCACTCCCACTGACATCACTAGGCATGCCCCCGACACGCCCACCAAAGGGGGCGTGCTGTCAATCAACATCGACAGCACGCCCCCTTTGGTGCGAGACCCGGAGCGATGGAAAGTCCTTCGATCGCCGGGTCTAGCGCATGCGCACGACGGAGCTTCCTCCGTCGTGCGCATGCGCAGTGGGGACCATCGACCCACTTGTGAGCGTACTGCCGCTCGCGAGTGGGTCTGAATGACCCCCTATATCATTTGTTCTGGGGATGAAGGGAAATCGGGACGATCATCGAGTAGTTTGCACATTGTCTAATGTGTACCCAGCCTTAGTATTTGGTCTAGATTACTGTTTTTTAACCTTTATAAGTGCTCGTATTCCTTCAGTTTTCTTTATTTGTTCTTGTACCCCTTGTCAATTATTATTATGTATGGTAATTTTGTAGCAGAAAATGAAGTAAATAGGGACATACAGTAGGGGCCTATTCATCATCACTTATTTTTCACAAAAGCATGTGAAAATTAACATTTTCACATACTTTTGTAAAAAAATGAGTGTATGGGCTATTCATCAAGTTCCGAAAAAGCATTTTTTCAGAACTTAATGGTGTTACTGAACACCACTTTCAGATTGCGTTGAGCCCCTGATAACAGGGCAGCTTGTGAAAATTTACATGCCAGCTACAGCGGCAGGGGGGAGAATACCTAGAATTGTGCCATATTGGTTTAAAAGCATGGAGTCTGGTAATGTATATGCACACTGGTATCAGGCACAATTCTAGGTAAGTCCTACAAGTTATATACTGTAGTGCAACTTTGGTTAATTTTTGGGGCGTGGGTCCCCCTGGATTGCTTTGGTTGATCTGTGTCAGGGCACCTCATTATAATGCATTTTTCTTTTATAACACATTTTAACCCTTCACTGTGTGTTTATTATACATGTACTTCGCACTTTTTTATTTTCATTCTTTATATGCAGCTGTGGCTGCTCTTAACAAATTCTTTACACTGCACTTTTCCTACTATGGCGGTGCCCTGGGGTGGCTTAGCTTGCCAGTTGGGGGGGGGTTCTGCGATCTGGATTTGAACCCTAGTATGTTAGGGACCTACCCTAAAGAGGTTACCTGGATATGGTGGGTTGGCCCATAACCTTGGCCATGATTATGCTAAAAACCTCTATTGATTGCAAAATTTTATTGCATTTATATATTATCAGCAATTTTGGAGTTGTGCACCTGAGATTTGTCTGTTTCTGTGCATTCTCTAAAGTGTGTCAGTGTCTAGATTTATGGACTTAAATATCATCCCAGCTCAAGGCGATCTTATTAATATTAGCACCTGACATGGTGAGACCAAGAGTGTTGGAATGCTGTTCCTCGTCCAGTATGAAAGATTTTTTTTTGAAGGGGCGACAACCTTAAAAGGACTACCCTGCACCTTACACTGCTGGGTACACACTGACAGATATGTTGGGCGATCAATAGATTGGCCAATATATCTGGCTCCCGTCGGCCAGTGTGTACCAGTGATATGTCTGTGAACAACGTCGTTCACAGACATATCGCATTGGCTGTACTGCACAGCCAATGAACAGATATGTCTGCAGATATCAATAAACAAATAAGAGTTTGTATGACACTTGCAGCACTGTTAATCTGTTAATTGGACTTTTTGCGTGTTGCTCATCCAATATGGAGATGTATAAATGTTCCAGGGTGCGATGTGTGTTGTCATATATTAGATGATATTCCTGGTATTCAGCCAAAATATTCCAATGTGCAACCAAAATCTCATAGAAACCTAAATAACAAGAGAAAGACCATAGTGTAATAGGTCAATAAATCCATGTATTTATTCACAAATAATATTCAGGGTGTCACTTATAGGTTCACAAAAGACCAATCGACTTATCAATATAAGTTTGAACCGTACCGTGTTCGGCAACTAGCCAGGTGCCACAATGTGAGTGTAATGGGGAGATATCCAGAATCCTTCTCTTCTCCCTTCTAGGCCACTGTTAGACCATCCACCGGTAGGTCATCTAAAATCAGCAGGTAAATGCAGATGGGTCCAAATACCATCACCAACGCATTTTGAGTGCAATCACCCTTCCTCAGGGTAGTATGGACTCATCTGCTAGTGGTCTGGTATTTAAGGGCCCTCTAACCCGGACTTATAGGGTCACTTGCTTTCTAAATATTATTTCAAAATCAAAGTATACATCTTCAAATACTTTCACAAGATATACGTCTATATTTTGTGTGTAATGGTATGTATTAATTCCCAACTGTTTAAAATTAGCTCTGGGTTATTTTACTAAAAATGGCACCAAAAAACCTCCTCTGTCTTCCTTGGTGTTAATAAAGTTTTCTAGAGAAAAAATGTTTTTCATTATTATTACCCTTACTTCCGGTTTCCACCGGTAGAAAAAAAAAGGGACTGTGGGGAGTATAGGAAAGCAATTATCAGTGGGCATTAGATGCCTGTACTGTCCATTAGGGGGTAGGGGTTGTGATACCAGAAGCCAGTCCTTTGATGGCTTCACCCCTGTTGTTTATGTCCTCAAACCGGGATAATTATCCCACACCATCGCAATTGCCAGACCGGAAGTCCAGAAACGTCAACATCCGGTTGGCACTGCTGGACTGGAAATAGATGTAGAACACCATTAGTCCTGCACCATCGGGATTGGTAGACCGGAAATATAAAAATGTAAACAAAATATATGTAAAAACAAACACTGAGCTATAAAAACATTTGGAAAATATATAGAAAAGCAAAAATAACTTATAACGAAAATATTTCAAATCTATAATGAAGTATATATCGCATAAAAGCCTTCAGTGTTATAAAACTTAAATAAAAAACACATTATGATCATATTCATAAAATAGATAATACATAAAACTCATATAATCACCATGTATTCAATAAAACAATATGAAAAAGAACAATACAAGTAAAATTACATATATCAGGGTCCTGAAGTTATATCTTCACTTAATAACGTACTAATTTCACATGTTCTAAAAGGGTCGTAGATACAAATAGATGAATATTAAATAAGAACAAATGAGTAGATCATAATAAAAGCAGGGAATAGGTTACAAAAACCATTTCAACTCTCTTTATTAAGTCCTTCCGGTACAATGGTATTACGTTTAAAAATTCAGGACATTTCTCCAGCATTTTCTCTATGTCTCTATCCTTACATGTAGCTTGTACAGTTTGGATACCTAAAAACTGCTTTATACCCCTTATTTTACACTCATGGATAGTCTTAAAATGTTGGAATAAATTGTGGGTTTCTAGGCCCTTCTTTATATTGTTGGCATGCTCAGACACAGGGCCGTATTAAGGTCTGTGGGAGCCCCTGGGCAACAATCTTGTGGGGGCCCTTACCAATAAGAATATCAAAGTCTATACCACTATATATATATATATATATATATATATATATATATATATATATATATATATATAATATTATTACATAGGTGCTAGACATTACACGAGCCTGTGGGTTGCCTTCCCTCTTGTACAAAACAGCTCAGCCTCTGCTCTCCGCCTCAGGGCTAACTTTACTAAATGTCTGTGCCAGCTGTCAAACAAGGGAGGTAGGTGGGGATGGATGGGCGGGGCTTCAGACAGATGACCAGGAGACTGGTGCTTCTGGTGACCCGGGTGACATAATTGTGGACAGAAGAGAGGAGACCTAGCACGAACTGTGGGCGGAACTTTGGATAATATGGGGGTGGAGCTTTGGCTGGTATGGGGCGGAGCTTCGTGTGGCATGGGGCAGAGCTTAGGACTTCAAGGTGAATACTTGGATAGCGGACGTAGGGGGCCCCCACACTGTCTATGGGAACAGCTGAACTGCCAAGGAGTACTCTGTTTTTTATTTAGTAGTAGTGGCCGGGGCATGGGAACAGCTGAAATGCCGAGGAGTACTCTGGTTTTTATTTAGTAGTAGTGGTCGTGGCAGGGGACAGTGTGTGGGGGCCCCAGGATGACGCCCCTGTCGCCCTGCCTATAATCCAGCCCTGCTTAGACATGTGGGTTTTTTGGGCCTTAGAGGTGTGGCCCACATAAAATTAGCCACATGTACATTCTATTAGGTAGATGATGTTACTTGTGTGACATGTGATAACATTTTTGATTTGATACTTCTTTGCTTTCACAGTAAGGGGTAAATTTACTAAAGTGAGAGTTTTTAGAAGTGGAGAAAATTTACTAAAGTGAGAGTTTTTAGAAGTGGAGATGTTGCCCATAGTAACCAAACAGATTCTAGCTATTATCTTCTAGAAGGTGCTATTTAAATGATAAGTAGAATCTGATTTGTTGCTATGGGCAACATCTCCACTTCTAAAATCTCTCACTTTACTAAATTTACCCCTAAACTGGTAAACTTGGATACCTGGCTGGGTACTAATTTACAAAAGTTGCATAAGCCACACCAGTGTGTTCTCAAATTTGGTGCTTTTTTTTATATAAACTTTGGATTAGAAGGGATAAGATCTTTAAGAACTGGGTCCATTTTCAAGATATGCCAGTGTTTTCTGAAGATTGACTCCAATTTTTTATGGTTCACACAATATGTGGTGATGAAGGCAAAATCGTATATGGTTTTATCTTTTTTAGACCCCATTTTTTGCATTAGAAGGTCTTCTCTTTTCATATTACACACTTCTTTCACCGCTTTGTCTATATCCATTTTCTTGTACCCTTGAATAAGAAATCTTTCACTCATTTTTGCCCTTTGGGAGAGGAACTCTTTATCATCGCTACAATTTCTCCTAAATTGTGTTAATTGACTTTTCGGTATACTTTTCAACCTGTTACCATGGTGTTGGTTATTGATGTTAATATAATGCTGTGAATCTGTGGGTTTAGTGTAGCCCTAAGTCTCTAGAACCCCTTCTTTTTGATATACATTATTGTTAAATCAAGAAAGGTAACTCCTTCCATGATCACACTAAAAGTGAAATTAATATTTTCTTCATTGTCGTTGCGTGTGTTACAAAAGTTTTCTAAGTCTTATTTCGGGCTATCCCATATAAAAATCACATCATCGATGTAGTGATACCATAGGACCAAATTTGCACCCAGTTACCATTCCATATACTTCGATGTTCCCAGTATGCCATAAATAAATTTGCATAACTGGTTGCAAATTTGGTCCTCATATCAGTCCCAATTCTTTGGATGCAATAATTCCCTATCAAAGAAAAAATAATTATTGTTTAATATAAAAATAATTTCCTCTATAATTAATTCTTTACAGTCAGATGAAAGGCTGGATTGGTTTAAAAACCATGTAACCGCTTCTATTTCTCTGTTATGAGAAATGATCGTATAGAGTGATGTAACATCAGCTGTAATGATAAACATAGAATTCTTCCAAGAAGTTCCACAGCTTATTTATGATGTCCGTAATGTCCCTAATATATGATCTATTTTTAGTGACCAAAGGTTGTAAGTAGAAGTCTATCATCTCAGATAGATGGGTGGTCATTCCTCCCACCCCCGAGATAATGGGCCTCCCTGGTGGGGCAGTGGTACTTTTGTGTATCTTGAGAAAGGCATATATTGTAGGGGTTTTGGGATTATCTATAAATAAAAATTCTAATTCTTTCTTTGAAATGGTGCCTTTTTTCTAGATATTTGTTGAGTTATTTTATGAAGCCATGTTTTATTCTGTGAGTGGGTCAGTTTTAATTTCTGGTATTTCCCTCTTGTAGTTGTTGATAGATTTCTTTTGTATAGGATTCTGTATCCATTATTGTGACCCCACTCTCTTATCACACGGTTTTATAAGGATATTTTGATCTTTACTCAGACATTTCATTACCAATCTCTCTTTTTTGGTTAGATTATTCCGTTTAGGATTATTATCTTTGAGTTTATTTAGGTCTTCTATTAGTGCTTTACTAAAGCAGTCATTACAGCTTCCTTTGATGTGAAAAGGATAGAAGTGAGATTTTTTGCTAAACTGATTCCTCTCCACAACCTCACTGTCAGAGTTCTCTATTTTTTTGGTTGCAAAAAAATTTTTAATGTGACTTTACAGATAAATTTGTGTGCATCTATATATGTATTAAATGGATCCATATTCTATGTAGGAGCAAACTTTAGTCCCTTACTTAGTAAATTATTTTCAGGGGTTGTGAGGTTTTTTTTTTACTCAGGTTAAAAATCTTTGTATCTTTAGAAATAGGAGAATCATTGCATGTTGGGGAATGGTTAGTATCATTACTTTTATTCGTGTTTTTTTGGATTTCCTTTTTCCACTTCTCGTTCCTCTACGCCTATGCTTCCCTAACTTCTTCAATGGAGACTTTGCTGTTCTCTCCCTAAAAAAGATTTTGGTGTATATTCATCTTCAGTCAAAGTCTGATACCTATTGGATGTAGAAAAGGGAAAACGGAGGTCATGCAGGCCACCTAAGACTCTGTAATGAGAGCACTCTAATAGCACATATGTCCTGACAAGCGAGTATATAGTTAAAATTAACCTTTATTCCAACTACTATGCAATTAAAATAAACTCACAGATTCACAGAACAAGGTAAAGTGTGATTAAGTACAAAATAAACATAAAGAAAAAAACAAAAATAACGGGTAAAAGGACAATGTATTAGGTTCCTAAATACCTCTAAGATGGGGAAATATTACAAACATAGATAAAATAACATACAACATTAAAATTATTAGTTATTATAAGATACACCCAAATCTGGAAAAAAATGCAAATCAATCTAAGAGCTCATTTGTGAAATGTATTTAAAAATTAACAATAGGATTCTGCTTCAGTTAGACATGAGATCCGAATAATGTCAGGGATGTAGAGATCTGTTATACAGGAGGTTCTACTGCTTCCTATCTTTCCTAACATCTTTATTGAAAAAAGGTCTGAGCTTTTCTCCAACAACCAGTCTTAATATACTTGCTAATAAAAATATTTTCTCAAAAATTGGAACTAACTAAGGATAATGACAGACATTCGGTGGGAGTTAATCTTGATTCTGAACAGGACATTATGACCCTAAACCCCTAGATTGTAAGCTCTTAGGTGCAGGGTCCTCCTCCCCACTGTCTCACAGCCTTCTTCTCTAGCACTTCTATGACAGCCTTCACCTTTTCAGCTGTATTGTGTTTGGAGAATTGTGTTGCTAATTGTTACTTGTGCTCTGTTTATAAGTTGGTTACTGTATTGTAATGTAATGTTCTGTGTACCCTTTACTGTATGTACGGCACTGCGGACCTCTTGTGGTGCCCTATAAATAAAATGTAATAATTAGTAAGTCAATCTCAGACAAAAGAAGACCTATCTGCAAAAAGAAATCAAAGTTCTTTCCAGAAGAAATTATATATATCCCCGGCTGTACATTCATGGGAATGGTGTCCAAAGACATTGATGCACTTCAGGAAAAGTGCATAATATCACCAGACAAGAAAAGTAGCCCTGGATGAGATCCATAAATGGGAACATATTGTTATCAAACCCACTAATAAAGGGGGTAATATTGCTTTGTGGCCTAAAGAATTTTATATCAAAGAAATAATGAGACAATTACAGGATACCACCTGTTATCAACTACTGATGTTCAATCCAACTGAGAACTTCTTTTTGGTCTACAATAGACTTGTCAATGATGGCCTACAAAGAGGAATTATTACCAAACAGAAATTTGACTTTCTTCAAGTCAATAATCCTAGGGTACCAACCTGTTATGTCCTCCCTAAAGTCCACAAGAATGATAAAAATCCCCCTGGGAGGCCTGTTGTCTCTGGCATGGGCAGTCTAACTGAACAAGCAAGTCAATTTGTTGAACTTCATTTGAGAGAATATGTAGTAACACTTCCATCATATCTTAAGGACACCACAGATGTTCTCCAGATATTGGATGATATCAAGATTGAAGATCATCATCTTTTATCTCAATGGTTGTGGAATCTCTATATACTTCTATTCAACACAAAGATTGTATATCAGCAGTGAGATTCTTTTTGGAAATTAAGGATAAAGGTGACTTTTCTATCTTCTTGATTGAACTCCTGAATTTCTTCCTACATAGGAACTACTTCACTTTCCAGAACTAGTCCTATCTGCAAACCAGAGGAACAGTGATGGGTTCTACATTTGACCCAACTTATGCCAACCTTTTTTAGGTTGGGGGGTGAGGAAGGTACAGTAATGTTTGCAGAAAGAAATGAGATCCATACAAAACATCTAGAACAATGGTTAAGATACATCGATGATGTATTCATAATTTGGAAGGGTAGTGAACAAAAATTTCTGGAATTCATGAAGATCTTGAATGAGAACAATCTGAACTTGAAGTTCACTTGGGAGATCAGTTGCACATGCATTACCTTTTTTGATCTCAAAATCATCAAGGGGCCAAATGGTGAGATTAAAAATGATCTACACAGGAATAAAACTGCCACCAACAGCCTTCTACACAAAACAAGCTGTCACTTTCCACCAACAATCGCTAACCTTCCGAAGGCTGAATTTTTATGCATAAGACGTAACTGCTCAGATGATTTCACCTTTGAAGAGCCAATAACTTTGTACCAGACTACACAACAGAGGCTATAGCAACCCTTCTATTAAAAAAGCAAAATATGCAGCACAAAGGATGAATAGAGAATGTCTGGTTTTCACTCAGAGAAAAACTACAGATTATTCCAAGGAGCTAAGATTCATAGGTGATTATTGTAGAGAATGGTGAGAACTGAAGAAAATTCTACAAACTCATTGGCCAATCCTTCATCAAGGCCCATACTTGAAACAGCATCTGCGTACACAAATATCAATAAGTTGGAGACTAGCCAAAAATCTTAATGATCAGATAGTTCATAGTCATTATGAAAATAACACCAGAAAGATTCCCCAACTCACAGGAACGTATCCGTGTGGTGAATGCAACTGTGTTGTACATAACGCCCACTACCGCTTTCTCACATTCATAAGGCCTCACAGTCCTGCATATATATCGGTAGCATCGGCCCCTCATGCAGAATTACAGCAGGTCTGACCTGTCTCAGAAATTGCAACTCTCATCGCATGCAATGAGTACTCAAGCTGCGAATGCTGTCACAGTGGCTAATTGGCTAATTAATGCACGTCGAGGAAATGGCATTCAAATGGTCATGCACACCTGCGTTTCTCCAACCACTCCCCCATCACCACCCCCAAATGCTAGCATCCCGTCACTCGCAATGCGATGGCTTTGTATCTGCTTATGTGATCGCTGTGCGATTGAAATACTGGCCTGTGTATGCACACTGCGGGGCACACACATGCACAGTACACACCATTGGCCGATCTGCATATGCAATTACAAGCAGTAATGAATCAGGCCCTATAGTTACAAATATGGGGTACGAGGATTAACCAAAAAGAAACACATGGAAACAATGGGAATTATTGTATTGGATGCTCTAGAGCTGAAAGGGATAAATAGGAATTAGTATGTTATACCATTGGCCGCAGGGGTGAAGATCCCAACAGCGGATTAAGGTAAGTAACCCTAAACCTACCCCCCCAACCCTAACCCTCCCTTAGGGGTGCCTAATCCTAACCTCCCCCTCTAATGCCTAAGCCTAACCCACCCTTACCCTGGCCTAAACCTAACTCTCCCGGGAGGGTGCCAAACCCTAACCTCCCCCCGGGGCTGTGTAACCCTAACTCCCCCTTACCCTGGCCTAAACCTAACTCTCCCGGGCGGTACCTAATCGTCAGTCCCTAAAACCTAAACCCCCGCGTGCCTGTCCGTGCCCGGCTTACCTTCATTCAGTTTGCCAGGCGTCAGGCTCACGATGTAGGTCTAATGACAGGCGTCAGATTTCGACACCTGTCATTAGTACCCTGCCGGGATTTGACAGTCGGGAAGCCGACGGTCGGCATTTTGACCATCGGCTTCCTGACTGCATCCCGGATAAATAATGGCTTGAAATGGAGAGTATTTTTGTAATACAATACATCAATTCTTATATTTTTTTCTGATTGTATAATGTATTATGTTTTAGTGTTGCTAAAGGAATAAGTGGTTCCCTATGATGCAATGGGCAGTGCAATTTAAATATACAAAAGAAACTCCTCAATGGTCAGACGCAATGTTACTATACAAAGTCATTGCTGCATTATAATCATTTTCCATGTGGAAATCTGTGGGAAATGATGAAACGTATCAGCAGTACGAGCAACTCACCACCCAATCAAAGTAGACAAAATAGTTTAGTCTACAAGAAGGTCTGCCTGGTAACAATGATGCCACTAGAGTTGGAGTCACCCAGTGTGGTAAATGTACCCCATGCACATCCATAAATGGGGTATGGCCTCATTGCGAAGGGTGTGACCCCAGTGCATGCCCCATTTTCATCACTCTGAGGGGGTGCCCAGCACTCCCAGAGATGGCAGGCTGCCCCCGAGACTCTACCCACACTGCCGGCTCCTCCTCAGTGAGCGGGACCTGGTCACTTAACTGTGACGTTAATATCCAGCTCCCTCTCCCGGCTTTTGTCATTTTGGTTTTACCTGCTCATAACACCACTGCCTGGTAACAATAATGTTGTGGTTTGCCAATATATGTAAAAGAACAGTCATACCATTAGCCCTCTAACTACCTCAAACCTAGAGAAAAGTATCCTACATTCCCATACTTGGAAGAACTACATGATAACATAGTTGGGTAGATTTCTAGGGTAGCAATTATTATAAATCACAAATCAGTGTGAGAGGTTAGAAAGTAGGCAACCTTTTTTCTATTTCCTTAGCAAATGGTCACTGCTAGCATCCAACGGAGCAATTTAAATGTTATTTAATAATAACTTGCTTTATTTAACATACATTTGATAACTAAGTCGGAGTTACGCTGGAGTTAAACTGGAGGAAAACGAAACTCAAAACCAGAACACTTTCTGAACAACAAGAAGCAACATACTTATGTGAATGAACAAAATCAACATCTTCTGCTGTATCCAGGCAACTACTTACTGCACTCACTGCTTGGACACTGCAAGTGCTCCCCTGTCTGTGTGCTGCTCTTGTTGATTGATCTTTGTTGATCAGAACACTTTGGACTGGATCAGCTCGGGTACATTGTAATTTTGTCCTCATTCATTTTGTATTGCCTTTTCCAATTGTGTCACATCTATCCACATTAATCATTTGTTTATAAACTAATTCCTGCACCCACTACTCACATACCTCTCCTTTATATATCACTTTTGGAGCTGCGCTCATACATTAGCAGCACTGTTCTTTACATGTATTTTTGAACATTTAACAACTTTAATCCACACTGACTCTATATCTCACTGTCTCTACATCACACAGCCTCCACATTACACTGTCTCTATATCACACTGACTCTATATCTCACAGCCTCCACTCCAGTTTACATCTCAATTATTACCTTGTCCACAGCATGAACACCCTTACTTCACACAACCCCCATATTCTATGTCCACATAATCCTCTACTTTATCCGTCCCTCTCTTCCCCCTCCTGTTTCCTCCACTTGCTGTTCTTCCTTTTTTTCTCTCATCAGTCTGCTTCCAACCCTCTGCTTCTTTCCCCCACTTCTCCTATACCTCCACTCTCAACCACCTCCCTCCATGGTCTTGTTACCCCACTACTAAGCCCCATTCCCTCCTCGTTCTGTCTGTCACCTCCAGGGCTGCCAAGAGAAATTCTGGGCCCGGGTACTGCAACATCCTGTGGGACCACATCATGTATGGCTGCACCCATTTGTGAGTGGGTCTAGCATGTGAGATGCACCCACTCACAGGAGCATGGCATAGCACCCAGCAGCTGGAACTAAAGTAGTCACTACTGTATTAGGATGGCGGGACAGTCCCATAATAGCTGCATTTCTTGTCAGGCTGTATATAGATGCTAAAATGTAACACACAAATTAAAGTGCTTCTACTTTACTTTGTACATCTCTCATGTAAATAACACAAACAATCTATTTTCTATCATAGAGATAGATGTATGAAGGACTTAATTTTTACATAACATCAGGTCGTCTTATACACACACATTCCGCAGCACATATCCTAACCCACTGCTCCATGCTCCTTCTTCACTATCTACCCCTCTGTGTCGCCCCTGTCTGTCTGCCCTTCCCCTTTAGAATGTAAGCTCTCACGAGCAGGGCCCTCATCCTCACGTGCTTCTCCTCCCCCTACTTATAGTATAATTTACTCCTAACTCCCTACAATGGCACCTACCACCTGGTTGCTCATGTCCTGCTGCTTGTGTTTTGCAGCTGAGTTTATAACCTTGTCCTTGTCCTGCATTGTTTTGTATTACTATTAACTGTTTTTCTTGTGTGCTCATTTATGTACTGTGTAAGGCGCTGCGGAACCTTTGTGGCGCCATATAAATAAAGGATAATAATAATAATAATAATACAACCAGAGACATTTACTATGTGATGTTAAATTATGAAATAAGGAATGCAATGCAGCTTTATGTGGGAATAGTAGATCAACAACCTATATATTATACAGTGAACATTGTGTGTATATATATATATATATATATATATATATATATGTAAAAATTGGATCTGTTTAGAAGCACCTATGTGCTAAACAAAGTACTGTGCATAAATAAATAAATACTGATAATAAGCTGATTCAGGTAGGTCATGTATTTGTGTGGCATTTATACCAGAAAATGCATAGTGCAAATATGAAAAGATTCTTGGTAATTAATATAAACCAATATTAAGCCCTAATAAAGTGCAAATAGTGTAAAAATTTAAACTGTACTCTGACTAAAAAATATATATAAAAAATAGTTTATTTTAAAGCAAATTAAAAAGTCTGCCAATCAGACTTCTTCAAGGAATAAAGTTTTATTCCTTGAAGAAGTCTGATTGGCAGATGAAACACGTTGGTGCGCCTCTTACCTTTCATGAACTTACTACCAATCTATCAGATAAGCCGCAGAAGCCTTTTTTAATATACTAATTGTAATGTATTTTATTATAGTGTTTATCTATTTATTTGAAAAGCTCTAATATATGGGTCTGTAAAAGACATGAAATTCTTGTACACAGTACGTGATTCTTAGTTGTACACCATTATTTGTTAATCCTGTCTTTTTAATTTGCTTTAAAATAAACTATTTTTTATATATCAGTATTTATTTATTTGTGCACAGCACTTTGCTTAGCACATAGGCGCTTGCAAACAGATCCAATTTTTACACATTTCTATTAACAACAGATCACCACTGTTGTATTCCTTCTGTTTGAGCTGACACCCACACTTTAGGGGAGTGCTATATACACACGTTTTTTGTATTTAAAAAGGTATATATTTCTAACAAATATGTTTTAAATATGTCTGTCTGACTGTGAAGTCTTTTAAAGAAAATACATTTTCTTTATTGAATTAAGTAAGGGTGTTTATTATCTTTTGGCACTGTGTTCTTTCATTTCTACAACATATATATATACATCCGCAAACATTCTTCTGTAATAAATAAGTATATATATAGATAGATAGATAGATAGATAGATAGATAGATAGATAGATAGATAGCGATATAAAGCTAAAATAGTGCCACTCAAAATACTTTGTAACTGAAGAAAATATTACTTATTCCGAGGTTTCATGATTCAATTGTCATCAATCTACCCCAGATGGCAGATTATATATATATATATATATATATATATATATATATATATATATTATATATATGCTGCTTTACCGCTGTTGCATGAATATATTCCTGGAGACTGATATTTTTACATATATTTTTTGTTCTTTAAATCTCCAAGTATGTGCTAAATGTTTTAACAAAAATAGATATCTTGTTCATCTAAAGGCTCCCATCAAGGTGAATACCAGAGGAAACTCTACAGAGATCTCCTAAGGAATTACAATCGCCTGGAAAGACCTGTGGTGAATGACTCACAGCCATTACTTGTAGAACTGCAACTTTCCCTTCTTCAAATAATTGATGTGGTAAGTCAAGCCTGATTTAACAATATTAAATTCTTGACACTTTCCTGTCACTCAGCTTGGCAACATGATTCATATCATCATCGCTCTCCAAGGTGTAATGCCTGAGGTCATGGCATCATGCTGCTGGAACAGGACCATGATGCTGCAATTAGGGAGTCAGGTAGAACTCCCTAAACTGTAGGAGTCTCCTGGCCATACACATACACACATATCTATACTCGTGTGTGTATATGTATGTATATATATATATATATATATATATATATTCTATAGACAAAAAATCTTACAATTTGACACATCCCAAGGATTCTTAGACATGCTCTGAAACTAATCTAAATCTACTGAATTTCTGCCACTCAAACTTAAAAAGCAATGAAATTCCAATCATTAAGGCTGACGCCTTCCTTGCGCAATACAGATATGGTATGCCATCACACCCTGTGGTTAACTGCAGATTCAGCACTCTCACAGAGTGAGATTGCTGTCAGTCACAAAATGGTGGAACTGCTAATTCACAGAATTGTGTGCTCATTGGAATACACAAATGCAGTCTATGCAACTGAGGTCTGAGCAGTTATGTGGCACACACATTCCACTCAGTGCCCACAATGTTCCCATTCAGTCACCACAAGAATCGCACTGGGTTCCAACATCCTTCTCACTCCATACACCCATCTCATTCAGATACACATTTAGCTCCCTAATTAATAAAACTATTATTCTCTGTCAATGCATGTACACTTTCTTCCCCTATACGCCTCCATGCTACTCTTTCTTCCCTAATCCCTACTGATGTGTGGTCTCCCAACTGTGCTAGTCTGTATACTCTTATCCGCACCAATCTGTCTTTTCCCATCCTGTCTTTCTGCATCCATGCCACTCTGTTTCCTTCCATCTGCACCACTACCTTCCCCCCAGCCATGTCACTCTGTCTTCCCCTCATCTCTGCACTGGAAAAAATAAAAATAAATCACAGATGCATGGACGGATCAGTGAGATTAAGTAAGGCAGTGGGTGACAGGTTGATTGTTTAAGATGTGTAGTGTAAAGAAAGAAAGCCTCAAGCCTACCCCGCATGCTGGTTCTTGGAGAAATACAAGTACCAGCATGTGGGCCATTGTGGTCCCACTGGTACCTGTAGTTCACCAGCAAAAGAAATATTAAAATAAACACAATACACTTTTAATATTTCTATATAAGTTTATTATACTGCATCTTCACTTGGGGAGCGGCAGCCTTTAAGCTCTTTTTATGGCCGCCACCCAACCAGTGCTTCCGGCATCTTCACCTGGGGTGGGCCCCGCCTCCCTAGGGCTTCCGGTGTCTTCACCTGGGGGGCGGCGGCCTTTAAGCTTTTTTTCATGGCCGCCGCCTCCCCAGGGTTTCCAGCGTCTTCTTTCTTCAGAAGCTCTTCATGCTCCTTCCCCGCCGACGAACTGCCAGTCCCTGCCTCACACTGGCTTATATAACATAGCCGAGGGGGCAAAGAGATGATGTTGCGAGCCGTGATTGGCTCACGGTGGCCATCTTAAAATAGGCACCACTGCTGAACTCTGCAAAATGGCTGGCAGGGACTGGATCCTTTCGGATCCAGTTCCGCTGCCAATGCCTGCTACCTCCGCTGGGTCCCGCCGCCGTCCCACCCACTAACTCCGACGGGTCCCGCCGATAACGCCCACCACAGTATACTACTGCTGCTAACGCCGGCCATGTCGATGCACCCAGTTGAAGCCACTGTATACCCCTTGCACATACTGAGCATGCCCCAAGGTTCTGTTCTTGGACCTCTCCTTTTTTCACTCTACATGTCCTCACAAGATGAACTCATCAGCTCTTTTGACCTCCAATATCATCTCTATGCTGATGATACTCAGATCTACCTTTCCACCCCTGACCTCTACCCCTCTCTCCTCACTCATGTCTCCAACTGTCTCTCTGCCATCTCTTCCTGGATATCCCAGCGATTTCTTAAACTTAATATGTCTAAGACTGAGCTAATCATATTCCCACCCCCCAACATAACCACACTTCCCACCATTTCTTTATCAATTGATGGCACAACTATCTCCTCTAGCTCCAAAGCGCGCTGTCTTGGAGTTATCCTGGACTCCTCCCTCTCCTTCAAACTACATATCCAGAATCTCTCGCTGTCCTGTCATTTTCATCTTAAAAATATTCCAAGATTAGACCCTTTCTCACCCAGGATGCCTCTAAAACCCTCATACACTCATTGGTCATCTCCAGATTGGACTACTGTAACCTCCTCCTATCTGGCTTCCCCAACTCCCTTCTCTCCCCTCTCCAGTCTGTCCTCAATGCTGCTGCTCGGCTCATCTTCCTCTCAAAACACTCTGCATCTGCCTTCCCTCTCCTACAAGCTCTCCATTGGCTCCCCTTCCCTTTCAGAACCCAATTTAAGGTTCTCACACTCACTTACAAAGCCCTAAGCCATTCCTCTCCCATTTATGTCTCGGATCTCATCTCCATTCACTCTCCTGTCCACCCTCTTCATTCAACAAATGCACGCCACCTCTCATGCCAATTGATTACTTCCTCCCACTCCTGCCAAGATTTTGCCCTAACTGCTCCCCACCTTTGGAACTCTCTCCAGCTTCCCATCAGACTCTCCACGTCTCTTCAATCCTTCAAACTGGCTCTCAAGACCCACTATTTCATCAAAGCCTTCCAGCTCTCATCTTCACTTGCTGCTACATACTCCTTCCTCCCTGCCTACTCCATCTGTGTCACACCTGTTTGTCTGTCCCTCCCCTTTAGATTTTAAGCTCTTATGAGCAGGGCCCTCTGCCCTCTTGTGGTTCTCCTTACTCTATTTTCATCTACTTCTTACTCTCTACTAGGGCACCTAATTCTTAGTGGCTTTGCGTTTTTGCTTATCTGGTCGTTATGGTCACAAATGTAGCAATGTATATATCCATGTATTGTATTGTACTGTACTGTAAGTCATTGTAAATCAACCTATTTGTTTATGTACTTTGTACGGCGCTGCGGAACACGTGTGGCACCATATAAATAACTGATAATAATAATAATAATAATAATAATAATAATAATAATAATAATAATAATAATGTTGATGCGCAACTAATTGACATTCCCTATCTGTATAATGGGGCATTTGTGAGCTAATAGTTAAAAAACTAACTTCCTCAATTACCTGGACCCCAAAAGCACCTACACTGGAACAAGAGCTACCTAATAAAACAAACCCCAAGTCCTAATTTGTCCTCTGCCCTGAGTTATGCCTTCCCAAAAAATACCCCATAGACTAAAACAGAAAAGTGGTCATAAGTGAAAGTAGCAGAAAATACTGACAGTTTAAACTTTAGATTGTTCCCAAATACTAATTTTTTATTCACTGAGCGACAATTCTACCCGTCCATGCCAAATTTAAGCTCAGTGCATAGCTTTTGAAGTGTAGCCCCTTAAACACCATGCCCCCTTCTCCGGAAATTCTCTATGGGAAAATTCTGTTTATTCTGCCCTTATAATATATATATATATATATATATATATATATATATATATATATTATACAGTATTGTGCAAAAGTTTTAGGCAGGGTGTGGAAAAAATGCAGTTAGAATGCTTTACAAAATAGAGGTGTTAATAGTTTATTATTATAAATTTACAAAATTTTACGTGAATGAACAGAAGAGAAATCTAAATCAATTCAATATTTGGTGTGAACCCCCCTTTGCTTTCAAAACAGCATCCATTCTTCTAGGTACACTTGCACACAGTTTTTGAAGGAACTCGACAGGGCGGTTGTACCAAGCATAGAACTAACTACAGATCTTCTGTGGATGTATGGATGTCTCTTCATGTAATCCCAGACAAACTCCATGATGTTGAGATCAGGGCTCTGTGGGGGCCATATCATCACTTCCAGGACTCCTTGTTCTTCTATACGCTGAAGATAGTTCTTAATGACATTGGCTGTATGTTTGGGGTCGTTGCCCTGCTGCAGAATACATTTGGAGCCAATCAGTTGCCACACTGATGGTATTGCATCCAGTAGCATGATGCCATGACCTCAGGACCCCTGGAACACTAAAATTGTAATGGCCTGGGGGTCAGATGACTAATTAAACCACATGTGGTCAAGCATGGCTATCCTTAAAACCTGGATTGTTAGGGTGCCTTGAGGACTGAGTTTAGGGACCTCTGGTTTAGTGTATATCCACTTTCAAACAGCAGTATTCAGTGGAGCAATATGTCCCTTTAACTATAGTTACATCTGACTTTAGTATTCATATCTTTATAGTAGGTTCATAAGTTATCTAATCATACAGATCTGCATTGCACCAATTTGCGTGCTCACTACGTCACTGCCTCTTTTGGAATAATACCTTAGCATAACATAACCTAATTCCTTCCTGTCAATCAAGTTTAATCCTTTCCATATGATTTTTGTAAAAGTTTAATTAGGAGGCAAAATCCTTTTTTTAAAGTAAACAGAAGACAATTCAATTTTCTTTGGTCAACATCCAGCTTGCATTTACTATAAATTGGAATAGCTATAGTGAGTAGTCAGTACACACATCCATATGCACCTTACAGATAATAGGCACTTGCAAGCATAATAGTTTAACATTAATATTAACAAGTGAAATCTGGAAGAATCAAAAAAGTGACAGCCGGGTGCTGCACGGTAGCATTACGTGTAGCACTCGGCTCCTGAAACAGTGAGGGAGCCGGCACTGCACACAGAGTGGTCCCCGGGGGCAGTCCGCACCTCCGGGACCCCTGGAGTGACTAAAACGGGGGTTCGGGCTGTGAGGTCACGCCTCCTACCAGTGAGGCCCCCATAAGCTTTCCTACCCAATTACATCCTCTTTATACAGTCCACACATACCTTTACACATTGTCTCGTCTTTCGCCATTTTCTTCCTAATTGTAAAGCGCTGCGCAACTGAATATGCTGGCGCTATATAAGTAACTGTTAATAAATAATAAAATAAATAAATGAAGAGGTGAGTGGATGCAGGTGTTACATTACTTTTAAAAGAATCTGAGGTATTTAGAGTTAAATTATTAGAACTTAAGAATTGGATATCTGTTCTCTGGGGAATATCGGTGAAGAATATCACGTAATTGAGTAAAGATATGCATAATCAGATTTATAAGGTTATATAAACAAACAGCAGTTTTTTATCAAAGAACAAAACAGAGGTAGAAATACACTATTGGTGCAGCAATACTCAACTTATATGTGGTCAAATCTGTCCTTCATATCGTCATTGATGGGAGGTTTGCTTCATATCGATAATGGATGGTCACACTTGCAGAAAGCTAAGCACAGATGCATGTCGTTCAACTGCCTTACAGGCAGGGGCTGGCTGGCAAAGTTTAGCCTGGGGGGCATGCACAAAGCACTGGCCCATGAGTGGCAGCACTAATTTTTAATATATATATATATATATATATATATATATATAGAAAGTATGCTTCTTATTAGGAGATATGCAGTCCCAGGTTTATGGAAAGACAGGCGGCACTCCTCCTTGGGTAAAGAAAAAAAAGATGAATTTAATTCAATAGCTGTGCAAATCGACGCTTCAAGGTTTTTGAACCTTTTCATCAGGACATGTGTAGCAAGGAAAAAAAAACATGTCTTACCTTTATGAGTGCAATTCTAGTGTGTAAGGAAAGTGGCCATGCTGAGTCCGTCTGGTGGCTGGAGAGCATCACAGAGTCTGGTCTGTTAAAATGACGTCAGGCGGTTGCCTGGAAACTGCCGATTCTTCGCTGTGCAGCCGGCGGATGAGGATGAGCATAAAGGTAAGACATGTTTTCTTTTTCCATGTTTTCACATGTTTATTTTCCCTCTCTATGTCCATGTGGATAGTAGGGAATGACTTTGGACAGTAATGACATCAGGGTACAAAAACTGAAGGGGATCTATCCACTACCAAGCTCACACCCCTTCTATATTAAAACTGTACTCACATATATATTCCCTTTCCTCAGAGCCTTTGGTGATAATGCTGAGAGTCACCGTTTCTGAGTAGTAGTACATTCCCTCAGCAGGGCCGCAACTAGGGTCGAGGGATTAGGGGTCATGTGTGACCAGGGTGCCAGACTTGAGGGGGTGCCAAGGAGAGGCTGCCGGGAGGCTAGGTTGCTGCTCTTGTGGGTTTGGAGCCGCATCCCGGGCCTTGAGAGGCACAAAGACACCGTCAGTCTAATGTGGTGCCTGTCACAAGTCAATCAGTGCTCGTGGACCGGCAGCCAATCAGCAGAGGCTGCCGGTCCGTGAGCTCAAATTGGTTGAAATTATGAAATTGGTTGGTGAGCGGTGCCACAATACAATGACGGCAGTACTGACAGTTCCTCATTGTGTGGCAGCCCTGTCCCGTCATGCGCCACCCCGAGCTCCCACCACGCGGCCCCAGCAGGTAAGAGAAGGGAGATGGGACCTTTCTGTGACTTAATGTAAAAGAAGCCTTACTGTGGCATAATGTGTTAGGGGCATTACTGTGGCATAATGTATATGGGGCATTATGTGGCTTAATGTATATGGGGCATTACCGTAGCATAATGTATATGGGGCATTACTCTGGCATAATGTGTTAGGGGCATTATTGTGGCATAATGCATATGGGGCATTACTCTGGCATAATGTATATGGGGCATTACTGTGGCATAATGTGTTAGGGGCATTACTGTGGCATACTGTATATGGGGCATTACTGTGGCATAATGTATATGGGGTATTACTGTGGCATAATGTTTAAGGGGCATTGCTGTGGCATAATGTATATGATATTACTCTGGCATAATGTATAAGGGGCATTACTGTGGCCTAATGAATAAGGGGCATTACTGTGGCTTAGTGAATAAGGGGCATTACTGTGGCTTAATGTATAAGGGGTATTACTGTTGCATAATTTATTGTAAGGGGCATTACTGTGTTGCATAATGTGTGGTTGGGACATTACTGTGGCATAATGTGTTATAAGGGACATTACTGTGTGACATAATGTGTTGTAAGGTGCATTACTGTGGCATAATGTGTTATAAGGGTCATTAATGTGTGGCATAATGTGTTATAAGGGGAATTACTGTGTCACAAAGCCACACACCCTCTTCGTCCTCTGTGTTGTATTTTTTTGGGGGGGCGCCAAATTATGGCCTTGCCCCGGGTGACAATAATCCTAGTTTTGGCCTATCCCCCAGCAGGCACACACAAACACTGTGGCAACCCAGCAGCACACTGTGAAGAAGGCTCTGGAGCCCAGCCACTGGCACCAAGCTCAGAGAGTTGCGAGAGAGGTACACTGTAAAAAGCCTGTATCATCTGTGTGTGGGGGGGGGCTGTTATTATGCAGAAGGGAACTCACCATACTGAGCTTCTCCAGTACGCTCCTTTGCCGGCCGCGGCTCCTCTCCTCAGCTCAGCAGTGAAGCTGCACATGTGATGTCGTGACGTCACGTGCGCTGCTCCAATAGAAAAAATACATTATTGCACCGGCTGCAGTGACCAGTCGTAGTGCAGTAATTGGAAGTGAACAGTGCCCGATTAGAGCTGAGCTGAGCTGCATTCGTGGCAGCTGGCCTGGAAAC
Source organism: Taudactylus pleione (assembly GCA_031769625.1). Taxonomy (NCBI): domain Eukaryota; kingdom Metazoa; phylum Chordata; class Amphibia; order Anura; family Myobatrachidae; genus Taudactylus; species Taudactylus pleione. The sequence goes on from JAUIMM010000272.1 coordinate 1,130,281, forward strand.
AGTGTGAGGTGGCCCAGCAGCAATGTGCAGAGGTCTGGCCAAGCAATCCGCCCCTGAGCGCAGCCCATTCTGCACCTCTGCAGGGATCAGCGGCCAGCCCAAAGTGCTGAAAATGGGATCGGCCCAGCCCACCTCTGCTTACAGGAATCCCCCATTGGATTCTCTTCCTTTGACTACTCTTCAGACAATTGTTCATATAGAAGAACACAATAAGGGGCGCACCAAATGATGTAAGTGTGCAAACAATCAGCAGCTCACCCGAAGGATAGGCTAATCCATAAAATGGGAAAAAAAGACAAGGAAAAGATAGGGAGTGCTAGTATGTAATACACTAATGGACCTATTATATAATAGTGTCAAATGAAGTCTGAATAAGTAAAAATAAACATATAATTTAATAAAAATTGATCTGAAGAATAATGAACATAGTGATAGTACAATGGCACTGATAATAGAACAATATATCAATCAATATATTTAAAAAATGATACTCATAAATGAATAATACAACAAAATATTGGTAAATGGTTACCGTCCTGATGTGAGCATCTGCTCTGTAATCACAGTTCGTCCCGGCCGGGAAAAAATGATGATGGTAAGTATGTGGAAAAAAGGATATATCTCTTTGGCAGCTTGTGACAATGAGAATTCTCTCAAGATGTATAAAATGATCAAAACAAATGCTGGCAGCTACTATGAGATGATCTTTCCCAATAGGAGCTAATCGTATTAAGTGGTGAGGATCCGATATCCCACAGGTGTCCAATAAATTGCTGTGTATCAACAATGAAGTGATAATATGGGAGGCTGCTCCGTAGATCCAGCAAGCCGCCCGGTGGACCGCGTCTCCCGCAGCGTGTGCACCGTCTGTGTGGGTGCCCGGCAGGGTGGAGCGGTCTCCCGCAGCACGTGTGCCGTCCGTGCAGATGCTCGGCAGAGTGTAGCAGTCTCCAAGGTGCAAGTCCTGCAGTGGGGCACCTGCTGCTGGCGGCTGGAGTGACCGTGGTGTGGAGAAAGTCCAGCCGTGTCTGGCGGTCTCCCGACACTCGTCTGAATTCGGGGGGTCATTCAGACCCGTTCGCGAGCAAAGGACGGTCACAAACGGGTCGATGTTCCCCCACTGCGCATGTGCACGATGGAGGGAGCTCCGTCGTGCGCATGCGCGAGACCCGCATGCGAGAGACCCGGACTGCGACAGCCAAGCTGTCGCTCCGGGTCTCGCACCAAAGGGGGCGTGCTGTCGAACGCCTACCTTTGGAGGGCGTGCCGGGGGAACGCCTACCGTCTGGAGCCGGCCCCACTGACATCACTCTGATAGAGCCAAAATCACTCCAGGGCTTGCGGCAGCGAGACCCTACCGCAGGGTCTCTGTCGCAAGCCCGATGGTCGCGATGGTCAAGACCATCGCGACCATCATCATGGGCGCTCGCATATGCTGTGGGTGGTCACCCACAACTATGCGAGCGTCCAAGAGGACGCTCAATTTTCAGAGAGGAGGGCCCTGATTCAGAGCGAGCGCTCTGGTCAGAGCTTTCAGCTCTGAATCAGGCCCTCAGCACTGCCCAAGGTGGCAGAGGATGCCACGGTGTGTAGGATAGAGGTGGATATGGATCCGTCTGTGAAATGGTCTGGTAGTGAGAGTCCTAACGCATTTCTCGGCCTAAAGCACTGGCCGTTTCCTCAGAGGAAAGACCTGTCAAATATAGTACTGGTAATTAATGAGAGTGATTACAGGTGTTAACTTGATTAATAAAATGTGTTAAATTGTCAGCATATGTTTTCCTTTATAGACACCTTCATCACTGCATAATGGTATAATAGGTGCATATTGTCTTAACCTATAAGTGGTTAAGAAATAGGTAAATCTACAAAGTATACATTATACATAGAGTCCTCCCAAACATAATTAGGTTTAAACATTAACATGCTGATCAGTAAATTGTTACTACAATTGAATCAATATCTAAATCATATGAAATATACATTAAAGATAGACATATAAATAAATACATAGGATATAAGAAATAATCCTTTACCCATATAAAAAAGACTAAATATATATAATAACAAGGTGATAAATAAATAAATGAGTGGTAATATGGACAATACGAATATACTTAAAAATGCATATAATTAATAAATATATACAATGTATTGGATAACAAATATAACTAGCTTCTAATATAACAAAATACGGGTATAAATTAAAAATAAATAAATATATATATCCCAATAATAATAAAATTAAATTTGTAATATAAGTCAAGAATATGGCCCTTTCAAAATAAATTATTATTAATGGACAATTGTATGAAGATGACCCCAAATAATTAATCAAACAAATAATAAGTGTAAAGATAAATGTAAGGAGGTCAAATTAATGAATAATCGGGTTCTACACCAGATTAAAGTGTATAAAACATGACAGTGAATATAATAATAAAAAAATATTGTTCATATACTCTCTTTCTTGTTGACCTCACTATTCTGTGTCTCTCTCATGCTAACCATTCTTGGCAAGTGGTTTGCTCACACCATATAAGGGGGATGTAGTTTATAGACCGGCGGCCGAAATGCCGACAGCAGAAGCCCAACAAGGGACTTAAAATAGGCGTCGAAATACTGACGTCTATCTTAATCCCGGCGCCGGAATGCCGAAGGCCGCCGGACCGATAGAGGTAAGTCCAGCCGTCCTTGGCACTTAGCCGCGGGGGAGGGGGGGTTTGGTTCAGGCACTCCCAGGGGGAGTTAGGTTTAGGCACCCCTAAGGGAGAGTTAGGTTGGGGAGAAGGGTAGGGTTAGGGTACTTATATGCTCCGTCTGGATTCTCCTCTGTCTGGCTTCTGGCGTCGCAATTTCATCCCGGCAGCTATTGAGCCACCGGGATTTCATACCCAACGTATCTAAGGTACTTATATTACCATATGAAGATGGGTGGTAGAACTGCGCTCTCGTTGACCAGGGGGTGGTGTGTTGTGGTTTTGGGGTGCTGCACCTTTGTGTGGGAGTACCTTTCTTACACTGAAAACGTATGGGGGTAGGGGGGGTAAGGTGCGCTCTTCCTGCTAGTAGTGGTGATGGTGATGACTTGTGTGTGTTTGTGAGTGGTGTTAATTGGAATGTTTCTTCTGGTGGTGGTGGTGTTTTGGGAGTGAGAAGGAGGGTGTGATTGGGTATGGAGTGTTGTTTGGAGTAATGTGAAAAGGGGAATAAAATAGGATCAAAATGAGGCCAGCGAGACACAGTAATTTGGGGCAAAATCTTTTATTGAGTAGTCAACAATGCTGCTCTGTTGAGATCCCGGGCAGGTGGGTGGCGTTCTGTGATGAGTGGTGATGAGACTGGGGAGGTAGGTGGACCCTTTCAGGGGGCTCCTTCCCGTGCAGTTCAGTGACCTTGCATGTCACCCCTACTGGACCTATGGTCGACAGTCTAGGAAGTCTTGGGGGGTGGGGGGATGTGCAAAGTGGGTTGGAACACCTGTGCGGTGTCCCGCGTGTTGGTGTGAGTCTTGGCAGTACTTACCTACCAGTAGGTTTTTTGTTATGGTGATGTAGGTCGACGTTGCGGCCGTTGCAGATAGGTTGGAAGCTGTAGGTTTGTTGGTGAGCTGGATCAGCGTGTTGCTGGTGTGCTGCAGGTGCACGGCTGTTCTGATTAGTCTGCGGAGGTCAGCAACCGGAGTGTGCAGCTGAGGTTGGCTCTTGGTCATGCCGCTGGTGGTGCGGAACCACAGGTGTGGATGGGTGAGCCGCTGGGAGGCTGGGTTGCAACTGTTTCAAATGAGCTCAACCACTGTACCTACTGTAGGTCACTTAATGTCCTGTGTTGCTAATTCTCTAAAAATAAACATGAACACATTCTGAATGGTACATTTGCTTGTAGAAATAAAATAATTTCACTTATGGTTACAACATTGCACTTTTATCCACAAAATATATCAGTAAATAGGCTACCAACATTTGAAATAAATAAATAAATAACATTTACGATTCCAGCAGTGTGACCAAGGTCACAGGCTGGGATAACTATCGTGACCATCGGATTCCATGGTGGAAAGTGCCGGGCGTGAGAGTGGTAACTGCGACAGTAGGGCAAACACCTTACTCATATAAAGTCAGCTATATGAAACAGGAATGTCCAAACAGATGTCAAAAGTTGAAACAACAGTTTATTTATAATTGGAGTAAAGCAAATATACCATTTTCAATAGTTAGCAAATTGTCACTGTTTGCTCCACAAAAGAATGCCTACTTCCTCCCACTCCCACTTCCAAGATTTTGTTCGTGCTGCTACCTACTAATGAAACTCTGCACCTATCCTTATCAGACGCCCCACCTTTGTACTAAACTTCAAACGTGCTCTCAAGACTAGAGATGTGTGCCGACCCCCGTGTTTTGGTTTTGGATCTGTATCTCCCCTGGTTTTGAATCTGGATCTGGTTTTGGATCTTTTTCCTTGGTGTTTTGTATTTTTTCCCAAAATTGATATCAACAGCTAAACCACATAATTTGGGCCTCTTTTTGTTCCTACAGTATTAGTAACCTTAATAACAATCACTTTTTTTTTTTTAACCACCTCACAGCTCACAATATTGATTTCACTATTTTTCACCAATATAGGCCAAAGGCTGCAGCGAGCTGACTGGCTAAAGTAAGCAATAGAGAAGCGGCACAAACGCACGGCAGTTTAAAAAAATATAGGACATCTATGAAACATTGCCACACAGCAGTGGCAGACAGGATAGCAAGAAATCGAAAGCACAGATAGACAGGCGCTAAAGATACTAATATTTAATAAGAAGACCACAGTAAATAGTAAAATTAAACACTCAAAAAATTAATAAAAATACATATAGGATAGGAAATGCTAAAATGACATATTAATGAGATAATGAAAATAAAAATAAAAAATAAAGAATAAAAATATATATGTATAAATAAATTAGAGAATTACTTCAACTAAGACAATAAAAAATGAATAGGAAAATAAAAGCAATACTTATTGTAATTGCATACAATCTGCACCAAGCAGAGAATAATAAACCTGCAAGATAAATTGTAAAAATGTAGCAACAATGGCAGTGTATAGTGGCTTGCATATAAACAATCACAAATAACATTAAAGGTTTTGATGTTTACATAGCTCTTAGATGGTCCGTGTAGACATATATATATTAATGTCTCTCACACATCTGAGACTGTAGGAGAATGTTAATTAGTACACCATGATAAAGGTATTCCAGCCTATGTGGCACAACGGATTTTTAGGGGGACTGTTGATGTCCAGTGATATTCTGAAAAAAAGTTAGAATATAAATTGAGCCCTTAGGAGCTGGGCTTATAGATTGTTCATCTAGGAGCATTGGCTGTTTCTAACATTTGAAGCCACTCCTAATACGTGTAGACCGCACAGCTGCAGACAGCTCTATTCAATATATCAGAGAATAAAAATGTAAACATTTTTTTTAGAATAGTGCACATTCAAGCATGCATGCTTTATAGGGTTTGTCACTCACGATCCAGTTGTGACCATAAGTCATACCGTACTCCCCACTTATCTTTCACATGCAGTGGCCTCACAGTAATCCACGGAGGAGAGGGATCGGCTCCGGTGCAATCACCCGTCGGTAATCTCCTGGTCCTCTACACACTCCCTACATTTATCCTGGTCCATTGAGGTGGTTATAGTCCAGCGCCTATTTTTTGTCTGTGTGTGTGTCTAGACAGGATAGCAGTTTAATAAACTATAATAATGTCAGTCGGCAATGCCCCAAATTGTGCCAAATGTAAAGTAAAGAGGTGCAAGATGGAATTGACCCTCCCACCCACTCTTACGTGGGATATTAAAAAGGACATGCACAGTTTAACAAACCAAGCACTTTAGCCATTAGGACTGACACTTTCGTGGCTGAACTCCTTGGTTTGTTTTGGGCCCCACAAAACATTTTTTGGAAGGACTACCTTCAATTAGTGGTGGAGATTGCATGTGCTGGTCCAAACTGCTGGTAGCTGATACTGGACTGCTTGTTATTAATTACAAATTATTATAAATCTGTTAAACAAATTGCATGAACTCACTGCAAATGACGCAACAGGGACGAGGTGCCTAGATGGTTAACGTCCCTTCCTCTGCTAACTTTGGCTTTACAAATGGAACAGATGCTTTCACAACTGTTGTCAGAATTTAGATTAAAATAATTCCACACCCAAGACGTGGCTTTTCTGGCTTTCTTTTTATCATGAGCAACTGCTGCCACTCGCGACTGATATACGCAAACCACATCCTCATTATCCCCCTCCACACTATCATCCTCATTTTTTATTATTTCGCGATCTAATAGTAGCACAGCCGTCATAGCGTCAGTAATCCGCTGTGAAACTGTGTGACAGCTGTTATACTTACTTCCTCTGTCAAGGGACTGTTTAATAGTAAATTGCTTTTTTAAATTACTACTAGTAGTAGTTTCCTGGATCCCTTTCTGGGATGAAGATCCACCCCCAGCAGCAGCAACAGGTGTAGCACTCAACTATCCTTCTGAGGAATCACGGATAGGTGAAAAAGCACTGCACATGTATTTAATATGCAGAAATATATAAAAAAGAATAAATTCTGGTGTATACTCAATAAGCTAGTACTAAAACTCTAGTAACACAGGAAATATATAAAAAACACTGACAGAATTACAAAATCATGTATCAAAAATTGCAGCAACAAAGTAGATATAATATAAATGAGAATGTGCAGTATTCCTATGTATGAATAAAGTCACTGATAAAATTATTAATTAAATTGGATGAAGATGTAACAAACAGTCAGATGAATGAAAATTTCTTGTAAGTTCTGCTGTTAGATATACCAGCAATAGCGTGGCTATATAGAAGCCTGCGTTGAATATAACAGCGATAGCATGGCTATAATGGAGCCTGAGACATAATGTCCACCTGAAGTTCACATATCCATAGGTGTCATCTCCTTGGGAAGACAGACTTGTCAGTACTAAAGATGCTGTGTCCTCCGGCAGCAAAGTGGGATCGCTGTTCCTACCAGCTGGATTCTGGCCCTACGGTCAGCTGCACAATCCGTCTGCTATTGATGCAATGCCTGTGTCATGTTCATGGAAGCAGCGTCCCAGTGGCTAAGTAATGATGTTGGTCAGAGGGGGAATCCAGCGACACGTGGATCGTGTTCGAGCACACCAGGCAACCGGCTGAGAAAGGATGTGTGGTGCTTGAATTGCGTGTTCTCCACCCAATGATAAATGGTGGCTCCGGGAGTGCAGGTATGTAAAGAGGAACGTCAGGTGTAGATTCCTTAATTCATTTCACCGCCAACAGCAGCTTTCTCAAAAGGCAGAGTGAATGGTCTGCAATAACAATTGGTATTAAATAGCCTGTGGCTAGCCTCAATAATTAATCAATTCACAGATTTGGAGTCATGTTCAATATGCTGCTCATTCTAATCAACTGTTGTCATAGAAGTTTATAATAATAGATAATTCTAATAATAAATAAACTTCTTTCAATATGTAACATATTTACCGTGTAGCAAAGATGTGTGTTAAATTAATGCACACTTATATCCAAATTCTATCCCCAATAATCCTATATCCACAAAAAGGAGCTTATTGAGTCCAAAGAAATACATTTAAATGATATTGACGTGTTATACTCCATAACTAGTTTATGGAAAATCAAGCTACACCTAATAAAGAAAGAGTATATCTATGCATAAAAAGCTCATTATATATCTAATATGGTTAAAAAGAGCTGGAGAGGATAACTACAATGATTAGAAGATACCTAGAGAGGGAAAGGAAAAAGCACTGTTTGTGAAGAAAACTAGCATTTAAAGGAGAAAAGAGCGCGGGACCAAAATCTGTGCAGTACAGGTCTAAGGAAAAAAGGGATATATATATATATATATATATATATATATATGTATATGCATCTGTATGGGCTCCACACATAAATCTAATTAGAAAGATGTTAACATTGCGTTAGTATTCATACACAAACATATATAGGACATAACGTACATGTGTAAATCCATATCATGTAAAAATTTTAATAGAAAAAGAAGGAGATACCAACGAACCCGGTCCCATATCTCTATTAAGATCATTTACTGTTGCTCAATACATCGTTACTGGGATATTAAATGGTAGAGGGAACAAATATACTATCTAATAGATCATCACTATACAATTTACAGAATAAATGCATCTAGGACTGGACCAAAAATAATAACAAAAGCTATATACTGAAATTTAGACTATAGACTATGAAGGATGATCAGACCTGTAGTTCACAGGATGCAGTGGGATGGACAGTTCAGATGAATTCAAGATCAATTGTCTCATTGAGACCCTATGGGCTAAGTGTCTGCATTTTTAAAATCCATGCAGCCTCTTGTCTACACAGGTGCCTAAACCTATCACCACCCCTTGACATATGTGGAATCTGTTCTATCCCAACCACCTTTAGGCCGCTGGGATCACTATTATGATGTTCCAAAAAGTGTCTAGGTACACTATGATTGGCATGCTTATTGATGATGTTCCGTCTGTGCTCGAGAAATCTCTGCTTAAGTGGCCGGAAAGTCCGGCCAATATAGTAAAGATTGCAAGGACATAGCAATAAATAAATCACAAATTGTGAGTTACAGTTAATAAATAACCGGATCTCAAAGTAAGTTAAAGCCACCGACGCTGACACAAGTTTAGTTTTATTAAGAATGTGAGAGCAAGTAATACATTCCTATGGTAACATTTAAAACTTCCAAGTATTTTGGGACCTGTGATAGTTTTCTGAGAGTAGGTAGCAACAGTGTCATGTTTGTTACTAAAGAAGCTGGGAGCCAGTTTGTTGTCAAGTTGTGTCTTCAAAATCGGATCTGTTAATAGTAATTTGTGGTTATTTCTCATGATCCTGGAGATTTTATTCACAGCTATATTATATTTAGAAATAAATGTTGGTCCTAACATCCTGTCATTATTTCTGTTTTTGCTTTTATATTATTTGGTGTTCCTTTTCCATTATTTGATGTTCCTTTTTCATCCTGACCCAGAATGGATTTTCTATCTAGAGATTGGGAAAATTCGAAAGCTTAATTTAGGATTGATTGTGGATAGTCCTTCACAGCAAAATCTCTCATCAGTTCAGTAGCATGCTCTTGAAATTTATTTTCTGCTGTGCAATTCTACGAATGCTATGGAGCTGACTTTTAGGCACATTGTTGAGCCATTTCTTTTTATGGTTGCTTGTTTATACAGGATAAAGCTAGAAACGTCTACTGTTTTTCTATAAGTGGAGACAGAAATCTTATTCTCTATCACTTCCAATGTGATATCCAAGTAATTAATTTGTGAAGGGTGACACACGTGCGTGAATGATAAACCAAAAGTGTTATTATTCAGGTGACTAATAAAATCCATAATTGAAGAAGTGTCACCATCCCAAACGAAAAAATAAGTCATCTATATACTTGACAGCAGCACAGCACCCCTGCGCACCTACGCTGATGATAGGTGTGGATAACACGCCACACAAAAAAAAATATTTATTTATTTATTTCAACACTGGGGTGAACCCCTGAAAAGAGTCAGCAGCCCCTTAACAGACAGCAGCACAACAACCCTGCACTGATGACAAATGTGGCTAACACTAATATTTTTTATTTTTTTCACACTGGGGGTGGGTGAAGAGCACCACTGAAGGACAGCACTACAGCCAGCCAGCCCCTATGGACAGGACAACAGCCAGCCCCTATGGACAGGACAATGCCAGCCAGCCCCTATGGACAGGACTATGCCAGCCAGCCACTATGGACAGGACAATGCCAGCCAGCCAGCCCCTATGGACAGGACAATGACAGCTAGCCAGCCCCTATGGACAGGACAACAGCCAGCCCCTATGCACATGACAATGCCAGACAGCCCCTATGGACAGGACAATGACAGACAGCCAGCCCCTATGGACAGGACAATGCCAGCCAGCCCCTATGGACAGGACAATGACAGCCAGCCAGCCCCTATGGACAGGACAATGACAGCCAGCCAGCCCCTATGGACAGGACAACGACAGCCAGCCCCTCTATATACAACAGCCATCCAGAACTTATGGACAACAGTAGCCAGCCCCTATGCACAGCGTCAGTGTGCAATTAACAATAACAAGTATTATTAACAACAGCACAGCTCCCAGCTCCCTCCCTCTTCACTCTTCACAGCCGGAATAAAAAATGGCGGCGAATCGCGGGACCTTTATAGAATCCAAAACCCGCGAGAATCCGACTGCGGGATGATGACGTTTTGCCTCTTTTTAAGATCCGAGTCAGGCGGGAAAACCCGAGCCAACTCAGATCTGCCTTGGATCCCTGTAGTTCAGGCGAGTTCGGTTCTCAGGGAACCGAACCCGCTCATCTCTACTCAAGACCCACTTTTTTATCTAAGCCATCCAGCTCTCACCCTAATCTACTGCTCCATGCTCAATGTCTCCCCCATCTGTGTCACCCCTGTCTGTCTGCCCCTCTCTTTAGAATGTAAGCTGTCATGAGCAGAGCCCTCTTCCCTTGTTTGCTTTTCCTTTCCTTAATTATTCCATCATCTACTCCCTTCTGCCTACAATGGCACCCAACCTTTGGGTTGTACCACCCTGTTACCTGTTTGAGTATTATGACTGCTGACGCAGCAGTGTTTGCAAGGTGCTGCATACCCCTTGTGACGCCATATAAATAACGGCTAATAATAATAATGGAAATTAGTGTCCAACTATTGCAATGTACACTTTTCTCGCTATATCAGACAATACATTGCATCTAAAAAGTTATAAAAGGAAACATTAAACAACAAAATAGAAATAAGATCACAGTATCAGATAGTAAGAAAATTAATGGCACAAAATGCAAAAATAAAGCATAAACTTAAAATCAGAGTAAAAAGTCCCACTCAAAAGCTGCTACACACTTCACGGCACCAATTCACTTTTTCGGGCAGTCAAATATATTAATTAAGTCATTGACTGTCTGGAGAAAGCAGACTACTGCCGTAAAACGCATTGCAGATTTTAGAGAGGCTTATTTTATGCTATTTATTTTTTTACTATCTGATACTGTAATCTTATTTCCATTGTATTGTTTAATGTTTCCTTTTACCCTAGGCAATTTTTAGGATCACTTAGTGGTAGTGCTGCCCATTATACTTGCTATTACTTCTCTATGTTCCTTGTTTCTGCGTGCTTGTTGCTAGGGAAGTGTGTATCTTGTTTTGATTGCTGAGATAGAGAGATATGTGGATGTGTCCCTGTTGACTGTGAGAGGGGAAAGATATAGAAATAGATCTTTGTGTTTTGGGATGTAAAAGGCACTGATTAAATTCCACGCTTGGAAGCACTTCACCCCGACAAATTCCTTTTTGGGGAGTTCTACTACATACAGTAATATGTGACCATAACTCCCCATGATGTGATCTTAGACTTAGGCACATGGATGCAAGCACAAGAGTATGAGGCAGAAGAGTATGAGCCCATTCCTTATTGTTTAATGCCGTAAGCAGATACTATATGTTTGTATTATCGCTATTTAATCGGATTTATAGCATTTGTGTCTAATGCAGAGATTCCCAAACGCGGTCCTCAAGGCTCCCCAACTGTTCAGGTTTTAAAAATAACCATGTTTGAGCACAGATGACTTAATTAGTACCTCACCAGTGCTCAACCATGGATATCTAAAAAACCTGAACTGTTAAGAGTTATTTCACACACTCCGGTTTTGACCGGGCGGCAAAAAGCCTCCGGGTTTTCAGCCTGGCGTAAAATCTAGTACATGCAGGAATTCAGCGGGTCCTTTCACACGGCACGGCCACGGCACGGTCGCCGTGTTATAGCCAGAAAAAACTACTATGCAGGACGGTGCCGTGCCATCCCTGCACGCCAGTAGTGTGAAGGAAGCAATGGGCCTGATTCAGAGCCGGACGCAATTAGCGCTCGCTCGTCCTGAAAATAGGGGTGGCTATTCAAATGAACCATTCGCTGTTTGCGGTCTGTTCACGCGTCTAGGTCTGAACGAGCGAACAAAACTTGCGGTCGTTTTTTGGGAAACTACGCCTCCTGGCCGCTCGCATCCTACGTCATGTCCGCTATTTATAAGATTAATCGAGTACATCGAACAGGGTATGAGCTGCTCGCTATTCTTGTGGTTGGTTTTTGCTACCACAATTTTGCGAGCAGTTCTGGCAAAAAAAAACCCCAGTGACGTGGTCAATGACGCTGCTGTTTTAAATATGCACACCCATAAAACGCCCGTTTTGACCTTTAAGCATGCCTGCGATCGGATCTCCACTCCCCGTTTTCAAGCACCTTCCCCTGTTACCACCCACATACGCTTACTCCTGTCACTCAAATTAGCAGGCATTCGCTATTTTGCGAGCACATGAATTTCGGCCGCACTGACTGGGTCGCGCATGCGTATAACGATCCGTACGCATGCGCAGTTGGGCAAACATCGCTAGGAGCGAACGAGCTGCCGCTTACGAGTGGCTCTGAATCAGGCCCAATGTTTCCTTTCACACACACTGGCTTCTGCCGGCCGGGCTTGTGCAGCAGCAGCTGCTGCTGCGCATGCCCAATAGGATAAATAAATAAATAAATAAAAGTGGCTCAAAGCCGCTGCTTGTGAAAGGCACAGAGTCCCTGAAAAATCCCGGCCAGCTACCGCCTGGTTCTTGCCTGGCCGGCCAGAACCGGAGTGTGTGAAATAGCTCTATGGGAGCCTTGAGGACCGTGTTTGGGAACCTTTGGTCTAATGTATACATTTGAATTATTTTTATTGGTGTGTTCTTTATATATTATATTTCCCAATGATTATTTGTTATTGTTTGTATTATGCTGGCGGCTATTAAGCACTGACTAACTTATTATGCAAACTTAATAACATTTATTCTATTGGCAGAAATGTTCTATTTATGTATATTTTGTCTGCAGAGCACCCCCTAAAGACATTATATGTGATTTGAAAGCTAATTTTTACATAAAGAAAAACGGTACTAATAGCATAAAAAAAATGTCTGAATATAGGAATATTTTTATATCCCATGCTAAGCAGCTTCTTGAAATAAAATTTTGTGAATTATCTGTTTAGAACAAACTTTATATTGGTATGGAAATAGTTTTTCTTTTAATTTATGGTGCTTCTGATACCAAGATCAGGGTCAGACAGGTAATGACAGGGGACCTGATTCAGAGACGGACGCAAAGGCGATATTTACACCATGCTTGCTGACTTATAAGTTCTCCTCCGCAGGAGAAGCCTGGGGAGGAGAAGCAGGTGGGCGGAGTTGTGGATGAGACCGGCCGGGACGCAACATTAAGCCCCGCCCCTCACGGGAATTAGCCGTGAACACCGGATAGATAAAATAGGGTTGGGGCTAAATTACGTGATTCTCGTGTCATTAGGCCCCACCCCCAATGCACAGACCTGCCGATCCCCGGTAATATTCTTCCAATTCTGCCCACTTCACTAGGAAGTGGGCAGAATGTGGGAAAAGTGCCTACACTTCCGTGGGTGCGGAGGGTTACGAAAAATCGGGAGCCTCCCGCGAATTCCAGGAGGGTAGGCATGTATGATTTACGCAGCGTATAAGCTGCAATGCTCATGCGTTGCAATTGTTTTGCGAGCACGTTCACACAGAGGATTCACTCGCAAAGTGAGTGACAGGTAGTTAGCATTTGGGGGTGGTAATGGGGCTGGTCAGAAACGCCGTTTCATAGGTGTGCATAAATTAGCCATTGCGATTGCATTCACAGCATGAGAGCTCTCAGCGTGCGAGGAGAGCTGCAGTGTTTGTGGCTGGTCAGATCTGCTGCAAGGGCAAGATGGCTGCTCGATATGAGTCGATGTTACCGACATGTACACATGTAAGCGATGTCATACGCAGATGAGAAGGCAGCACTGGGCGTCCCTATGCTCGGTGAACTTTACAACCATAAGCATATTTTTTTCGCAGCTGTGTTCCGTACGAATTTGCAGCTGCGATAACATTAGCAACCATCTCTGGATCAGGCCCTGGGTCTGTCAATACAACCACCAGAAATATCTCTGTTTGACTTTATGGATGCTGTCAAAGAAGGGGCCTCAGACTGCACACTCTGAACACATATACATATATATATATGTAATTGGAGGTGCTACCTGTGGAGACCATTGTTATATACACAAAAAGAAGATATACAAGTGCACAACTCCAAATTAGCTGATTATATATAAATAAATTTTGCAGTAAATAGAAGTATTTGGCATAATCTTGGCCAAGGTTATGGGCCTACCCACCACATCCGGGTAACCTCTGTAGGGTAGGTTCCTAACTTACTAGGGTTCAAATCCAGAGCGTAGGACAACCCCAAACTAGCCCAGCTAAGCCACCCCAAGGCACCGCTCTCATAAGAAAAGTGAAGTGTAAAGGAAGTAGTTGAGCAGCCGCAGCTGCATATAAAGAATAAAAATAAAAAAGTGAAATACATATATAAAAAACAGAGCAAGGAGATCAACCAAAGCAATCCAGACTAGCACCCCTGCCACATTGGTTTAGAGCAGTGGTCAGGGAACAGGGGTAAATTACCCCACATGGGGTAAAAATGAAATTCTTGGGGGTAATGGACGGACAGCCGGGCAGCGCCGCAGGGAGGCTCTAAGCCGGACGCCGCTGATATGTTATTACCAGTGGGCGCCCGACTCCTTCCCTGCAGCGCCGCTTTAGACGGAGGCTGGAGTTCTCTTCTGAACTCCAGCTTCCGCCTCTCTCCATGCGCACTATGGAGAGACGTCATGACGTCTCTCCCATAGTTCCGAGGAGCAGCCGGGCGGACAGGACAGCGGCGGATGCAGGAGGTAAGTGTTTTTTTTGTACAAGTGGCAGTACAGGGGCATTATATGGGGGCACTACTACAGGGGCATTATATGGGGGCACTACTACAGGGGCATAACTATGGGGCACTACTACAGGGGCATTATATGGGGGCACTACTACAAGGGCATTATATGGGGGCACTACTACAGGGGCATAGCTATGGGGTCACTACTACAGGGGCATTATATGGGGGCACTACTACAAGGGCATTATATGGGGGCACTACTACAGGGGCATAGCTATGGGGTCACTACTACAGGGGCATTATATGGGGGCACTACTATATGATTTCTTTCCTTTCAAATCAAGGGGGTAACGTCGGCGTATCTAAATATATTTTGGGATAAAAGGTAAAAAAGTTCCCTGACCCCTGGTTTAGAGCAATGGAGTCTGGCATTGTAATATGCACACCAGTCAGAGGCACAATATAGGTAAGTCCTGCAAATATTTAGACTGTGTGGTGCAGCTTTGGTTCATTTTTGGGGGGTGGGTCCCCCTGGATTGCTTTGGTTGATCTGCTTCAGGGCACCGCATTATAACACATTTCCTTTATAACACATTTTAACACTTCACTGTCTGTTTTTTATATATGTATTTCACTTTTTTATTTTTATTCTTTATATGCAGCTGTGGCTGCTCTTAACTATTTCCTTTACACTTCACTTTTCTTATTAGAGCGGTGCCTTGGGGTGGCTTAGCTGGGCTAGTTTGGGGGTGTCCTGCGCTCTGGATTTGAACCCTAGTATGTTAGGGACCTACCCTACAGACAGGGTTGTCTTAACAGCAGTGTGGGTCCTGGGCAGAGCAATGCACTGGGGCCCCTACCCACCCACCCATTCACGGGAAAAAAATTTAAATGGTCAATAAAATTAAACCCTCCTGCATGCACATAAGACCTCCCACACACGCAGAGAGACTCTGTCTGGCTGGTCTGAAGCTGACGGATGAAGTGAAACTGAGATTGAGGTGAGTACTCGTCACCGGGGGGGGGGGGGGTTAGATCAGAATACAGTGCACTGGCAGCCGGCTTATAAAAATATCACAAATTTACCAACTGGCTGCTGCTGCAGGGGGCATGTTCGCAGACCCCTACAAGCTTCAGGCCCTTGGACAACTGCCCAACAAGCCCAATGGAAGAGATGGCCCTGTCTACAGAGGTTACCCGGATGTGGTGGGTAGGCCCATAACCTTGGCCAAGACTATGCCAAAAAACCTCTATGTACTGCAAAATGAATTTATTTATATATAATCAGTTAATTTGGAGTTGTGCACTTGTATTTCTTTTTTTGTGTATATATCAATGCTCTCCACAGGTAGCACCTCCAGTTATATATATATATATATGTGTGTGTGTGTGTGTGTGTGTGTGTGTGTGTGTGTGTGTGTGTGTGTGTGTGTGTGTGTGTGTGTGTGTGTGTGTGTGTGTGTGTGTGTGTGTGTTCAGGGTGTACAGTCTGAGGCCCATTTTTTTTTGTAATCCAATCAGTGTATTGCTTTGCACACCTGAAAGCTTGAGACACTTTCTACTCAGACTAGCACCCCTACCATATTGGTTTAGAGCATGGAATCTGGCATTGTAATATGCACATCAGTCAGAGGCACAATATAGGTAAGTCCTGCAAATATTTAAACTGTGTAGTGCAGCTTTGGTTCGTTTTTGGGACGTGGGTCCCCCTGGATTGCTTTGGTTGATCTGCTTCAGGGCACCGCATTATAACACATTTCCTTTATAACACATTTTAACGCTTCACTGTTTTTTATATATGTATTTCACTTTTTTATTTTTATTCTTTATATGCAGCTGCTCTTAACTATTTCCTTTACACTTCACTTTTCTTATTAGAGCGGTGCCTTGGGGTGACTTAGCTGGGCTAGTTTGGGGGTGTCCTGCGCTCTGGATTTGAACCCTAGTTTGTTAGAGACCTACCCTACAGATGTTACCCAGATGTGGTGGGTAGGCCCATTACCTTGGCCAAGCGTATGCCAAAAACCTCTATTTACTGCAAAATGTATTTATTTATATATAATCAGTTACTTTGGAGTTGTGCACTTTTATTCCTTCTTTTTGTGCTTTCAAAGGAGTAAATCTGCCAATTTTTTAATTTTGATTTTTAAGTGCTAGTATATGTGCGATTTAGCCCATGAAACACACAAATGATGTTGATCAATTTAGATATTTTTTTTAATCAATTGAATCGACTATTAGTATATTTCCCACAAATTTAGCAAAATATAGGTAATGTTAATAGTATTCCAAGAATAATGTATTCTGGGCCTGATTCAGAGCCGCTCGTAAGCGGCCGCTTATTCGCTCCGAGCGATGTTCACACATCTGCGCATGCATATGGGTTTTTTTAGTATGCATGCGCGAACCAGTCAGTGCGGCCGAAAATCGTTTGTTCGCTAAATAGCGAATGCCTGCTATTTTGAGTGACAGAATGAGGCGTTTGTGGGTGGTAACAGGGGAAGGTGCTTGAAAACAGGGAGTGGAGATCCGAACGCAGGCGTGCTTAAAAGTCAAAACGGGCGTTTCTAAGGGTGTGCATAATTAATACAGCAGCGTCATCGACCACGTCAGTTGGGTGTCTTTTAGCCAGAACTGCTCGCATGATTGCGGTAGGAAAATGCAACCACATGAATAGCGAGCAGTTCATTCGCCTTTCGATGTACTCGATTAATCTAATAAATAGCGGAGATGACGTATGATGCGAGCGGCCAGGGGGCGTTTTTTACAAAAAAACGTTCGCATGTTTTGTTCACTCGTTCAGACAGAGAGGCGTAAACAGACCGTAAAAGAGCGAACGGTCAATTTAAATAGCCAGCCTCTTTTTCTGGACGAGCGAGCGCAAATAGTGTCCGGCTCTGAATCAGGCCCTCTGTCTACTGTAGTATAGCAGTAATATGGGCTGATAAGGAAATCAAAGTGATTAGTGAGTGATGTATGTATAAATAATGAAATGCGCAGATAATTATATCACATTACATTTCTATGGGATGATGCATGATTGAGAAAGTTTCCAGAATGTGGTGACTTTAGTATTGCTCATAATTGTGTAGTGATGTCTATAGGGTTTAGATGATTGTCTATTGTAAATAAAGGTAGAGGGGTTATGAATAATCAGGATAAACGGGTATATGAGATTTTATAATATACTTACCTACTCTCCCATAAGTTGCGGGGTGGCCCTGCATTTCCGGGTAGCCCCCACATACCCGGAAGAGTGCCCCGATCTCCCACATCCCACCTAGTGAAGTGGGCAGGATGAGGAGATAATTGCCGGGAATTGTAACTCCGTATGGAGAAGGCGGGTCTAAATTTAGCACTGCCCCCTCATCGCGCTCACTGCAATGTGTTCTTTGGGCTGGAGCCCTTTTCAGCGCATTTGAACTGGTATCCAGCCACCTGGATGAACTTGAAGCAGCTGAAAGCTGCCTATACGTGACCAGTAGATGTGGCCGCAACAGTTAAACTGTCCAGTGTCTCCAGGCACAACGGAAACTTTTTTCTTCAGCTGGCCCCCTTGGTTCTGTTGCAGGCACATGGTACAAATAATACCACTGTACTCCTCCCTGTCCTGCTTCAGCTGTGCTGCACCAGCCTCATTGCAGGAAAGTCAGGGAAATAACATGCATCAGTTACAGGGGGGGGGGGGGGATATACTTGGGCAACAAGAATGAGATGGATCAGGTTTAGCAGACATACTGTAGGTTGGGGAAGACTCATATGGCAATGAACTAGATAGCTGCAGACCGCAAGTTGTGTAAATAAAACATGATTGAAATAAAATACAGACTCTATCTATCTATCGCCCCCACGCAGGACCACAGGTCTGCTACTAAAAGGGACTACTAAAAAAGAACTTTACCAGGAAGCAATATGAAGGGAGAGAAGCAGGGAGTAGGCTTTAGTCAAGTCAGCTGACACTGGGGCCCATTTATCAACAAGTATTTCATTTTTTCACTTGTTATGTGTGTTATTTGTGGTATTGCTATTTATCAATGTAGGTCCTCGTGTTTTGTTCACTGCGTTGCTAGCGCTATTTTGTTACCGGTTGTATATCTGAAATGAATACATGTTGTATTTAACAACGAGCTGTAGGGCCTGTTCATCAACACTAAAAATGGGATTTTGGTACCTACCGGTAAATCCTTTTCTCTGATTCCACAGGGGACACTGGAGGTGCTTACGCTGGGGTATAAAGGCGTGGATAGCTGGAGCTGACACTTTAAATAATTTAGAAGTGTGAAGCTCCTCCCCCTCTATGCTCCATCAGCCCTCAGTTTAGAAAATGAAGACCGAGAGGAGATGGAGAACAAGCGGAGTAAAAAGGAGAGAAGAACACACAATAACTGAATCATACAACATACGGAACAAGCCGAACAGGCAGGCTAAGAGCGCTGAGTGGGCGCCCAGTGTCCCCTGTGGAATCAGAGAAAAGGATTTACCGGTAGGTACCAAAATCCCATTTTCTCTTTCATCCACTAGGGGACACTGAAGGTGCTTATGCTGGGGATGTCCCAAAGTTTACCCCATGGGCGGGAGCACTCTGCGGCGCCTGCAGAACAAGGCGGCCAAAACGGGATGCCGAAGTAGCAAACGTATCAAATTTGTAAAATCTGACAAACGTGTGAACTGAAGACCAAGTGGCCACACGGCACAATTGTGACGTTGAAGCTCCTCTACCGGCCGCCCATGACGCACCCACAGAACATGTGGAATGAGCCGAAATGGACGAAGGAGGCCAACGGTCGGCACTAACATAAGCCTGATGAATAGTCAGCCGGATCCAACCTGCCAAAGTCTGCTTAGACGCTGGCCAACCCCTCCGACCACAGCTTCATAGTGGACAAAAGGCAACCCAGACTTACGGATGGACGCTGTCCTGGCAATATAGATGCGGAGAGCCCTAACCACATGCAAGGTAGAAGAACCACCAGAGTCCTCCACCAACGATGGTACCACAATAGGCTGATTGATATGGAAAGCCGACACAACTTTGTGAAGGAAAGCGGCTACCGTTCGGAGTTCCGCCCTATCAGCATGAAACACAAGGTAAGGTGGCTTATAGGACAGAGCACCCAATTCCGAAACTCTACGAGCCGAAGCGAGAGCCAGGAGGAGTACCGTCTTCCCAGACAGGTACTTAAGATCAACCTCCTCCAAAAGGTTCAAACATGGGCGACTGAAGAAACAGATGCACTAAGTTTAGGTCCCAGGGAGCTATTGGTGGTACAAATGGAGGCTGCACTCGCAAGACCCCTTGAAGAAACGTCTGCACCTAAGGAATGAGGGCCAATTCCTTTGAAAGACAATGGAAAAGGCAGAAAACCTGCACCTTTACAGTTCCCAGACGAAAGCCAGAATCCAGACCCGTCTGAAGGAAAAACCGAAACCAAGACAAACGAAAAGTCATAGACGGAAGACCCCGACTGAGATATAAACACGCCAGATGCGATGATAATTGGCTTCCTGGTGCATAGCATGGTGGGAATACCAGTGTCTGGGATTTCTTTGCGTTTTAGGATATCAGTTTCAAGAGCCATTAAACGCAGCTGCGCTAAGTTGGGGTGTATGAAAGGGCCCTGCTGTACATGCTCCGGGCGCAGGGAAATGGGCCACGGATCATCTGGCAATAGGAACCGAAGGTCCGAGAACCAACTTCTCCGAGGCCAGTTCAGAGCCACGAGAATTACAGAGGCTGACTCTTGTTTCATCCTTTTTAGAAGACGAGGAAGAAGTGGATTCGGAGGAAAAAAGGTAAACGAAGTCGTAGACCCACAGACTTGTCAGAGCATCTACTGCTTCCGCCTGCGGATCTCGAGTTCTTGACACGTATACTGGGAGCTGACGATTCAATCGTGATGCCATGAGGTCCACCTGAGGACATCCCCATCAACGTATCAGCGTGTTGAACACGTCTGGATGAAGCTTCCATTCCCCAGGATGGATATTCTGTTGATTTAGGTAATCTGCTTCCCAGTTGTCCACACCAGGGATGAATAATGCCGACAGGATTACTGGTTCTCGGCCCACCGGAGGATCCGAGTTACTTCTCGCATAGCCATGCGACTCAGAGTCCCTCCTTGGCGATTGATGCAAGCAAAGGCCGTTGTGTTGTCAGACTGAACTCTTACCGGACGAGCCTTTAGAAACTCTGTTGCCTTTATCAGAGCATTGTGAATCGCTCTGAGGTCCAACACCTTTATGGGCCTTTATGTGATAATCGAGGACTACTGCTTCCCATCCTCGAAGGCTAGCATCCATTGTTACGATGATCCAGTCCCACACTCCGAATCTTCTGCCCGCTAACAGATTGTGGCCCTCATTCAGAGCCACTCGCTATCGGCAGTACGCTCGTTCCGAGCGATGTTCGCACATCTGCGCATGCGTACGGTTTTTAGTACGCATGCGCGAACCAGTCAGTGCAGCCGAAAATCATTTGTACGCTATATAGCGAGTGCCTGCTATTTTGAGTGACAGAATGAGGCGTATGTGGGTGGTAACAGGGGAAGGTGCTTGAAAACGGGGAGTGGAGATCCGAACGCAGGCGTGCTTAAAGGTCAAAACGGGCGTTTCAAGGGAGTGCATAATTAATACAGCAGCGTCATTGACCACGTCACTTGGTTTTTTTTAACTCAGAACTGCTCGCAAAATAGCGGTTGAAAAAACCAACCACAAGAATAGCGAGCAGTTCATACGCTGTACGATGTACTCGATTAATCTAATAAATAGCGGACATGACGTATGGTGCGAGCGGCCAGGGGGCGTTTTTATCAAATAAACGAGCGTATGTTTTGCTCGCTCATTCAGACTTAGAGGTGTGAACAGACTGCAATTTGCGAACGGATCATTTGAATAGCCACCCCTTGTTTTTGAACAAACGACCGCAAATAGCGAACGGCTCTGAATCAGGCCCTGTGTCCACCAAAGAAGGGCCACTCTGGTAACCGGACTCAGATGGATTTGTCGATGTAGAAGCAGATGGGACCCTGATCCCTGTGCTAGCAGGTCCAGCTGAAACACCCTGGAGTGGAACCGGCCAAACTGTAGTGCCTCGAAAGCAGCTACCATCATGCCCAAGAGACGCAGACAAAGAAGCATTGACACCTTCTTTGGTCTGAGGACCAGCTGAACTATCAACCGGATATCCCTGGCCTTGTCTGTTAGAAGAAAAATTATTCCGTATCCAATATCATGCCCAGAAACAGAAGTTTCTGGAGCGTATTGAGATTCGGCTTCTTGAAGTTGATTATCCAACCGTGTTGGATTAGAGTGTGATATGTCAGTAAGGCATGATGTGATAGAAGAGATAGTGATGGAGCCTTGATTAACAGGTCGTCCAAATAAGGGGTTATGTTCACTCCCGATGACCGAAGGAGGGCGATCATGACTGACATGAGTCTGGTGAAGATGCAGGGAGCCGAGGATAACCCGAACGGCAATGCCCGAAACTGATAATGATCTTTCAATATGGCAAAGCGCAGAAAGGCCTGGTGTGGTTCCCAAATGGGAACATGGAGATAGGCATCCTTGATATCTAAGATAGTAGGAACTCCCCAGGTTCCAAGCTTGCTATGACTAACTGCAGAGTCTCCATTTTTGAAACAATACATCTTCAGATACATAATCAAGGACTTGAGGTTTAAGATGTGCCTGACCGAACCATCCAGTTTGGGCACTACAAACAGGTTTGAGTAAATCCCATACCTCGTTGATGCTCCAGACCTAACACAGATGATACTATTAGAGACTGGATTGCCTCCTGTAGAACCCTCTTGTCTGCAGGTACTGGCAGACTCATAGTGAAGAACCAAGGTGGAGGGGGGACCTCAAAGTCTATTTGGTACTCCAGGGAAATTAGTCTCCACGGTTCTAAAGAGATCTGGTTCCGAACTTGTTGAAATTTCTGCAAGCAGGCTCCTACCGCAGGGGACCCCAGGTGGGATGGAAGACAGTCATGCCACCAGTTTCATAGCTGGTTTAGGCTCCTGTCGACAAGCAACAGTGTGTGGTCGACCTCTACCTCTGCCGCTTCTTGCTTGCGTGGGAGCACCTCTGGCTCTACCACAAAAAGAATGTGGCGCACAAAAGAAATGAAATGAAGGTCCAGTGTAAGATCTTCTGGGAGCTGGAGCAGTAGATGGGAGAAAAGAAAACTTACCCTCCCCCGTGTCCAATTTCCGGGCCAAAAAGCAAGTCACTCCACCGCACGCTTGGATTCTGCATCTGCTTGCCAAGCGTGCAACCAGAGGGCTCTGCAGGCTGTCCCTAGAGGCTTCTCCCAGGTAAACTGCAGACTCACGTATGTGTGCTAGTAGACGTAATTCTGCTCTGGAAGGACTTGAGTCCAAACCTGTATCAACTGGTCAGCCCGGCAAGCCACAGCCCTGTTAACCCAGGCGGGTAACAAGGGTAAGTCTATGTTGAGCTTCCACTGCAGTATAGTCATTTAGTACAGTAGCTCCTGGTACTAGAAGTGCTGTTCTCTTAGAGACGGGAGATTGACGTATCTACATGAAGAGATGTTTCCCACTTTTCCAACATGGACGATGGAAAATGATAGCTACCGGAAACAGACGTGGAATTTTGATCCGCTTATTTGCCTTTTTCCAGGAAAAACAGCTGTGTACATGAACTAATTCATACTCTGGGACGCAGGAATTATATCCTTAGGTAAATTGAGGATATAACTGACTGGCAAAATTAGAAATTCCACCCCGGGAGAGGCGGACTCTAACTCCCATTAGTGGTGTGAATTGGAGGGTAGAGACACTGCTGTACCCATAACCTGTACCATGGTGTCTAGAGATCTGGTTAACCCAGCCACCCAGGGAGGAAATAGTAGACTCAGATATACGTGTACTGATAACCAATATTGAGAGCTGCATGCCTCAGCTAACTGTGACGTTAAGTCCGTCATAACTCCTACCATGTCAGCGGCCCATGGAGGTGAGTTAGTAACAGCCATAGATGGATCCATTGTTATACAAGCGTCACATAACGTGGACCCAGCAGCATGCGTGTTACACTTAGAACAGACAAACAGCTTTTGAGAAGCCTTTGTTCTGCTTGACATTGATACACACAGTCACTGAGAAGGACACACTGAAAACATAAGGCTGGTCTGGGACACAGAGGAGGAGATACACCCCACTCCCCTCCGACAGATTAGACTCCCTGCACTTTCTCACAGCCTTTTGTACCAGGGATGTAGGGCTAATGGTTGTGCAGGAGTCCAGCCTTCTGTAGCCATGCAGCTGCACTCTGCCTTCAGGAGGGAGAGAATGCAGGCATTAAGTTTGGCAAAATATGGCAGGCATGCTGTTTGTAACAGCTCTGTGCCTAAGCAGTGTGAGAGAGACCGCGCTGGGTAGCTCCGCCCCCCCATCCTTATCAAGTCTGTCTGCAGTCTAAAATGGCTGCCCCAGTCTAATGGAGGAGCTCATTGTGCAGGATAGACTCAGAGGAGTCTGGAGTGTTCAGCCCCGCAATGCACGCCTCCTCCATCCCTCTGCAGCCCTTAGCGGCAAGCAGGGACTGATTACAGCTTATCTGGCTGTCCTCTTGTATGCCCCCACCTGAAGCAGCGCAGCAGCGCGATGTACACACTGGGCGGCGAGCGGGCGGCAGACGACGTGCACCGGGGGGTGCAGGTCGGAGCGGGGAATGCGCAGCAATACTCACTGCGCTCCCCGAAGGCTCTCACAGCATGTAGCACACTCTTCTTCCTATTAGAGCTGTGCTGTGGCGATAAGGAGCTGTCAGTGCTTTTGTAATAAGCGCTGTGCACTCCTTCCTGTTCTACTAAGAACAGGGTGCCAGGTACCCGGACCGCCACCTTAGAGAGGTGGCGAAGGGTGCCTAATATAGTGTAAAAGGTGTATAAAATAAATAAACCTAAATAAAAGAAAATAATAAACATATATGTGCTGCTGGATCACAGCAGATTGTGATCAGCTCCATGAGGCACATTTTCTAAACTGAGGGCTGATGGGGCATAGAGGGGGAGGAGCTTCACACTTCTAAATTATTTAAAGTGCCAGCTCCAGCTATCCACGCCTCTATACCCCAGCATAAGCACCTCCAGTGTCCCCTAGTGGATGAAAGAGAAATAATGTTTTTAAGGACATTTTCCTTAATTACCATTATTTTAGTATTCATGAAGACACTTAACACTGGAGCTATCACTGATATCTCCTGGTTAAGTCTGCCTGTGTTAATTTCCACACTCCCCATACATTAGTATATTAGTATGGGGATATGGAAATTAGGCTATACATCAAATTCCGAAAATTATGTATTTTCGGAATTTGGTGCTGTTACTATATGCCACTCTGAGGAGGCGTACAGCGGGTTATACTTACCTGCTTTCTGCTTGAGCAGGTCCTCCTCGGCTCGCTCCGTCGCTACCTAGTCCCTCCTCTGGCTCCGGCTGCTGCTCTGACACTGTGTTCTCCTGGCAGCACACAGTAAAGTTTAGAAGAAAAAAAAAACATTTGTTTTTTTTTCTATACTTTACTGTGTTCTGCCCGGAGAACACAGTGTCAGAGCAGCAGCCATGAGTCGGAGGTGGCTGCAGTGGCCACTGATTACAGCTGCGATAAGGTAGAGTAGATAGGGGAAAGTGACTATTTCCCGAAAAGCTGTCATCGCAAAAATGACAGCTTTTCGGAATAGATACTATTGGAGGAATGATGAATTCCCCCGGTAATTAGGTAGAACTTCGTGCGAGTTCTAAACCTAATTACCACCCTCAAATTTTTAGTAATGATGAATAGGCCCCTGTGTCTCTAAATTAACGTTCGTTGAGTATTTTTTTTTCTCCACCTTCCTGCAGCTGTTGTTTTGCGCTGACGAATGGTCCTCAGGTGTCTGCAGCATCCTGGTATTTACCCATACTGCTCAGCGGCCGATCCGTCTCCTGTCCTCATAGTCACACTGCGCATGCTATGCCTCTCAGCAGACCTCCTTCATACCAGGCACTCCTCCTTCCTTCTGGCCGTTCTTCCTTCATTCGTCAGCGCTGAAGCATTCAAAAATAGCGCTGCAAGCTTGTTTCTCAATATCACTCGCAGACAGGCTGGTCAATGTTTAATAAAGTAACAAAAACAGTAAACTTTGTGGACTTCAACAGTAATTAACAGTAAAAATTACACTCGTTGACATATCAGTGACAGCTACAGTAACTGAAAAGGGTTGCTCAGTGTCCGGTGTAAGAGAATGCAGTCACCAGAGGATTTACCAACTACCTGGATGAGACAGGTAATGGTGCATACACACGGTCAGATATGTCAGATGATCGATGAACGATTTTTACCAACGATTTGAACGATTTTACAAACGATCTGAACGACTGAGCGATTTCAGACTGTATTAAAATGAATGAAATCGGTCAAATCTGTCTGCAAACACATCTAATGTCAGATATCGTTATCTGACAATCGGGAATGCGCATCGATCATACTTACAGGCTCACATGTCAGATTTTCTGTCAGATATGACCGATTGAATGATTTTTATAAATCATTATCGTTCAAATCTGACAGAAAATCTGACCGTGTGTATGCACCATTAGAGAGATGGGGGAGTAAGTGTAGTAGCAGGAAGATCAGCAGGAGAAGTGGCAGAATCCTAAAGAGAAGCCTGAAGGATTTTTTACAAGACAGTTTCAGTATTTGTTGTGGGCACAGGACTGGGACCACTGGGGACTGGTATGAACTGGAGTGAATGAAACTAGGTACAGGAATGACACTCCCATAAGCTTTACTCACAGGATACAGAAAAGGAAGGAGAGCAGAGTAATTACTTGGCAGAGAAACTGGTGTGCTAACTGACCGTGGCAGTACCAAAACTGAAGCCTAGAACACTAGTGAAAGAACAGTGCTTGATGTAGTAGTGTCTGGAACACTGTAGAATAGTCCAAATATAGAAATACATACTAAAGGAAAAAACCTAGCGCCAATAGAATAGAAAAATCTGACAATAATTCAGCAGTCAAATAAGGTTATGTCAACCTTATTAATTGGAGTAGAGCAAAGAGAAAGACTGCGCTCTAGAGTCTATGCCGGGACATCAGTTCAAAACATACAATAGAATAAAAACAGCATTTTATTGTAATAAGGCTATACGCCAATTCAAAAATTGTATACACAATAAATTACATGCAAGAGAGTTGATCAGACTCTCAGTATTAAGACAATAAATATATACACGAATGACACAAAGAGGTATAGTTAACCAATCTATATTGGAGTGTACCAATATAGAAACACTGAAAATGATGATACTAGTGACCCTGGAGATCCTTAGTAGTGAGAAAGGTCTCGTATATAAATGACCAGATAAGGTATGTCCAACCTTCTAAGGAAAGTCTCGTATAGAATTCAATATAGGGAGTAGGGATGAGCGGGTTCGGTTCCCTGAGAACCGAACCCACCCGAACTTCGGGGATCCGGGGCGATCCGAGCCCAAGCTCGGATCTCCCTGTCTGCCCCGGATCCCTCTCCCGAGGCAAAACCTCGAGATCTGCTGTCGGATCTCGAGGTTTTGCCTCGAGCGGCCATTTAAAAAAAAATGCCTTTGCCTTTAATGGGCAAAGTGCTGATTGGCTGACAGAGCCGTCTGTCACGGCTCTCAGCCAATCAGCATTATGGTGCTCATTTGCATGTAGCACGGACTCGTGAGATCCGTGCTACATGCATCTGTGTGATTGACAGTGACACAGAGCACAGATGGGTCAGTGAGACCCGTCTGTGCTGCTGTGTATTTCAATGACACAGATGCACGCACGGACCAGGAGATCCGTGCTACTTGCATCTGTGTCATTGACACAGAGCACTAACGGGTCCGTGAGACCCGTCTGTGCTGCTGTGGTAAATAAAAAAAAAAAAACCTGTGTAAAAAGAGAAAAAAATGGCGTCCTCCCCCCCAAAAAAAGAGCAACCAGCCCCGGGCATTAGTGACCCAGTGCTGGGTGTGCTTAAATACAGGGGACAAACGACATAGGGGTCCCCTGTACTTAAACACAACCAGCACCGGGCTAGTCAGAACCAGAGCTGGTTGCCAAAATACGGGGGACAAACGACGTAGGGGTCCCCCGTATTCTGCGCAACCAGCTCTGGGCTCTGATCCGGTCCTGGTTCTGGAAATACAGGGGAAAAAAATGAGTAGGGTTCCCCTGTATGTTCCAGAACCAGCACTGGACTTTTTCTAGCGGGGGGCTGATGCCACAGCCAGGGGAGCCCTTTCACCGGGCCCCCCAGCCGCAGCATCAGCCCTGACCGCTAGTCAGCCCAGGCCGGGGATCCCTGGAGAGCTGGGGACCCCCCCAATAAAGGGGTCACCCTCTCCAGGGCACCCCAGGCCCAGGCTGATAGCCCGGGGCTATCCCCGCCACCCCTGGTGGCGGTGGGTGGCGGGTTGATTGTGTGGTGTGGTGTAAATAAAGAATATCAAACATTGTCTTTACAAGTAGAACTGCAAGTCCCAGCAAGCCTGCCCCGCATGCTGGTACTTGGAGAACCACAAGTACCAGCATGCAGGGCATTAAGGGCCCACTAGTACCTGTAGTTCACCTGTAAAAAAATGTTTAAAAAAAACACAGGACACACACACCGTGACA
The DNA here is from genome assembly GCA_031769625.1 of Taudactylus pleione. Lineage (NCBI taxonomy): Eukaryota > Metazoa > Chordata > Amphibia > Anura > Myobatrachidae > Taudactylus > Taudactylus pleione. Next base: position 1,158,805 of record JAUIMM010000272.1, read on the forward strand.
GTATAAGTTTATTAAACATACATACACACACACACACACACACACACACATGTACACATACTCACCTATGTAACCCTGTAGCATCGGTCCACTTGTCCGGTAAAGTATCCATAGGGGACCTGTGAAAAAAAACATACTCACCATCTCCTATGCGAGGTTCTGTCCTCTTCGTTCCAAAGTAGGCATCCCCGGACTTGGCAAAAAAAAAAAAAACGAAAACGCGATCCACGAACTTAGTACCGTTCTATAGAACGGTACTTCCCGAATGAGAGCTTAGCGGCGGGGTATCACCATGGAAACCCCGCTGCTAAGCGTTCATTGGCTGAGAGAGGCCATCTCCCGTCTCTCTCAGCCAATGAACGGCTCCCTCCATTGTAGTCAATGCTGGGAGCCGCAAGGTTATTAAAGTTTACCCTGCGGTTCCCACCATTGACTACAATGGAGGGAGCCGTTCATTGGCTGAGAGACGGGAGATGACCTCTCTCAGCCAATGAACGCTTAGCAGCGGGGTTTCCATGGTGATACCCCGCCGCTAAGCTCTCATTCGGGAAGTACCGTTCTATAGAACGGTACTAAGTTCGTGGATCGCGTTTTCGTTTTTTTTTTTTGCCAAGTCCGGGGATGCCTACTTTGGAACGAAGAGGACAGAACCTCGCATAGGAGATGGTGAGTATGTTTTTTTTCACAGGTCCCCTAGGGATACTTTACCGGACAAGTGGACCGATGCTACAGGTTACATAGGTGAGTATGTGTACATGTGTGTGTGTGTATGTATGTTTAATAAACTTATACTGTCACGGTGTGTGTGTCCTGTGTTTTTTTAAACATTTTTTTTACAGGTGAACTACAGGTACTAGTGGGCCCTTAATGCCCTGCATGCTGGTACTTGTGGTTCTCCAAGTACCAGCATGCGGGGCAGGCTAGCTGGGACTTGCAGTTCTACTTGTAAAGACAATGTTTGATATTCTTTATTTACACCACACCACACAATCAACCCGCCACCCACCGCCACCAGGGGTGGCGGGGATAGCCCCGGGCTATCAGCCTGGGCCTGGGGTGCCCTGGAGAGGGTGACCCCTTTATTGGGGGGGTCCCCAGCTCTCCAGGGATCCCCGGCCTGGGCTGACTAGCGGTCAGGGTTGATGCTGCGGCTGGGGGGCCCGGTGAAAGGGCTCCCCTGGCTGTGGCATCAGCCCCCCGCTAGAAAAAGTCCAGTGCTGGTTCTGGAACATACAGGGGAACCCTACTCATTTTTTGTCCCCTATATTTCCAGAACCAGGACCGGATCAGAGCCCAGAGCTGGTTGCGCAGAATACAGGGGACCCCTACGTCGTTTGTCCCCCGTATTTTGGCAACCAGCGCTGGTTCTGACTAGCCCGGTGCTGGTTGTGCTTAAGTACAGGGGACCCCTACGTCGTTTGTCCCCTGTATTTAAGCACACCCAGCACTGGGTTACTAATGCCCGGGGCTGGTTGCTCTTTTTTGGGGGGGTGCACGCCATTTTTTTCTTTTTTTACACAGGTTTTTTTTTTTTTTTTTACCACAGCAGCACAGACGGGTCTCACGGACCTGTCATTGCTCTGTGCCAATCACACAGATGCATGTAGCACGGATCTCCCGGGTTCGTGCTACATGCAAATGGGCACCATAACGCTGATTGGCTTCCTGTCTGCCACTGCAGTGCCACTCCTAGATGGGCCACGTGTTTGTGCCGCCCCCTTGTGTCGCTTAGCATAGTCATCCAGCTTCCTCGGTACAACCTTTTGGCCTAAAAACAATATTGTGAGGTGTGAGGTGTTCAGAATAGAGTGGAAATGAGTGGAAATTAATGTTATTGGGGTTATTAATAGCGTAGGAACAAAAAAAGGCCCATTTATGTGATTTTAGCGGGGTTTTTTTATTTTTTAAGAAAAAATCCAGATCCAAAACACAAAACCCAGAACCCAAAACACGGAAGGGTGGTTTTGGCAAAACCAATCCAGATCCAAAACACGAAGAAAGATCCAGATCCAAAACCAAAACACAAAACACGAAAAGTGTCCGGTGCACACCCCTAATAGGGAGTATATCAAAGTAATAATAAAGATTCTTTCTCCTGAAGGTACTTTCTCAATATCTCAATGCTGTATATATCGCAGCTGATTGAAACACATTTATAATAAAAATATCAACATTCATCCTCCTCCAACATATATATATATACACACGGCTGTGTCTCTGTAAGCACAGCAATAGCCGTGGGGATGTAGAACTAGAGCCGTAGGTAGCAGGATAAGTTAATATAGGCCAGGTATGTACCATCGACGTGAGGTGATACCAGCTACCAGCCCACTCCAGAGTATGCCAAATACCTCATAGCAAATTCTCAGCAGCCGGGACACTGTAAGGTGAAAGACGTGAATGATGTGACATCCGTCTCAGTGCAGCGCTGATGCAGACAATGCCAGACCGTGAGGTCCCTCGGCTCTAAATAGCAGCCGGGTGATGGTCGTGTCAGTGAAGTAGCGGTCATACAATGAATACGGAGGTGAGCAGGAGGTGAGCGTCCCAGCGGCTCAGTTAGTAGATACAATCTCCGCTATTTAAGCAGTAGGACTCCCGATGGACCGGAGGATGGTCAGAGTAACAGTTGCCAGCTTGTCTTTTTGGAGGCGTGCAGACGGACGCTGAATGTAGATAGCAGGTAAGGTCTCCAGGCACCGACAGGGAACGACAACGCATTTCGGCTACTACTGTAGCCTTTTTCAAGTCAAGATCATACTTACAGGCTCACATGTCAGATTTTCTGTCAGATATGACCGATTGAATGATTTTTATAAATCATTATCGTTCAAATCTGACAGAAAATCTGACCGTGTGTATGCACCATTAGAGAGATGGGGGAGTAAGTGTAGTAGCAGGAAGATCAGCAGGAGAAGTGGCAGAATCCTAAAGAGAAGCCTGAAGGATTTTTTACAAGACAGTTTCAGTATTTGTTGTGGGCACAGGACTGGGACCACTGGGGACTGGTATGAACTGGAGTGAATGAAACTAGGTACAGGAATGACACTCCCATAAGCTTTACTCACAGTATACAGAAAAGGAAGGAGAGCAGAGTAATTACTTGGCAGAGAAACTGGTGTGCTAACTGACCGTGGCAGTACCAAAACTGAAGCCTAGAACACTAGTGAAAGAACAGTGCTTGATGTAGTAGTGTCTGGAACACTATAGTCCAAATATAGAAATACATACTAGCAGGGGCGCCGGAATGATTTTGTCGGGATTCCAGCATCAGCCGGGATAATGATTATATCCCAATGAAACAAGCCTTTTGCAAATAAAAATAAATAAATAAAAGAAACTGTTTCTCCAGCAAATAGGGCTTTTTACCTTTTAAAAAAAAGACCACATGTTCTATACAGCTTTTTAAGGAAGAGCAGCTGTCATGTTGTGTTCTTGCCAGGGCCATCTTAATAGGCACACTGGGCAGTTGGCCAGGGCCCCACTATTCTGGGGGCCTTCAAGCAGGGGTGGGCTAGGCCGGGGACATCTATATGGATCGTGCGGCCACTCGTTCTGTGCATAGGGCTTTCTGATGAGAGGCAGGCAGAGAAAGATGCTCCCCAGTCACCCTGATTGTGAATTACACACAATCAGAGCAGTCAGGCGGCATTCTCTACCTGCCTCCAAGCCTGCAACCACAGAGCTGGATTAAGGGGGTGACAGGAGGCATGTCCCTTTGAACTCCTCTCTCAAGGTGCCTCCCCCCCCCCATGCTTTCACAGCTGCAGAGCAGAGCAGGTCCTGCTGGAAAAGAGAAGAGGGAGATGGAGTCTGTAATCCTCACTTTATATCATGTTTTTTAAGTTTAAACATTGATTTTGTTGAAAGTAACAATAAATCTAAAGGTTTAATTTTATTGACCATTTGTATTTTTGTTCCAGTGAAAGGGTGGGTAGGAGCATTGCTTTGACCAGGGCATACAATGCTGTTAAGCCGGCTCTGGTTCTTGCCCTTGTAAAATGTGCTATCCAGCCCCTGCCCAAAGGCATTTAAAGGTAGGTCCCCCCTTCCAGGGCAAACAGGTATTACATAAGTAGTCAATGCCTAACAAATCAGGAAATCAAGAAAAGCACAATAGTACAAAATTCTCCATCCACATAAATCCCATTCAAATCACTTTAATTAAAAGTTTTAACTATTTTCTGCCTTTGAGCTGGAGTTATATTTATTTTTTAACAGTCAAAACGAAAATTCAATTCAACAACTGGTAATAGTGTATTGGTGCCCAGAGGTCAATACTATCTGCCACTTGAAATGTGTTTTTATGTGTACAGATCCATGCCCATACCATCTGTTATATAAAAGACGTTTACATAACATTATTAATGCTTTATTTGTATAACTCCATAGTGAAATGTTATGAAAAAATGAGGACTTACAAATTAATCTTATTCTTCCCATGCCAAAACAATTGGTCACATCTTCTTGTACATGCTAACATTTCCAGACAGTTTTGCCCTTAAAATATGATGATCAGTTTCTTTCTACAGAGACAAAATGTAAGTATCGTTTAGGGTTGAAAGATTTGTGCATTATGCATTAGATTGTAATATTTTGAGGTACAATAATTCTAGCGAACATCTTGTATTTCCTTAAATTCCTGCTTACTGTATATACTGTAGTACAGTAATGTTGTACAAGTGCATACAGTAGTTACCAACATGTAACAATTCTTTCCAGGGACTGCGAGGACATCGAAGCATTTCATGTGTTCTAATGCCATGTTTTCTGAATTTTATTATTAAATACTTTATTCTGGACTTTAAATACTCAGACTTATGGTGCATACACACGATCAGATTTTTTCTTCAGATATGGACGATAACGATTTAAAAATCGTTCAGTAGTTCATATCTGATGAAAAATCGTTCATATCTGACATGCCTGAACGATGGACGATCAACGATGCGCGTTCCCGTTTGTCAGATAACGATATCTGACATCTGATGGGTTTGCAGTCAGACTTGGACGTTTCCATTCATTTTAATGCAGTCAAAAATCGTTCAATCGTTCAAATCGTCCAAATCGTTGAAATCGTTTAATCGTTCAGTCGTTCATCTGACAAATCTGACAAGTCTGACAAATCTGACCGTGTGTACGCTCCATTAATGGTGCATACACACGGTCAGATTTTTCCTTCAGATCTGAACTATAACGATTTAAAAATCGTTCAGTCATTCATATCTGAAGGAAAATCTGACATATCTGACATGTCTGAACGATGGACGATGAACGATGCGCGTTCCCGTTTGTCAGATAACGATATCTGACATCTGATGTGTTTGCAGTCAGACTTGGACGTTTCCATTCATTTTAATGCAGTAAAAAATCGTTCAATCGTTCAAATCGTTCAAAACTTTGGTAAAATCGTTCAAATCGTTCAATCGTTCATCTGACAAATCTGACCGTGTGTATGCTCCATAATATATATTAACACATAAAGACACTGTAAAAAGGGTCTAAAAAGAATCTAAAAAGCTGAGAAAAGGGATTTTAATATGTAATTGTTCTAAAGACATTTACAGGGGTTAAAATATCCAGGAACTTTTTAAACTGATACTATCAGCTAATCTGGCTACCTGTAAGAGATCACCAATTTATAATGCAGAGTGGTAGTGAGTAGGTCGCAATTTCCTTATTGATTGGTCCTTCTGTTAACAGCCCCTGATACCTCTGCAGCATTGGTAAATAGCACCCTGCGAAGAGAGAATTTTTCACCCAATTTTATTGTGTTTTTTTTTAAGTTTTATAAAGTAACTTTGGCATTTAGAATCAATTCAGTTAGCTTTAAATTAGGGGTGAGCGGGTTCGGTTTTACTCGGATTTACTCGGATCTTTAAACAGCATTTTATTGGCTATCGCCTATCATGTGTTTTGGATAGCCAATATAATAAATCCGAATTTGCGGTAAAGTGGCGATAAGAACCGAGTAAATCCGAGTAAAACCGAGCCTGCACATCCCTACTTTAAATATAGATAATTTCCACATTGCGGCAATACATCACCATCATCAGCTATTTATACAAGTCTTTACACTGAATTTATAGCACATTTTGAAGGTAACATCTGTTCCTCATGTTACCTTCCCTGGCAGGGAAAATCCAAACTTGCGCTAATTGGCGGAAAAGAACCGGAACCGAGTAGAACAGAACCGCTCATCTCTAGACTTAGGTAGAGATAAACGGTTTGGTTTCGGTCGGATCTTCCCTCGCAGTACGGATCTCAGAAAGAGGCAAAAAGTCATCTTTCACGGACATCTGTGCTGAGATGTCTGTGAAAGATGACGTTTTGTCGAACCTCATCCCTAGTTTAAGGAACTGTTAGAGGTTGGTAATAGCAGTGACAATAAGATAATCAACTATAGTATACTGCACCACAAGGTGTCTGGTGGTGCATAATAGTCAGAGTTGCACCAAGTATAATAATGTCTCATGATGCAATAAATGACAAGGGATGCCAGTAGTAAACCAATAGCTAAGTCATGCACAGTTACTGTAAAAGGCGTAAGCTGCAGTCAAAGAACTTGAAGCAGTTCCATGCAAAATGAAGAGATTAGCAGTGATAATAAAGGCATCATAAAATGCAGAGTACAGGTAACAAGAATAAAGTAGGTTCTGGCGGCAAACAGACAGAGGCAGCAGAATAAGCAATGTCTACGTCACAGCCAATTGGTCATACCACACAGCAGACAAAGCAGCGGTCAGAGTAGAGGCAGGGGCACGGGACTGCTAGTGGGTGAATGCTATAACATCAAAGTATGTCTGTGATAACAGTAGTTTTAAGGCAGCTTAATCAATGAGAATCAACACCAGCCCCCAGATGACATGATACATAAATAAAATGTGACAACTATGGTTCTTATAAAATAAAGCAAGCATGCCAGCACATACAGTATATCACCCACAAGAGGCCTCAGTCAGAGCCCATAAATATGCAGCCACCTGCTGTCCCTTATACTAAATAGGCTAGATTCCATTTAGTGAAGGGATTTAACCATTGACTTACAGGTAAATACAGCTAGGTCCTTTGTCCCACTATATACTCTTTATATATTTGATGGCTAAACTCCATTAATAGTATCTTAACCAACTTGAATTTAGTCTAAATTTCCACTTCAGACAGTCAATAACTTTACCCATTGCCATCTTCTCTTGTTCTATAAAACACATTTGAGGCTATCTTCAGAATGGAGAAAATCCATCGCTGTTATAGGACAAAACAAATACCAATCTTTAGTATAAGTCTGGAAATTGACGTTAATTGAAAATCAGTAACATTTGCAATACAGTGTACTCTTGTGATTTTATTCATCTCTTTGTCCTAGGATGAGAAGAACCAAGTGTTGGTTACAAATGCCTGGCTTCAGATAGTAAGTAAGACAGTTTATTATTTATTGTTTCTTTAATATAATATATTATATTTTAGGATTTATTCTGGGAGAAAACTATGGTGGGGAATTCAATTAGCCATGATAAGCTGCTTTTTCGTGAAAAACTTAGAAAAATTACAGTTGGGAGCTGATTGGCTGGAGCACCATTTAGCATACGCACATGGGTGGATTATAGGGGGGGCGATAGGGGCGGTCGTCCAGGATCTCCTACACATGGGAGGCCCTCCACACAGTCACCACAAACAGGACATTAATGGAGGGCAGAACAGCATTTTGCTGCCTGCACTCCAGTTCTCCTCCACCCCATCCCCGCCCCTTCCTCAGAAACAGCTGCGGCCGTGGCCAGTGAGTGAATTTTGGCAGAGAGGCAATAAGACACATTCTTCCCCGGACTGCCTCTCTGCTCGGGGCCTCAGGCTGAAGACAGAAGTCAGCGCACATGTGCCACAATGCTGCCCCAGGCTCCGGAGGCTTCCCCCGTTGCCGCCGCTATCCTTTGATGGTCTGGTCCTGACCCCAGTGGAGGAAGTTGGACAGACAAGACTCTGACATGGAGATTTCACTCAATGTTCCCCTCACTATCAAGTGAGTACACTGCGCTCCCTCCTGGCTGTTTATCTGCTGTGCGGGCTTTTGTTACCAACATTTTAGAAATGTAATATTTATTTTATCAAGGATAAAAGAAATATTACATTTCTGAAATGTTGGTGGCAAAAAGGAGTTTATTTTGAAATTAGTTAAAGCCTGAAAGTGCCATCCGCTGTTTGGATTTGTACTGAAGCGGACTTGCTGCATAGATGAGAACCCGGGTATACTTAGAGCTGTGTGGAGTGCCGGTCCTATCTCTGGATATATATTCTTGTACTACAGTTACATTGATAGGGGTTCCCATAAGTTTGTTGCCCAGGGGCCCCCACAAACCTTAATCTGGCCTTGCATACGCAGTAAGTTTTATCACTCGTGTGAATGATAAAACTTGTTTAATTAGATTAATTTGGCGAATAATGACGTCATTTTTGGGGTGAAAAAGTACAGAGTGCAGGAAAATGGGTTAATTCATGTGGGACAGGTATAAGGGGGTGCTATATGAGTGTGTCAGGTATATGGGGGTGCTATATGAGTAGGACAGGTATATGGGGGTGCTATATGAGTGTGTCAGGTATATGGGGGTGCTATATGAGTGGGACAGGTATATGGTGGCGCTATATGAGTGGGACAGGTATATGGGGGTGCTATATGAGTGGGACAGGTATATGGTGGTGCTATATGAGTGGGACAGGTATATGGGGGTGCTATATGAGCGGGACAGGTATATGGAGGTGCTATATGAGTGGGACAGGTATATGGGGGTGCTATATGAGTGTGACAGGTATATAGGGGTGCTATATGAGTGGGACAGGTATATGGGGGTGCTATATGAATGGGACAGGTGTTTTTAAGATTGCAGGTGGGTGTTAGAGGCGCATTTTGAAAGGTTTTTTTTAAAGTGGCTTTAATTTACACAAATATTTACTAATAGGCATTTTTAGTATCCCTAACTTAAAAACAACATTTATTTGGCCTAAAAGCACTTGCTTTCTATCATTATTTCAGTGTTTTAGAAACATGTATATAACAGCAATTTGACCCTTTCTAAGAACCCTAAATACTTTTATTATGGCCACTAATACACTATTATATTGTTGTCCTATATTAGTTTGCCTTATTGTAGGGTACAGGCAGATTTCCCCATTTTTGCCAATACTTATCGTGGCAGAATACATGAAAATTTATCGTGTGAATGCCGCATCGCGACTTTTGCAATAGGATTGCGCAAAAAACGCAAACACATATAGCCACAACATGCATAAAAACCTGCGAAGGGTGCAATAACTTAACATGCATTAAATTATCACAGCTACTTGAATTCCCCCTATATCTCACTATTGAATTGAAAATTACAGTATTTTTCAAAAAGCATACTTTAATGATTAGAAGTAATTTTAATTAAATCAAACAAGAAGAGAAGGGAAAGGGGAAAATGGGGTCACACCAGAGATTGATATGTGCGTGATATCTCCCTAGTCAGAAAGGATACACTTCGGATACCTCAGTATCACTGAATTAATCTGAAGGGGTACGATTCAGGGATATATGAGGTAATCAACATGCAAATAAGGGTCCATTATATGAGTGCACAATGTCTCGCAATGAAATAACAATATAACATAACTTTTAATAGTTAATTAAGTGGTTGTATAAAATCACAGCAAAATAAAAGGGAAAGGTAAAGTAGGAACAAGTTTAAAATACACATTTGTGCAATGTGCAATACCACTTGTATGTACATTTATTAATGAGTTATTATGTGTGTACTAGCTTCCTTGACAAAGCCTCCGGAGAAACACGCGTCTGGCATCGCTTCTAGGGAACCCTGTGAATATATTTTGAAGCAATAAATAATCACTATACGCCAGAACGTAACAAATACATGCCGTAATAAGATTTATGTCTCTATGTAAAATCATAATTACAGAATTAGAGATGGGTATTGTTATTACAATAAAAAGAATGTAATACTGTAACAACTGAGAAGCACACCGAATTTACATTTATCATTGGGAAAATTATAGACTACTAATTATAATAAATTATAAAGAAGGCCTTTTCTGTACAGTTTGACCCCAGGAAATACTTTCAACAACCATTAACTCTAACTAATGAAAAAAAAATCTATCATTCTTTTTAATATCCGATTGGATTCCTCTCAGTGCAGAACACGAATAGAAGCCTAAAGGCTTCTATTGTACAACAACAATCTAAAGATGACGTTGTCCACCAGGTTGAAGCTCCGGAATGTATCGCATTTCAGAGCTTGGTACATATGGAAAATGTGTCCAAATTCCCAAAAACAGCCGTTTTTGGATTTTTGCCCGCATTTACCTTTTAGTACATCACGCCCTTAGCATTATATAGGGGCTTGGTGGAGAGTATTAATGTTATGAGTTGAATCTTTCATTTAAAAGGGAGGTAGTCAGATATCAAGGTGTATCAGGGCTCTTTATCAAATATAGGGATTATTAATGCAATGTGGGTTCTCGAGTAAATGTAGAGAATACTAATTGAATGCCAGGAGTTCTGAGGTAATAAATTATATGGGGCCTTTTTAGGGGTGGGGAGCATGACATATTAAATGTGAATGCAAATAATTTAATGTAAGGGGCGGCTGGAGATAAAGGAGGTTTGTGTATTACAGTAAATATCAATACTTTTGGCCTGTTTGGTGAGAAATATACCTATTTATTAAAAATGCTTAATATTAATTTAATGACAAGGCTGGTTGGTTGGATTCATGTTTACTAAACATAAATGTAATTAATTGAGGGGTTGGGAGGAATAGTTATTAACCGTGTATTAATTGAGTGTTGTGGCTTAAGAGGAATGAGTCATAATTATTATAATCGGGTGCTTTGATTTATTGTCTGGGCAGGTTGTGGTCAAGAGGGGCTAGGTTCTGTCATAAATGTTTGCTGTGGTGGAAAATAGCCATAGAAGTAAGAATTGTAAATTATATTTCCTTTTCAGTATGTGGAGAGGCGGAGTACAGGTTTGTGTGGATCGCAGTGTGGAGATTGTATTTGTCATCCAGGGCAGAGGTGTAGGGGTGTCAGATTACAGAATCTTTAAAATTGATACCACCTAACTCTCATGAATCACCAATGAGCTTTTACACATATAAGTTTGACATACACAAAATAGGACCAGCATGCCTAAGATATGGTTACAAACTTTCCCTTGTCATGTGTAAGGGTGGGGAGAAGAGAGCCAGATATACTCCTCTCTAATCCACGTGGGTGACCCGCAACCCAGAGTCTCTGAGCTTACTAAGCAATAAGCATTACCCACGGGTTCTGGATCTTCCTGATGAGGTGGTCAATCTCTATGGTTGTAAGCCTCTACTTGCCTGTGGATGAAATGACATTCATAAAACTGAAGAACCATGTTGTGGCCATTTAAAGGACTGTGGTTAGTTACAACAGTGAATTCACAGCTATACAAATAAAAACAAAAATAGTAACATACCACAGTTAGGGGTCTATTTACTAAGCAGTGTTAGGAGAAGTGAAAAGTGAAGAGTGAAAGTGATAAGGTGACAGCCAATCAGCTCCCAACTGTCATTTTTCAAACAGCCTGTGAGATGGCAGTTAGAAGCTGATTGGCTGGTACCTTATCACTTTTCACTCTTCACTTTTCACTTCTCCTAACACTGCTTAGTAAATAGACCCCTAAATCCCGATTTAACAGACCCCTAATCAAAAAAACTGTGTAAGTCCCCAACTGACAGTCCAAGGCCATACTGGGTTTCACCAGCATAAACAATAAAATTCTTTATTGTATTTAGCATCTCAGTAGTAGAGCACTTCCCAGAGCCTTTTTCAATGTTTGACAAGCCAAATCGCAGCTGGATGTACACTATTCCAGTTAATCAATTTCTTACTGAGATCTGTCAGGAGTTTGCCTACAGTGATTAAAAGTCAGGGAAAAACATTCTGCAATGCACAGCTGTATCTATGAAAAAGAGTACATGTATCTGATACTGGGCTGGGTCTAATATCAAATTGCCTTTGGGTTCTCTGGTTGTGGTCTAATCAACGTCCCACACTCAATGCCCTAGGTTACTTCTGATATCGCGAGGTGTTTTGGATATTATTTTTAAACCTTACTTATTATTAGAAGAAATGGAATAATTCACACCAATACCAACTTTAAAATAAATGACAATGTTTTACTTAAAAAGCAAATCAATTATACATGTATTATGGTATTATTGTCAAAGCAGACTTATAACATAAAAACACATTAGTTCAGCAACAGTAACAAAATGATTATTTGCAATGCCTAGCATAGACTAACAAGGTGACAGCCAGCCCTGTCTTACAGCCCAGCGCCCCGTACGATCTCTCCTGCTCAACCCGACTGACCCACCCCTCCCCTTTTTTATCAATCTTTTATACTTTTTTCCTCTCTGCTACTAACATATTATAAAATGGCGAATATTAATTAATTAATTCATTAGTCATGCGCACTAAACATTTCACTGATTATATATTAATCATAACAAAACCTATAATCTCCTTTCTATGTTCTCAAAATACTGGTGACCGCATATAGGCCAAGGCTATTCTGATTAGCCAGATCTGAGACCTACTGTCTCCTAGTCTGTTCATACTCAACTAACCCATTATGCTGTCTTGCTAGAGAAGAAATAGTTTTCCACAGTTCTGACTTATACCTATTCCTGTAATAACACTTATACCTTTAGATTATACAATATTAACCAATAATAACTGTTGCTTCAGACAAACACCTGCCTACTTTAGAGAGAGGGTAAACCTCATCTCTAGGCCTGAGGCCATTCGACACATGTGACGTCCTCCGCAACTTACAACTAATATATATCCTGAATCATTTCTATATGCATATATTCGTGAATTGCTGAAGGAATATGTACAGTCACATATTCCGGCTTTATCAGTTCCATCCTCATGAAATTTGAGGGGTCATAACACCGAAAAAAGTTCATATCTCTCATAAATTGCATCGTCTGATTTCTTCTTAATGCACTTAATGCACATCTTCTTGAAGCCTTTCACTAACATATAGAAAATCAACAACATTATCATGACAAAAAATATTAATCTTCCCAATGTGTACATAACATTGCTTAACCAAGTTCCAACCCATGCGAACTAGGTACTGGGGTTCGACCAGGTGAACCAACTGCCGCGAATCACACCATCATGTTTATTCAGCAAATTCATTTTTAACCTGAATAATTTCATTTAACCTTTATTTTATTTCCTCATAAGAATTTGTGATGTATGTATGACACTTTAACTCATATACGGTTTGTAATGTGACACAATATCCAAAGTCACAGCTGTAAGGTAGTGTGTGCTGCATTTTAATTCAATGTTTTATTGCTTGAAACTCTCTTACCACAATGTCTGTGATATTGTTTATTAATTCCCTATGTACCAAATGTTATTATGTTACCAAATCCTAAACCAACCTTATAACTTTGGGACAGTGTAAAGATGTGCTTGTACTTTTCCATATACCATTTGTATTTCTATTTACCATTCTTACACAGTAATTATTTCATATGTTTCTTTTAGATTTTTCTGTTGTATTACCTTTTCATCAAGCAGCAATGTTCTTATAAGACCCATTTCAAAAGAATTCACCGGTAACCATCAATAAGCCTTATGCCCACACATATAATATAACCCCTTTGGTAGTGTCATGGTTTATTAGACAATGTGTTAGAAAAAACATTATAAGGAACATTACAACGGGCACCCTTTTCATCCATGGTTTCTTCTTGCTTGTTCCATTCTGCGATATGATGACTGTATGTTTAATTGTACCCCAACATTCCTTCTGTTATTACACAGTTTATTAATGCACTCACATATAATTTTTTTATTAGGTTTTGTGTATTTAATAATTTCTAAAAGATCCCCAAACAAGTTTAATTCAGTAAGATCCGCCTTGTAAGATTGTGTTACAAACACTGGTTCCCAAATAAATACCTTCAGCTCCTGTACCATTTTGTTAATACACATGATGTTGTCCTGATCATACCTTGGATACCTTGTTAATTTTAAACGTAGGGAACCTGAGACATTATAAGGTTCAAGTGTGTGAGTTCCACATAGTGAGTGAAGTGTTGTTTGATTTGAGTGCAATGAAATAGACATTAGCACAACATTCCCTGAATGACACGGTGACTACATACCCAACAATCAACGTTATTGTTCTTTCTATAAGCTCATAATAAGTGTTAAGGGAAGAAGTGTCAGTGTGTACAGAGATGCTGTCTTTGCACCATTGTATACCCCTTTTCTGAATTTAAACCACAGTATTTACATATACACCTTGGAATTGTGAGACAACCCTTCACACCTTTGCCTTACAGTTATGGCTCCTTTTTTCCCGATACCTCATCAGATGTATCTTGCACCTAGTACCAGTATGAGACCTTATTTACCTATAATGTATTTCTTTTTCAAACATTTTAATTATTTTTATATATGAGTTATTAAGAATTTTCCACCTTGGTCTTTTGACCATCCTCTGATGTGTACCTATACCTGGGAGTATCAGTAGTAAAATGAGTGTGTGCGTCTTTTATGACTCTTAATGTGATTAAAACCATATCCCTTATGATCATGAGTTTCAAAATAGGAGTGGAGTCTACCAATATGACCCTGGCAATACCCCTAGGATAACTCTCCACACCGTCCTCATCAGTCACCAGTCCTTGTCAGCTCCTATTCACTATAAAAAATAAAAAATGGAAATAACTTTCCCAATCAATGGATACACTTGATCACCAATAGCCATCTTTCCTTTTCTTTGTTCACAACCCGCAGAACACTACTAATAATGTCCCCGATTCTGTGAACCTTATCCTGGCCTGAACTGTGACTTTGATCAGGCCCATCATCAAATAAGTTCGTTAGATTTAAGTCACAGTCAATGTCTTTATCTGCATCTTCTTTGGCTTTAACTGACCTCACCGCCGGGTCGAAAACCTTCTTGCAGTGAGATTTTGTGAATCCAATTGTCCTTTTCAGCCACATCGAGGTTGTTAGCAGAACCTGGAACGGGCCTTGCCATCGATCTATGAGACAACCAGAATATAAGAAATTTCTCACCATTACATAGTCTCCAGACTGGACTCCATGATAAGGTTCTTCTGGGAGTCTCTTCATAAGCTTTCCTTGCTTTTCTTCAGATGCTGTGACAATTTTATAACATAGTCCATAGTTAAATCATATAACAGTGACAAGTCCGTTGCTGGACTTACAATAAGGATAGGCAGTTTTCCAAAAAATAGCTCATAAGGCACAGGTTAAGTGGCTGCTTTGGAGTGATGTGGATGCTAGACAAAACCAGAGGTGAAAGCCCCAGTCAACTCATGGTAGTCTCCATACCCACCTTATCTAACTTGTACTCAATGTTAGTGTCTACAGATTCAATTTTGCTTTTTTTTTATAAACTCATATATTGATATATTGCTTGTAATACCTTTAAAATGTGTACCTCTGTCACCTTCAACAACACACAGGATAATATAGTATATGTGGAAACATAAATAACTGCACAATTTCTTAGCTGTGAATGATGCTGCACATGATGACAGATTTCTGTGACAACATCCGGAAACTGTGAAGTCCTCACAAACAATAAATGGTCAGATAAACACAAGGTATCCAGGACACATTGAACCTGCTAATGATAGTGAGATTAGTTGCAGGAAGAAAACGAATATCAGTAATAATCATCAATTGAATCAGCTGAATCAGATCTAACAGTTCACTTCTGGGGAATAGTCATAAACAAATTGGTGATTAGAATAAACAGGCATAACTATAACAGTAGCTTAGACATTTAAGTTAGCTTCAGAGACAATAGTCTGTGAGATACAAATCTTGGAATGATTATTAATTAAAATAAGCAAGCATAGAGAAAGCAATAAGCTTAAGCGTTATATCAACATTGTCATCACCGGACAGGAGTCTCTGGGGTTCAAATCTTGAAAAGAAAAACAAAATAAAAAACAAAAGGGGGGTCAGTCGGGCCAGCTGTGAGAGCCGGGGTCGCTGCTGGCTGACTGCCACCTTGTTTCACCTCTTAGCCTCCTGTTGCCATATTGCCAGACATTGCAAATGCTTAACCCTATTCTTCACCAACTTAGACAAAATAATTGTTGCTTTCAAAGCCTCCAGAACAGATTGGTTAAATGTGCCAGCCATGGGGAAATGACCAGAGGTCCATCCGGTCATCTCACTCCACCCTGCAACAAACTTCACACTCTTAACCGTACCTGTCTTTCATAACTGCATACATACTGGTCATTCCTAATCACATACGCTTTTGTTTTATTATTATTCCTAGATCCCGCATTACACTACCCTCATTCCCCATCCTCTGTTGCATTCCTTTAAACATATTTTTTCTTTTAAATGACTACCTTCTTAACTCTTGGCAACTCACTCGATGCCATATTAAAAAAATATCTTTCTCTCGCTCTGCTGCAAAAATAAAACTGCATTTTTTTTTTCTCAAAAAAAACAATCTCTATGACCTTGAAACGGGAACACTCTTCCAGCTCCTCAAATAAGCTTTTACACTTGCAATGAGAAACTTAATTCTTTCTTAAGTACAAGTTTTGTTAGTGGGATACCTTTACATTTTCATGGTAAACTACCCTGGTTTCAGATTTCCGTTTCACCAAACCAATTCCTTCTCACCTTCTCACCAGAGTTAGGATTGTGGTTAAATTACAAAACAAAATGTGTCGACCATTTGAATCTGTCAAACTTTTAACGCTGTCAACCTTCTGCGTTGTTGACCTTTTGTCTTTCGACCTTTTGTCCTTGTTGACCTATTGCATGTCGACCCATTACCGTCGACCTTTATATTGTTGGTCTTTCGTACCACAAATGGCCTGTTTGATGGCTGGACAACACCAAATCCCAGCATCTTCTGCACTAGGCTACATATACTTCCCAGAAAACATTTCCATGATTGCTCCATCAGTAAGCGGAAACCTGCACCACTGTTACCTACACCACACTACCTTGAGCATGTTTATATGGTAGGTGTACTCAGGCTGGTGCTAGAGTGTTCGGCGACCCCCCTGCAAACTGTACATTTGCGCCCTCTCTTCTAGCTTTTATAAAGGGACAGCGCAAGCCTTCAGCGTGCACCACAAAAAAGGTGCATGATCTCACAAGAAAGGGACATGGCTACATAATAGTACCCCCAATTCAAATTACTCCAGACAGTAGAAAAATACACCTCACATAGTGCCCCTGATTCACATTAAACCACATACACCTAATGTTATGATACACAGTAGTGCCCCTTATACACAATGCCCACAGTACTGCCCATTTATACACGTAATGCAACAGTAGTAGTGTGCCTTTTACACAATGCCCACAGTAGTGCCCCTTATGTGCAATGCCCACAGTAGTAGTGTCCCTTACACAATGACAACAGTAATGGTGCCTCTTACACAATACCCACAGTAGTAGTGCCCCTTATACAATGCCCACAGTATTGGTGCCCCTTATACAATGCCTACAGTAGTAGTGCTCCATATACACAATGTCCACAGTAGTAGTGTCCCTTACACAAAGCCCACAGTAATGGTGCCCCTTACACAATACTCACAATAGTAGTGCCCCTTATTCAATGCCCACAGTAAAGGTGCCCCTACACAATGCCCACAGTAACGGTGCCCCTTACACAATGCCTACAGTAGTAGTGCTCCATATACACAATGTCCACAGTAGTAGTGTCCCTTACACAGTGCCCACAGTAATGGTGCCCCTTACACAATACCCACAGTAGTAGCGCCCCTTATACAATGCCCACAGTAAAGGTGCCCCTTACACAATGCCCACAGTAATGGTGCCCCTTACACATAATGACATACAGCAATAATGCCCCCTAAAAATAATGACACAGAGATACACTATACTTACCTGAAGCTGGCTTCTGCACCCGCCGCTGTCCGACAGCTCCTCGCCCTCGGCACTACGGGAGAGATATGATGTCTCTCTCTACACACACTGTGGGAGCTGGAAGGTGGAACTCAGGGGTGAGCTCCATCCTCTGGCTGCAGGGAGGGATCCGCCGGGCGTCTGCTGGTAACAAAATATCAGCGAGTGCCTGGCAAATGGAGAAGGTGGCAGTGGCACCGCTGTGCAGGGTTGGCTTACTGTATTGGCTTACCGTATTGTGCCGGCCCTGGCAACAGACATAGCCCACATAAGTCACCCTCTCTGCCATCTCTGGGCTGTTAGAAAAACAAGCAATTTCAAACATTTTAAACAGCAAGTAAACCTATAGGACACAGGTTCTCAAACTCAGTTAATTTATTCAGGCAGCAGCACATGAGTCAAAGGACCTCATTCAGAGTTGGTCGTTGCGGCCGCACGGTCGTACACCACCGATATTCGCTAAACTGCGCATGCATAAAGTTCGCAATGCGCGTGCGCAAACTAGCTGCTACGATCAGAAATTTATCTCTCCTTGAACACAGCCAGGTCGGTAGTTTGAGTGACAGAATGAGGCGTTTGTGGGTGGTAACAGGGGAAGGTGCTTGAAAACGGGGGAGTGGAGATCCGAACGCAGGCGTGCCTAATTATGCAGAACGGCGTTATATGGGAGTGCATAATTAACAGAGTAGTGTCATGGCACATGTGACATGGGTGGTTTGTACACTGACCTGATCGTAGTGCTTAAGAGAGGGTATGGTCAACCTTAAGCTCTACGACCAGTTCCGATGGTCTCGATTAATCCTTATATGGCCGGAGATGACGTGTAATGCGTACGAGAAGGGGTCGTATTTTTTATCTTACGGCCGCATCCTCCCCTTGGTTGGCCAGCTAACGATCCGATCTTAAGGACGCAACTTGCGAGTGCATCATTTGCATATCCGGCCCCTTTACCCTTACGACCGTGCGGCCGCAATGACCGACTCTGAATGAGGTCCAATGTCCCTTAAGCTGGGTACACACTGGCCGATTAATTGATCAGCCAATATATCTGCTGGCCGTCGGCCAGTGTGTACAGACGATATGCATATTTCGTCGGCTGTGCACAGCCAATGGACAGATATATCTTCAGACATATATGTCCATCGACAAGTGTGTACAGGCGATCAGCCGATTCCCCGTACACACACAGGGGCAGCCATGCGGAGGGGGCAGCCCCAACCAGCCTCCCTGCTAGCAGGACCCGCAGCTGCTGCATAAATGATGGTCGTTCAGTGTGTATGAACGACCATCATCTGCAGATATATCTTTCAGGTGTGTACCCACCTTTACTTACCATTCATATAAATTCATGTACTATTAGTTTGAGGCAGGCCCATTTTAGTACGAAAGCAGATTGCAGCACTGTTTAGCTTGGGTGGAGTTCATTTTAAAGTAAATGTGGCTGCTAGTTAATGCAGATACTGTAGTGTTTTAGTGACCCCCAGATAATAAAGAGTGCCGCAGTGTCCACCAGATAATGCACAGAGTGCCACAGTGTCCTCCAGATAATGCACAGAGTGCCACAGTGTCCTCCAGATAATGCACAGAGTGCCGCAGTGTCCACCAGATAAAGCACAGAGTGCCGCAATGTCCACCAGATAATGCACAGAGGGCCTGATTCAGAGCCGGACGCTCTTATAAGAGCGCTCGCTCTGAATCTGGGCCCTCCAACCTCTTATTGGAGTGGCCTCCTGGCCGCTCGCAATTGCTGTGGGTGACCACCCACAGCTTATGCGAGTGGCCAAAAAGATGGTCGCGATGGTCAAGACCATCGCGACCTTCGTGCTTGCGACAAGACCCTGCGGTAGGGTCTCGCTGCCGCAAGCCCAGGAGTGCTTTTGGCTCTATCAGAGCCAAAAGCACTCCCACTGACATCACTAGTGATGTCAGTGGGGCCGGCCCCAGACTGTAGGCGTTCCCATGGGAACGCCTCCGTCTGGGCAGCAACGCCCCCGGCATGCCCACCAAAGGGGGCGTGCTGTCAATCAACATCGACAGCACGCCCCCTTTGGTGCGAGACCCATAGTGACGGCTTGGCCGTCGCTATTCGGGTCTCGCGCATGCGCACGACAGAGCTCCCTCCGTCATGCGCATGCGCACTAGGGCACCATCGACCCGCTTGCGAGCACTCAGAGCTCGCGAGCGGGTCAGAATCAGGCCCAGAGGCCCTGATTCAGAGCCGGACACTCTGACAGAGCGTTCGCTCTGAATCAGGGCGGGTCTTTCTTTTTTTTTAGAACGGCCTCCTGGCCGCTCGCATAGCTGTGGGTGACCACCCACAGCTATAGCGAGCGGCCAGGAAGATGGTCGCGATGGTCATGACCATCGCGACCATCGGGCTTGCGACAAGACCCTTGTGGTAGGGTCTTGTGGCCGCAAGCCCCAGAGAGAGTTCGGCTCTGTCAGTGGGGCCGCCCCCAAACGGAGGCATTCACATGGGTACGCCTCCGTTTGGGCAGCCACTCCCCCGGCCTGCCCACCAAAGGGGGCGAGCTGTCACTCTACATCGACCCCTTTGTTGCGAGACCCGGAGCGACGGAGTGCGCATACGCATTAGCCCACCATCGACCCGGTTGCGACCGGGTCTGAATCAGGCCCAGAGTGCCACAGTGTCCACCAAATAATACAGAGAGTGCTGCAGTGTCCACCAGATTATGCAGAGTGTTGCCGTGTCCACCAGATAATGCAGATAGTGTTGCAGTGTCCACCAGATAATGCAGAGAGTATTGCAGTGAATGCCAGATAATGCAGGGAACATTGCAGTAACCGCTAGATAATGTAAAGAGTGCCACAGTGCCCAACAGATAATGCAGAGAGTGTTGCACTGAATGCCAGAAAATGCAGGGAACATCGCAGTGACCACTAGATAATGCAGAGAGCTTAGCAATGACCGTAAAATAATGCAGTGCATCAAGTGACCACCAGATAATGACCCACATATGATATCCATGGACACACACTAAGCCCCAGCACAGTATTACCCCCCCCACCAGGAGAAAACAAATACACTCCCTCCCATTGCATAAGTATACCATCCTTAGATAACATTGAAACATTTTCACCCCTCCATTAGCACTTACCTTTCCAGACGGAGAAAGTGTTTCCCTGCGAAACTCCAGTGTACAGGAAGAAAGGGGCGTACACTTGAGGCAAAGGGGCGTGGTCTCAGCAAGGGACAGGAAGGAGATTAGAAAAGAGGGTATATGAGTTGGCAGGGTCTTGGGTGAGGGGCGGGGTCTTAGCCAGAAGGGAGTAGATAGGAATAGTCACACATGGTAGAAGAGGGGGCGGGCACTGAGTGTGAGAGGCGGGATCTTGGCTAGGGACAGGAGCTGAGTATTTCAATTGGAATGGATAGAGTCAGAGTAGTTACAGTCAAGGATGGGGCAGAGACTTGCGGTGACGCAGGAAACAGTGAGGGACAGTGACAGGAGCTTCAATAGGGCAGAATACAGTCAGGGTGGAGAGTGAGACCTCTGAGGCAGGAAGGAGGGAGGCATACCTCCCAACATTTTAATATAACAAAGAGGGACAGGTTGCGCGGCGGAGGCGCGCGCAGCCGAAAAGGGGGTGTGGCTTGTGGGGAAAGGGGCGGAGCCTACTGGAAACGGGACAGAGCCTCGCAGCTTTCCCCTATTTTCGTCACTTTGGGGGCGTATGAGGGAGGTATCCCTGGGCATCCGCACTGAGCGCAGGTGCAGCATAGGCAGCCGCCTCCCGATCAGCAGGGTGAAGAGCATCTGAGGCTCGGTTATGCTTCACTGTAGCAGGCTGCCGCTGCCTGTCATACAGTGTGACAGGTGCAGCGGCAGCAGGAACAACTTTCTGAGCAGCAGCTGCAGGGAGAGTGCCTCTCCGTCCTGGCACCACCTTGCAGTGCAGACTCTGCTGAGCAGAGTCTGCGTCGGCCCTGGGTGTACTGCCATCCACTGTCTGTATGCTACGATTCTCGCACGGTTGTGTAAGACCTCTAGAGTCAGGGAGGGGATCTTCCAACAATAACAGCCACCTGCTGTTCCCTTAGTGATTCACTTATACACCGGTACATAGGTGGCCGTCTGGACTTACGCCTCCAGCAATAGAGGCTTACACAACCGACGAGAGACCGCAGGACTGCTGACCAAGAACATGACAGAAATAAGGCAGTCCTTCCACTACTGGTACTAACTGGAGTGTGACTGTGAGTGAATGGTACAAGAACTGATGATATGGACTCAGTACTCAAGCAGCAACAGATGACAAGATCTCAGGAATGTATTGGGACTTATGGTGCAGCTGGGTTGTTTAGACAAGGAGCGAGGTGACAAACAATAAAGGCTGCACAACAGGAGTGACCTGAACTATGTTATTGCAGGATTTAGACAGGACACGACCAGACAGGACTGGTAAATAAAAAACCTAGACTAAACAGGCAAGATAACTGACAAGGACAACACAGGCCAATAACAGATATAAACTAGACATACAAAAACAAACAAGGACTAGGTACAAGATGCGGCTTTGATGGCCGAGGTATGACAGAAACATCCTTGAGGGCCGTGGTGCGGCTTGAGAGCCGTAGTGTGGCTGGAGAGCTAATAGATGTACAATCTGTGATGCGGCCTTGTGGGCTGAGGTGCGGCTATGACAGCCAAGATGCGGCTTGAGAGCCGATAGATGTACAGGCTGTGATGCGGCCTTGTGGGCTGAGGTGCGGCTGTGACCGCCAAGATGTGGCTTGAGAGCCGATAGATGTACAGGCTGTGATGCGGCCCGAGGTGCGGATATGACTGCCGAGATGCGGCTTGAGAGCCGATAGATGTACAGGCTGTGATGCGGGCCAAGGTGCAGCTATGACCACCGAGATGCGGCTTGAGAGTGTCCCAGTGACAAATATAGCTGGGACCTGCCACCAAGATGATCCACTGTTGCGGCTCCTAACACTGTATAAAAGAAAAAAACTTTTGTAAGAGTGTGTGTAGTCAGATCCAGCACTTTCTGTTCATACTGAGGGGCCTATTCATCATCGATAAATGGCCCGGTAACCATGCGGAAACACTAGATTTTGCATATTTTAATTACCGGGCCATTCATCATCAGGGGTCCGATAGGACCCCCTGATATATAGCAAACTTAGAGGGGTATTCAATATGGGAGCGAAAAGTCCGTGCTGGACTTTTCGCTCCACATCGGAGATTTTCCAGGGATAAAGTATCGGGCTTTATCCCCGTATTCAATTTAAAAGCTACAAAAACGGGAGCCGGCAAAGTAGGATGGGCGAAAAAAAACGAAGTTTACCTGGAATAAATTGTAGGACCCCCTAAAGCTGTAAAAACATGGGGGATCACTATGGGTACCCCCGTTTTAGCCTGTAAATGAAAGTCGGGGTTTTAAATAGCCGCGGAAGGTGTTTTTTTCCCGACATTGAAGAAGTGTTGCAGAAGAGCACTTTTTTTTGTTTTTTTAAGTGGTCCCATCAAATTTGGGGTACATGAAAATGGGTACTAGCATATTTTTAAGTCCCTAAAGTCTTTATTTAAAAATTCTGCAAATATGCACCTGCCGCTAATAGCCTATTCTAGAATACACCTGCCGCATACTTGCAGAATAGCCCTGAACCTATTTCCCTATTTTTAAACACTTATTTCCCTTTTTTATTTTTTCACCCCAAATTTAAAATATTTTTTTTGGGGTGTCTCTATTTTTTTTTTAAACTTTTTTTGACACAGTTTATTTTAAAATGACATTCCCAGGAATGCAGGCTATTTTTTTTAAGCCTGCACCCCTAAACCCCAATTCTGCACTTTTTTTCGCCACCTATTCAGTGGTGAAAAGTTATCCCCGTTTTTTCTCAAAGACTTTTCGAACCTGCGAAAAGTCTTTGAAATTGAATACGGTGTAAAACCAAAACCAGCGAAAATGATCGGTACGAAATTATCGCAAAAACTGACTTTTCGCTCCAAATTGAATTGCCCTGTTAGTTTGTTCAGAACAAGCGCTATCTTCAGGCGGTGCTTGCTCTAGTAGTTCCACTCCTTCTGATGGTAAGGAGTTCCGGGGATGCGAAGAGGGATCCGAGCGGATCGGGTCACGCATGCGTAGCCGGGCCGACGGGGAGAGATAAGTAATGCAGCTACATCTGTAGCTGCGATACTAACCGAGGGGACAACTGCTTTTTGGGGCAGCTGTTCCCGCACCAGAGCAATGATGAAATGCTCCGCTGTAAACTATCCCCCGCTGTGAGTTGGATGCTTAAACACCCCTCGCAGCGAGAACAATACTTAATCATCGTAGGCCACACGGCCTCCGATGATGAATAGGCCCGTGGGCCTGAGGGATACTACTAGGTACAGTAGTCAACCATGGAAATGTTCTGCTTAGCTAGATCCTCCTCCCAAATATTCGGCATCCAGTCAATGGGAATAAATCACATGACTTCATAGAAGGAGACACAGGAACTTCTGCAAATTCATGTTACTAATCTCACATCCTGTCACTCTGGTTTGCATTCTAATACAGGTGAACTAATGGGAGGTACAGAAGGCTTTGCAAGGTTATTGTTTTCCACTAATATATTGTTCCACTTTTTATCAGCTGTGGCAGATATTCCCTATTGGACTTTGACACGTTATCATTATTTATTACCATTTTGGATATTTGTTTACTGCTTTTATTGATGTCTTTCCAGTGATCTGGCTTTATATATGAACAGCTTGGTGAGGACAGTTATGCCCTAGAGTCCATCTTCATACCCTAGTAGTGATTCTATTTTGAGTTATTTGGTTATTATTATTTCTATGCATATACTGTGATTACACTAGCTGTTACTTTTTTTTATTATTATTAATATTTCAATATTATGCCATGATTCACAGATCCATCAAAGCAGATCTTTCCAATGTGGGGTTAAGGACTGCATTAAAGTCCCCTGCCGCTTATGGGAGAGGAGAGTATCTAACCTAGTAAAAAAAGGCACGTTGGTCCTGGTTAGAGGCATACATAGTAGTAAGAGTGCACAAGGTGTTGTTGAGAGTGCCCACAAGGATAAGAAAACCACCCTCTCTACCTGGTGGGAGTCAATTAAATTGACAAGGAACTTAAAATAGGCGTCGAAATACAGACACCTATCTTAATCTCGATGCCGGAACACCGAAGGTTGCCAGCCCGAACGAGGTAAGTCCAGGGCGCCCTTAGCGTTAGCCGCGAGGTGGAATGTTAGGTTTAGGGAGCGTAGCAGGGTTAGGTTTTGAGGGGGAGGGTTAGAGCTATGCACCCCCATGGGGATTTTAGGATTAGGTCCCCCCCCCCGAGTGGGTTAGGTTTAGGGCGTGGTAAGGGGGGTTAAGGTTAGGCACCCCCGGGGGGAGGTTAGGGTTACACACTAGGGGGGAGGTTAGGGTTAGGCAACACTATGGGAGGGTTAGGGGGGAGAGGGGGAAGCATATGGTACTTACCTGCCCTGTCGGGATCTTCTCCCTTCAGGCTGCTGGCATCTTCATACATCTTCATACCCATTCCAAAACAAACATGTGATCATTGACTTTGTTAGTAAGGTATACAAGTCATCTGTATACAAGTCTTCTGTTTGTAATGCATAGAGCGATTCAGACTCGAAAGTGCACATACTGTAAGTCACATCATATCAGCAGGGCAGATAGAAAATGTGCAGAGAGATTTAGATTTGGTAGGGGTGTGTCCAAACTCAGATCTATATTGCAGTGTATAAATAAAGATGCCTAGCATGTGTGGGCTACATGCAAAATCAGTCTGTATTTACCCTGAATGCAAATATATAGATGTATTTACATTGCAATATGGTTTATCCTAGTGTAAAGTTATATTTTTTGCTTTGCTCTCAACTCAGAATGAGCCCCATTATGTTTGCGAGGCCCAAAGGGAACTGCTTACAACTAATTACATATAATTTACATCATCATTAGCCACATGCTAGCTGGTGTGTTCTAACTCCCCCAGCTGCATGAGAAACAATAATTCATAAGATCATCTTCTATTTTCAAGATAGTAGATGTGATATAATATCAGGAATTGCTGCAGTATTTATCAATAAATAGTGCTTAGGGTTATTACACAATGCACAAACATAACCAATGTCCTATTGTTTATTCACCAGTACTGGAATGACTTCTACTTGACATGGGACCAGTCAGAATTCCCTGGCGTTCAAACCCTTCGTTTTCCTTCTGATCAAATATGGGTTCCTGATATACTGCTATACAACAGGTAAGTTTCATAATACATTATATTATAATGAGAAACACTAAACTATAGGTGGAACATGGCACATTTTCATTTGAGCAGGATCTCAAGAGTTGTAAAATAACTAGGGGTGAGCGGGTTCGGATTTCTGAAATCCGAACCCCCCCGAGCCCCCCCGATCCGAGTCCGATCCGAGTCAGGCTCGACTTTTCCCGCCTGACTCGGATCTGACATCGAGGCAAAACGTCATCATCCCGCCTTCCGAGTCTCGCGGGTTTTGGATCCTATATAAGGTACCCGCGTCGGCGCCATTTTCTCACTCGGCTGTGGACAGTGAAGAGGGAGGGTGGGAGTTAGTGCTGTGTAGTGTAGTGTAGTGTAGTGCTGCTGTTGTCCACTACTTCAAAGTCCATAGGGGCTGGCTGTGTTGTGCTGTGCTGCTGTTGTTAATAGGGGCTGTGTCCACTACTTCAAAGTCCATAGGGGCTGGCTGGACTGTGTTGTGCAGTCAGTTCCAAAGTCCTGTGCAGTGTCCCAGTCCTAAAGGGGTGCTGTAGTGTTGTCCAGGGGGTGCTCTGTCCATCAGGGGTGCTCCCCCCAAGTGCTAAAAAAATAATATATTTTCTGTGTTTGTGAATTGTGTGCGCAGTAGCCGCACGTGCATCAACAAAGTAGTGCCAAGCGTGCGCCTGTGTCATAAGTAAAGGGCCGGCTGGCTGGACCGTTAAGGGTGCTGTAACCCCCGAAAGTACACTCCAGTCCAAACCAAAAAAAAAATTATTTTCTGTGTTTGTGAATTGTGTGCGCAGTAGCCGCACGTGCATCAACAAAGTAGTGCCAAGCGTGCGCCTGTGTCATAAGTAAAGGGCCGGCTGGCTTGACCGTTAAGGGTGCTGTAACCCCCGAAAGTACACTCCAGTCCAAACCTAAAAAAAAATTATTTTCTGTGTTTGTGAATTGTGTGCGCAGTAGCCGCACGTGCATCAACAAAGTAGTGCCAAGCGTGCGCCTGTGTCATAAGTAAAGGGCCGGCTGGCTTGACCGTTAAAGGGTGCTGTAACCCCCGAAAGTACACTCCAGTCCAAACCAAAAAAAAATTATTTTCTGTGTTTGTGAATTGTGTGCGCAGTAGCCGCACGTGCATCAACAAAGTAGTGCCAAGCGTGCGCCTGTGTCATAAGTAAAGGGCCGGCTGGCTTGACCGTTAAGGGTGCTGTAACCCCCGAAAATACACTCCAGTCCAAACCAAAAAAAAAATTATTTTCTGTGTTTGTGAATTGTGTGCGCAGTAGCCGCACGTGCATCAACAAAGTAGTGCCAAGCGTGCGCCTGTGTCATAAGTAAAGGGCCGGCTGGCTTGACCGTTAAGGGTGCTGTAACCCCCGAAAGTACACTCCAGTCCAAACCAAAAAAAAAATTATTTTCTGTGTTTGTGAATTGTGTGCACAGTAGCCGCACGTGCATCAACAAAGTAGTGCCAAGCGTGCGCCTGTGTCATAAGTAAAGGGCCGGCTGGCTTGACCGTTAAGGGTGCTGTAACCCCCGAAAGTACACTCCAGTCCAAACCAAAAAAAAAATTATTTTCTGTGTTTGTGAATTGTGTGCGCAGTAGCCGCACGTGCATCAACAAAGTAGTGCCAAGCGTGCGCCTGTGTCATAAGTAAAGGGCCGGCTGGCTTGACCGTTAAGGGTGCTGTAACCCCCGAAAGTACACTCCAGTCCAAACCAAAAAAAAAATTATTTTCTGTGTTTGTGAATTGTGTGCGCAGTAGCCGCACGTGCATCAACAAAGTAGTGCCAAGCGTGCGCCTGTGTCATAAGTAAAGGGCCGGCTGGCTTGACCGTTAAGGGTGCTGTAACCCCCGAAAGTACACTCCAGTCCAAACCTAAAAAAAAATTATTTTCTGTGTTTGTGAATTGTGTGCACTGTGGCTGCACGTGCATCAACAAAGGAGCAGCGCCAAGCGTGCGCCTGTGTCCCATAAGTAAAGAGCCGGCTGGCTCATTTCTTAAAGGGTGGTGTAACCCACAAAGTGCACTACTCTCCAGCAAAAATAAAATAATATTTTCTGTGTTTGTGTGCGCTTTAGCCGCACGTATATATAATATATCAATATAACATAAATGGAGGACCAAACTTTCTCCGATAAAAATAAAATAGGGAAAGATCAAGAACCACTTCCTCCTAGTGCTGTTGCTGCTGCTGGGAGTTGTTCATCATCCCAGAGAGGAAGTAGGAACATCACTACTTTTACTAAACAATTGACCCTCCAACAGTCCCTAGCGATGAGGATGAAGTACGACAGCAGTCATCCTGAAGCAAAACGTATAACTGAGGCCTTGACTGCTATGTTGGTGTTAGACGTGCGTCCGGTATCCGACATTAGTGCAGTGGGATTTAGACAATTGATGGAGGTAGTGTGTCCTCGGTTCCAAATCCCGTCTAGATTCCACCTGCATCCTCAAAGCAGCAGCGACAAGCGTGCGTCTGTCTGTTAAAGGGTGGTGACACCCTCAAAGTGTGCTACACAAACAATTAAAATATTGTTCTTTTTTTTTCTGTCTTTGTGAATTGTGTGGGCTGTAGCCGCACCTGCATCCTTAAAGCAGCAGCGACAAGCGTGCGTCTGTCTGTTAAAGGGTGGTGACACCCTCAAAGTGTGCTACACAAACAATTAAAATATTGTTCTTTTTTTTTCTGTCTTTGTGAATTGTGTGGGCTGTAGCCGCACCTGCATCCTTAAAGCAGCAGCGACAAGCGTGCGTCTGTCTGTTAAAGGGTGGTGACACCCTCAAAGTGTGCTACACAAACAATTAAAATATTGTTCTTTTTTTTTTGGTCTTTGTGAAATGTGTGGGCTGTAGCCGCACCTGCATCCTTAAAGCAGCAGCGACAAGCGTGCGTCTGTCTGTTAAAGGGTGGTGACACCCTCAAAGTGTGCTACACAAACAATTAAAATATAGTTCTTTTTTTTTCTGTCTTTGTGAATTGTGTGGGCTGTAGCCGCACCTGCATCCTTAAAGCAGCAGCGACAAGCGTGCGTCTGTCTGTTAAAGGGTGGTGACACCCTCAAAGTGTGCTACACTAACAATTAAAATATTGTTCTTTTTTTTTTGGTCTTTGTGAAATGTGTGGGCTGTAGCCGCACCTGCATCCTTAAAGCAGCAGCGACAAGCGTGCGTCTGTCTGTTAAAGGGTGGTGTAACTCTCAAAGTGCTCCAAAAAATAAAAAACTATTTTTTTAATGTGTTTGTGACTTGTGTGCGATGTAGCCGCACCTGCATCCTTAAAGCAGCAGTGACAAGCGTGCGTCTGTCTGTTAAAGGGTGGTGACACCCTCAAAGTGTGCTACACAAACAATAAAAATATTCTTCTTTTTTCTGTCTATGTGAATTTTGTGGGCTGTAGCCGCACCTGCATCCTTAAAGCAGCAGCGACAAGCGTGCGTCTGTCTGTTAAAGGGTGGTGACACCCTCAAAGTGTTCTACACAAACAATTAAAATATTGTTCTTTTTTTTTCGGTCTTTGTGAAATGTGTGGGCTGTAGCCGCACCTGCATCCTTAAAGCAGCAGCGACAAGCGTGCGTCTGTCTGTTAAAGGGTGGTGTAACTCTCAAAATGTTCCAAAAAATAAAAAACTATTTTTTAATGTGTTTGTGACTTGTGTGCGATGTAGCCACACTTGCATCCTCAAAGCAGCAGCGACAAGCGTGCGTCTGTCTGTTAAAGGGTGGTGACACCCTCAAAGTGTGCTACACAAACAATTAAAATATTGTTCTTTTTTTTTCTGTCTATGTGAATTGTGTGGGCTGTAGCCGCACCTGCATCCTTAAAGCAGCAGCGACAAGCGTGCGTCTGTCTGTTAAAGGGTGGTGACACCTCAAAGTGTTCTACACAAACAATTAAAATATTCTTCTTCTTTTTTCTGTCTTTGTGAATTGTGTGGGCTGTAGCCGCACTTGCATCCTCAAAGCAGCAGCGACAAGCGTGCGTCTGTCTGTTAAAGGGTGGTGTAACCCTCAAAGTGTGCTCCACAAACAATAAAAATATTCTTTTTTTTTTCTGTCTTTGTGAATTGTGTGGGCTGTAGCCGCACTTGAATCCTCAAAGCAGCAGCGACAAGCGTGCGTCTGTCTGTTAAAGGATTACATCGGTGACAGCATCCAAGTAGGCATGTCAGACAGTCCGTACCTGTACTGGCAGGAAAAAGAAGCAATTTGGAGGTCCCTGTACAAACTGGCTCTATTTTACCTGAGTTGCCCCCCCTCCAGTGTGTACTCCGAAAGAGTGTTTAGTGCAGCCGGGAACCTTGTCAGCGAAAGGCGTAGGAGGTTGCTTCCACAAAATGTGGAGAAGATGATGTTCATAAAATGAATTATCAACTCTTCCAGGGAGACCAGCCTCCAGAACGTACAGAGGGACCTGTGGTTCCAGCAGGGACGAATTAATACTCTGTGAGGATGAGGATGTACACACTGAAGAGGGTGAGGAATCGGTGGATGAGGAGGATGAGGATGACATCTTGCCTCCGTAGAGCCAGTTTGTGCAGGGACAGATAAATTGCCAGCTTGTTTTGTGGGGGCCCAAACGAACCAATCATTTCAGCCACAGTTGTGTGGCAGACCCTGGCGCTGAAATGATTGGTTTGTTAAAGTGTGCATGTCCTGTTTATACAACATAAGGGTGGGTGAGAGGGCCCAAGGACAATTCCATCTTGCACCTCTTTTTTTTCTTTGCATTATGTACAGTTTGGGGCCTAGTTTTTCAATGCCATCCTGTCTGCCACTGCAGTTTCACGCCTAGATGGGTCACGTGTTTGTGCCGCCCACTTGTGTCGCTTAGCATAGTCATCCAGCTACCTCGGTGCAACCTTTTGGACATAAAAACACTATTGTGAGGTGTGAGGTATTCAGAATAGACTGGAAATGAGTGGAAATTAAGGTTATTGAGGTTAATAATAGCATAGGAGCAGAAAAACCTACAAATTCTGTGATTTTAGCTGTTTTTATGCTTTTTTTCAAAAAAATACAGATCCAAAACACAAAACCCAGAACCCAAAACACGCAAGGGTGGTTTTGGCAAAACCAATCCAGATCCAAAACACGAAGAAAGATCCAGATCCAAAACCAAAACACAAAACACGAAAAGTGGCCGGTGCACACCCCTAAAAATAACACATTTTGTGTAGCACATACAGTAATAAATAGGTAATGAACACAACAATGTACAATGTGTATTTGGCTATAATTTGTCATATCAGAGTGAAATTGCCAATTAGTTCATGTTCTCCTTCTATCAGTCATGCCTAAGGGACCGTTTTATGCTTCAGATCAACAAAATGATTCCCTGTTAACCTGATGGCTAGTGAATCCAGTGTCACCCTTCCTAACATTTGAAATGTAAATGTAAGAATTAGTGTAAACCTGTAGGGTTTTCAGTTGCAAATCAACTTAAAATGCAACTTACTATATATAAACGGCTACTAATAGCACAAACTTTCTGTGATGTCACATGTTTGTTTTTGTTCGGCTAAGTGAAGTTCTTTTTAATTATATTCAGCATTTGGGAACTCTGTGAAACAGTGGTTGGCATCACTACCTCACAGTGCTAGGGCTATGGGTTCAGTTCTAACTAGGGGTGTGCACCGGCCACTTTTCGTGTTTTGTGTTTTGGTTTTGGATCTGGATCTTTCTTCGTGTTTTGGATCTGGATTGGTTTTGCCAAAACCACCCTTCCGTGTTTTGGGTTCTGGGTTTTGTGTTTTGGATCTGTATTTTTTTTTTAAAAAGCATAAAAACAGCTAAAATCACAGAATTTGTAGGTTTTTCTGCTCCTATGCTATTATTAACCTCAATAACCTTAATTTCCACTCATTTCCAGTCTATTCTGAACACCTCACACCTCACAATAGTGTTTTTATGTCCAAAACGTTGCACCGAGGTAGCTGGATGACTATGCTAAGCGACACGAGTGGGCGGCACAAACACGTGACCCATCTAGGCGTGAAACTGCAGTGGCAGACAGGATGGCAGTTTGAAAAACTAGGCCCCAAACTGTACATAATGCAAAGAAAAAAAAGAGGTGCAAGATGGAATTGTCCTTGGGCCCTCCCACCCACCCTTATGTTGTATAAACAGGACATGCACACTTTAACAAACCAATCATTTCAGCGCCAGGGTCTGCCACACAACTGTGGCTGAAATGATTGGTTCGTTTGGGCCCCCACAAAACAAGCTGGCAATTAATGTGTCCCTGCACAAACTGGCTCTATGGAGGCAAGATGTCATCCTCATCCTCCTCATCCACCGATTCCTCACCCTCTTCAGTGTGTACATCCTCATCCTCACAAAGTATTAACTCGTCCCCACTTGAATCCACCACCACAGGTCCCTCTGTACCTTCTGGAGGCTGGTCTCCCTGGAAGAGCTGATAATTCATTTTGATGAACATCATCTTCTCCACATTCTGTGGAAGCAACCTCCTACGCCTTTCGCTGACAAGGTTCCCGGCTGCACTAAACACTCTTTCGGAGTACACACTGGAGGGGGGGCAACTCAGGTAAAATAGAGCCAGTTTGTACAGGGGCCTCCAAATTGCCTCTTTTTCCTGCCAGTACAGGTATGGACTGTCTGCCATGCCTACTTGGATGCTGTCACCGATGTAATCCTCCACCATTCTGTCAATGGTGACAGTATCATATGCAGTGACAGTAGACATGTCAGAAATTGTTGCCAGGTCCTTCAGTCCGGATCAGATGTCCAAACTTGGTCCTGCCTGTCCTGCATCACCGCCAGCGGGTTGCTTAGGATACCTAAGTTTTTTCCTGGCAGCCCCAGTTGCAGGAGAAAATGAAGAAGGAGCTGTTGACGTGTCACGTTCCGCTTCAGCTGACAGTGTGTTCACCAGCAGGTCTTTGCACCTCTGCAGGCTTGTGTCGGCCGGAAAGAGAGACACCACATAGGCTTTAAACCTAGGATCGAGCACGGTGGCCAAAATGTAGTGGTCTGATTTCAACAGATTGACCACCCTGGAATCCTGGCAAAGCGAATGAAGGGCTTCATCCACAAGTCCCACATGCCGAGCGGAATCGCTCCGTCTTAGCTCCTCCTTCACTTTCTCCAGCTGCTTCTGCAAAAGCCTGATGAGGGGAATGACCTGACTCAAGCTGGCAGTGTCTGAACTGACTTCACGTGTGGCAAGTTCGAAGGGCTGGAGAACCTTGCACAACACAGAAATCATTCTCCACTGCGCTTGAGTCAGGTGCATACCCCCTCCTTTGCCTATGTCATAGGTGGATGTATAGGCTTGTATGGCCTTTTGCTGCTCCTCCATCCTCTGAAGCATATAGAGGGTTGAGTTCCACCGTGTCACAACCTCTTGCTTCAGGTGATGGCGGGGCAGGTTCAAGAGTGTTTGCTGGCGCTCCAGTCTTCGGCACGCAGTCGCTGAATGGCGAAAGTGGCCAGAAATTTTTCGGGCCACCCAAAGCGTCTCCTGCACGCCCCTGTCGCTTTTCAGAAAATTCTGCACCACCAAGTTTATTGTGTGAGCAAAACATGGGACGTGCTGGAATTTGCCCAGATGTAATGCCCGCACAATATTGGTGGCGTTGTCAGATATCACAAATCCCCAGGAGAGTCTAAGTGGGGTAAGCCACTGGGCGATGATTTCCCTCAGTTTCTCTAAGAGGTTGTCGGCGATGTGCCTCTTACTGAAACCGGTGATACACAGCGTAGCCTGCCTTGGAACAAGCTGGCGTTTCTGAGATGCTGCTACTGGTGACGCTGCTGTTGTTGCTGCGTAAGGTGATACATCTACCCAATGGGCTGTCACAGTCATATAGTCCTTAGTTTGCCCTGTTCCACTTGTCCACATGTCCGTGGTTAAGTGGACATTGGGTACAACCGCATTTTTCAGGACACTGAGGACACTTTTTCTGACGTTTCTGTACAGTCTCGGTATCGCCTGCCTAGTGAAGTGGAATCTAGACGGTATTTGGAACCGGGGACACACTACCTCCATCAATTGTCTAAATCCCACTGCACTAATGGCGGATACCGGACGCACGTCTAACACCAACATAGCAGTCAAGGCCTCAGTTATACGTTTTGCTTCAGGATGACTGCTGTCGTACTTCATCCTCCTCGCTAAGGACTGTTGGAGGGTCAATTGTTTAGTAAAAGTAGTGGTGTTCCTACTTCCTCTCTGGGATGATGAACGACTCCCAGCAGCAGCAACAGCAGCAGCGGCAGCAGTAGGCGTAGCAATGCAGGATCCTCCAGAGGAATCCCGGATAGGAGAGTCAGTCATGCCAGTGACATGGCCTGCAGGACTACTTCCGATCCTGACTAAGGAGGAAATTGACGAGGAGGGAGTTGACGGTGTGGTTTGCAGGCGCTTGGATACAACAGGACAACGGGATTTAGGTGTCCCTGGACTGCTTACGGTCTTAGCCAAAGTTTCTGAACTTGACAGTAACTTTTTATGAACGCGCTGCAGGTGCCGTATAAGGGAGGATGTTCCTAGGTGGTTGACGTCCCTACCCCTACTTATTTCACCTTTACATATGGTACATATGGCAAGACAGTTGTTGTCCGGATTTGGATAGAAATATTGCCAGACCAAAGAGGTGGAATGTTTGGTCTTCTGCCCAGGCATGACCGTGATGGGCTTTTTCATCCCACGGACAACAACTGTCTCCCCCGGAGCCTGATTTAAACAAACCACATCACCATCAGAATCCTCCTCGCCAACTTCCTCCTCAGCGCCAGCTACACCAGTATCCTCATCCTGTTGTACTTCAACAGTGACATCTTCAATTTGCATATCAGCAAGTGGACTGTGGGTGCTCCTTTCAGCACTTGCAGGGGGCATGCAAATGGTGGAAAGAGCCACCTCTTCCCGTCCAGTGCTGGGAAGGTCAGGCATCGCAACCACCACCACACTTGGACTCTCCTTGGGGATTTGTGATATCTTCTTAGAAAGCACAGTTCTTCGCTGTGCTTTTGCCAGCTTAACTCTTTTGATTTTTTTAGTGGGAGGAGGGCTTCCATCGTCATGTGAAGCTGAACCACTAGTCATGAACATACTAGGGATCGACCTTAGCCGTTCCTTGCCACTCCGTGTCGTAAATGGCATATTGGCAAGTTTACGTTTCTCTTCAGCTGATTTAAATGTCTTTTTCAAGGTCATTTTCCTGAACTTTGCCATTTGGGATTGTATGTGCCCTCTACTATGACATTGGGCATCGGCCTTGGCAGACGACGTTGATGGCATGTTATCGTCTATGTCATGACTAGTGGCAGCAGCTTCAGCACTAGGAGGAAGTGGTTCTTGATCTTTCTCTATTTTATTTTTATCGGAGAAAGTTTGGTCCTCCATTTATGTTATATCGATTTGATATATACGTGCGGCTAAACACAGAAAATAATTTTTTTTTTGGTTTGGACTGGAGTGTACTTTGTGGGTTACAGCACCCTTTAACGGTCAAGCCAGCCGGCCCTTTACTTATGACACAGGCGCACTCTTGGCACTACTTTGTTGATGCACGTGCGGCTACTGCGCACACAATTCACAAACACAGAAAATAATTTTTTTTTGGTTTGGCCTGGAGTGTACTTTCGGGGGTTACAGCACCCTTTAACGGTCAAGCCAGCCGGCCCTTTACTTATGACACAGGCGCACGCTTGGCACTACTTTGTTGATGCACGTGCGGCTACTGCGCACACAATTCACAAACACAGAAAATAATTTTTTTTTTGGTTTGGACTGGAGTGTACTTGGGGGTTACAGCACCCTTTAACGGTCAAGCCAGCCGGCCCTTTACTTATGACACAGGCGCACGCTTGGCACTACTTTGTTGATGCACGTGCGACTACTGCGCACACAATTCACAAACACAGAAAATAATATTTTTTTTGGTTTGGACTGGAGTGTACTTTCGGGGGTTACAGCACCCTTAACGGTCAAGCCAGCCGGCCCTTTACTTATGACACAGGCGCACGCTTGGCACTACTTTGTTGATGCACGTGCGGCTACTGCGCACACAATTCACAAACACAGAAAATAATTTTTTTTTGGTTTGGACTGGAGTGTACTTTCGGGGGTTACAGCACCCTTAACGGTCAAGCCAGCCGGCCCTTTACTTATGACACAGGCGCACGCTTGGCACTACTTTGTTGATGCACGTGTGGCTACTGCGCACACAATTCACAAACACAGAAAATAATTTTTTTTTTGGTTTGGACTGGAGTGTACTTTCGGGGGTTACAGCACCCTTAACGGTCAAGCCAGCCGGCCCTTTACTTATGACACAGGCGCACTCTTGGCACTACTTTGTTGATGCACGTGCGGCTACTGCGCACACAATTCACAAACACAGAAAATAATTTTTTTTTGGTTAGGACTGGAGTGTACTTTCGGGGGTTACAGCACCCTTTAACGGTCAAGCCAGCCGGCCCTTTACTTATGACACAGGCGCACGCTTGGCACTACTTTGTTGATGCACGTGCGGCTACTGCGCACACAATTCACAAACACAGAAAATAATTTTTTTTTTGGTTTGGACTGGAGTGTACTTTCGGGGGTTACAGCACCCTTAACGGTCAAGCCAGCCGGCCCTTTACTTATGACACAGGCGCACGCTTGGCACTACTTTGTTGATGCACGTGCGGCTACTGCGCACACAATTCACAAACACAGAAAATAATTTTTTTTTTGGTTTGGACTGGAGTGTACTTGGGGGTTACAGCACCCTTTAACGGTCAAGCCAGCCGGCCCTTTACTTATGACACAGGCGCACGCTTGGCACTACTTTGTTGATGCACGTGCGACTACTGCGCACACAATTCACAAACACAGAAAATAATATTTTTTTTGGTTTGGACTGGAGTGTACTTTCGGGGGTTACAGCACCCTTAACGGTCAAGCCAGCCGGCCCTTTACTTATGACACAGGCGCACGCTTGGCACTACTTTGTTGATGCACGTGCGGCTACTGCGCACACAATTCACAAACACAGAAAATAATTTTTTTTTGGTTTGGACTGGAGTGTACTTTCGGGGGTTACAGCACCCTTAACGGTCAAGCCAGCCGGCCCTTTACTTATGACACAGGCGCACGCTTGGCACTACTTTGTTGATGCACGTGCGGCTACTGCGCACACAATTCACAAACACAGAAAATAATTTTTTTTTTGGTTTGGACTGGAGTGTACTTTCGGGGGTTACAGCACCCTTAACGGTCAAGCCAGCCGGCCCTTTACTTATGACACAGGCGCACTCTTGGCACTACTTTGTTGATGCACGTGCGGCTACTGCGCACACAATTCACAAACACAGAAAATAATTTTTTTTTGGTTAGGACTGGAGTGTACTTTCGGGGGTTACAGCACCCTTTAACGGTCAAGCCAGCCGGCCCTTTACTTATGACACAGGCGCACGCTTGGCACTACTTTGTTGATGCACGTGCGGCTACTGCGCACACAATTCACAAACACAGAAAATAATTTTTTTTTTGGTTTGGACTGGAGTGTACTTTCGGGGGTTACAGCACCCTTAACGGTCAAGCCAGCCGGCCCTTTACTTATGACACAGGCGCACTCTTGGCACTACTTTGTTGATGCACGTGCGGCTACTGCGCACACAATTCACAAACACAGAAAATAATTTTTTTTTGGTTAGGACTGGAGTGTACTTTCGGGGGTTACAGCACCCTTTAACGGTCAAGCCAGCCGGCCCTTTACTTATGACACAGGCGCACGCTTGGCACTACTTTGTTGATGCACGTGCGGCTACTGCGCACACAATTCACAAACACAGAAAATAATTTTTTTTTTGGTTTGGACTGGAGTGTACTTTCGGGGGTTACAGCACCCTTAACGGTCAAGCCAGCCGGCCCTTTACTTATGACACAGGCGCACGCTTGGCACTACTTTGTTGATGCACGTGCGGCTACTGCGCACACAATTCACAAACACAGAAAATAATTTTTTTTTTGGTTTGGACTGGAGTGTACTTGGGGGTTACAGCACCCTTTAACGGTCAAGCCAGCCGGCCCTTTACTTATGACACAGGCGCACGCTTGGCACTACTTTGTTGATGCACGTGCGACTACTGCGCACACAATTCACAAACACAGAAAATAATATTTTTTTTGGTTTGGACTGGAGTGTACTTTCGGGGGTTACAGCACCCTTAACGGTCAAGCCAGCCGGCCCTTTACTTATGACACAGGCGCACGCTTGGCACTACTTTGTTGATGCACGTGCGGCTACTGCGCACACAATTCACAAACACAGAAAATAATTTTTTTTTTGGTTTGGACTGGAGTGTACTTTCGGGGGTTACAGCACCCTTAACGGTCAAGCCAGCCGGCCCTTTACTTATGACACAGGCGCACGCTTGGCACTACTTTGTTGATGCACGTGCGACTACTGCGCACACAATTCACAAACACAGAAAATAATATTTTTTTTGGTTTGGACTGGAGTGTA
The DNA here is from genome assembly GCA_031769625.1 of Taudactylus pleione. Taxonomy (NCBI): domain Eukaryota; kingdom Metazoa; phylum Chordata; class Amphibia; order Anura; family Myobatrachidae; genus Taudactylus; species Taudactylus pleione. Next base: position 1,197,528 of record JAUIMM010000272.1, read on the forward strand.
CTTTCGGGGGTTACAGCACCCTTAACGGTCAAGCCAGCCGGCCCTTTACTTATGACACAGGCGCACGCTTGGCACTACTTTGTTGATGCACGTGCGGCTACTGCGCACACAATTCACAAACACAGAAAATAATTTTTTTTTTGGTTTGGACTGGAGTGTACTTTCGGGGGTTACAGCACCCTTAACGGTCAAGCCAGCCGGCCCTTTACTTATGACACAGGCGCACGCTTGGCACTACTTTGTTGATGCACGTGCGGCTACTGCGCACACAATTCACAAACACAGAAAATAATTTTTTTTTTGGTTTGGACTGGAGTGTACTTTCGGGGGTTACAGCACCCTTAACGGTCAAGCCAGCCGGCCCTTTACTTATGACACAGGCGCACGCTTGGCACTACTTTGTTGATGCACGTGCGGCTACTGCGCACACAATTCACAAACACAGAAAATATATTATTTTTTTAGCACTTGGGGGGAGCACCCCTGATGGACAGAGCACCCCCTGGACAACACTACAGCACTCCTTTAGGACTGGGACACTGCACAGGACTTTGGAGTGGACACAGCCCCTATGGAGAACTGACTGCACAACACAGTCCAGCCAGCCCCTATGGACTTTGAAGTAGTGGACACAGCCCCTATTAACAACAGCAGCACAGCACAACATAGCCAGCCCCTATGGACTTTGAAGTAGTGGACAACAGCAGCACTACACTACACTACACTACACAGCCCTAACTCCCACCCTCCCTCTTCACTGTCCACAGCCGAGTGAGAAAATGGCGCCGACGTGTGTACCTTATATAGGATCCAAAACCCGCGAGACTCGGAAGGCGGGAAGATGACGTTTTGCCTCGATTTCAGATCCGAGTCAGGCGGGAAAAGTCGAGCCTGACTCGGATCGGACTCGGATCGGGGGGGCTCGGGGGGGTTCGGATTTCAGAAATCCGAACCCGCTCACCCCTAGTTCTAACCACAGCATGCGTTGCAGAAACCTTGGCCCTGATTCAGAGCCGGACGCTCTGACCAGAGCGCTCGCTCTGAATCAGGGCCCACCTCCATAAATATGGAGCGTCCTCCTGGACGCTCGTATAGCTGTGGGTCACCACCCACAGCATATACGAGCGTGCAGGATGATGGTCGCGATGGTCTTGACCATCGCGACCATCGCCAGTGCGAGCAGAAGCCTGCGGTTGAGTTTCTCAACTGCAAGGCCAGGAGTGATTTTGGCTCTATCAGAGCCAAAATCACTCCCACTGACATCACTAGTGATGTCAGTGGGGCCGGCTTCTGACGGTAGGCGTTCCCTTGGGAACGCCTCCGTCTGGTAGGCACGCCCCCGGCACGCCCACCAAAGGGGGCGTGCTGTCAATCAACATCGACAGCACGCCCCCTTTGATCAGACACAACGAGCGAAGGAAAGTCCTTCGCTCGTCGCATCTCGCGCATGCGCACGACGGAGCTCCCTCCGTCGCGCGCATGCGCAGTGCACACCATCGTCCCACTTGCGAGCGGACAGCCGCTCGCGAGTGGGTCTGAATCAGGCCCCTAATTATGACTGCTTACGCTTAGTAGGTGGAACAGGGGAGGGAAAGGGCAGGCTAGTGTAAGCAAAGTGTGGTATGGTTGTGTTCATGTAATTGCAACTGATATGGATGCATCAGTAGATACGTTTTTTAGGAAGCATATATCTTGAGGATGCAGAAAGGCTAGTGCAACAATATGCAATGATGATTATCACCATCAGCAACACTTGCTAGCAAAATGTAATTGGCAGGGACCACTTGTTAGCAAATCTGATTGGGTGATTGCAAATGTACCTCACCAGCTGTACTTATGACACTAGCATCATGCATGCAGTGGTGTCACTGGGCTTAATGTACATTAATGGCATGCTTACATAATTGTGACTTAAGTAGACGTTTCCTAGCCAGATTGACTGATAGTGTATTGAACCCTCCAGCTGATAATACTTAAATCAGTGGCACGGGTATATTAAAGTATATTGAAGTATACTGAATTTATCTTAAATATGTAATTCAATTTAATTTAAGTTAGCTATAATTAATTTTCTTATTATTTTTGTATTTAATTATATTTTGCAAATGCATTTGTGTTAATGATACCCGTTTTAGACCTAAACCCCTGGCAAATACACGGGTATGCCCTGGCATTTTCAACACAGGTCTAACTCAGGTCCCAGCTCAGAGAACCCCTTTCACGCTACACCATAGACCCAGGTTTTTCCCGGGTCGACCCCTTTCACACATAAGCTGCGTCTGTCCTGGATTTTCAGTGGGTTTTCATGTTTTTTTAACCTCAGAATATAGTGAAAATAGTAAGGACAAACACACATGGGACAGTTAACACAATTTTTCAAATTTATTGCAATGTGTTCACATATTATTTTTATACGTTGAATAGAAAAAACTCTTGTGTTTCACATAGTGCTGGTCATATTATAATAAGCGTATAAACATATATGTAACAAATTATAAAAGTGTAAAATATAATATAACAGGCATACTTTCCAGTTACAAGCCGGTGTAAAATATAAAAGGCACACAATTCAGTGACAAGTCACCGTAATACTATAATAAATCCATTAAAAGGCATAATTTTGGTCATCCAAAAAATATAAAAGCCTAAAACAAAGGCTGAAATACACGTAATAGTGAGAAACAGGGCGCAATTAAAAATACTAAATACTCTGGATTTTTATTTGGTGAACGGTTTTGTAGCGTACACCAATATGAAGATTCACATATTATTTTCATATGTGAACATACAAATTGTGTAGACAATGTGCAGGTCATATATTACCAAATAAATACAAGAAAAAAATATTATGCACACAAAGCTGCAAGACTGTAACATACTTTGGGCAGAATTTACGAAACAGCGGCTTCTGTAAACTGCTTCTTCCCAGGGGGTTGCAGGTGAATATTTTAAACGGCACTCGAAGTCAGTGTAAAGCACGCCGGGATTTACACTAGCTCCGAGTGCCGTTTTAAATATATACCTGCAATCCACAGAGAAACAGCAGCTTACAGAAGCCGCTGCTTCGTAAATTCTGCCCTTTGGCTTAATTTGGGTTATTGCAAACAAAAAACAAGCCTAATACAAAGGCCAACCTTAACAAAACAAGACATGAGAGGTAGACAGTGAACATTTATAAATTCCTATATATTTTATAATCAGGATTTGCATTTGGGGAACTATGTTGTGGAGTGGAAGCCAAAACTGGTTCCAGACAAGGTGGGTCCCTTCGCACATTTGTATAGCTGATCTCTGCAAAATTTTGGGGAGAATGTAGTTGCTGTGCATAATGTGGAGGGGATGCCAGTGCAGTGCCCATGGTGCCAGCTGTGGTGTGGAGCACTGAACTTGTGCAAACAATTGCCCAAGACTGGTGACTAACCCGCTCATGCCTGCCCATCAGCAGGGCTGGGGGGGGGGGCCACAGAGGCGGTCATCCCTGGGCCCTCACACATCAAGGGCCCCCACACCCACCAGGGGTTAAAGTGGGCTTAAGTGGGTGTGGGGTTAAGATGGAACCAGTTCCGCCTCCTCCGGCCCACTTAACCCCGGCGCCGCAGGGTGGCTCCATTAGCCAGGCGCCCGCTGAGATTTTAACAGCCGGCCCCTGGCTCCCTCCCCGCAGCACCAGCCGGAGGCTGGAGCTCACACCTGAGCTCTGGCTTCCGGCTCCCGCAGTGCACTATCGTCTCTCCCATAGTTCCGAGGAGCGGCTAGCCAGACGGACGCAGATACGGGCGCGGGACTAAGGTAAGTATAGTGTTATTTTTAAGTATAAGCTGCTTCACTACTAGGGGCACTACATCTGAGGGCATTGCTACTGGGGCCACTACTACTGTCGGCACTATATCTAGGGGCATTGCTACTGGGGGCACTACATCTGGGGGCATTGCTGCTGGGGCCTCTACTAGTACCGGCACTACATCTGGGGGCATTGCTACAGGGGGCACTACTTCTGGGGGCATTGCTACTGGCGGCACTACATCTTGGAGCATTGCTACTGGGGGCACTACTACTGGGGGCATTACTATTGGGGGCACTACTACAGGGGCACTACATCTGGGGGCACTGCTACAGGGGGCATTACTACAGGGGACACTACTATATTCATATTTAACAGGGGGCCCCATATGTTTGTTGCTCAGGGGCCCCCACAGACCTTAATCCGGCCCTGCCCATAAATTCTTTGAGGAAAGAATTTTGGAGTTCTCTTTCATTCTCAAAGAAATGCTGTAGCCTGGCATCTTCTTGGATCTGTATTGTTGAATCCATTTCTCAGAGCTGCTCGCACAATATGTCCGTTATGGCTGGAGTGGCAAGTTCCATCTTTGTTTTTTGGTGGGTGGGACATTATAAACTTCAAATGAAAAACAAACAAACCACAGATTAGTACCAGAACCCTGCAGCAATAGATTATGCAAAATAAACTATCGTGAATGTCAGTAAATATTTTGCAAATTAAATAGCTGCGCTCTCAGATGATCTGTGCTTGTGGCTTCCTTCCTCATGCACACAAATTTTACGCTGTAACAGATATGGAGTTTACATCGTTGTACACAGTTTGATTTTTGTAAACAAAAATAACAGGCTTCTGTGTAATACATTGAATATAGGTGAGCTTACTGGTACTACAGTAGGTAATGCCGGCTTCTCTGTCTGGGACTGTCCTGGGACTCTGTATCCGGGGTCTGTGCCTCAACTGTCGCTTCCAATGTGGTGTTGTCTGCATCTTTGCTGGTTAAAGATGAGTCCATATCGCTACGACATTGCTCGCGGTGATGATGCGCTGCTTGAAGACAGGGCAGTAGGATTCGATACTGGAAAGTTTACAAAAATAGCATTGAATAGATTGTAATAAGGCCACTACATAGTAACGAAATCCTGATCAGTGATATTATTTTATTTCCATTTATAATTAAATTTAGTATGACTTATTTCACAATATGGTTGAAGTAGGGTTTACATTTAAACCATAAAAATAATCTCTTTATAAACTGAAATCTAGTTATCCTGATACATTTTTTTTATACAACTTAAAAATGCAAAAATAAATAAACTTATGTAGAGCCTTATTTTGAATTTATCTTCAAAATGATAAAACCGACCGCGTTACCTGGCATAACGGACATTCAGCATATTATCACCATGACAACATGACAGCAAATGTACATGTCTGTCTCCGTGCCAGTGTTTCGCCACATGTGTGAGTAGAACAAGAGACTGTAGTAATAGTGACTGAGCAAGGAGAATATGTGACTCTGGGATTGATGACTCAGAATAGGACGGAATCACAATGCCTCACACAAGCAGCTTTGCAATTCCTTCCTTGCTAAAATGCAAATGCAGCAGGAGCTGTGTGACACTCCCTACTGCATTTGCCATCCCAGCGCTGCGACCGAGGCTGCAGCCTGGGATCAACATTGCGACCATCGGTCGTGATGTTGGATGGCGTCGGCCAGCTGAGTAAGCCTCAACTTACATAGGCTGGCCGGCTTGCGAGGCCAGGAATCTGCGTCCATGGACACAGGTTTTGGCCTTACCACTCCCGTCCCCCTTCTCGCACCACCCTGTAAGCACCTCTGCCTGTCAATCAGGCAGATGCATATTGGGGCCTGCGTGTGATCACACAAGACCCGTTCTGAACATGTACAGTATGGGTCCTGCGCATCCGCAGGTTCCCGATAATCGGGAATCTGTGTTTAGCAGTGCAAATAAGTGAATCAGCCCCTCTGTTCTGTAATAAGCGTTTATTACTCCCCTGTGCTGATATCTGTATGGATTTCCTCCTCCTTACACTGCTGGTCACCCATCAAATACATCCCTTCTTCTTCAGGATTCATTTTAATCAGGATTTCACCCTTAAAATGGCCACAAAACAATAAAATAGCATTTTAAGTAATGTTATATGTAATTATTTCAGAAGAGACAGAAGAATATCAGATTGTAAGCTAAACAAAGCATATACTTATTTGGTAGCCCGCTCAATCCCACGTACTCGATACTCCTGTGGGATACTGTGATCATCCTGTGGGATATTGTGATCATCCTGTGGGATACTGTGATCATCCTGGGAGTAACTGGAAAATCTCTCTGGGGTTTCTCTTAATAGATTTATCTGTAGGAAACATACACAGAGACTGAACACAACTATAGAATAATTCTGTAAAGTCTGTCCCGTCTCCAATATGCATGCGGAGTGGCAGCCAGGGCATGCACCCCAACCCCACTGATAGGGAGAGGGGCCAGACCTAGCCAGAGAATAGAACCCATGCGGCCAGCTGAACGGGGAAACTATTGGGGCAATAAGGGGGTAGAAGGGGGGAGGGGGTGGAGTTTGTGACACAAAACCAAGCAGGGTGTTGGGGCAGAGCAACAGTTGGAGGTTAGAGGGGTTAGGGTCAGACAGAGTGAAGCGGGAAAGACTGAGGTGACCTGCCATATATAGGATTTATCACATTATATGTGTGCCTAGGTGGGTCTTCAATACTGTTGTCATCTTCACAATAAAGTCAATATGTCCCTTAACCGGGCCTGTGGTGTGAGGGTCTGATGATCATCCATCAAGACGTCCTTGTGCAGATTCCTGTGTCCCTCTAGATACTCCCACTCCTCCATGGAGAGATAGACAGTGACATCCTGACACCTTATAGGAACCTGACACACACAATGATACAGTCACCACCCAGACACACATCCTGGTGTTACTGTACAGTATAATGGGCTTGCTTCAGAGTTGTACGCTATTGCTGGCGCAGCTATTTATTTTCAGCTGAGGGTGTGTAAATATGCTAATGACACAGCCCCCAGGACTTGTACGGAGACGCCCACCGGAGCCATCGCAGCTGTCCCCAGCTGTGTACACATACGTAGCATCAGATGCTGATCATACAAACATGGACTCTTTGGGGTGAGTCAATTGTTGTGTGGGCGGCGATAATTAATAACCTCGCCCTAACCACGGCTTTATCTCACATTTTTGTTCGTCCTCCCCTGAGGGTATGAGCAGAAATGCTTGGTGGCTCAGATGGAGCAACAATTGAATTGCTGTGTTGGGCACCTTAAAAAAATAGCCGTCTAAACAATTGAATCTCCCCCCTTGAGTGAGTCTATGGCAGCCGTAAACTGAGATGCCAGAGCCATGTTTTCAGCATACGGGATCACAAATGCAGGATGTGACACTCCCCCAAACGCTCTCCGACTGCCAATCACATTGCAAATATAGAATCGCAGCGTGCACGTGTTATGGTACGGTAATGTACCACAACACGTGCACTGCAACTCAGACGCATGCGCAGTGGCAGAAAAAAAACTGATTCATTTGCGAAAACATCGGCATTGTGTACAATTCTAAATCAGGCCCAATGGTCCCATTCCCAGCAGTCACCTCTCCAGTCAGCAGCTGAATGATCTAGTTGGTGAGTCCCAGGATCTTCTGCTCATTGGGCCTGATTCAGACCCGGTTGCTATGAGCGTACACTCGCTCGATCCATATGCAAATATTTGAAAGTGACGCGGCGGGGAGCGATCGCTCGCCAAGGCATAAGCACGCCCATCTTACCTGTACGAGCGTTCGCTTGGTGTATGCAGACTCCCCTTAGCGAATGCAGAGACGCCCACTGCCCCACGTCATCTCCTGGAAGTTTGTGAAAACATTGGTACATCGACCACTATCGGATGTGAACGCAGTGCTTGTGGTAGCTTTTTTCTACCACAAGCATTGCAAGGAAAACTGAGTAAAAAATGGCTGGTGACGTGTACTATGACGCTGCCTGTTAATTATGCACGCCTCTAAAACGGCATTGAAACACTTAGGCTCGCCTGCGTTCGCACCTCCACTCCCCCATTTTACTGGACTGCCCGTTGCCACCCACAAACGGCCTCTCCTGTCACTCACTCTGCTCGGCTGGCTTTGCTGTACGAGTGAGGGATCTGCGAACGCACTGCAGATAGCGTCTGGGTCTGAATCAGGCCCATTGTCTCTCTCAGGTAACAGTGAGTGAGGTGGAGGCACCATGATGGGGCTCTGGGTCCTACTCCATCTTCCTGATGCACAGGGACTGCTGCTAGGTGTAATACGCTCACCAGATGTCTTATTAACAACTGTGTAATCCTGTGTATTACAAAGAAGACAAATTGCAACAAAAAGAGACTCATTAATGGTTCTTTTATGGGCAATATATAAACATGTACCCTGTTATGCCATGTCAGGGGTAAAGGGTATATATGTGCTGGGATAGTATGGCAAGACTGCCGATCTTAAGGAGAGCACATTTTGGGCCTGATTCAGAGGCGCTCGCCGTTTGCAGCTTGTGCGAGCGGCCTGGCGATGGTCGAGATTATCGCGACCATCTGGCTTTTCAACTAGACCCTGTGGTAGGGTCTTGGCTCCCGCAACCCCGAGTGGACTTCCTGCTCTAATAGAGCAGGAAGTCCACTACTGACGCCACGAGTGAGGTCAGTAGGGCCGCCCACAAACGGCAGGCGTTCCTAAGGGAATGTCTGCGTTTGTGCAGCCACCCCCCCTCCCCGCCTACAAAATGGGGCGAGCTGTCACTCACCATCGGCAGAGCAGAGAGCGACACCCCAGGCAGGAAAGAGGAACTGCATGGGTTGTGACAGGTGCAGGGTGCTGGAATGAACACTATTTTAAAGGGATGTAGTTATGAGACCGGCGGCCGCATGTCCTCCAAAGGGAGGGTTGGGG